>CM033723.1:43698972-44355047 GCA_019671005.1 Hibiscus mutabilis
TATTATACATGTTTTTACTTTTAATGAAATCATATTTCTTACTCTTTTCCTAGAAAAAAATGGTACTTATTGTCGTCAACATTTTAACTTCATTTGTGATCTTTAGATTTTATACATTTTCTTTTAATTGAGTGTGTTTACTTCATTTGTTATACATTTTTTTTACTTCTTGTTATTTTTCTTTAATTGATTGTGTTTAGAAAATAACAATTTTGATTTGCGCAATGATAGAACTTAACATTATTTATTGAAGGGCATTAAAAATGTCTAAATTTATGGGGTACTTAATAATATAAATTATATATTTTTAGGAGACTAAAAAATAATTTTACCATTACACTAATTTAAAATCTTTCCAACTTTAAAATTTGGGTAGATTATAAATTTCATCACTCAACTTTCTTCTCTCAACAATTTTGGTCACTCAAGTTTAAAAAAATTAATTTAATCACTAAACTTTTGATTTGCTCCTGTTTTGGTCTCTTTGTTGTCAAATGCTTAACGATGTTATGACTAGACATCTTTCTTTTTATAAATTATGAAATGGACCCAAGTTTTCTTTTTTCTGCAAAAAAACCCCTTGATTCCATATTACCTTTGATTTCTCAATGATGAAGCATCTTCCTCGAAATCTCAACGATGAGGAGGTGGGAAGAAGAAAGCGAGCAATATATCTTGATTCCATGTTGATCGAACGATGGATATTGTAGGTCAGAGTAATTTGGGATTTTATGCATTTTAGGTTTTGGGTTAAATTTTACGAGTTTTAAAGTGATTTTGAAAAGAAAAAAAAAACTATACTGATAGAGTGGTGGGAGACAATGAGACAAGTTTGTTGGTGTCTTAAATGGTCAAAGAAGATATCGAAGAATGGTTTCTTCAACGTTGGTGTGACATAAGGGTGAAATTGTAAAACTTTCATCTTTGGAGAAAAGATAAAATCAAAAAAAGAAAAAAAAGAGAAAATGATGTGGATGACATATGGCTGCTACCAATGCCATACGAACCATGCCAGCAAAAAGTAGCACATGTCAACACACGTGGCTGTCATGTCACCCTTCCATTTCTAATTTAATGTCCGAGTGAGCAAAATATGAACAAATCAAAAGTTCAATGATTAAATTTAATATTTTAAAATTGAGTGACCAAAATAAAAAAGAGAAAAAAGTTGAATGAAAAAAAAATTATAATTTACTTTTAAATTTTTGAGAGAGGGACATGACTCCTATCGGTCCCTCTTAAATACCACTCTAGATTTGTGATCCTATTATGTTACATTCCTCAAGTTACAAGTAATGAGAATTGATAGAATTATATGAACAATTAATCATAATGGCTTTCAAAATATTTATATAATTTTTGAGCAAGTACATTTAGTCCGTTGACCAAACTGTTCATCTTCGTTTCCTTGTTATCCTTTAGGTCATGGGTACTAGACCCACTAAGAGCACTTCTTCCTTCCCCTACAGTTCTCCCTTCTACTCCCCTCTAGGTAAGATTAGGATTATAATTAGGATTTGTCAAAAAATATTTGTATAATTTTTAATTAAAAAAATTAACTTAATTGTGTGATAATATTATCAATCATATATATATAATATTACTTATAATTACAAAATAGTATAGTGTAAAGTCTTAGGGGTGCTTATCGAACGAGTCAATCACGATTTGAGTAGTGCTCGACTCATGCTCGTTAAAAAATCTCGTTGTTCGACTCGATTCGTTGATGACGGATGTGTAAATGATCTATTTTGCACGCCCTTTTTACTTGCCTTTCGCATGTTTTCAGGCTCATATAAACTACATTTAGGTTAAATTGTACATAATTGCAAGTAGATAGGGAGTTACACCGTCTGCGCTTTAATGTTATATATATTGGTGCGTTTTATGGGAAATATGGTGTTTTGTGGTGCATGTGTATACTTGCTCTAAAGTGCATCACTATTCGACAAGCATCAGTTGCTCGCTAAGCTCGATAAAATTTTGCTCGACTCGTGCTTGTTAAAAAATTTCGTTGCTCGACTCAACTCGTTGCTCGTTAAGCTCGCCAATTTTTTTAAATATAGGTAAAATCTAGAGTTGAGATATTTATTTTGGTGAAAAATATTTTTGGACTTGAACAAATATTACAAAAATAATTCAAAGTCCATTTAACTTGAAAAATATGTTTGAAAGTTTTTAAAAGTGTTTTTGACTTGAACAAACATTTTCAAAATGGTTTATGTGTCAAAAACAGGCCTTCGGTACTAGTACACTACTCCCAATAGCGATACGAAGCTGCTCGTACCGGTACAGGAATGCCTTGTACCAATACGCTTTTTTCAGATTCTAGAGAACACTTCGCGTATCGATATGGAAGCATTCGTACCGATACCCGAAGTATCGTACCGATATGAATGTATCGTGTTCCGGTATGCTCTGTATTTATATGCAATGGCTTTTTCTTGTTTTGGTAGGTATCAATACCCAATGTTGCAAAAATGCATTTAATGTTGGAATTAAAGTCATCAACGGTTAGTTTTCATCCCAACAACTATAAACTTAGTTTTTCATTCCACACTATAAATAAAAGCCAATGACACTTGAAGAAAGTGTGGATGGACATCCAAACTTAAAGATCAAGAAAGTATAGTTTTTCATTATATATTTTGTTTATCTCTTGTAATTATTTAGTCCAATCTTAGTGAGCCAAATTGTGTAAACGCCCACCTAGAGAGGTATTATGTTTACATTGTCAAGACCTTATAGTTGAGAGATATATATTCTAGTTGAGCCTTAGAAAAATTAGGGAGGTTCTATCTTAGCCTTTGAAAAGATAGAGACCTAAAGGTTATCTCCTTAAGCCTATAAAAGGAAAGAACTCATGAGTGAATTGAGAAACTCTTAGCGTGGATACTAAGGTAGTGGATGTAGACATTGGTTGAGAAGGTCGAACTACTCTAAAATCGATCGTGTCAAATTGCCATTTTTATTTCAATTTTTGCTTCCCAAATTCAATGGAGACCTTCACACCTTTCATCGGCGATATTCGGTTGAAGTACATTGAGCCTGTCACTTAGTGATATCATTAGAGCTTAATATAAACATATAAATTCAAAATAAAAAATGTGAAGTATGAGGAGATAAATAAACGAACCTGTCAGAGATAAAGTCGATATTCGAGTGCGAGACTCTTTCTAGTTTCTCAACAATCTTCGATGAACAACAAAGGAGAAGATACCTTAGTAATTTCGAGGTTTTAACTTTTAATCATATTTTTATATGGAATGTGAAAACTGAAGACTTTTCCCCTTTTATACTTTTATACATAAAGTAATAATAAAAGAAAAAGGAAAGTCTTTAATAAAAAAATGAAAGACTCATTATTATAATTTAATTTCTTATTAATACAAATTAACTCTTTAATTCTCAAAAAATTTAAAAACATTTTGAAAATTGAAACCAAAATTTTATGGGTAAATTACCTAGTAATTCACTGAACTTTTCTAGAGTTTTCAACTAGTATTTAAACTTCTTAGAACATAATTTTTTAAAGTAGCCACAAAAAAATAAAAGAATTTATTAAAAAATTATGAGCTGCTTGATAAGTGTTCAAAAGTACTATTTTTCTTACCCTTTTTACTCATATTACTGTTAGACTTAGGCTCATATTAGTTGCATAGTTAGTCATTCATGCATTAATCCATGTTTCCTTCAAACGTTGAACTTGATTACATAACTTGGTGATTTTTGTGGAAATAGATGCTGCTTTGGTGTGTTTTTGTGTGTGTATGTGCAGGATCACTTGCCAAAGCAATGCCGAGCTAGTTGCCAGGGCAGTGCATGAAGGAGACGCCGAGCTAGTTGCCATGGCATTTGTCGACAAAGACCAAAAGCAATATGGATGTCGAAATTCATGACTTTACAAGCCCAAGATAACATGGAGCAAGGCCCAAGCCCAAAGGAATTTGATTGCCATGCAGAGATTAAAGAAGAATTAAATTCCAAGAGGATAGGAGAAGTTCTAATAGGAATAAAATTATAATAAAGAATTATATTCTTTAAAGATAATTTAATTCCAACTCAAACTCCTCCTCAAAGAAGGACTTTGGCCTAGCCCTATAAATACCAAGGAGATTTCGACAAGATGAATAGAGAGAGCAAGAGGGAAATTTCGGCAAGTCCAAGTAGAGCAAGAGGGAAATTTGGCAAGTCCAAGTAGGGCAAGAGGAGAGAATTTTCGACAAGCATCAAGGGCAAGGAGGATTTCGACAAGCCTCTTCCTTCATCTTTGTTCGATTGGGTTCATGCTAGGGATTAATTATCTTGTGTTTCTTTGGAACCTAGCCATGAACTAAATTTACTTGGCTATGGTTATTGTGTTTTGTGGTTGTGAGAAACTATTGGTTTTTGTTTAGGTAATAAGAGTTTGCACTTTTCTATTTCAAGGTTTATTCATTCTTGATTCTTATTATTGTTTATGAGTGAATTGGGAGAGGATCTCGTGATTTCATCCATTTATCTAATATCGGGAGAGTTAGATTCAAGAAACGAATGAATATGATCTTTATGCAATCCAATGATGGTGAAGATTAATCCGGCTTAGGAATAAGTTAAGGATTTCAACGGCTAAGAGGAGCGCAAGATTGGTTGTTGTTCACCCTTGATTCACGCAGGATGTATTATCAAGGCATGCACAAGTAGCTAGAGTTTCGACTTAGGGATAAGAAGAAACCATTGAAGAACGCTCCGCCGAACCTTGAAGTTGCTGCCCGATCGCCCAAGTAGTTGCCCAACTAGTCGCCCAAGCAACCATCAATTAGTTGCCAAGGCAACCCGTTGTGCAAGTCGCCACGGCAAATCGAGTTGCCCATGCACTCTTTTACCAAGACAATCCAATCGGCTATCACACCTCAACTCACGATAACCTAGCCTATCTCTCTCAATTGAATTCATCTTTTATTTTATTTTATTGCTTTCTAGATTAGTAATTAGTTAAACTTCGATAATCCTTTACTTGTGTTTTTACTTTTTACAAGTGCAAGAGACTAGATTCTTGAAGTGGCACCAATCCTCGTGGAGACGATATCTTTTATACTATAACTTGCGACGTGTATACTTGCACATTTGTGTAGCACTTATTACGCGCAACAAGTTTTTGGCGCCGTTGTCGGGATTGGCAATAGCGACTTTGTTTTTATTTTCTTGAACATTCTTTTTATTTTTCTTGTTTAAAATTCAAAGGGCTAACAAACTTTGGTTTTGCATTGGTATATGATGACTGGCGAGACCGACTTCACCAGTAATATCCCTTTGATCCGTAAATCGAACGAACCTTACAAAGACTTAGACGAAGGATAAGAGAAGCAATGGCAAATCAAGACGGCAATATTAATCAAGATGTTCGGCAGGGGGAGGAGTGATTCTTGCACTAAAATGTAACGATTCGAGACTATCTTGAAGAAGATCTTGATGGACTCAACCCAGGAGTTGTCGCACCGAAATTGAAGCCGACCACTTTGAGTTGAAACCGTAATGTTTAATATGATCAACACAATAGGTCAATTTGGCGGCTCAAAGAATCAAGATGCACGACAACATCTGAAATCTTTCCTCGAGATTTGCAACTCGTTCAAGATACACGGAGTCACCCCCGATGTCTTACGATTAAGATTATTCCCCTATTCACCGAGGGATAGGGCGAAAGCATGGCTAAATAGCATTCTGCCGGATCCATAGCATCTTGGACTGATCTTTGTCGTGATTTCCTTGCTAGATTTAATCCTACAAATTTAATCGATAAGCTTCAGAACGACATTACTTCTTTTTCGGCAAAGGCAGATGATGAATCCATGTACGAGGCTTGGGAGCGATATAGAGAACTTCTACACAAATGTCCTCTACACGGATTCGGTGTGGACTCAAGTGACAATGTTTTACAACGCCGTGAATACACCAACAAGGATGATGCTAGATGCCTCGGCAAACGGCATACTCTTAGATAAGTCGCCGGAGGAAGCAATGCAAATTTTAAACAGCTGGCCAAGAATGACTATCAATTCCCATCCACTAGAAGAGGAGGAGTTAGACGCCAAGCCACAATACATGAACTAGGATCATCGATTCAATTTCGCACAATTGGCCGCTTTAACCAAGATGGTCCAGAACATGCAAAAACCAAACAACACACATGAAGTCAAGGTAATGGATTCTTTTTGTGAGTTATGTGGTGATAACCATAATTCTTCCGAATGTATGCAGAATCCCGAATCTAGCTTCTATGTGGGGAATTACAATCGGGCAACAACATGATGTCAAATACATACAATCCAGCTTGGAAGAAGCACCGAATTTTTCATGGAGTAATCCCAACAATGCTCTAAACCAGAACAATCAGAATGCACAAGCATCGGATTCCAAGAGAATATGCCACGACAGCATGATGCCGCAAAGAACAACCGACAACATCTAGTTCTTTGGAAAATTCTCTAAATGCTTTTATGATGAAAACTGAATCTTATATGGCTGAGAATAGTAATTTCATAAAAAGAATGATGCTTTTATTAACAGACCGAGATGAGATTGCAAAACCAAGAGGCGGCAATCAAATCATTGGAAAATCAAGTCGGACAGTTTGCTCAAAAATCAACACTAGACCACAAGGAGGTTTACCTAGAAGCGACATCAAGTCGCAAGAGGAACCGCCATGAGCAATGTAAGGCAATCACCACACAGAAGTGGCCAACAACTTAGAGAGGTTCAAACCCGCTCGTCAAACAAAACTCCACAAAAAGATCAAGACGAACCTAGCGGCAAAGTCTCGGATGCTGAACCAGAATTGCTGCAAAGACCGGTGACGCCTCGGCAACTTGCGATAAGCACGCCTCGGCAACCCTGGGGTTGGTAACGATCGGCAACTCCGGATGTCCCCGTAATGCCGTCAATCAGGTTTCAAACCAATGAAAGGATAGAAGATATCCGACTTCCACCACCATTCCCACAAAGATTGAAGCGACAAAAGCAAGAATACCAATTCAAGAAGTTTCTTGATATCTTAAAGCAAGTCCACATCAACTTGCCATTGGTGGAAGCAATTGAACAAATGCCAAACTATGCCAAGTTTCTTAAAGACATTGTGTCCAAGAGAACAAGGCTAGGAGAGTTTGAAACGATTGTCGCGACAGAGGGATGCATGGCAATGTTGCACAATCGCATGCCGCCCAAGTTGAAGGATCCGGAAGTTTCACAATACCCCGTTCTATTGGAAATCACTATGTCGGGAAAGCACTATGCGACCTAGGGGCTAGCATAAACTTGATGCCTAAATCGGTTTTCCGAAACTAGGAATCGGGAAGGCAAGACCTACAATGATTATGCTGCTGCTAGCCGAGCCAGATCCTATGTGCATCCAGAGGGAAAAATCGAGGACATACGGGTAAAAGTTGATAAATTCATTTTTCCCGCTGACTTTATTGTTTTGGATTGTGAAGCGAGATGAGCATGCACCTATCATTCTCGGGAGACCATTCCTAGCGTGGGAGAACCTTGATCGACGTTGAAAAGGGAGAACTCACAATGAGGGTGAATGACCAGCAGGTAAAACTAAATGTATTCCAAACACTAAGGCATGCCGATGATCCGTAAGAATGCCAACTACTTCATGCCACGGCAGAGTTTAACTGATGAGGAATTTAGTTGCCTCGCAACTACATTGCTGATCAAGAGGAACCCGAGGAGAATGAAGAGCCGGTCGATGAGGAACAACCAGAAGAGGTAAATTGGCTAGTAAATCGACCAGGTACATACTTTGAACCACTGGACTACTCAGGTAAGGAAGGTAAGATCGAAAAACCCTCTATCGAAAATCCACCAATTCTTGAGTTGAAACAATTGCCAGATCAACTAAAATATGTATACTTAGGGATCGATAATACATTACCTGTAATTATTTCCTCTAAGTTACAGCCTGAGCAGGAAAAGAAGCTAATCAACATGTTGAAGCTACATAAAAAGGCAATAGGGTGGACAATTGCCGACTTGAAGGGAATTAGCCCGGCGGTGTGCATGCACAAGATCTTGTTGGAAGATGATCACAAACCTTCAATTGAGGCCCAGAGGAGACTGAATCATGCCATGAAAGGGGTTGTAATGAAAGAAATCATCAAGTGGCTTGACGCCGGCATTATATACCCTATCTCCGATAGTACGTGGGTAAGTCCGGTACAATGTGTGCCGAAAAAGGGAGGTATAACAGTGGTGAGTAATGAAAATAATGAACTTATCCCAACCAGATCGTGACCGGGTTGGAGGTTTGTATGGACTATCGAAAGCTAAACAAAGCCACTAGGAAAGATCACTTCCCATTACCCTTTATTGATCAAATGCTTGACCGTCTTGGTGTAAACCTTTTCTTGTTTTCTTGATGGTTATTCAGGTTACAATCAGATTGCCATAGCACTGTAAGATCAAGAAAAGACAACCTTCACATGCCCCTACGGTACTTATGCCTTCCGAAGGATGCCGTTCGGATTGTGTAACGCCCCAGACAACCTTCCAAAGATGCATGATGGCGCTCTTTTCAGACATGGTCGAAGACTTCCTTGAGATCTTCATGGATGATTTTTCGGTTTTTGTAATGACTTCGACGGCTGTCTCGGCAATTTAGAGAGGGTGTTGGCAAGATGCGAAGAAACGGATTTAGTCCTCAATTGGGAGAAATGCCACTTTATGGTAGATGAAGGAATAGTGCTCGCCATAAGATTTCATCCAAGGGAATTGAAGTAGACAAAGCCAAGGTGGACGTGATCGAGAGATTACCCCCACCAAATTCGGTTAAAAGAATTCAAGTTTTCTCGGACATGCAGGTTTTTACGGGAGGTTCATTCATAACTTTTCTAAAATCACTAAACCTTTGTGTAATCTGCTTGAACAGGATAAAGTCTTCGATTTTGATGATTCTTGCACTCAAGCATTTGAAACCCTAAAGAAAAAGCTTGCCTCGGCACCCATTGTTGTTCCACCAGATTGACGCTACCTTTTGAGCTCATGTGTGATGCAAGTGATTTCGCGGGTAGGAGCAGTCCTAGGCCAACGCACAGGTAAGACATTCCATGTGATATACTACGCTAGTAAAACTCTTAACGATGCTCAAGTGAATTACACAACAACGGAGAAAGAGTTACTAGTGTAGTTTTCGTGATTTGACAAGTTCCGATCCTATTTAATTGGTACAAAGGTAATTGTTCATACGGACCATTCGCAATCAAATACTTATTTGCTAAAAAGGATGCTAAACCTCGTTTGATTCGTTGGATATTACTTTTACAAGAATTTGATATTGAAATTAAGGATGTGAAAGGAACAGAAAATCAAGTGGCGATCACTTATCACGTTTGGAACGCAATAGGGAGGAGGACGCGGATCTAGAGATATGTGATGCATTCCCGGATGAACAAATTCTAATCGCCTCGAAACCCTTGACGCCTCGGCAGCCCATGACGCCTCGGAAACCATGGAAGCACACGCCTCGGCAACTCTTGACGCCGCAGCAGAGACTTTGACGAGCACGCCTCAGCAATTTTGGGAGCAGACACTACGACAAAGACATGCCCCGCAATACCTTGGTACGCAGATTTAGTTAACTTCCTTGTTTGTGGTATTTTTCCGTATGGCATTACTCACCAAGGGAAGAAGCGGTTCCGCCATAATGCTAAGCATTACTTTTGGGACGAGCCTCTTTTGTTTAAACAATGTGCAGATCAGGTTATACGCCGATGTGTCCTCAAGAAGAGCAATGTAATGTACTCCGACAATGCCATTCTTCACCCTATGGAGGACATTTTGGAGGAACTCGCATCATGGCTAAAGTCTTGCAATCCGGGTTGTATTGGCCAACATTGTACAAAGATGCCCAAGACTTTTACAAGCAATGTGATCGTTGCGTAAGACGGGCAATATCTCTAGGCGACATGAGATGCCACCCGAACATCATCGAGGTGGAAACTGTTCGATGTATGGGGATCGATTTTATGGGACCTTTCCCATCTTCATTCGCAACCTCTACATCTTACTCGCCGTCGACTATGTGTCTAAATGGGTAGAGGCAGCTGCAGGTTCCCAACGACGATTCCAAGACCGTGCAACGATTCCTCGCAGAAAAACATATTTACACGGTTTGGGATGCCGAGAGCAATTATCAGCGACGGGGGCAAGCATTTTGACAACAGACTAATTGCCAAGATGTTGCATCGCCACGGCATATCACCCACAAACCAACGGGCAAGCAGAAATTTCCAACCGGGAGTTGAAGGAATACTCGAGAAAGTTGTAAATCCCTCAAGGAAGGATTGGTCATTAAGACTAGATGACGACTTTGGGCATATCGTGACTGCATTCAAAACACCATTAGGTATGTCCCCTTCCGGCTTGTCTATGGTAAAACATGTCATCTACCGGTGGAAATCGAGCACAAGGCGATTGGGCAATCAAGACCGTGAATATGGATTGGGAAAGTGCCGGACAAAAGCGCTTGATGGATCTCAATGAGATAGAAGAATTTCGTGCACTCGCCTATAACAATGCACGAATATACAAGGAGAAAACAAAGCGATGGCATGACAAGAAACTATTGCCACGGCAATTCACGCCAGGGCAACTAGTTCTCCTATTCAATTCTCGGCTAAAACTTTTCCCGGGAAAGCTGAAATCAAGATGGTCGGGACCATTTGAAGTCGTCAAACCATTCTCCCATGGTGCTGTGATAATCAAGTCCATCTCGACAACCATGAATTCAAAGTTAATGGACAAAGATTGAAGCACTACAATGGTGCCCATGTGGAACGTAACAAGGAAGTGGTCAACTTAGGAGATGCATGAGCATGCTCTCCTCTCCTTATTTCCTTTTTCTTTTTCTTTTTATTTTTATTTTTAATTTTAGGAGATATTTTATTTTTTCTTCATTATCTTTAGTTTTCAGGTTTTCTTTATTTTCTTTTTCACAACAAGACTCACAACTACTATGCTAAGGAAATTTATGCCAAGATCATTGCCCCCGCAACCAATGAAGAAGATGCCGCGACAACTTACTTCATGCATGCACAAGCTGATGCCACGGCAACCAACCCCGAAGATGCCACGGCAACCAAAAGTCAAGACATCCCGGCAACAAGAAAACAACCATTGCATTCAAGCAAGAAAATCAAGACGCCAACTAGAAGGAAACTAATCATCTACGATGACGAACTCTCAAGTAAGTCCTCGTATGCATTTTATTTTTATTTTTCGTTATTTTTATGCATGCATTGAGGACAATGCCTCACTCGAGTTTGGGGGATTGTTATTAGTAATTACCATGTTTAGTTACATTAATCTTAAGCATTACATTTAGGATACATAAATTGCTTGCCATGCCTTTAATTGGAACAAGAATTGCTTAGATTTGATGAATATTCAATGATGACTTTACCAATGCACTTAATTGATAGAATTTTTATTCTAGGATAACCATGAAAAACTTAGAATTTTACTATGATGCTAAATTTGATGAAACACTGTTGTGGTTTGATTGATTTAAGGAGTTCTAGTAAACTTAGGTTGATAATTAACTAATTGGGGATTAGAATAAAAATTGGATGAATGCTAGAGGTGCCGAAATTGGCTCTAGCATGTGCTAAAAATTGATCACTAGAGGTGCCCAAAACTGGCTCTAGGAGGCGTTAAAATTTTTTCGGTTAACTAGAGGTGCCCAAACCGGCTCTAGTCGATTAAATTAACTTAAGAAAACTAAAAATAAAACACTAGAGGTGCCCGAAATTGGCTCTAGTTAAAACATGTTAAAAAGAACCCATCAAGTAATTTGAAAACCTATTGTTTGCATAGAATCCGAAAAATCAACTTGCACACAACTCCGCACACACTCACAAGCATTATAGTTTGATTCCGAGTAATTCCTCGTTTTCTGAAAAATAAAAAGCCAATCATACTTTGTGCCCCGGTTCAGAGAATTGAAATCAAGTTCAAAGCTAAGTTTGTGAAAATTTGAAGTCTTGGCGAGGTAATTATGAGTTTGCATTGCTTGAGGACAAGCAATAGTTCGAGTTTGGGGGTGTGATAAGTGTTCAAAAGTACTATTTTTCTTACCTTTTTACTCATATTATTTGTTAGACTTAGGCTCATATTAGTTGCATAGTTAGTCATTCATGCATTAATCCATGTTTCCTTCAAACGTTGAACTTGATTACATAACTTGGTGATTTTTGTGGAAATAGATGCTGCTTTGGTGTGTTTTTTGTGTGTATGTGCAGGATCACTTGCCAAAGCAATGCCGAGCTAGTTGCCAGGGCAGTGCATGAAGGAGACGCCGAGCTAGTTGCCATGGCATTTGTCGACAAAGACCAAAAGCAATATGGATGTCGAAATTCATGACTTTACAAGCCCAAGATAACATGGAGCAAGGCCCAAGCCCAAAGGAATTTGATTGCCATGCAGAGATTAAAGAAGAATTAAATTCCAAGAGGATAGGAGAAGTTCTAATAGGAATAAAATTATAATAAAGAATTATATTCTTTAAAGATAATTTAATTCCAACTCAAACTCCTCCTCAAAGAAGGACTTTGGCCTAGCCCTATAAATACCAAGGAGATTTCGACAAGATGAATAGAGAGAGCAAGAGGGAAATTTCGGCAAGTCCAAGTAGAGCAAGAGGGAAATTTCGGCAAGTCCAAGTAGGGCAAGAGGAGAGAATTTTCGACAAGCATCAAGGGCAAGGAGGATTTCGACAAGCCTCTTCCTTCATCTTTGTTCGATTGGGTTCATGCTAGGGATTAATTATCTTGTGTTTCTTTGGAACCTAGCCATGAACTAAATTTACTTGGCTATGGTTATTGTGTTTTGTGGTTGTGAGAAACTATTGGTTTTTGTTTAGGTAATAAGAGTTTGCACTTTTCTATTTCAAGGTTTATTCATTCTTGATTCTTATTATTGTTTGCGAGTGAATTGGGAGAGGATCTCGTGATTTCATCCATTTATCTAATATCGGGAGAGTTAGATTCAAGAAACGAATGAATATGATCTTTATGCAATCCAATGATGGTGAAGATTAATCCGGCTTAGGAATAAGTTAAGGATTTCAACGGCTAAGAGGAGCGCAAGATTGGTTGTTGTTCACCCTTGATTCACGCAGGGGATGTATTATCAAGGCATGCACAAGTAGCTAGAGTTTCGACTTAGGGATAAGAAGAAACCATTGAAGAACGCTCCGCCGAACCTTGAAGTTGCTGCCCGATCGCCCAAGTAGTTGCCCAACTAGTCGCCCAAGCAACCATCAATTAGTTGCCAAGGCAACCCCGTTGTGCAAGTCGCCACGGCAATCGAGTTGCCCATGCACTCTTTTACCAAGACAATCCAATCGGCTATCACACCTCAACTCACGATAACCTAGCCTATCTCTCTCAATTGAATTCATCTTTTATTTTATTTTATTGCTTTCTAGATTAGTAATTAGTTAAACTTCGATAATCCTTTACTTGTGTTTTTACTTTTTACAGTGCAAGAGACTAGATTCTTGAAGTGGCACCAATCCCTGTGGAGACGATATCTTTTATACTATAACTTGCGACGTGTATACTTGCACATTTGCGTAGCACTTATTACGCGCAACACTGCTCACGAACTTATTGAGTCGAACTGGACCTTGTTCGACTCAACTCGCTAAGATCTCGAGTCGAGCATGATTTCAAGGCGAACATTAACCGAGTTTTGACTGAATCGAGCTTAAATTGATTGCGAGCCGCTCAACTCAATGAACACCCCTATAAACTCTGATGAATTTATTTTATGATAACCAAACACATTCACATAAATAATCTTAATATTAAAAAAAATGAAAGCTGGTATAAGGACAAAACCGTCCATCTGATGTGAACTGGTACTGGATCCCACAATCAACGGTTGGGATAACGCAAACGTGGATTACGAAATCAATAGTCAAAAGTTATGTAAAAAAATACATTCAAAGCCCCCCGAGAAGGCGTGTAAATTTTTACCTTTCAATATTTCATCCCTCTGTTTTGTTTTTGTTGTGTTTCTAATCCTCAAATAAGACAATAATTCATGTTTGCTAATTTGTAACTTAAAACCAACACGTCATCAACTGTCCCACTGTCATGTGCCTAATCAACATTTAAATCCTTAAATCGTCAAATACGTTAATAAATTGTTTAGAAATTTTAATCAGTACTCAAATCCCATATTTAATAATAATGTACACATCTTTTGACAAAGATTGGAGTTGGAAGTGTTTGCCACGCTTCTAATTTTAATTAGTACTCAAATCCCATCTTTAATAATAAATTGTTTTGTACTAAGCTTATTTAATAAATCAGTCTTTGGAAATAATTACTTTTTTTTCAACTACAAGTGATGAATCCAACAAATTGCATTCTTCATCTTTATATTGCCTTTCCCCTTTTCTCTCTCTTGTGTCATGCAAAAATACAAAACTAATAATTCATATATATATATATATATATTCAGATAGTACATGAGAAGGTAAATTGATTATTTTAAATAAAATAATGTTTTAAAAAATAATTAAATTGAAAAATAAAAGTTAAAGTTTATTTTCATTAATTTTTAATTGACAATGTCCTAAAAGATAATAATAAAAATAGAAGGAATGGAGGCTTAATTGTAATGATCTTCTAAATTATTAATGATTTAAAATACAAATTAAACCTTAGGACTTTGTCCTCATATGCACTTGAAGTTATTATTTTCAAATTGTTATAATAATACTGATAAATCGATTGAATTAATATGTAATTGATAAATATTATTACGTTTATTAAGATATATATATATATATATATATATACACAGAACATAATCTAATTATACAATGTAAATTTTATTATTTTTATATTAATTTTATATCATTGGTTGAGTGTAAATTGATAATTGTGATTAAAAGTTAAAGATGATGAGATTTTTAAGGAAAGGGAAAGTGAATATTTCAACCATAAATTTATACCCATCCGATGGTTCAAAATCAATGTAGAACATACTTTTTAATTTTTACATTGTGTAAGTGAATCCTAACCCAATATATTACATCTTAATTTGATGACAATGAACAACAAGCTAAAATGATGATTTTCTCCTTCATAATTTGGCGGAGATCCAAGAAATTTATTTAAGATTTTAATGCGATTTAATCATGTTTTAATACTTTTTAATGATATATTAGAAATAGAGTTAATTGCCCAACACATTCCCAAATTATGATCTTTATTAGATAAACAACACTTTAAAAAGCAAGAGGATGATCAGTTTCAATAATATAATTAAAACTAAGCTTAAGTAAATAAGTCCATATATGCATAATTATAAATAATTATGTTAGATAAAAGTTGAGAGAGGGTCTTAGCTCATAATGTAGGGTTTTGCATTCAATCCGGGGGGCATTTTGTCTATAAATAAGAGCACAAGGCCGTGGCTTATTGGGATTATTATATATATTAACAACTAGAAAGAAATACTTATGTTAGGTAAACCTACTGATTAGAACATAAGCCCTAGGTGGAGTGGGTCCCTAGGAAATTTCCATACCCCCTAATCATTCTGATTTAGTTTGATCAAATGTAAACGGTTTTTAAAAATAAATAAATAAATGTGGTCTTATTTTTTTCTTTTTAGCTTTATTTTTCCCAGATATTTCTCTTATAAGTATATTTTTAATCTTTGAATGATGAGGAATAATTAACAAAAATGTAACGACTTGAATTTTTGAGTCAATGATTAGGGGTTAATTCGAGTTATGGACCTTTATGTTAGTTTGAATTTTTGAACTTATTAGACCAAATTTAAACCTTAGTGGATGAGAATTGAGTTATATAGACTTGGGTAGTGATATGTTTATCTATCTTTATATTTAAATTATTAAGACTTTTTAGTTAAAAATTAAAATATTTCATTCTTGAATATTTTACATTAATTTCTAAATCATTTCTCAAATATCTCATCCAGATAAATACATGATTTTATGGTTTATCTTTAGTTATATATATATATTTTTACTTTTAAATTTTATCTTGTGATTATACAATTTAGATTTAAACTTTATGTTTGGATAGTATTATTATGTAATTTGAACTTTTAAATTTTAATTTTATTATTTTGAATTATTTAAAATTTTATGAATATTTTTATTACCCGATGTTAATGGATCGGATTATGTGCCAATAATTTTATTATTGGAAGTTTTGGGTACCCGAAATTACGAACACTCATAGTATTAATGATATGTCTTATATATAATTGATTTTGATAAGTATGAAAAAAGATTACCGTGGGAAAGGACACCCTAGTGTAATCCATCATTGGTTTTGATAAGTATGAAAAGAAGAACATGTAAACAATTCAAGCATAACCCCAATTCCAATGCCTCTATAATTGGTGAACCACCCCAGTATTATATTAAACCAACACTATGACAGAAGCAGATATAGCCGAATTCCAACTTTGTAATAAAAAATTTATCTGATTGAACAAAGAGGAAAACGCCAATATTGTTTGGCTGACCAGAAAGTTTAGCACTAAGTTTTCTCGGAAACAGTCTCCGTATATACAATCATCAGCATCAGAACAGAAGCAGAATCGTACTCCATAAGTTTCAGCTCCTCATCATTCTAAGGGCAAGTGCTTGAAGCTCGCCCAGATCATTATTGTAGGGTCTCTTCTTAGGGTAACCATGGAGATACAGCTCCTCTCTGCTTTGTATTTCTTGCATGTTCATGTTGTCACCACTGAGTTCGACTGACTCGAGTGAGCTCTGTGGAGAAATGGGGTTCATATAGGTTGGATAAGTTGGAACAGTACCACAAAGATTGCCTTGCCATTGATTCTCCATGTTATGTGAATTCATGGCAGTTTGAGCTAGCTGAGCTTTCACTTGCGTTAATTGAGCTTGAAGGTATGCGACCTATAAACAAGATTAGAAACGGGTTAAAGCTAAGAATAAACGAAAATAAACAGAAAAGACAGAATGAAATCCTATTACCTGTTGTTGCAAGGCGAAAATATGAGCAACGCAACCGTAAACGGGGTCCCGAATCCTTGCTTGAGCCTCGTAAGCAATGGTGACGACCGCCTCGCAACGGTCGTGAGCCGGGAGATGCAACAACAGTTTGGAGGCATTGCTAGCGCCAAACACTTTATGGATGGCGGCAAACCTCGCGGGGCCTTGTTCCGAGCAGAAATAAGGCGCGAATATACAGTCGGAGGCGCATTTTCGTCTCAGAAACTTGCATGCACCACAAGGGGAGCCAGTGCCAGTGCCAGTGCCAGATGAGGCCATGTTAGCAACTAAAAGAAACAGAAATAAGGGAAATAATGTTGGAAGCACACGAGTACACTAGGAAATGGTGCTAAAACAGATATGGGGTTTGTGGAGGAGGCACAAACAGTGATGAATGGGGGACATTGGAGGCCTTTATGTAGGGTTTTAAAGGAACATTTAACAATGGTTTATGCTACTACGCTCTATGGGGATTTGTGATTTGGAGTTGGATTTACATCATCAGAGTATTTGTTTAATGCATTTGAAGATTCATATTTGGGTGGGTTAATTGGAGCTTCTTTGCTTTTGGATTTGTTTTATAATTTTCCGCCGATGGCCGCACGTTGGAACTGCTGCTACTGTTTGTCGCATTGTGAGAGCCTGCTCTTGTTGCCACCTGCCGGTAAACCCTCCCGACAACCACTTCAGTGAATTAGTAGGATTGTTTTGTTTAGTGCAGTTGGTTAATGTTGTTGTTGTGTTAGAGAAAATTTGTATACATTATTTGTTTCTATTTTGTATGTTTCTAATCATTTTGATGCACCAATATTAAAGAATTAAACCAACAATATCGAAGGCAACCATCATTATTTTTATTGTCCTCTCAACTTTTCAAGACTTTATCCTAATTAATCTAGATTGATTACGGCGCACATGTAGTTTTAGTGAATGAATCTTTCAAAAATTATCTACAAATACAAAATTTCAAACTCAAAATATACTTAAATAATATTAAATTATTTGATCAAAGTTAACCATCATTATTCATATTTGTTCCAAGTGTGAATCCAAAAGGTGTAACCATGCAAATACGCGTTAAATAGAAAAGAGGGTGGAGTCAAAGTCAAAACTAGAGCCCTGTGCAAAGCAAAGGAAACCGAAACACCACTATCTTTTGTTTAAGAATATTGAACGGTTAAAACGTGGATTATTCTGCACAAATTAATCTGCCTGCTATTGGCTGTGTCACAAATTGTAAACAATAACGTTACGGGGCATCATTTATGAAGCATATCTGTCCGCCATAGTCATCAAAATCTTATTTATTTTTTTAAATCTAAAGGTTATTATAATTGTAAACATATACAAATTCATAACCTTTTAAATGGAAATATGTAGATTAAAGAAATGTTTAAAAAAACTTTTAAAATGTAGATTTTTAGACAAAGATCACGTTTAAATATAATAAAGTCTTCAAGATTATTAATTATGATGACCATTGACAATCAAACTCGAGAGTCGAAATGCAGCTTCGGTCGGTGTAAACAATCCCCTTCATTTTGGAGTTAAATGTTGAAATAATCATAAGAGGATTCACACCCAATAATAATAAGGATAAACCATAGATAGTCACTGAATTTTAAGTATTCTACTTTGGTTATTGAGTTTTAAAATTTTATATAAAATTATTTATTTTTTTTTTATTTTTATTATAGTCACTATCGTTAGTTGTTGTTAAGAAATGGTGATGTGAGATATTAAACTTTTTTCTAAAAACAAATCCTTAATTTCTCAAAATTTTGAATTTGATTGATATTAGAGGAGTTTGAAATTTTTTTGACAAGTTTAAACCAATAGAAAAGAAAGAGAAGAAGAGTAATAGTAGTTAGGGATATCAATTGAGCGGGACAATTGCGGAGAATGCTCTCCCCACACTTATCCCGTCAAGATTTTTTACGACTATCCTCGTCTTGCAACCAATTTTGGGTACGAAACTCAAAACAATTATTTTCTCGCAACTCATAAGACTAAAACTATCACTGCTCCACCACCCACGTGGGTCTTAAGACCCACTTAATTCCCGTTATGCCCTCCTCACGACTCACTTCATATAATATATTGTAATTGAGACATTATTTCAACCACACATTATTAGTTAAATAAATATGAAGTAATTTTTTTTTACAAAAAATGAAATACTTGTCCTCTGAACCCCACACATATGAGACATTATTTCAACCACCACTCAATTGAGCAAGATAAAATAAGTGCAAAACAATATTGTAATTGAGAAACAAGACTAAAAAAACAACAACTAACATTCAATTACTATAGAAAACATACCCGATAAATCTACTATAGATTAATCCCATAAAGAGAGATAATATGAAGGAGAATAAGATTGATGGGGATGAAGTAGAGCTTGTGAGTTACGATGTGAGCTAATGATGAGTAATTTTATGATTTTGTGTAAAAGAGATAAAGTGAGAAACTAAATGAGTTGGACAATAATGAAGAATTTTAAGATTTCATGTAAAGAGAAAAAATGAAAATTAAAAGAATTGGGCCTGAAAGTCTATTAAAAACAGGCGGACGTATAAGTAATTTTTTTAAAATATTTATTTTTAAATATACTTATTATGTATACTTTGCGGGCGAGGATGAGACGTGTACAAGGTTATACCTATCTCTGCCTCACCACCTATGACAAGTCTAATTTTTATCATTATCCAACATCAATGACTTGTAATAGAAAAGAATTTAAATTTCACCGACTCTATTTTAGGTTCTAAAAATTCAATGATCAAAGTGAAAGCACCTTAAAAAGGACCAAAAGACTTGCTTCATACGAAGCTCGTAAAATCTTAAAAGTTTCTTATTTAATAAATTTTTAGCTTCTAAAAAGTATTTTGCACCACGAAAATGTATATTATGTAAAAACGATTCATTTAACTAAATCTCATATTGTCCACAAATGTTGAAGCAAATGGTTAAATCTTTCGTTGACATCCCTCTCCCCTCTCCTTCCTAAGTTACTGGTACTGCTAAAAAAATCTAAATCCCACCATAAATGCCGAGGATTATCACAGTTACGCATTTCGTCACTCCCTAACACAGGATAATGGCAGTTTGCATAAAAAAAATGTACACACCTCCGTCGCTAGCTAGGCATCTGCCACCACACCAGCAACGGGGCATATACTTCATATGTCAAAGAAATGCAAAATCATTTCTAGCCACTCAATGCTCTACCAACAATTTTACTCCAAGTCAAGTTACAGCGTCATCTATGCACATGTAATGATGCAAACTTACAATCTCTATATCATTAATAGGTGGATGCTGAGATCGAACAGCATATTCTAGATGAAAACTATTTCTATATCATTAATAGGTAGATGCCGAGACCGATAAGCAAATACTACCAGTAGGTCATCTCTAATCTAATTTTCAACTTTTGCTATTTCCAATGGGTGGGGATTTCTGATTCGACCGACTTTACCTGCTGAATATGGGGATCAAGAGCTATTCAAAGTGAAGTTTAAACTATCAGATCTACTCATATGACTAAACATTTCATTCCATCATAAACATGGAGGAGACTGGATGAAATCTTAGACGAAATGGATTAAAGTGGCAACAGTGTTTCCATTACTTACAAAAGGCTTTGACATGCATCACAAGTTCAAGTTAAAGATCTCCGATCATCCCAAAACTAGATCTTATCAACACTCGACGTTGCTTTAGAAAATCCAAAAGGAGACAAACTTCAGTATTTGTTTCAATACTTTACACATCTGTCTGTCCTTCGCCAAAGCAAAAATATAAACATCCGTCACCTTCCTTCACCTCTTGTGATGAAACTTCACTTTCAACAAGAACTGCATCTTAACCTGTCCAAATAAACAATATTGCAGAAAATAAGTGCAAATCACGCACGAATTGAAGTTCAACAACAATAGGTCAATAACAATGACATTATTAGGAGCAGGTGTAGCAGCAGTGATAGGCTATATTACACAGACTTCTCTTCTTAAAGTACACGTGTTTGACACGTATCCTATACATGGTTATAAGGGGATAATCCTCCAAATATATAGAAAAACTTATAAGAAAATTAAGCATACCCATAACATGGGTAGTAATGATAATAACACATGTCAAATCAGTCCCTAACAAGGCCACCCCAAAGAAAAAATGTCAGGCTAATTCAAACAAGGCCATTTAGTCCTCCCCGAATACTTACCCCAAGGCACAACTCGGGAGTCTGGGTAACAAAGGAGGTAGGTTGGTAGTAATGATAATAACAAATCCAACCAGTTTCAAACTAGGCCACTTAAGTATACCTAGAAGGGAACATGTCAGAGGCTAATTCAAACATGGCTATTTATTTTTTCTCCCTGAAAAATGCCAATAATTTCTTAGCTTCAACTCTTAAGGCATCTTCCAAACCTTATTCCAGGGATTTTGGAATTGAATCCATTGCTCATCCAGTCCAAACAACTTAAGAAAATAGCTCAGCATTTAAAAACATAGATATGAAGGCATCTCTGGAGAAGGAACTAGAGAGACAATTTAGAAAATAAAATAATTTATAGATGGATGTGTCAAGCACAGTGCAATAGTACCAAAGTTCTAATTCATTTTCATGCATTGAACAGCATTCCTATTTAGCTACATGGGAGGAAAAAATATTTTAACTTACTTGAGCAGTGTTATAAACAATGTACTCATTATACATCAGCTCAGAGTCCTTCACATTGGATGGAACTGGTTTGCCACAAAGTACAATAACATCATCCTTCCACTTTACAAAGTCAGACTTCTTAGGTACTTTCTTTCCAAGCCCTTTCGTAGAGTGCTTTCCTTTTGGTAGTTTCTCTATATACTGAACAAGAATGAAGAAAAGCAACGAGAAATAATTAATAAATGCCAAATTCTAATCTGGGCATTGGCATAAAGGGTGCACTAACCTTGGCCCTTGTTAGTTCATAGACCTCTCCTAAAGCAACTTCGCTGAGAAGCATGAGGCCCACAGGATTTTTCCTATCAGTAAAGCAATATTGAGCACTCTTACTGACCAAATCAGCAAAGTAAACCCCCTTGCCAAACTGGAACGCGAAAGTGTTACAAATGTTAGCCTTGCAAAAGAAATGTGTATGTACAATCATTTATGAAAAGAAAATGTAAGAGAACCATATAGCCAGTCGCTGGAGCTTCTGGAGGAGCAATTCTTAGTCCCTGGCTAAGTATCCCTACAAAATTTGTCAACCGAGAGCCTGCATACAAAAAAATCTCATAATCTTGAAAAAACTGTAGCATCAGGAAAACTGCCCCAAATTATTTGTAGCAGTTTGTGGAGTACTCATCTCCTATGCAAATAAAAAATGTCACTTACCATGCCAAAGAAGCATTCTGTTACTAAGCTTTTCTCTGTAAGGGGCAAACTTATCAAATTCTCCTTCTCTTTCAAGTGAGAATACCTCTTCCAGTTCAAGTGTCCATTCCTGAAGGTAACATATAGTTGCAGTAAGTTTACATTGCAAATTAAACCTACGTTAGAGAGAGAGAGAGAGAGAGATGAAAAACAATAAACAAGCCCATAACCAGTTAAAAGTTAGCTTTTTAAACATGCATACTCACAGTATGAGTAGGGGCGTGAGTGGTAAGAAGATATTTCTCAATCAACTTAAAAACTTCACTATCATGAGGAATGGGAGTGATATCACATTTGAGTTTCTTATATTTTTCATCAAGGGAGCCATCACTGTCAGCATCAAAACCTACTAATCTTGAGGCTATTTCAATGTCTTGAAGAGCTTCCAACATTTTCACCTACATTTCAAGCAGCAGGACTGTAGATTACTCCTCACATAGATTATATCTACTTGCAAATTAGTTTAAGAAAAAAAATTAAAGCAATAATTGAGCAAGTTGACTCCATCTTCCTGCCTTCTGCATACAGAAGTGCAATATACATTGGCATCTTACATGTACCCATGGTACTACTATAACACAGTAGCCATGAGGACAACCAGTCAATAACAAGCAATTGAAAAATATAACGACGAGCTACAACTACGCACTTAAACTGCAAAAGATTAAAGATGTCACAAGGAAACAGCATAACACCTTCAGTATTTAACTGGAACAAAAGAAGGCAATTATGTATCAGTCCTACAATGAGAAATTGCTTCCGAATTGACCATGAGAACATCGGTGCTCAAACGAAACAAAATTGGGATTGCTTAAAATAAATGGATACATGAAGTAGACAAGTAAATTCAACTAGATGCGTGCAAGTAAATGTAATTGACTTCTATATACACAATAAAAATCAGTCTCCAAACAATTAAATAGAAAGCACAAACTAGCCCTTATTACATGTTTTTGGGCTTAACATAATTCTATAAGTTGCCATAAATGTTTCAATTTAAAAGGAAATACAAAACTGACAGCATGGCAGTGCCATCATTCAAATCAGAAGCATTCCAAAATCAGGAAAAGGTAATATTATGTAGAATCTATACCTTTGACTTGAAATCATCTTCATCCCTTATGACATGTGGATGGATAGAAGGGATAACAGTAAAAAATCTATTGCTGGCATCAATAATCAAGCTTTCTTTGACAAAAGGATCAGAAGCGTTGCTATTCAATAGATTTTGTATCTCTGTTAATGCCTCAAAGCCTGGGCCAAGAAGATATGGTTACTAAAATTTCTACTCTACACATGCTAGAAATTTAACTCCTAGAGTGCAACATCCAAGGATGCCCAGCATAATAGAGAAAATAAATGAGATATTACAGTTACCTACCTTTCTGAATGTTACTTTTGCTCAGCTTTCCAAGGGGCATTTCAGACATATTAATCTCAAACTCCATCATTGCAGCCCTATAATCAAGAATGAATCGTTCAGACATCAAAGTAATTTGAGAGAGTGCGAGAGAGGGGAGAGTTTTCTCGGAAAATGGGCCAATTGCCTGTATGTTTCCACGTTAAAAATCATCTTCACCAATTCAAGTAGTGGAGGAGGAAGTTGACTGTCTGCATCAGTGTGCTTCTTTTGTGATACCTGTTTGTTAACTCCATAATCCTACAAATCCCAGCATATAAGGAACTATAAGAAAAAAAGAATGCACTATCTAAGCAAGAGGTGTATACATTTGGCAAGAGATGGAAAGGAAATAAGCAATACAATATCCAATGGGAAAAATCTGCCAGGCTGTTTCTGGAAGTTTTCTTTCTGTTCCCATGCCTCCCATGTATTCCCAGTTTTCTCAAGAAATAAACGTTTGAATTCAGTGATTGCATCTGATTTTGACATCTCTTCCAATTTGTTCCCGCCGATCTTTTCATTCCCAACACGACCCCATTTACGGAATACATAACAACCTAACCCTTTATCTTCTTGGATTATTTGGAGGATGTAATAACTTCATATGACAAAAAAAAGTAGTAAGTTAACATTTATTGAGAAGTAAAATAGTAGAAAATTAAAAAAGCAAAGTGGCAAAATTGATGTGGAAATAAATTGCTACACAAAATAGTCAAAAACTATGTAGCTCTGACTATTTTTCTTGATGTTCCCATGTCTGGTAATCATGTCCGACTCTTTTCTGGACATGTGTACGGGGATATGATCTGTTGAAAACCCTCCAAATACACAAGAATCTTGAGAAATTTTGAACATGCCCTACTTGGATACATAACCATGTTCAATACTCACATCCGAGTCCAAGTAACATATGTTAGAAAAGAAATGAGGAAAAGGCAACGTTTTCAAAGAAGCTTGCACTAAGTCTTCAAAGTGGATAAGCCGATAAGGGAAAGAAAAAATCCCCTCATCATCCTTAGAAGAAGAAAGGAACATATAATCATTAAGTTGTGTCTATCAGTAGGAAATTAAGAAAAACATTTAACACAAGTTGCAAAGCAGGAAAGTCACAGCAGCTATAATTGATTAGAAAGCCAGCCAAAGAGACAGATGTACAAAATGCACCTGTTAACACCGGTTGATAAGTCAGACATGTTCAAAGTTGTGTTATATATACTTCCCCCGTCCTCAAGTATGTGGCCTGAATCTTGTAGACCAGAAGCTTCATGCACAGCACTTCGTCCTTTTACTTTTACAGTGACATGCTAGATGCCTCACCAATAGCTTCAACATTGTACAAATCAAAAGGAAGCTTCTTCTGTCTCTTAAAACAGTCAACAAGATACTCCTCCCTAACAATTGGCAATCTCATTCTCCTGAAAAGTCAAACACATAGAATGAGTCTAAAATGAATAAAGAACTCAAGAGAAGAAATATGAAAGGAGATTTACCGTGCCTTCCTCATCTCAGCAGCATGACTCTCCAACTCCCCACTCACAACCAAGCAATTTGTATCTGTAACATTATTTATTTAGTACATCCCAATCAACACAAGCATTTATATCAAAATACAGCCCATGAAACACATACCATTCTTGATCTTGGCATGAACTAGACCACCTGCTTCCTTGATTTTGCCCGTCCATTCTTCCTGAAATGCAAAAATCCTCAAGAAATGAACATACACATTCACGTTTATTCCAGAAAAAAATGAATATAACTTCAGTATATTTTAAAATACAGTGGAAGAGAATTACCATGGACTCATGAGGCAATCCAACCATGGAAACTTTCAAATCTGCCAAGCTTTCAACCTTTGAAGTTTGAGATTGGCCATTGGGAGCTTGACTCGAAGCAGATGGTGGAGGCAGGATGCGAACAGGTTTTTTAATTTTTTTGTGATTTAAACCACTGCAGAAGTTTGTGTCAGGAAATGTTACAGTCTAAATAATTTAGTATATCACATGAATCTTATTCAAATACCTTGCTAAGAAATTCATTATTTGTTTCATCTGGGACTTTCCATTTCCCTTTAAGACGTTCAGGTTCACAAGTAGAGCAAGAACACTTGCTCCATGCTGAAATGTAGCCATGGCAACGATACTTGCCTCCAGAAAAACGAAGACAACCAGAACACATGGGACATTTACCAAGTACTCCAAGCATCATCCCATCAGCACTGCATAGAATCATACCGAGAGAATCCTTTCAATTTCAAGTGCAGTCTATTAAAAGTTTATGTTCATCATGGCATGGAACAAATTCTTAAGCAATTCATCACAAAAACTACAACTACATAACAAAAAAAGAAACAACAGGTTCAATTCTAAAGTGTTCGATAGAGGTACAACAATTTGCATCATCAAGTAAGGTATCTCCAGAATCATCCATTACAGTTGCAAACTAAAAAAAAGTAATGAAAGGGCTCAACTAGATGATTTATATGAAAGGAAAAACACAATCTAAAAAACATTGGAAAAAAACTTACCAGCGGTCGCGCAAATCAAGTTCTGATCCTGTGGCATCTTTACCATTGGCTTCAAGCATTTCACGCAGTTCAGCTGTAGTAACATGTTTCTTCAACTCATCCTTCAAAGCCCACAGTTCTTTAGTCTGGGCCTCCATGTCATTGGCATTCTTCCCAGCCCTATGTGTTGTCACTTCTCCTTCCAACTTACTGACTTTTGATTTTTGATCATCATCAACATCCTTCTTACGTTTTGCACCAGCTGTGGAGGTCGATTGTGGTTGTTTCTCCTCCGGTACCTCAGTTCCTTTGCCTGGAACAGACAACAATGATTAAAAGAGAAAACAATTGAAGTCATAATTTAAGTTTCCTATGGCATCTGAGAAAGACTAGGACAGTATATCCCATACCCTTCTTAGCAGCAGGAACCTTCTTAACTAGTGCAGAAATAGTTGCTTGGTCAGAAGATCGAAGGCTTTCCCATCCGGGCAACTTTTCCACTTGAGTAGTAGGAGACAACTCCAAGAAACACTTGGCATTGTTCCACGCCAATGCCTTAGATCCTTGACCCTCAGGCTTTGAGGATATACGAACCTAACAATATTAGAAAAAACAAAGCACAAAAGAGTGTTAAACCTCATTTCTACACAATTAGAATCATCAATGTTGTCTTAAAAACCATAAAATACTAAATGTACCTAAAACTTAAGCAGCAGCATAAAAAAGCAGTAAACAGAACCATAAATGAATCTCAAAATTTACCTCATGCTCCTACTATATTCTTTAATATATCAATATTTTATTTGACAAATTAGAAACAAGAAAGAAAATCAGCATTCTGATTTTACGAATATTTTTTTATGAAAAAATAGTTCTTCTTTTGCAAGAAAACAATGAAGAGCACAAGAGAGACTTCTTTGGAAGACAAATCAAATATTGAGATGCTATAAAAACAAAAATGACACATTTGATTTGGTTTGAAGGAACCACAGAGAAACCAAATTTTGAGAGAAGAAAAGGGTAAAAACACATTAATTTCAAAGCTGAAAATAAAATGTGAACACAACACAACTAAATCTTCAACTTGAAAACATAAAGAAAACAAATAGAATAATTGTATCATCTCGAGCATTAATCACATGATAACATATGTCACTCTCCAGCCCTTATCTCAGAAGGATGATCTGACCACCTAAAACCATTTTATTTACAAGTTGACATCTAATAACTCACTACACTACCAAATGTAAAAAAAAAACAAAATTCAGTCCATCCCCGCAAGAAAAGAACCAAAAGAAGAGTCTTTACTGGGTCCTTGAATCATTACTTAATCCATATATCCATTTTACTTAACCAGGAAGTTAGCAACAAGTCAAACCAGTATGTGAAAAGCATAAATAGAACAAAGCATTAAACATAACAATCCACCTCTCCTTTCATAATCTTTTGGGAACAGCCCTTGCAAGTAGCACGAGAAGTTTGTGAAACTTCAGTAGCATATTCCATGGCTTGAGGAGTGACATTTTTTGCATCTGAAGGTCCACCGGATTCCACATAGTTCCTGATTTTTTGTTGGTCCTCCCATCGAAGCGATTCTATGCCTTCAACATCATCAGAACTAGACAATTTAAAAAAAACAGTTAATCTCTACTTTCAATAGAGATAATCTTTCAGAAATCACATAAGATAATTAGTAAAGCACGTACGCCTTTATCTGATTTGCTTTCCTTAGTATACAATCTGCATGGTTCCACATCTAATTCAGGAAACAGACGAATATAAGTAAAAAAGTTTGAAGATTTAAGCATCCACAACAATGTACTGAGTAAAATTGAAGAAAAAGGTAAGAAAAAACGACAGAATAAATCAGACTTTGAGGTATAGACGAACATAACAGTGAATGCCAACAGCCCAAGCCTATAAGAAAATATTGAAATAGGGGAAAACAACACATTAAGCAAGCAATTAAAAAAACCCCACAAAATCCAAATGAAAACAACAGTTGCGTGCACTTAAAATTTCCCATAATTAAGAAAAACAAAACAAAAGACCCAGAAAAAGGAAAATAGAAAGAGTGGAGAAAATGTACGGGCATGAAGCCGTCGAACTGGATGGCAGTGACCATTTTGCCTAGCCTGAAGGCCTCCTTGCTGATAACGTTTTTGCAAGTTTTGCAAGAAGATCGAGCTGACTTGGCATATTCCGCTTTCCACGGCTTGGGTGGGTTTGCCATTTTTGGTCCCTCTTCTCTTCTGTTTGGGAATCAGCACAGCAGCGGGTGAATAGAGTAGAGTGGGTGGTTTTCGGAGTGGCGTTTGTAAAGTATATATATAGGTGTGGGATAAGAAAAAAAAATCAAAAGTGAATCTTTGGGAAATACTGAGTGAGAGAATCTGTTTGCTTGGCTTCCCCATTACGCATTCCTTCTCAAATGAGTAAAAATCCCATTTTTATCATCTATACCCTGGGTTCTCTTTCCTTTTCACCTTGATTTTCATGGGCTTTTGTCTTTTCCAATCTTAACAGCACTTTACTAGGATCCATTCTAAGTACTGAGTTACTAACCTAGTCCATTTCCCCTTTTGTCCCTTATTATTTTACCCAAATATTTTTTTTCTTTATGATATTTAGTTATTTTTCTTTATGATATTTAGAGAAGAGGTTGAACCAACAAGTGTCCCAATAAAAAAACGAATGATGTTCATCCTATGAGACACGAATTTAAATCACTATGTCTATAAGGTATATTGTATACCCATTAAAAGGGGCAAAGTTTTGATCAGCAACCATGCGTTAATACAATATTTAGTTGTTCGTATCTATGAAAAGAAATCAAATTTAAAATTTGAAGATGATATTATTCAAAAAGAGATAGCTATAAATTCTGAAGATGAACAGCTAAAAAGACATCAAATACAAAAAAAATCAGTTGATATAAACCCCAAAGTCGAACTATATCCAATATCAGGTTAGCGCAAGGATTTTATATATAGATAGATTAGTTTAAGGCTTTAAGCTTGCCTTGTATAACAATTAAGTTAGGTTAGGATGATGCTTGGACATGCTGAGAAAGTAGTACTTAAAACATTCTTCTTTGAAATACTGATACCTATCCAGCGGTAGGTACAATTACAATTATTTCAATTAACAATACAACAGATATTCTTGCTCAATCATAACCAAAGAGGAACAATGACTGAATAACTAAATGTACAGGTGTGGCTTCTTCAACAATCTAAGTTAATGGCAACTCTCAAACAGACTTTCTAGTTCAATGACAAGACATTGTAAACTAGCATATGCATATGGAACTGATTTGAGTGTCTCTCATTTGCCATGTAAATTCCAAGTCAACCAGAAGCAAACTCTTAACACTTTTTTTTGAGTGGCTGGTCTAGCATTTTCTCTTACCATTCAACGGCCGGCAACTCCAAGCAGGCCCCAACAATACTTTAACAGAAGCTCAGAAGAATTCTTGGGAAATATTGTTCCTTTTCCTAAGAGAGGACAGTGGTTTATGACATCAATCATTCATGAACAAATAGCAAAAAGAGAGGAAGAAGCTAAGAACAAAACCATGTCATCAAAGCAAATAAAGGCACCTGCAAATGCATTGCAACACAGCATTACAGAGAATTAATAGTTAAGGAGCAATGATTGTGTCTGTCTCTATTTCTCCTTTGCTGCTTTCCACTTGCCAGACAAACTTTACAGAAGAAATTCAACCTAGCCATGGAGCACCATAAACAACCAAGTAAAAATTCGAGGAAGCACTCTCAGTCATGACATGCTTTTAAAGAAAGAGTTAGGAATGAAGTTGTTTAAACAAGTTACACTTCTGTTATGGGTTGGTGACTAATGTCCACGTGACTTCATGAATGCTGGGATGTTGAGAAGTGGAAGGGTTTTGACACTGTACAATGAGTTAATATGATGTTTAGGGGAATTATTACTTCTTTAAGATGGTAGATAATAAAACCATTCTGCATACCGAGGGCAAGCACACTGCAGCAAGTTATGACTCAGAAATATAATCAAACTAGTCAGGAACCCTCTCAAATTGCTTTTATCATTCTGGAACTGCAGAAGAAGTTTTGCGGCCGGTTTAGCTGCAGTTTTACCATCTTGAACATGATAAATTCTCTTGATCCCTCATTAAAGTTGTCCTCCCTGTGATTAAAGAAATAAGCCTGCATGCTGTGTGACAATCACCACTTATTCTCGTGTTACTCAACATGCTGCTGGGCATTACATCTCCACTGTGCATCAGTCCATAAATGGTTATCATTTCCCACTATGACCATAAACAATTTCTTTTTTAATCTCGTGATCAAAATCATTGCGAACAAAATTTATATTAGGTACGTCACCAAGCTCTCTTACTCTTAATTTCTCCAAGGGATTTCCACACTTGCTCAACATGTGTGTTTATGCAAGTTAATCCATCCTAGGCACTACAGTAAGAGCAACCTCTTCCCAACTTCTACTGTGTCAAATCTGACATGCTTACGCAGTCCACTCTTGCCAATTTCTCCCTTATTTTCTTCACCGATTCCCACCTGCCAGCATCAGCATAGATGTTAGAAAGCAAAACATAAACAGATGCCTTGTAGGTCTCCAAAGGAAGGAGCTTCTCAGCTACATTTTCAGCTAATTCAACCCTTCTATGCACTCTACATGCATCCAATATAGCCCCCCAAACGCTAGCACCTGGTTCTATAGGCATGCTGTCAATGAAGGATAAAGCTTCATCTATCTTCCCAGCCTTTCCTAATAAATCTACCATACATGCATAATGTTCCTGAGTTGGAACAATCCCATAATCCTGAGTCATTTCTTTAAAATATTTCCATCCCTCTTCAACCTTTCCAGAATGACTACAAGCTGACAGAACTGAAACAAATGTTATGGAATTAGGTACTTGGTTTTCTGATCTCATTTGGTCAAAACAAGCCGAAGCTTCAGAGCATAAACCATGAATTCCAAAAGCATTAATCATTGCACTCCAAGAAACTACATTCTTCAATGGCATCTGAGCAAAAACTTTTTGAGCCATTGCAATCGAACCACATTTGGCATACATGTCTATGAAAGCAGTGTAATTTACATCATCCAAGTCAATCCCTTTTCTTATCATGTAACCATGAACACTCTTCCCTTGTTTCAAAGAACTCCACAAGGAGCAAGCAAGAAGAATGCTATCCAAGGTAGCCGAGCTTGGAGTTAAAGGCTGCTGCAACATTTGTCTAAACAAGGCAACAGCCTCCAACCCCTTCCCATTTTTGGCCAATCCTGATATCATCGAACTCCACAAAACTACATCCCTTTCACTGGTCTCTTCAAATAATTTCATTCCAAAATCAATCAAACCACATTTCAAATACATATCTATAAGGGAGGTCTGCAAGTAAACATTGGAACCAGTGAAATTCTTTTTAATACACAAACCATGGAACATCTTGCCTTCTTTACCAGCCGAAACAATTCCACAAGCTCGAACCAACCCTCCGGCAGTAAAAGCATCCAATTCTACAACGGATTCCTTCATTCTACGAAATAATCCAAAGACTTCTGATTCCTCTGAAAACTTCAAATACCCTTCCATCATAGTACCCCAAAGAACAGAATTTCTCTCAGGAAAACCCTCGAACACTTTCCTAGCATCTCTAAGAGAACCCAATTGACCGTACATCTTCCCGAGAGCAGGCGCAACATACGGGTCTCCTTCCAACCCAAATTTGACAGCCATAGAGTGAATCAGTTTTCCGTGTTTCAAGAATGAAAGTCCAACACATGCTTTGATTGCAAAAACTAAATTGAAACTGTCAACGCCAACAATCTCCCTTCGCAGTCGACTAAAAAGGCGTAAAACATCGAAGAAAAGCTTATTGTTTGAATACCCAGAGATAATGGTGTTCCAGGAATGGAGATTCTTGCGAGTGATGCCGTCGAAGGTTTTCTGCGCAAATTGCAGCGCACCCAAATGGATATAAGCGTCGGTGAGCCTGGAACCCAAAACGACGGAGGCGTTGAACCCATGGAGAACGACACGCGCGTGGATTTGTTGGGTGAGAGTTAGAGTTTTGGTGAGAGGGAAAAGAGAGAAAATGAGGGTTTTGGTGTGGTTTCGGGAAGACATTAACGCCCTTTTCAATCCAACAAGTTGATTCTTTTTGGCATCGAGTAACCTTTAATTCAGAAATTAACGTGATTTACCTCACACTTCCCACTAATCTATTTATGATCTTTACTCAGTAAAATGAATTCACGTCACATTTTTTAATGTAGCTCAAAAATCACGTAAAAACCCCCCTCAATTATCGTAAAAAAACATGCTCAAACATCAAGAAAAAATCTTGAATTTTGTTTGAACTTTCATGGCGACGAGCATGATTTTGGAATATTTTTAACGCGAGTTTTCAAGCTTTTTTACAGACTATGATGTAAACAGATCAAATTCATATCGATCAACAATACCATTGTAACCGCTCAAACATCATAATTTGCCACAAAAACCCCGCTCAAACATCATGAAAAATTATGAAATTTGCATGATTTTCATGGCTTCGAGCATGATTTCAAAGCATTTTTTACGTAAGTTTTCAAGCATTTCTAACGGCTACAATATAAACAAATCAAACTCATAGCAATTAATAATGTTACTATACCCACATGATCTTAAACAAACATCACGAAAAACATCAACGAATATCGTAAAAACATGCTCAAACGTCATGGAAAAAAAATCATAAATTACATGCATGTTAGGTTTAGATTTTTTTAAGGAAACTCGCCTAGAGCTCTTGACGAATTCCTTTAAATTATATATATATAAAAAATAAAAAAATCATAGAACTCGTTATGCCCATAAGACGAATTTCCTCTATCCTAATTAAAATATATTTTTTAAAAGAACTCATCATATGCGTCAGACTAGTTCACAATAACTTATTAAAAAATAATATTTTTTGGGGTGTATTGAAAAAATATGATAAAGTGGAAACTTTGGGACATATTTTTTTATGGATAAAGGTGGAGATTCGAATAATAAAATTACGTCTTCATGTTCTATGCATATTCTCATGAGACATTTACAACGATATCTTATACGCTCAAAACAGATGAGTGATGAATGAGACATTGATGCTCAAAGTAAGCTTGTAAATTGAGTTAAGGAAAAGCTTATTCCCACATTGATAGGTACCAAGCGTGGAATATGTTTATACACAAGCCCCTACTTGATGATTATTGAATAACTTAAGTTGATATGATAAGAGTAATATGAATGTCTTGACTGATTAGGCTTTTTATAGGCTTGCGAATATTTTAACCTATTATGAGATAATAATCTTTAAATATGGCATTTTTAATATCTCAAACAACGTATTACACATGCCTTAACACAAGTAAACGGTTTCATGATCTGTTCAATTTAATAATAAATTAGTATTTATTTTATTTTTACTATTTTTATTTTATTTTTTGGATTATTAACGTCATTTATATAACGGGATGCATTATTCCCCGAGGAAAAACTTATAATCTGAATGCTAGATTGATTATTAAATGTTATATTTTAGGCTATATGATCATTAGCGGCCGGGTGAGTAAAGTTCGATAGATTTAACAAATCTATTTTTCATTTGATTCATTTTTTATAAATTCAACTTAATTTTTTAAATAAATGTTAAATAGTAAAATATAATTTGTCAACTTGAATAATTTAAAAAAATTAATAATTAATAGATTAATTTTTAAATTTCAGTATTTTAATTTATCACAACTAGAATAGCACCAGACTTCACCTCCTTAATGGAGAGGCAGTTCACATGTTTCCTGGATCCAAACTATTCTTTGAAAGAGGAATGTGACTCTCTAAACCAATCGCCTGTATTTAAGCCAAACAGCCATCATACAAGAGAGAAAAACACAAAAAACTAGAACAACGGCTTAACATTGTGATGCAAAGAAACATCATTTAGAACAGCTTCCAAAGCAGGGATGGCTTCAGCATCTTCCAAATGCAGCTTCATGAGCCAACAAATTTGATGAATCCCACGTTGCTGCAACAACATGTATGGATACAAAGATTAGACCTTTCGGTGGGGGAAAGGGAGCAGATTCTCACTCGTAGTTCATTGATAAAACCAGCATTTACTCGGTTTTCATTTGTACTATTTTCCCCAGATTAATGGTTTGGCTCGAAATACAAACTGGAATTAGATAATCTATTCGGAAAATATAAATTAATGACAATGAAGAACATCACTGTCAAGAATTCAAGAACCTATTTTTGTTGGGCTCTTTCTTGAGCCCATTTGTGTTGCTAGTTTCTATTTATCTTCCCAATCCCCTAACCAAGAAAAGATCCCAGATTTATAAGCAAATGAAAGCTTTTTCAGTGATTCATGCAAACTCCAATCTCAATTCCTGATTAAAGCATTTATCTTTTTTTCTTCAACAAGTTGTTGGGTTCTATTACCCTTTTTATTGTTTTCTTGGTTTCTCATTCTTCCGTTTTTTGTTTTCAATAATTCTTTAACTAATTCTGTTCAATTCTTTGAATTGGTACAGATTTTGAAAGTACCCAAACTGGTAAAAGACTTTGCTTTTGATACTTGTTCTTTTTTTTTGTTGTTGTTCAAATGCTTTTGATACTTATTCGAAGCCCATTTTGAAGAAACGTGACTCCTAGATGGTCAGTTGAATTTCTGTTGCTCGAATAGCTGTAACTCCAAGTCTTGGTGGCGTTAGATTGCTCGAATAGTTTGCCCCATTCCATATAAATTTTTCTTGGTTTTCGATAATTCAAATGTGATCCAAATTAGATGAACTTGCAATCTAATTACATATTCTGAATTGATAGGATGCTTTTTGATTATTTAATCTTTGTTGTGTCTTCAGTTTATGGATTCCGTGCATTAGTTGAAGAAGTTGTCTTTTGTTAATGTTCTGGCAATCTAATGAGATACGCGTGTGTGCAGGGACATGCGCAACAACAGAGTTGCCCTTTTTGATGGCATCGAGGAAGGTGGCATAAGAGCCTCTTCTTCTTACTCGCACGAAATCGATGAGCACGAAAACGAAAGAGCAATGGAAGGATTGCAGGACAGAGTCAATCTGCTGAAGAGAGTATGTATCATCTTTGCTGCTAATTGAACCCATCAATCTCATGCCATTGTTAACTGCATTGTTCATCATGCTTCCATATTAAGAGCTTCTTAGTTCGTAGTGTTTTAGCCTTTTCTAACTGCCGAGAATCCGAATAAATGGGATGGATTTTAGAATCTTAGCATTATATGTGATAGAAGGATTCTTTTGTATTCTTCAGTTCCTTTTCAATCTTGAAACTCATTCTTTTAAAGAGTATCAAAGGCGATATGCTCCTGTTAATATAATAGTCTCTTGCACAGATATATGTTTCATATGACTAGAGGCATTTCTGTTATTCAGGTTTTATAGTTTTATCATGTTTTGGTGTAGATTTTCATCTTCAATCTTGATTCACTGACATGTTCATGAAATAATGATATAATATGTCGTGAATGTAAGTATATTCTGATACATGTCACTTCTATAGCTTTCGGGCGACATACATGAGGAGGTGGATAGCCACATGCTCATGCTGGATCGAATGGTATGTATATGCAGCAGGATAGAAGCTGTCTTATTCTGAATTTAATTGGCTTTGCTGCTGCTGATGTTAATATATGCCACACGGTTTTTAACTAGGGAAATGATATGGATTCGTCGAGGGGAGTACTCAGGAACCATGGACAAGTTGAAGATGGTATGTGAAAACTTTTCTGTCTTCGCATAACTTTTAAGTCGAGTGAAAAAAATCTGAGTTAGTCGAGTTGACGAGTACATTTTAGCATTCAAACTTTATTTCAGTTGTTCATGCCGTGACAATGAATTCGATCTGCCTCTCAGGTATTCGAGACCATATCAATCCGGAGAATTTTTATGCTGGTGGTGTCATTTGTGGTTGTTTTCCTGGTCATATACTATCTTACTAGGTTCTAGGTAACTGGTACATATACAAGTGCAAGCATTATTTGAGAAATTGGAAGTGTGGTACATTGTTACTGTAAACAATGTGCTTCCTACATGTATGATAATTTGGCATGTTTGTATAAAGATGTTTCAATACAAATAGGCGTGATTGTCTACGACATAATCGAAAAATTATTAGATGGGTCTGGCTCACCAAGTCATTCATGGTCCCATCCAATAATAATTTTTCATCTCATTTTTTTCAAGGTGAATCTTCACCTCTTTCTTATATGTCATTAAATGAATAAATTTCATTGGATGAGACCATGGATGACGTGGGGAGCCGGGACCATATAATAATTTCTCGACATAATCATTCACCATTTGAAAAGCATATTCAAGATCCATCACATCAAACTTTGAAGCTATTAGGTTGGTTGGATGGTGAATTTTGACCGAGAATCCTGCACTTACGGAACTTACGGCATTATCACCGACGAGGTTAGTCCAAATGGTAAGTAATTTGGTGTCGCTTAAACATGTCTCGAATTCAAAGTCTTATGTACATAGAAAATGGTAAGTAATTTTAGAGACCCATTCACCAAAACTAAGTGTGAGACGTTGTTTGTTTGGATTAGTTAGGAAAAAGCCCTAAAAAAACAGGAAAGCAACCATTTTTTTTAAAAGGCATTATCCTTAAAACATTATCTCTTGCATTACACATGAATGTTAATATCTTGTATCAAGTAAAAATTTAATATAAAAATAAACAACATTATTCTAAAATTATTGCTTCTACATAAACAATATTACTAGGCGGTATTGAAATTTTAGAATTATTGTACAAAAGTAATATTGTCTATATAATTTATTAATAAACGTAGTATTGAAATGAATTTTAGAGCTTTAAACTATTCAATTTCATTATTATACAAATACATATACATTAAGTTATTTTGGTTTTTATGTTTGTGCAATTTATCTTTTTATGCTATAAAAAGTAATTTTAAATTTTTGAAATAATTTACTACGTTTATTTTTTCAATTTAAATTTTTTTAAATATCCTAAGAGTTATTAAACTTTTTATACATTTCTTAGGCCTTTTGGAATTATAGATGCCTAATATAAAATTTTTCTTTTTTAAAATTTTAAATTGAAGATATATCTTTTAGATAAGTTTATCTATATAAGTTATTGCGCAAAAGTAATATTTAAAATGAATGTTAAAATTTTATCAATTAAAAGTTAGATGAGATTTTTCATGAGTTTAAATCGTTGCGTCGTGAATGAAATAATAAAATCTTGGTATAACATGGTCGGCACTGTAACACCTCGATCTCATAGATTCAGGATACTACATTTGGGCTACCTCTAACCCGAACCCAACAATTTTGTTCAATTTAAAAACATAAGTTTACCCATAAATCGAAATAATTTAAACCACAATAGACAATTTCATAATTAAGTTTAAATCTCAAAATAAGGAGCTCTATGCAGTTTAAATCATCGTATTTCAAAAAGTAGAATTTAAGAGTTTACAGACCCAAAAATTAGTTAAGGTTCTACGAATACATAGCCCACTACAAGAATTTAGGTACTGTACTCAAAAGTGAATCGGCACTGGGAATCCTTGATGATGTGCTCCCTTGATCTAGCCACCTATCAACCTACGCACGGAAACAACAAATTCGCACGCTGAGCTTGGTATATTTCATCTGTACACTATTTCATGCATTTCATAAATATGAGTAAGCATAATTCATCAATAAAACAAGGGTAATAATTAAGCCAAACCATTTTACATATACTATATCCCAAGATCACAAAGCATCGGGTCCAACACAAAATACTCGGGATCACAAAGCATCGAGTAACACCTTGTTGTACTCGGGATCACCTAGCATAAAATACTCACATCCATATTATACCCGATATTACAAAGCATCGAGAACAACTCATAAGGGTACATCCGGGTTCACAAAGCATCTGGTACACATTCGGTCAAGTACTGCAGTACGTGCTTATTTAAAATTTATCTGTACCATTAGGGACCATTTGGACCCTCAACGGGCTCACAAGCAAAAACAGTAAACATTGGGCAATAGCTCAAGTGGGTATCGGTACGTGCCCTTTGGTATCGGTACCTGTATTTGGGTATCGATACTGGCCCAACCATATCGCTACTACAATTGGCTACTGAAATTCGAGTAAGTGGTTTAGTACCAGTACAAGATTGACCGTACCGGTACATGAGGACCCGTATCGGTACCACTTAAGGACGGTATCGGTACGCGAGCACCATATTGCGTGGTTAAGATGAAATCTCTCGCTCGTATCAATATCGGTTTGAACCATATCGATACGCGAACCCAAAACTAGAAATTTCTAGCTCTGAACTATTCTCAAAATTTACCATAGCCACCCACATTCGAATCTCAACTCACTTGGGAGTTGTTAAGGTGGTTTTGGCCACTCTAGGGCCACCCAAAATGAGCTCAAACATCATAAACACATAATTTCAAGCCAAAAACCCCCCATTTTGCATGCTCTCACTAACCCTTGCCCCAAAGAGAATTCAGCCAAGCAATCAATGTTTAGAAAAAGTAGAAAATAAGATAGGTTAGAGATGTACTAACCTCAACAACTTCAAAGGCCACCACCACAAGCAAACCCCTTACTTTCTCCCATTTTCTTTGGTGTTGGAAGCTTCCCCACTTCCTTGGCTAATCACAAGTGTAAATACAACATAGTTACACCTCTAGATGATTAGAAGGAAATTAAAAATGAATTTACCAAGTGCAAAAATCATGCTAACACCTCCTCAACCCAACTTTTCTCCAAAACCCATTTTCCCCCTTCCAGCCACCATTTCTCATAATTTTTATTTCAAAAAGTAGATCATCTCAAGCTTAATTCGAATCTTACTTTTAGATTTAAGTATAAACAACTAATTCAACAAAGTCACCATCTTTACTCAAGCAAACATTATGGAGAGTTGAGAAATATGCAGAGAGGTGTGGGAGATAGTTTAATGGTGATGATATAAGCAAAAGGGACATTGTCCCCATGACTTGCTTACTTCACCCAATAGGAGCAAAGGGGAAGGCTGCCCACTTTTTAAAATGAGCAAAATTCTCATCCTAACCTCCATTCTCTCCTCCATATAACATTTCCTTATCCCCAACCATCCATTATCAAGCCCAAGCCTAAATAGGGCCACATAGGTTTTCCTACAATCCAACTTTTGAAGTCCCAAGACACTGATCAACGCTTACCCGTTGACTCGAGAAAATCTGGATCATTACAGGCACGATCCTTGGCAGGGTTACTCTTGCCAAATCTGTTTTATAGGTCATTCCTATTTATACCATGTAGGCAACCTGATTACCAAAAGGGGTTTGTTTGGAAATGGAGAAATTAATCAGGGGTTTTGTGTGGGGTGGTTCAGCAGAGCAGCGAGGGATTAGCCTTGTTCGTGGAAGGAGATGCAAGCCCCTGTTGAGTGTAGGGGTGTTGGTCTTCGTGATTTGGAAAAATTTAATCATGCTTTTCTAATGAAGTTGGGATATCAAATGATTCAGGACGACCACAAACTTTGGGTGCGCGTTTTGCACGTGAAGTATAGATGGGAGGGACCTATTCCGACCACTCTCTGTAGACGCAACGAGTCTCGCTTATGGGCGGGTCTTACTCATGTATGGAGCGATATCCGTCAAGGGGTGATTTGGGTGGTTAGAAATGGTTGTTCGATTGATTTTTGGTATGATGCGTGGGTCGTGGGTGTTGGTCCTTTGTCATCTCTTTTACCAAGTACGCAACCTCCATTGCCTTGTGCGGTGGCGTCTTTTGTTACGGATATAGGTGAGTGGGATGTGTATCGGTTGAGAAGGTTGCTTCCAAAGGAATGTGTTAGCCGTATCTTGACCATATTGCCACCTTCGCCTGCGTTTGGACCTGATCGTGTTGGATGGGAATAAGAATCTAATTTTCAGTTTTCTGTTAAATCGGCTCATCGGCAGGTTATGGGGGGATGTTGGTATGGAACCTGATAGGATCTGGAGAGTAGTGTGGCGTTTGCCTATTCCACAACGTATCAAGGCATTTATATGGCTCGCTCTCAAAGGTAATTTATTGACGAACGCGGAGAAGGTATCGTTGTGGGATATGTCAAAGGGAGAGTGAGGATATGCTGCATGTTCTTCGTGATTGCCGCAATGCACGGTTGGTTTGGTGGAGTCTAGTGAAATTGGAGTCTATGACGGATTTCTTTTCTCTTCCAATGCCTGATTGGATTAATTTTAATATACAGAATGGGGGAGGTATGCGAATTGTGGTGATAATTGGAACATTTTATTTCCATTGTTTGTTGGAGTCTCTGGACTAGACGAAACAAGATTGTATTTGATCCGGATTTTGTTGAGAAGGACATGGTGGGGACTTGTGTGCAGTATGCTGAGCAGATTATTGCTGCCAATAATGAAGCTCCCCTGCATATTGCCACCATTAGCGATAACACCTTGCTTACGGGTCTCGATGAGCGCACACCTTTAGTTTGGAGCTTGCCGGATACTGGGTGGGTAAAGCTCAATGTCGATGGAGCTGTGGATGTTACGAATGGTGATGCCACGGTGGGAGGAGTAATCCGAGGGGACCAAGGGGAATGGTTATTTGGATTTTCCCGTAGTTTAGGGAAATGTACAGTGGAGACTGCTGAATTATGGACGATCCTTGATGGTCTAAGGCATGCTTGGAGGCTTCGGTTTCATCGCGTCCTCGTGGAATCTGATTGTTGGGAGGTGGTTAATTTGGTGTTGAAGAATGATAGGACTAGTGGGGGTAATGCTTTGGTTGGTGCAATCCGTGATCTCATGGGTAAGGATTGGGAGGTGAATGTCCGGCATATTGGGCGTGAGGCGAACACCGTGGCTGATAGGTTGGCTGGTATGCTGCATGGTTGGGAACCGCGTGAGATTCACCAGGTCAGTGAACCGAGTGAAGTTCAAGGGCTGGTTTTGTTTGATTTACAGCATGCGGCTGGTATTGGATAGTTGTGTTGGGGGCTCTCTGTAGGGAGTGCCTCGTATATGTGGGTTTGGGAATTTTTTTTGTAGTTCTTGGTTTGTAACTTGTTTCGTATATGTTGTTGTAGCTACTACCAAGGCTACTCTTTTTCTTCCATTCAAGTTTAGAGATATTTTTTATAATTTTTCTCTTATTAAATAAAAAAAAAATCAAGGTATAACATTGTGAATAGAACATATTGAGTTGAGATATTCATTATAATATATTTTTGTAGCACTTGATTCAAATTAATCAATCAAATAATTGATAATAGAGTAATACAAAAAATGAATTTTAGAATTTTATTATCCGCATTATTTATTACTCTACAAATGCATCAAAATATTTTATTTTTTTACATTTTATCATTTCAATCCACATAAAAGGATAATTTTAAATTTTGAAATAACTTAATATGTTTTTAATTTAATTTTTTAAATATCCTAATAGTTTTTAATTTTTTATATATCTAGTTTTTCTTTTAAATAAATAAAAGTTTAAAATAACCTAATTTATTTAATTAATTTTAACCACGAATCCAACAATATTTAATTAAAAACATTATTTGTGTCAACATAGTTTACTTAATAACTTGTTAACGTTTCATTAGGGCTATATATTTTCAATGTAATCCGGTATATTTAAAAAAATAAATGAAAAAGAAATTCTAACCGCTCAAGTTTTTATAGGGATTTATTTCAAGATTTTTTTCTTTTGACTTTTAGTTTTAGGGGTTATGAATTTAGTTTAGGGTTTAGAGTTTAGGAGTTTGGGTTGTAGGGTTTAGAATTTAAGGTTAGTGTTTAGAATTTAGGGTTTAAGATTTAGGGTTTAGTTTTTTAGGGTTTAGGTTTAATTTTGATTTATAATAAAAATAGGCAGGCTTGTGTAAAATTTATTTTACACAGACTGTGACATCATCGTCTTTGACGAAATGATTCTCTTTTAATTTTTTTTGGTATATTAGTGTTTTAAGTTGATTTTAGTTTAAATATTTGATACATTAGCGGTGGAAGCTAAAAGTTTTCACAAGCTCTTTACTTTTTTAGTTTAATAATTCATTAGGGTTTAGAGGTTTAGAATTTAGTAGTTTAAAATTTAATGATTGTGAATAGAATTTAGAGTTTAGAGTTAGAATTTAGGGTTTATAGGTTAAAATTTAAATTCTCAACATATTATCATAAAATTAAAACTCTAACCTCTAAACCCTAAATCCTAACCCTTAAGTTCTAACCATTCCCCCTAAATTCCAAATCCCTACACCCTACACCTTAAACGGAATCCATAAACCTTAAAACAAAGGCGCTTGTAAAAACTAAAATTTTTCGCCGCCAGTGTATTGAATATAAATCCTTAGTTAAATAACATTTGTCCCTCTCAAATTTTAGATTTAAAAGCTTAATACATTCTTTTCCCTCTTAACGTTTGATCTAACTTCGTCTCTTGCTTATCTACATCTGGTTTGGATCCTCTGACTGATAATAAGAAAACGTGAGATCAAACATATTTAAGCCTTAATATCTTCCGCCAACAAATTAAGAATGGATGGAGTCTGCCTTATGCAAACGCTCTCCACAGAACCAGCTTTGCTGAAGTGCCGCCCTCGGCCAGGCTGCTGAATTTTCAAGCTTTGACAATTTTTTGTTCACTTATAACCTAGTCATAAGAAGTTGTTCCTACGCTTCTGTATTTGCCACTTAAGGTACACTTCCTCCCCGTGCTGAAACCATCTTGCCTTCTCCTTTCTTAAACATAATTAACAAATGTTCAACCAACAACATGTATTCCCTTTGTTTGGTTACTATTGCGTGTAATGGCAGAGAATACTTTTTCACTGCATTTGTCAAAGGAATTCAATGTTTCAATCTTCAACTCAAACTCTATATATAGTTTGTTCATTTAAAAACTTAGAACTGAATAAGTAATGACAATGTGATATATTATCAATGGGGTTGGTTCAAGTGGTAAACAATTTAGTATGGCTAAAACATATCTTGGGTTCGATGCCTTCTATCAACTTATAACAGTAGAGGCAATGATGATATAAAGTTGGCTTTGAGGATGGAAATGACTTGCAGCTGTCAAGCCCATAGTGTTGTTTACACTACAAATAGAGAATGCAAACAGATGCATGGTCCAATGAAATTGAAACGCAAATTCTTTTTCAGGAATTTGTTTTTAGAAACCAAAAAATTAATGCGACGGCATTCATGATGTATAGCCTACTGGATCTCCTGATTCCAGAAGCTGACAAGAAATGATGATTTATTGTTGGATTACAGCCAGTCTATGATTTGTCGGGAAAGCTTTGTCTAAGAGAATTCAACCTCTTAGTTCACGACAGGATGGGAGTAACCAGCCGGTCCAAGCCAAGAAAAGTCTTTGCTTCTCTTTTTTAATGATTTGATTTAGCACCCACTCAGGATGGGTTCCGGGAGGGACCATGCCCCCAACTTAAAAAATATTTTTTTTATTTTTATAATGTAATTTTTTTAAAAAAAAAATTGGATTATTTGCACATTTGCCCCCCAATTTTGAAATATTTAAATTTGTTTCTCAACCTCAAATCTTGGCTCTGTCCCTGACTCCACTCAAATTTGATTAATGCTAGTGATTTTACCAGATATATATATTATATGTATATGTTCTTGTGTACCTTCAAGAGATTGCTGGTCTTGTTGCTGATTACTCACTAGGTAAAATAAGTGATTTCCAATGATGAGAAATGCAAATACATATATTGCAGGAAACAAGAACTTAGACCATCTATGCATGTATTGTCTACTTCTGGACAAGGAAACAGTGTTTATGTTTGGTTTGGAAATGAAAGGGCATGTTTCCATGATGGGGTCCTGCAAGAACTAAACTGCCTGCCTAGTCTTTAATTCCCTAATTGACGCAGCAAAACAAGCGTACTGCATCCAAAACAAAACCTAATTATTCACGAACAGATTTAATACAACGTGGGAGTTATAGAAAACCCTACTGAGAGAACTTTACTATCAATTGTTTTCTACCAGCCACTGTAATAACTCATAAAATATCTCAAAATTCCAAAAGGAGTACATTTCAATTTGACATCAACAATATTTGTTTAAACCATGAGATTTTTCAGTAAGCTACTACATGAATGATTTCTGGGGCAACCATAGAAAGAAAAGGTAGAGTTTCCAGTACACCCAAAAACCTTGCTAAGAAAAATAAAATTCAATAGGCAAACTCCTCCATGCATACGACTGCTGATAATTTCTCACTTTTATTGAATCACATCAAAACATGAACATACAAAAAATTTTCAAACAAATACTCAAATCATAGTATTAAATTACGGCCGCAATGCATTGTAACGAGTACACTATAACAGTTTTCAAGGTCACCGCAACCGTAACTTAATACCAAGACTCAAATGGGAGAAAAACAAGATAATGCACAAGAGCCTTATAAAATAAAGAATCCATCATTTGGAGCATCAGGCATGGAAAAGAAACCCCTTTCTTTCCTTTTCTTCTTCCTCTTTCTCCTCATTATTCTTCTTACATGGCACCATAAAAATAGTCCGAAATTGATATATATATACATACCGATGTGGGAATTGTGGATGAAACAACTTGTTGCAGTACTCTCATAAACTTTTCCCATAGCAGCAAATATATATATCCTTCCTATCTACCTAGTACTTCATAAAGAATATCCACATCCATACTGTACATATATCTAGAGAGGAAGTTTCTTGATTATTAGTAGTACCTATTATCAAAACATATGTGGACATATACTATGGATATTGACCTAATCGAAGCTCCAAATCCAATTCATCTTCTTGACTACTTCCATCAGCCTTCTTGTTTTCATTGTCGTCTACATGCGATGGACCGATTCTCAAGTTGAGACTCTGATGCCAATCCTCGTCGACACTAAACGGATTCATATGCCGTGAATTGTCCGCAAACAGTTCATCCCCATGGTGTGCGTGTTGGGGTCTAAAACCCCAACCCGATGATACTGGGAAAAAATCTTGATAACTTACATAATGTGGCTGATATCTTTGGATTGGCGGATATGAATAAGACGATCTAAGGCTCGAGTAACTCTCGTCATCGACACCGTGGCTTATAGGAACCGAGCTGGGCTGACTGTTCTTAGCTCTATCTTTCCTGTGGATATTCATGTGCCCTCCCAAGGCTTGTGCTGTCGTGAACCCTCGCTTGCAAAACACACACTCGTAAGACCGGCCGGTGCCCGTGTCGTCGTTGCTTTGCTCCGATCGATCGGTCTCTTCGCTCGAGCTCTTGGAATCTTCGAGTTCATGGTTGGTTTCCATTGAAAAACTGAATTAAGATGTAATAAGAAGCTAATTAAATTGATAGAGAGATTAATGTGAAGTACCACAACACAAAAATGAGGTATTATAAGGGAAGAAAAGAGATGAGAAGAAAGAAATAGGCAAGAGACAAACAAAGGACATAGGCATTGGGCATGAACTATGAAGAAAAGTCTCTTGGATGTTTGCTGTGAGGAATTTTCCATTAGCCGGCTCAGCTAGTAGACAATATTACAATAATACTTTAATATTCTTTATCAATTTCTATCTTCCAATTTAATTATATAATAATTCTAAGTTTAATGGTAAACATGTTCACACTGAAATCATAATTCTCCACTTGTTTAATTACTTTCCCAACTACCAATATTTGTGTGTTAAGTACGTTATCATTGTAAAACCTTCAGAAACTCCTTTGAATCCCCCATTTTTTACTAAAAAATACAAAGGTAAATCACTGAGAATTAACATTTTCGAAGTTAAAAACCATTTTAGTACTGTAAATGAACCCTTAATTATAAGTTAGTCCCTTTCCATTTATGTTTTTCAAGCACCACCAACAAAGAATGTTCCATCTATAATTAATACTGCTATATTTAGATGGAATAGAAATTATCTACTTTTTATGCTTTTTTTTTATACCTCATACTAAAAAATTAGATTTATGGTTAAATGTTAAAGTTAGGGTTTAGGGTTAGGGTTTAAAGAATTATGGGTATGCTTTTTTTAGGCTTTAGGGTTTAGGATTTAGAATTTAAGGTTAGAGCTTAAAATTTAATTTTTTAGTGTTAGGCATAGAAATGGGCACCGAAAAAGGGAGAGAGGATTTTTGTCCATTTAGATGTGTCCATCAATCGGATAAAAATCTTGTGTCCCCTTTTTATGCCTCTTTTTGTACCCAACACTAAAAGAATCAAATCCTAAGCCCTAACCCTAATTTATAAATCTTAAATCCTACACTCAATACTCTAAACCCTAATCCTAAGCACTAACCTTAAACCTTAAACTTAATTTTTAATGATAGAACATAAATAGAGGCACCGAAAAGGTACATACGATTTCTACTCCCATCAATCTCATGCTTATGAGTAGTTGCAGCAAAGTAAAATAAAATAACCCTTAAATAAATTAGTTAATCATAACCTGTGTATACATAAAATCATGATTTCCTTATGATGGTATAATGAAGCCTTGCTTATGACACTGGTGAGGAAAGATGCAGGAACCTTGCAATGTGCTTTTGTGTTTTGCATTTGTCCTCAAGTATAACTTTTTTTCCACTGTAATTAATGGCAAACACTTATCTTTTAACAAGTTCATTTACACCCAGAAACTATACCCTTTAAAAAGACGCACAAAATCTGCCATTGATGATGCTTCAAGAATCTTAGACTATCCCAAGTTTTAATTAATATCATGTGTATATGTTGCTAGCTAGATTTATCAAAATTTGTATGGCGTATGCATTATTGGTTGTATCTGTATGGCATCGAGCAGAGTAAATATAATTAGAATTGCAGGAAAGAAAAAGAATATTAAAGGATAGGATAGATGTTGAGCAGATTGAAGTTGAGTCATTTTCGTGAATTTTCGTGTTTTGCAGGCCAGCATTTTAATATTAAAGAGTAGGTTAGATATGTTAAAAGGGCAGGTTTGCTTGGTTACATACGTCGGGAAAATGGCAGCACTGTTGAATTTCCACCAGGCTTAGATATTAGGGATTTAGTTATAGTTTAAAGTTTGAGGGTTTAAGTTTTAGTGTTTAAAATTTAGGGTATAGGGATTAGAGTTTAGTGTTTTAGGGTTAAGGTTAGGAATTTAAGATTCAGGTTTTATAGTGTAAATATGTGAATAGAAATCTCCTGCTCCTTTTCGGTGCCTCTATTTATGTCTTATACTAAAAAAATAAGTTTAGGGTTTAGGATTAAGGTTAGGGAATTAGATGTATGGTGTATTTTTAGTGCTTTAGAATTTAAAGTTAGGACTTAAAATTTAATTTTTTAGTGCTTGAGCATAAATTCTAAACCGAAAAGGGACATCGGATTTTTGTCCTAAATGTGCAAGCTTGTTTATTTTACGCAAGCCGCATGCCAAAGTTTTATCCTTATTTAAATACATGGGGGTGTTTGGTAAATAACTTTTTGAAGAGCTTTTAGCTTATTTGGGCACAAATAGCTTACAGGTAGTCAAACCCTCCATTTCTAGTGTTTGATAAACACTTTTTTGAAAGAGCTGATTGTGCAAAATAAACTAAAAGAGAAAACGCTGGAAAATCCAACGGATTGAAAGAGCTGATTTACAAAATAAGATATTAAATGACTTACTTGACCTTGCTATTTCTATAATTACGTCCTTGTCATAAAACCTAATCTAATGAAATAACCTTCATTCTAATCCACTTGAATCTAATGAAATTTTATTTTATTATTCTAGTTTTTAGTTGTAGATTTTCAAGTATATTTTAGTTAAGAAAATATAGCAAAACATGAAAGTGAAGAAAAAAATTGTAATGTTGATATTTTATACAAGGTTAATAGTATGTATCAATCTCCACAAGGTTAATATTTGTAAATATTAAATTTAAAAAAATAAAATTTTCAAAAACATTCACTAAGTTTCTTAAGGAATTTCTTGTCAAAAGCATTTTATCCGAATAATTTCACCCCAATAAAGACTAAAGTATTATAAAACATATATGTACTTAACAACTAAATATATCATACCCTTATTTGTCATTTTACCCATATTAACTATCAGCTAAGTTTTACCAAACACTTTTATAAACATTTAATCAAATCAGCTTTTCAATTCAGTTGGTCAAACCAACTACTGCAATCAACTATCAGCTGTTTGCCAAACACATCATAGTAAAACATGTAAAATATACGCAAAAATGAGTATTGGGAATGTTAATATATATGTCTGAATTTGGATGAGTTGCCAAAAAATGGTGAGAGAGAAGCAGTGGCGAAACTTGAGTAAGAGTTTAGGGGTAATTTAAATTTTTAAAAAAATTGAAGGCTTAAACTAAAAATTTTAAAAATTTTGAGAGTTTAACTAAAATTTCTAATAATTTTGAGAGATTTAATTAGAACTTTTAAAAATTATGAGAGAAGATTTAGTTAAAAATATTCAAAATTTTTAAACTTAATATAAATTTTTTAAAATCCTAAAAGGATCAAATTAATTTTTTTAATTATAAGAAATTCTAAATTTTCAAATTTTTGGAAGTTCATGCCCACCGATGCCTTGCATGTTTCGCCACCGGAGAGAAGTAGGAGATAGTAAAGGGACTCACTAACGAGCAATGACGACAATAATACGAGTGCCATCGTTTTTGGTTTTTTTTTTTCTTTCTATTTCACTGTAAAATAAAAATTTAAAATTATAAAATATATTTAATTTACTTAGATATTTAATATTATCAATAATAAAAAATATTTTAATACATAAGCTTGTGTAAAATCAATTTTAGGGTCGAGAGATTTAGGGTATGGTTTAAGGTTTAAGGGTTTAGGTTGTAAGAGTAAAATTTAAGGTTTATGTTAAAATTTAGAGTTTATGATTTTAAGTTTAAATTTTAGGGTAATAGAGTTAAAAATTTAGGTTTTAAATTTTACAGTTTAAATATAAAAATGTTTAAAAATTATACCACTTATGGCACGTTTTGTAAGGATGTACGATGTATTAAGGTAACATTTTTTGTTGTTGTTTGGGTCACCAACGCCCTTTTTCGGTCATTTTCTCACTAAACGATTATTAATTTAATTTTCAACAAGTGTTTGTTTATCGTTTTTAATGTTTAAACGAGCATTCGATGACAGTTGAAAAATTCAATTTTGGCCAACGGTCATTTGCCTCCCCAACAGGCGCTTGTCACAATAACCCCAAAGGAGGTCTAAGTATAAGATGATACAACATTAGTTTGGCTGGGGTGCAAGGTATATCTAGTTGATTAGGTGACTTGATTGAAGGGTGGGTCATGGGCACTTGACTTTTGTTGTATGCGGTGTGCTATTTGTCGTTTTATAACTTTATTCTTAATTGTGTTGTATTTTTTTCTATTTAGTTAGAGTTTTTATATAGTAGGGTCAAAGTAAACTTTAGGGTATGAAAATTTTCATACCACTACAATATAAATATTGTTAACCTCATACTCAAACAAATCAAGTGGGGTCAATTCTAATATTTTCATGAAAATTTTATACTAACTCCTTGAAAATTCCATTTAACTCTTTGAAAATCTCATACCACAACAAATCAAGTGGGGTCAATTGACCCCTAAACTACATGTGGCTCTGCCACGTTTAAAATTAGAGAGGTTTTTAGCCAAGTATACAACTTAGGATCTTAATAGAATCATATTTAGCGAGGAAAAAAAATAATATTGGTATAATTTTACAAATTTAACGATATTCTTTTAATTTCTATACCATTATTTTTCTTTTGCAATTCTTTTATCTCGTAAAAATCCAATAGCTTAGATTTTCTCTTAAAAAACTTTTAATAAGAAATATAAATACTAATAGAGTTAATTACCCCATTCATACATGAACTATACCAAATTCTCACTTTCATGCATTTATTTTTTTCTCCCTTTCGTACATAAACTTTATTGTCGTCAACGGGATTACCCTTTTCCGTCACGAAAGCTGACGTGTCCCGGTTAGCCCATGCATATTCTGACACGCGGCATTTTTTTTTTAAATTTCCCCCTTTCTATTTTTTCTTTTTCACGTGTTAATTAAAAGCATTCTTTTACTATTATACCATTCCTTCTTTTCTTTAAATTGAAAACAAATCTAGGGATTTAACAGCGTCGAGGTTTTGGGGGAAGAAAATTGCAAGTCTGCAGAGAGTTTGAATGAAACATTGCAGCTATTTTAGCTTTATTTAGGGTTTTGATTTAACTTTTTGTGTTTTATTTTAGGGTTTCGTTTCAATTTCTTTGAGTTGCAGTCGAAATATATTCAAACTCAGCAGACCATGTATTCGTTTTCTTCAAACTCAAGAAGAGGTAATTCAAACATCGAAATTGAATGTGATTGCAGGAAAAGGGCTGAAATTCGAACTTCGAAAAAGGAATTAACCAAAGGCCAAAGATTCTTTGGTTGCCCAAGGTGGTTTGAGGTAAATGAGTTCGTTTATATTTTTTCTTTCGAATGGGTTAAATTTCGAAAAAGGAATTAACCAAAGGCCATTGATTTGAATGGGTTAAATTTACTGTAATTATTTATTGTATGTTTTCAGAATGATGGATGTAATTTATTTCGTTGGGTTGATGACAACGATGAAGGCACACATGAAAAGAATATGCTTTTGGAGGCGATTAGTGAAAATAACATGTTGATGAGGGAGAATCGAGAATTAAAGATTGCCCAAGTATTAATGAAGTGTAAAAAAGATTGTTGTGTTAGGGACATAGATTGTTCAACATTGTTGGGGGTGGAGGAGAAATTAGGCAAAGTGTGAAGCTTTCATGTTTGAGATGTAAATTCAAGTAATTGAACAATTGATATTATATTTTTTGAATCATATTTTTACATAAAAATATGTTTGAATTGATATTACATTTCATTATCTATGCATTTTACTATTGATTTGTTATTGAATTAATGGATTGGGAAGGCGTAATTTATTTTTGAATCACATTTTTACATAAAAATATGTTTGAATTGATATTGCATTTCGTTTCTATGCAATTTACTATTGATTTTTGTTTTAAAGCATCTTTTGAGATGTAAATTCAAGTAATTGAACAATTGAATCTGTTTTGAATTGGTATAATAGTTTAAATATGTGATTCTGTAAAATACCATCAAATTAGAGATTTATAGCTACAAAAAGATACAAATTTGGAAGTTACCTCACCATGAGAGCTAAGGTGAAAACCTCAATTTTAAGCTATTATTTTTCTTTTTTGATTTTTCTTCTTTTTTGTAGTTGATTGAAATGCTGATTTGGGGAAATTTGCAGTGGAAGAAGAAGCGTATGAGAAAGTTGAAAAGGAAGAGGAGGACTTACACTGGTGTAAATGCATTATAGTTAGTTAGTTGTAGTTAAGTAGAACTTACACCGGTGTAAATATGTTATAGTTAGTTAGTTGTAGTTAAGTAGAACTTACACCAGTGTAAATTTGTTATATTTAGTTAGTCATAGTTAAGTAGAACTTACACCGGTATAAATGTGTTAATAAATGGTTAGTATGTGTTGGAAATTTCTATTTGGTTTGTTATAATGGTTAATCAATATTGAAACTTTACATTTGGATGGTTAATCTATGTTGAAACTTTACATTTGGTTGTTTTGTATCCTTTGAAGAATGAACAAATACATTGCAAAATGAACTTTTATAGATATGAGTTAAGTTAATCTGATACAAAATAACAGTTCAACATACATTCAATAACTTGACAATACAAAAAGTGTTTTAAAAATTTAAGTGACCATAGACTGCTTTGTTTGACATGAACAAAATAGGAAATGATAAGCTCATCTCACTTTCAGGGTTGTTTCCTCTTCAACACCCTTTCTTTGACATTAACATCATCTATTTTTCTTTTCTGTTGAATAGGTTTAGTCCTAGATGGTTCAATCCTAGACTGTTTGCCCTTGCATTTGGCCTATACATTTGGTGGTTTGATTTTTGTTGAACATGCAATTGGTGCTGATCTTTGTGTATGTATATCTTGACTGAGCTTTGATGTGACAGATTTAACATTCTTCTTAGAGGTAGATGGCTTGGTAGTTTTTTTAGCTGGTGAAAGACTAGCAATTTGAGCATTTCTCCTTTAACTTCACTGTAATTTTATCTTGAAAATGTCAAATTGTAATATTGTGAACTATTGAAAGTAATGGATTAATTTCAACAATGTCTTATTATCACCTGAGGACTTGTTGGAGTATTTGATGATTTTGGCCTCTTTTGTGAATTTGGTGGAGTAACAGATGGATTAGAAACTTGGTCATATAGTTAAAAAATACATTCATTATAAACATTAATGATCTGAAATTTAAAAATGAAAGGAAATTCTAACTTCACTTACATTTGGTTTTGGCCTCTTCTGTGAATTTGGTGCAGTAGCAGATGGATTAAGAACTTGGTCCTACAGTTAAAAAATTATATTCATTATAAATATTAATGAACTGAAATTTAAAAATGAAAGGAAATTCTAACTTCACTTACATTTGCCCTTTCCCTCTTCTGTGAATTTGGTGCAGCAGTAGATGGATTAAAAATTTGGTCCTACAGTTAAAAAATTACACTAATGTAAAACATTAATAAACTGAAATTAAAAAATGAAATAAAATTCTAACATTACTTACATTTGGTGTAGTAGCAAATGGTGTAGGAACTTGGTTCACATCTTACATTTGGTGCAGTAGCAGATGGTGTAGGAACTTAGTTCACATCTGAATTGGTTGGAAATGTCTCAATTTGAACCTTTAATTAACATTTAGCAAAGCAGACCCAATATTCAGTAACTAAAGAAACCAAATCCAATATTCAATAACAAAACAAAACTGAAAGGAAAGTAAACTTACACTTGGTTATGGTTGTTGTTGTTTACTTGGACATTTCCTAGAGTTATGGCCTTGTTTATAACATAAAGTACACCTCATCTTGGTGCCTTTTCGAGAAAGTCTTCTTTCACAACTACTTTTACCCTTTTTTTCTTCTATTTTTTCGGCCTACCTAGCATTTTCTCTTCAATAGGTGGCTCGAGAGACCCCATGTTGTTTTTGGCCAAAAATTATCACCAGGCAGTACATGAATGACAAAGCTATAAATTGCTTCATTGACTTTTTTTCTTGGACAAATGAAAAACATAATCATGAATCGACTCTCATCTAAACATAATCATACATATTGCATGGGGCAGGGGATATCACTTAGATCCCATGCCCTGTAACTACATCTTCTTTCATTAATGTCCACAACATAAGTATCAATCCCCCACAACTCCTCATATCCCTCAGACCCATTCCAATTCACATGACAGTAATAACTTAGCTCTATATTTGCTTTTAACTTTTCCATAATTTTAGGACCAAACTGTGATTTCCAAGCAGTTATTTTTATTTTATTTGTTACAATCTTATTCATAACATAGTGTCTAATATGTTCAATCATGGAAATAATAAACATGAACCTAGATTGTAAAATGGAAGCATTAAAAGCTTTTGCAAAATTATTGTCAACTACATTCGAGTGACAATGTGTGGAAAAAAAGCTCTACTCTAGTGCACAGGGTCTTTCAACAACAAAGATTCTAAAGCTTTTCTTTTCAATTCACCCAGCTTACATACATGATCATAAAAGTCAGATTCATTGATGCACTTACAACAATACCAAAACAGCTTTTGTAATGCAATACCTGAGTGCTTTTTTTTAATTTGTATATAAATGCCTTACACAAAATCGATGCTCCACAGCTGACACAGTCAACATAGCTTCTTCAACCAAACACTGAAAACAAACAACATTAAAAACTTATAATTAAAGTTTAAAAGATCTTATTTATATAACTAAAAAACTAAATTAAATGCAATTTAATACCTTTTGTTGATCACTCATTATTGTAAATCCAGTACCATCGCTAAATTGCAAATCATGCTTCAAGCTATCCAAAAACCACCTCCAACTATATCTATTTTCTTTTTCAACAACAGCCCAAGCAATAGGATAAATCTAATCATTTGCATCTCTTCCAATAGTTGTTATTAGTTTTCCATTAAACGAACCCTTCAAGAAACATCCATCTAAGTTCAAAATAAGCCTAAAATATGCTCTAAAAGCTTTTTTTGTTGCACTAAAGTATACATAAATCCTTTTGAAGATCTTATTGTGATTAGGACTAGGTCTCTCAATCATTAGATCTACAGTATAGTTTGGGTCAGCTTTTCTCAATACTGCTGTATAGTCAAAGAGTCTGTTAAACTCATAATGCACCCTCCCATTGATCTCCTTCTTAGCCCACATTTTAGCTTTACTGAATAAATTAATATGCACATCTACATTCAACTCTTCCTTAGCCAATTGTTTCATCTCATTCAATGTCAATTTTGGTATGATTCTCAACTTACTTAAAAAATGTTTCCCAATAAACTTATAGTTTGCCTTAGAATTGGTGAAAGTTATTGAGCAATCATGTTGGGCTACAAGTTTCTTTACCTTAAAGAAGTCATCACCATTGTCAAGCCTTCACCCTTGCATTTAGCACTAACCTTGTCTTTCTCATTTCTAACCAGCTTATAATCAAATCTCTTAGCAGCAGCAAACTTAACTAGTGCATCTTTGAATTGCCTTGTGCTATAAAAAATCAACCCAAGTTGAAGTATGGGATTTGATCTTTGAGATCATAAAAGATCTTCTTGCTTCTTTTACAGACAACCTCTCCATCTTCTAGACTGTCATAACTTCCAACATCTGAAGACTCGATATAGTCTATTTCACTTCCACTTTTAACATCTCTATGAAAATTGTGTTATCTCTCACTTCTACTATTATCATCCTTTGTTGCATTCAAATTTGAACTCTCATTAGCTGATCTAAAATCAAAAGCAGACTCAACTTCCACATCATCATTTGAGAGTGTTTTTTCTGCTATTTTTAAAGAAATTTAGACAATAATCTCATATTTTTTTTGATTTCATCATCATTGTCAGACCCATATCCATCTCTTCTTGCGAAAGTAAATCCCAAACCTTATGATTCATAAAAATCCTCAATCTCAATGTCGACTGCTTTCTCAGTCTGAATCTCAGCAACACCTTCGGTCTCTCCCACAAAAGCATCTGTAGGCTTACCCTCAAAACCAGTTTTACCCTCACCTTTTTCAACCTCAAAACTAGTTTTACCCTCACCTTTTGCAGCCTCAAAAGCACTTGTTTTCTCACCCTCATAAGTTGTTTCAGCACCCTCAAAAGTATTTGATCTTTCAGCCTCAAAAGTATTAGATCTTTCACCCTCAACAGTAGCTTTCTCATCCTCAAAAGTAGCCTTAAATTCTGTCTCTCCCAAATTAACATCACATAAACTCAAGCTCTCATTCAACTCTTAGGACCCACCAACATTTGATGCCTCACCAACCCTATTGGACCACCACGTAGCTCACACTTTTGGTCTATATAATGTAGAATATCAACCTTATGCTCTACATAAACATGCAAGGGTCCCTTCTTACCGTGTTTAATCATATTCCTAAATGATTCATCCTCCCAAGCAATTTGTGTGCCATCGTTTAATGTTCACCTGGTACCAAATAACTAAACTACATAAATGCCCTATAACCAGTGTATCTTACCATGTCAAGTAAAATTCAATAACTTAATCTATTAGAATCAATATGCCATTCAAACTCATCTCTACTGATATACTGTAAATCAGGGTCCTAACAAAATTTCTCCCATATGCATTACTATTATTATTTTTCCAGCCATTAAACTTTTTTGTTTCACACCTATCACATATAAATTCCAACATGAATGAGACAAAAAATATCATATAATATTCTCAAAATAACAATTAAAATATAAGAAGCGAGCAGTACTTACCATGTTAAAAAGAATCTTTCAGACAAACTCAGTAACTTTGTCAAGTTTTCCACTAGGTTCAAATCTCTAAAAGAAAAAAAAAAGAATAGTCAGTGGCAGAGAAACTCAAACCTACCAGAGAAAGCGTTGAAATCCCTAAATTTGAAAACCCTAGCAATAATCGAAGCTTTGATTTCACTCAAAGATAACAAAACCCAGATAAAAACAAGAACAATTATGAAAACATGAACTCACGCGATCGATTGCCTTTAATCTCTATTGAAATCCCTATTTTGAATCGTTTAAATCCAGTTGAAATTCTGAAATTTCTATTTTTCAAACCGTAGAAATCCCTAAAACCTTTTTTGAATCGCGCTAATTGTGAAAGAGTAAACCAAAGAGTTAATCTATGAAAAGAGGGAAGGGTATAATAGTAAAATAGTGCTTCTAATTAACACGTGGAAAATAAAAAATAGAAAGGGGGATTTTTTTTAAAAAAATGCCACGTTTCAAAATATGTATGGGTCAACCAGGACACGTCAGCTTCTGTGACGAAAAAAGGTAATCTCGTTGATGGCAACAAAGCTCATGTATGAAAGGGAGAAAAAAGTAATTGTATGAAAGTGAGAATTCGGTATAATTCATGTATGAATGGGGTAATTAACCCGTACTAATATTTTATATATGATGCATTCTATGAAATAATTTGAAAGTTCTTATTTTTTAAAAAAAATTATATCCTTATAGTAAATTATTAAAATAATTATTGTTTTATATTTGTCGTTGGAGTAAACTACACCAAATATAACTAAACTTTAGAATTTATATCGATTTTACTAGTTATAAGTAGTAACAGACAGGTAACCCACAATTGGTTGAATTCTACCACTGAATTTTAATTTTAACTTCAATTGTAGTAACGAACAACCCGCTGTTGCGATCGTTTTTGAAACCAGTGTGTAAAAATAGCTTGACGAATGATTTTTGTAAAATTAGAGATTTGACCCATTTTTAATCCATTGTTAAATTTTGAAAAAATAAAGTTCGTTTTAATTAAACTTATCCTTAATTTCCTTAAAAAACAATTGGAGTCGCCTCCGATCACTTCGAGGTAGACCGAACACCGTAAAAACATACCGGAGATTCTTTACTTTAAAATTAGGTTCGGGAGTCGGTTACTCGTGGGGAAAGATTATCACCCCCACAAATGCTCGTTATCGGTACCTTAATTTTGGCATCTCAAATAATTATTTGAATTTAATTTATTCATAATTATTAAGTGAATTTAAATTCCAAATGCAGATATCCTTTTATAAGGAAATTGATTTTATTCAATTATGAGATTAAAACACCCCGTTAAGTGGCACCCCTATTCATATTTAAAAATGAATTTCCAACATAAAAGGTTTAAAATGTATGATTTATTATTATCTTGTTTATTTTAAGTACTAACTTACAATGGCTCTAATTAATTAATTATTTAACTATGAATATTAATTAATTTAAAAGGCTTTCATAAGAAAATGTCAATTGCTTGAACACCATCCATGTATTAAAGCCCCTAAATTAATAATATTCCTAATTAATTAACCATTCTAATTAATTAAAGTACTAATCCTAATTAAGGCTCTAATAATTAACTAAATTGATATTCAATTATAAGTGAAAACATATATTAAATATAATTCCTTAAGATCAATGTTGAGATAACACCCCATTGTAAACAATATACAAATTTTAATCTTAAAGTTTATATTTAATACACATTTAATTACTACAATTATCTTTCCATTTTAATTATTGAATCCTAATTAGATAACCTAAGCTAATAACTCTAATAATTAAACTAATTTAAGTATTAAAATCATCTAAAACGAATATAATATATATTAATTAAAATCATACAATTAATAAGAACAATTTAAAAGTAACTAAATATTAAATTCAATAAATACATGACTAAATTAAGAGAAAATTAAACCTGAAATCATTGATTTAGGGACCAAATTGAATTACATCTGAAAACTTCAGGGACCCAAAACTGAATTAATCCAAAACCAGCAAAAATTCGCGGATCCTCTGCCCGACCCGGTAAAAACACGTGGACCTTCCCCCTTGACCCAACACCAAAATAGTGTCGTGCTGACTTGCCTATAAAGGGCTCAAAACCGAGCCAACTCAGCTACTTCAGACTCCCGCACTCTCTCTAACTCAAATATGCTCTCCATTTTCTCTAGAAAATCCTCTCATACCCAGAAAAACATCCCAAGTTTGGATCAAAACGTGCCCTTTTTGCTTGAATGTTCATCGTGTTCTTCATAAAAATGAAGAACACAGTTGAATGTCGTCCTCAACCGTCGTGCACTCAGCTGTTAGATCCATTCCACCGTCTCCGACCATACTTTATTTTGTTCATCGGCCACCGTATTCTAACTCCGCCAACCGTCTACCCTCTGGCCGGCCGCCGTGAGTCAATTTCTGACTGCCGGCCGAAACCCTAAAATTTTCCCTAAATTCAATTTTTAAACCTAAAACCCTAAATCTAACCCTAATCCTATAGGATTCCCGACTTCGCCAAAACTAGATCTAACTACCCGCACCCAATTCCCTCTTTGACCATGCCTTTACTCGGAAAACAACTCTGACCACCGCTTTCTTCTCTCTTTTTCATGTTTCTGTTTTTACTTCTCATTTCGGTTTTATAAAACTAACATATTTACTTCTTTTATTGCAGGAAAACAAATCGGAAAAGGGATGTATCTTTTCGACGACTAGCGACGATCGCGCTTCCACGGTGACTGTTTGTTTCCCAGCGACGGTTCGAGTAACTAGCGTCTCTTCGGTTACCGGCGGTTCAACTCCCTGTAAACCCTCTCTCCATTATTATTTTATTTATTTATTTATTATTATTTAATAGTTAATTAATGACTAATTCTTTTTTCATGATATTTCTCTCTCCTATTTATATAGGGGTCAGGCCGTTGACGTCAGCGATGCCAGCTGAGCGGGATAAGAAAGCCACAATCCATGGCTATTGTTTCGGGCCAATGAGGAGTTGCCGCATGTCATTTCTGATTAGAATTTGGGCGGGAAAAGGGCTTAAAGTGGTTTTGTTGGGCTGACAATGAGCTATATATGAGTTATAAGAATTGGGATTTTGGGCATGTAATTGATAGTGGGCTTTGCATGTAAAAATGGACATTTCGAATGATTTTTGGACTATTTATGGGATTTATTTATTTAATACGTATTTATTTATTTAGTATTTATTATTTTTATTTACCATATTTATTTGGCCTTATTTATATGTATTCGAATACCCCGGAAAAAATACGGGTATTACACCCACAATAAACTACACCAAATCATCATTCTCTAACATCTTTTTCGGCCACCCCACCAATGAACCCGTCTCATCTTCCTCTATTATCTTGCTGATTTAAATTTTTTTAAAACCTCTTTAAAATTTACGAAATTAAACACAAAAAATTACAATTTAGAGTTTTGAGAGGTTTATGTTTTGATATAATAATTAAAAAATAGTTTTGGACGATGAGAAGCTGTTAGGATTTATGTTTTGATATAATAATTAAAAATAGTTTTGGACTAATTTGAAAAGGTTTCAAAAATGGTTTTAAGTCCAAACAACTTGAAAATAAATTTGAGAAGTTTTTGAGAGGTTTTGGAAATATTTTAAATGTTTTTAAAGTAGCCAAAATGTTGTTTTTAACACAGGCGTACCGATAGGGTATACCTCGTTTCGATACGGCTAAGGGTTTCAAGATACAATAATTTTCCAGAACCAAAAAATCGTACAGGTACAGGCTTGCCATACTAATAAGGGTAGGGTCGTACTGATACGCTTGTACGCGTACCGATCTAGATTTCAACTAACCCTAACGGCTGTTTTCCAACGGTTATTTGAATTGCAGGGCATACCGAAACGCTAGTAGCTGTACCGATACAGCCCAAGGCATTTCGATACGGGTAGCCAGATTATGCATAACGGCTAGTTGCTGTACTGATATGCCTACACGCGTACCGATACGGAAAGCTGCAAAATTACATTTATTGCGGAAAATAAAGCCTCTAACGGCTCCAATTCAATTCCAACGGTTTCTAACGGCTAGGAACTGATTTGGGAGTATAAAAGGGAACTTCAAGCTTCAGCAACAACTAATGATCCAAAAGTCAACAACATTATGAAGAAAATTTGTCTTAGAGCTTAATTTTTTCATTCTTTGTATAAACAACACTTGTGAGCTTGAATTGTCAATGTATGCTCAAGTGTTTTAGGTTTTGGGTGAGAGCTTTAGAATGCAAACAAACAACTTATAGAGAGATTTCAGTTTGTTTAAGAATTCTCTTGTTTGAGAGTGTTCCCCAATCTCGGTTTGTGAGCTTTAGATGCTAGACTTGGTGAGTGAGTCTAGGATTGTAAGGGTTGCCTCCTAAGCCTAGAAAAGGGGAAAAATTCTATAGTGAATTGGTTCAAATCCTTAGTGGGAGCTAAGGTAGTGGATGTAGAGCTTGTTAGAAGCTTGAACCACTATAAATCATTGTGCATATTTTTTTTATCTTTTAGCCTCCACCAAATTCACCCAAATTACAACTTCTCCACCACTTGGCAAGCATTTCAGTTGATTCATAGAGATCAACAATTGGTATCAGAGCGAGGCTCAGTCGAGAGGGATTAACATCTTGTTGAGGTGATTCGACAAGCTCAACCAACAAACAAGTCAACCGGCTTTCATGGTGTTATCTATTGACAAACTGCCATTTTTCAACGGTGACAACTATGCTTCTTGGAAGCATAGAATGATGTTCTTTATGAAAAGTAAAGACTATCGTCTTTGGGACAGAGTTGAAGATAGACCATTCGTGCCAAATCGAAGCAAGGCGGAATGGAGTGCGAAAGATCGCAAGAAGATGGAGCTCAATTGTAAGGCTTTGGACATTCTATTTTGTGCATTGGGCCCAGATGAGTATGCAAATGTATCTTCTTGTGAGTGTGCCAAGAAGTTATGGGACAAACTTGAAGCAATCCATGAAGGGACAAATAAGGTGAAGGAGACAAAGATTGGTCTACTCAACCTCGAATGCAAAAACTTCAAGATGGACCCATATAAAGACATCAAGGGCATGTTCGACCGGTTCTCTACAATCATCAATCAACTCAAAAGTCTTGGAGAGGAGATTCCGGAAGAAAAGCTCATTCAGAAGTTGATTTACTCACTTCCTGAATTGTGAGAGAGCAAGAAGACGGCTATCATTGAAGTCAAACACTTGAAAAAGCTCAAGCTTGAAGAGCTCGTAGGATCTCTTCTCACCCATGAGATGATGTCTCTACCTTTAAGAAGGAAGAATGAGAAGATAATCAAAGAGCTTGGAATCGAAGATCTCAATATTGTAGCTCTTAAATCCTCCACAAGCCACCAAGAAAAATCAAGTGAGGAGGAAAGTGAAGATGAAGATATGACCTATCTCTTCAAGGAATTTACTCAGTTCATGAAGAGCAACAAAGAAGAATCCAAGCATGAATCGAAGAAGAAGAAGATGGTGGATTCCCCCAAGTGCTCCAAGTACAAGAAAACGAGGCACAACAAATTTGATTGCCCTTACTTCCACAAAAAGAGATCATCATCAAAGAAAACATATGTGGCTACATAGAATGATGAAGACTCCACCGATGAAGATGAAGTAGCCCACCTATGTTTAATGGCCCTCAATGAGGGGGAGGTAACTTCTAACTCATCTTGTTTAAATTCAAATTCATACACATTTGACGAGTTACAAGAAGCCTGTGACAAATTGATTTTTGAATTCAAGGCTTCATTTTCAAACAATAAAAAGATGATTTCAAAATTGAAAATAAAAAATAATTTGCTTTTAAAAACCAATTTGGAATTTGAAGCAAAAATCAAAGATTTTGAGCTTAAAGTTTTAAACATACAAAATTTGCTTCAAAAGATGGAAAAATATCATCAAAAGGAAGTAGATGATCTTAAGAAGGAGAATAATTTGATTTCTAAAGAGCTTGAAAAGAAAAACAATTTGGGAAAATCAAATTTTTGTCAAAGACAATCTAGTGGCCCTAGATTTGTAAATGGAAAATGTTTTAGAAGTATTTGGGTCCCAAAAGGACTAATTACATTAACTAAAAAGGATGAAATTGAAAATGGATTCCTAAGGGGACTAAATTATGTGCTACTAATGCCTATGGATCCAAAGCAATTTGGATACCAAAAATCAAATGATCGTCGTTTTGTAGGTGTGATGGAGCCTTGATCAACAAGTGATGAAATTGAGGGGGAGCTCTATACACACAAAGGATGAACACTTGAAGAATGAAGGCTTCACATCCTTCCTTTAATTTAAGTGTGTAAAATTAATTGAATTTTTTATTCTAATTTGATTTATTTATTCAACTAATTTGTCATATATGTTAGACTTACATTTGAATGATGCTTGAGTAAGGGGAGCCAATTTTAAAACAAAACTTATTTTTTGTCAATTTTTTTACTCTCCATTGTTATTGGTCTCTAAAGTTTGAACCATTTTTTATATAACAAAAAGGGGGAGAATGTTTTGAAAAATTGAATTTTCAAATGAATAAGGGGGCTTATAAGATTTTCAACAATTAATCTCTTATTCAAATTTTATTTTTACTAGAGGGAGAATCTCAAAAACAATTTTTCAAGTTGGTTTTATTATATCAAAAAGGGGGAGATTATTAGAATTTATGTTTTGATATAATAATTGAAAAATAGTTTTGGACTAATTTGAAAAGGTTTCAAAAATGGTTTTAAGTCCAAACAACTTGAAAATAAATTTGAGAAGTTTTTGAGAGGTTTTGGAAATGTTTTAAACGTTTTTAAAGTAGCCAAAATGTTGTTTTCAACACAGGCGTACCAATACGGTATACCCCGTTTCGATACAGCTAAGGGTTTCAAGCTACAGTGATTTTCCAGAACCAAAAAACCGTACTAGTACAGGCTTGCCATACCGATACGGGTAGGATCGTACCGATACGCTTGTACGCGTACCGATCCACATTTCAACTAACCCCAACGGCTATTTGAATTGCAGGGCGTACCGAAATGAACCAAGGCATACCGATACGGTGTACCGATACTACCCAAGGTGTTTCGATACGGGTAGCCAGATTGTGCATAATGGCTAGTAGCTGTACCGATACGCCAACCCGCGTACTGATACGGAAAGTTACAGAATTGCATTTATTGTGGGAAATAAAGCCTCTAACGGCTCCAATTCAATCCCAACGGTCTCCAACGGCTAGGAACTCAATTGAGAGTATAAAAGGGACCTTCAAGCTTCAGCAACAACTAATGATCCAAAAGTCAACAACATTATGAAGAAAATTTGTCTTAGAGCTTAATTATTTCATTCTTTGTATAGACAACATTTGTGAGCTTGAATTGTCAATGCATGCTCAAGTGTTTTAGGTTTTGGGTGATAGCTTTAGAATGAAAACAAACACCTTATAGAGGGATTTCAGTTTGCTTAAGAATTCTCTTGTTTGAGAGTGTTCCCAAAGCTCAGTTTGTGAGCTTTGGATGCTAGACTTGGTGAGTGAGTCTAAGATTGTAAGGGATGCCTCCTAAGCCTAGAAAAGGGGAAGAATTCTATAGTGAATTGGTTCAAATCCTTAGTGGGGAGCTCAGGTAGTGGATGTAGAGCTTGTTAGAAGCTCGAACCACTATAAATCCTTGTGCATATTTTCTATCTTTTAGCCTCCACCAAATTCACCCAAATTACAACTTCTCCACCACTTGGCAAACATTTTGGTTGATTCATCGAGCTCAACAGAAGCATTCTTTCAAAAGAAATCTTTTGATGAATTTTCGGAGGAGATCAAAGTTTTAGTATGTCAAACCTTTTGATAGATTTTCGTCAATTTTAAGTGTGTCTTGTGGAAAACCAATCTAAGTGTAGCGATGTCTTTCTTTCGCTAAAAATGAGTTTTTAAGGTGTTTGGAGGTCTTTCAGGTAGAAAAAAATCGTATTTAAAAAAATGGAGTCGCCATCGGCCACTTAAGGTAGGATGGACACTGTAAAACCAGAGATTTTAAAAAATATTGGGTTTGGGAGTCGATTACGGATGGAGAAGGATTAGCACCCCCACACTGCCCAAAATTGGTACTTTAATAATTATCACTTTATTAATATTATACTTCCGGATCAAAGTGACGATTAAATTAAAATTTGGTTATAAGTGCGAGTAAATTTTAAGGGCCCCGTTATTCGAGAGTAAACCGATAGACCACTATCACTACGCTTGATACTGGCCACGTTTACGCTCGAATAAAAGGGCACCGCATTGACAATAATATATCCGAAATACAACTTAAAACATGGCAAATATAAATAAATACAACGCGATAAAAATATAAATAAATGAATAAATACTAATATAAATACTAATCTAACATAAATAAAATACTAATCTAAAACATAAATAAATACTAATCTAAAACATAAATAAACATACAAACTAAAAAAAGAACACAATTTTAAATTAACTAATACTTCATTAAATCATAAAAAATTACAACACAAATAAAAGGGAAGAAAATATACCTAACTAGGAGCTCGAATGACGAACCCCGACTGAACTCCACTGAGATCTACTACGACCTCTCCAAAAATTAACTAGATCGGACCCAAAATAGGACCCCGATCGAACCGGTTAGGACCGAGGGCAGTGTCATTGGTCCTTGGCTACCCGAGAGCATAGCTCTCTTATTGGGTATGCCACAACTGGCTCCTTTTTTTTGCTGCCCTCCTCGTGCCTCCTATTTATAGGCAATTGGGTGGGGGTTTAAAGGGTGATGTGGAACACCCTCCTCCATACCTTTTTTTTGCTTTTTAGTTTTAAATTTAATTTATTTTTTACTAAACAAATTGTTTGCTTTTTTATACTGTTTTTTGATTTTTTATAGATTTTGCATTAATAATATTACTATTAAAATAGTACTAATAATACTAAAACCCAAAAAAATGAGTGATTACAATTGCCCCTCTTTGCTTGTCTCGTGAAACGAGAACAAAGCAAAGATCAAAAGCATTCATTTTTGACCTACTTCCTTGGCTTCAGAATCATAGGTTCTTCTGGAACTTTCTGCTCTTCTTCGGGCAAATCTTCAAGCTTGTAAGTCCTTCATATATAGAACTTTTTCGCCTTCTAATCTTGGAGCTACAGGTCCTTCCTATATATAACCTTTCACTCTGAGGTCTCGAGTTATGAGTCCCTCCTATATAGAACTTTTCACTCCGAGACGATAAAGTTTGGAGTCCTTCCTATATAGGACTCTTCGCCTTCAACGCTACGGGTTTTTCTTAAATAAAACCTTCTGTGTCACGGATGGATTCTTACGACTGAGAATTCCTCCCATATAGAACTGCTAGTCTTCAAACCCTAGAGCCATAAGTCCTTCCTATATAGAACTTTTAGCCTCTGAAATCTTGTAGTTACAGTTTTTCCTATATAGAACCTTTCACTACGAGAGCTCGAAAATATAGGCCCTTCCTATATATAAACTTTATCTTCGAATTTGGGATTCACGCCAAGATGGCTACCGATCTTTCTGGACTCACGTTACTAAGGCTGCCAAAATTTTTCTTCAAATTTGGGGATTCACGCTGAAAATGGCTACCGATCTTTCTTCAAATTTGGGGATTCACGCTAAAAATAGCCACCGAACTTTCTGGACTCACGCTACTATGGCTACTGACATCTTTCTTCAAATTTGGGGATTCATGTTGAAAATGGCCACCGATCTTTCTGGACTCACGCTACTAAGGCTGCTGAAATCTTTCTTCAAATTTGGGGGATTCACGTTGAAAAATGGCCACCGATCTTTCTGGACTCATGCTACTATGGCTGCCAAACTTTTTTTCAAATTTGAGGATTCACACCGACAAATGGCTACCGATCTTTCTGGACTTATGATACTATGGCTGGTGAAATCTTTCTTCAATTTTGGGGATTCACGCCGATAATGGCTACTGATCTTTTTGGATTCACGCTACTAAGGTTGTCAAAATCTTTTTTCAATTTTGGGGATTCATGCTGACAATGGCTACTGATCTTTCTAGAATCACGCTACTAAGGCCGCCGAAATCTTTCTTCAATTTTGGGAGATTCACGCCTAAAATGGCTCTTCCTATCTTTTTGGACTCACACTACTAAGGCTGCCGAACTTTCTTCAAATTTAGGGATCTACGCCGAAAATGGCTACATATCTTTCTGGAATTTTAGGGATTCACGTCGAAAATGGCCATCGATCTTTCTGGGCTCACGCTACTATGGCTGTCGAACTTTTTGGCCTTACACTACTGAGGCTGCCAACATCTGGCCTCACGCTACTATGGTTGCCGCATCATGCCCGAAAGACTTATTGATGGCCTGAAGGACTTATCACCATGCTCAAAAGATTTACTGGTGGCCCGAAGATCTTATCATCATGCCCGAAGGTCTTACCGATAGCCCGAATGACTTAATATTTAACTTTATGCTACCTTGGCTACTATCATCTGGCCTCACGCTAATATGGCCGTTGATCTTTCTAGACTCACGCTACTAAGGCTGCCGATCTTTATGGACTCACGCTACTAAGGCTGTCGATCTTTATGGACTCATGCTACTAAGGCTGCCGATCTTTCTAGACTCACGCTACTAAGATTGTCGATCTTTTTGGACTCACGCTGCTAAGGCTACCAATCTTTTTGGACTCACGCTACTAAGGTTGTCGATCTCTCTGGACTCACGCTGCTAAGGCTGTCGATCTTTCTAGACTCGCGCTACTAAGGCTGCCGAACTTTCTGGACTCACGCTGCTAAGGCTGCTGATCTTTCTGGACTCACACTACTAAGGCTGCCGATCTTTCTAGACTCACGCTGCTAAGGCTGCCGATCTTTCTTTCTTTAATGAAATCTACTTCTTCAAACTTTTTGACAATTCTTCAAATACCTGTCTAAAACAAGCAAAAATTAACATGTCTCTATCTATATGATGCATGCAATGTAATGTTTTCTTTTTTTCTTTTTCTTTCTCTTTTTTTCTTTTTTCTCTCTTTTCCTTTTCTCATTTTTTCTTTTTTTTCTCTTACTCTCACTCTCACTCTCTTCTCTTTTTTTTCTTTTTTTTCTCTTCTCCTTTTTCTTTCAATCTTTTTCTGTTCTAAAGTCTTACACCCTAAAATGTCGTTCCTCAGATTTCTTCACTGTATGCTCTTAAATCCTTATTTGATCAATCACTTCGAATCTGAATTAACATGCTTTCAAATCTTTCGTGTAGAAGTCTTTCTTGTCTTCAAGGTTATCACATGTCTTCATAAATGATCTTCTGGTTCTTATATTATTCTTATAAGAACCATAGTCATCTTCTTCGCTTGGCATTGCCCCAATCAATCACGGGCTCCACTACTTCAAATTTCCTAACCCATCATACAGAGCCTTGATCTATTTCTAATCACTAGGGTGAGCAAAAATGCTTCCATCCCCTGAGCTCATCCTTGATCTTCTCGTAGCATTTCGACGGGAACTAACTCTCGATTCTTATGCTTTAAATCTCATCATCATTCATTTTTAAAGCAATGCAAAAGGCAATTTACTTGTATATATTTCAATACAACAAAAAATAATGATTGTTTGAAAAGATAACAGTCATTTTGAAAGTCAGAACTTAGGGGAATACCAAACATTTTAAAAACATTGTTTGGAACAAATGGTAAACATTTTTTTCTTTTTTCTCTCTTTCCTTTTAAATCCAAACATTTTTGAAAATTAAGGTTTGGAGAATGGTAAACAAAATTCGAAGTATATTGCCAAATATTTTTAAAAACTAATGTTTGGGGGAAATGGTAAACATCAAAACTTTGGGAGAAAATGTCAAACCTTTTAAAACATGTTTGCCCCCAAAATATCAAACACCATAGCACATCTGCTTCAAATTGCCAGAGATCAACTCTAAAGAAGCGCATATTTAGAAGATCTTGACTATTGTGGAGATATACGCAAATGTATAGTTTCTTCTAGTCTATTAGGCTTTCAAGAGGCACAATCCTATACCTAATTTCTAACCCATTTAAGGTGGCTCTCTTAATCTTACTAACTCACCATGCCTCATTCTTCCCTCATTTGGGTGTCGATCAAGCACTTCGAAGTTTGACGTTCCTTGAAGCAAGGCTAACCCTTATAGGCAGAATGAAATCTGAAGACATTCTCATTCAACTTGGATATCTATGGATGATCAGAATGGTCTTTGGAGGCTTGTAATGTAGGCCTTTGGTTCATGGTTAGACGAAGCCGTATCTCTATGCTCGTATAATCTGGATATGCTCATATGGAGTATTCTTTTTTTCTTTTTCGGGATCACTCTAGACTGCCCGTTTTGGGTTTTCACCCTAGACTTCATTTCCTCACTATTTCTTTTGGTCTGCCTTACATTTTGCCTGTGTATTAATGCTTGTTTTCCGTAAAAAAATGATTGATCCTCCAAAGTTCCTTAAATGAAGGATTATGTACATTTCTGGGAGTTCTTGTGATTGGTATGCCTAGATGAAATGTTCTCATTTCTTTTTGGATTGCTCTAGACTACCCACCTTTGGGTTTTCACCCTAGAGTTCACCTCCTTCTTCTGTATCTTCAGATCAGTGTATTTTGGTTAGATATTGATGCCAACATGCTCAGGAAGACTATTCTTTCCTCTTAATTTTGGGATCGCTCTAGACTGCCCATTTTTGGGTTTTCACCCTAAAAGTCATTTCTTTTTTCAAAATTGGCAATCTTCGGGCCGACTTGTCTTTACTTGACTTCAATTCAAGCTTCTATACAAATCTTCAAAATTATGGATTCTTTATGTATCCCTTGCTCATTTCTTACAGTTGAAGTCTTGATCTTGTATTGTTTGATCTGTGTGTGAAGTATATACAATATTTCCTTTTTATTCCTTTTGTCTTTTTTCTCTTTCTCTTTTTTTCCTTCTTTTTTTTTCTCTTCTAAGGGAATTCTACTCATCACAGTCCTTTGTCTCGAGGATAATGATAGAGCATACAACAAGAACCCCGAGTTACTCGATATAGTCATGATTTGAATATATCACTCATGTAGCTACTCCACTTTTGACTTAAAAGATGGATGTAACATACAACCACCTTTTGAGCTTTTCACTGCAGCGGAGTGCCCCATAAAATTCTACTCATTTCTCTCTTTTTAAACACTTTTATCTAGGAATACCTTTTAGTAAACCCAAACAGTGGAGTGTAATCTCTATTTTTATTTCTCTTTTTTGTCTCTCTTTTTTGTTTCTTTCTTTCTTCTATTTTTTCTTTCTTTTCTCTCTTTTTAAGACTGCCTATTTTGGGTTTTTCAGCCTAGAGTCTCTTTCCTCTTATTCGAGTTTGTGGATGTATTCTTGAATCAAACTATATATATATACCGGACATTATCGTTTGTTCCCGCTTGAATGTGATCAATTCTACCTAGCTCTTTTAAACTGGTGCCTATCGAACGGTAGAGTCTTCATGTATCTTCTTCTTACACTATTTAACTTGCTGTACTCGCTCTTGATTGCTTCGGCCTTCTGATTGCCATTTCTTATGTTGCTTGGTTTACTTTCTAAGCATAAACTTGTCTTCATCCATTTTCATTTGGAAGTTCTATGGCCTTCATGTCCAATCTATCTGGTTTCATCTCTTTTTCTTAGTAAAATAAAAGAATACCATTCGTCATTCCATTCATAGATGTCCTGAGAAAGCCTTCAGGGGGTAAAGGTTTAGGGTCAACTCTCGATTCAATGACCTTAAACGACAAGTGCCTGAGAAGGAAAATTCTAAAATGGGAACTGCCCATTGTCTAAACACTCGTTTTGTTCCTCTGTTGGCCTAAGTAGATTAACGGATACTCACATTTGCAATATCCTCACAACTTTCAATTTCTTCTAAATATAAGCAACTTAGAGTTGATTTTCGAATTTGAACCACAAGTATTCTTGCATTTGAGATTCAAGGACTTGGTATAGAAATGATATATACATATGTCCATTAAAAAAATGTGTATATGTGTATGGAAAATCAAAAACTATCTCATAACAATGAATGGAATGTTTAAAGAATCAAAGAAGGGAAATGGGAAAAAATATCTGTTTGAGAGTTTTTTTTCTTTCAAAACATTGAGAATTTCTTTGTGAACTGATGGGAAAACCATAGGGACCTTCGGACTACCTCCCGAGTACTAACTTATTCCAGCCCTTTCAATGTAGTGTAGGTTTTCCATTTCTCTTGTTTTTCCTTGCTGGATCAATTCTTGCATTAGGACTCCCTCACCAACCAGCTTTTGGATTTCTCGGTGCCATGCTTCGATGCCCCCACATAAAAATCATATGTACTATTCAAGTCAAAGTTGTGGGCAAATATGTCAGGTGTAATATTCGTCGGCCTAGGGGTGAGCTGTTAACCTTCGACCAAATGAGAAAATATGTCTAAAATAAGTACCCCAAATATTTTCAGACTTGCTCGATGAATTTCCCTCGGTGATTTGGAGGGATTATCAGACCTCTTTCTCTTACCGTTATGAGAATCTTGAAAGTGGTACTCATCTATCTCTTTCTTTTCTTCTACTCCTAGGTAGGTATGGTCTTTAAAATTAGGTCCCGGGCTATCATGAAGTCCTCAAAGATGACCCTTATTTTCTCGAGCATCTTATCAAAGAAGAAATATGAAAGGTGGCATGAAACAAGGAAGTCACTTTCCTCTTCGTCTACGGGAGACTGCACTTGGGTTGCTAAACACAGCCACCTCAAAGCACATTCTTTAAAGCCTTCATCAGGTTTCATCTCCGTACCATAGAGATACTGACGACTTGGTGCTAGGCCCAAAGCATATTTATATTGGCCTAAAAAGGCATCGGCTAAGTTCCCCACGACTGAACTTGGTTTCTACTCAAACAGTTATACCATATCACGGTGGGTCCTCCTAGACTGTCGTGAAAGCAGTGGAACAATAATTTTTCATTCTCAATGCAGCCCTCCATCTTTTTGCAGAACATGGTCAGGCGAATATTGTTCCGTTATCAAGCTCAAATCTGGGAATCTTTGAAATTCAGAGGAATGACCAAATCATGGTTCAAAAAGAGTTTTCTTGCATCCAAGGCATCAAACTTCTTCTCTTTTTTTCTCGAGCCTATCTTCTAACTGCTCGAATCTTGATTTTTGAGTGTGTTCAATTCTTTTATTCACGATAAAACTCTAATTGGTCTTTGGATTACTCTCAAAAATTTTATGCAAGGTAATGACAATGTTATGTAAAATATGCCATGATTGTACAATGTGATGCAATGCAATGCAATGCATGAATGCAAATGTGGTGTTGATTCTCGAACAATCCTTAAAAGACCTTCGTTCAATAGAAAAATATCTGGTTGCAAGAAACTAATAATGAATTACAGGTAACAATTAGCTTCCTTATGGAGATCTTGACTTCGAGAAGCAAAGCTCGTGCTCCACGTCTCGACGTCGTCTTCAGGATGATGGGTGACCCGGTCTTTTCCTCTTATGCTACTCCACAGACTTGTGACGTCATGATCTTCATACTTTGGCTTCTAAAAACATTGACAAGTGTAGGCATAATGCAGACAAGAGTTTCTTCTTCAGTTGATCTGGGTGCAAACAAACTGGTCTTTGAATAATGCGTCTAAATAGGGTTGGATCCTAGCAGTCCAGGTCTACTTAAAGTCTTTAAAACTTTTGGGTTTACAATAAAATTCTCAAAAGTCATTTGGTTTACAGATTTCCCCTTTTTTATTATCAAAAAGTTTTAACTTTCTTTAAAAATGAAACTTTTAGGGTTTTTTTTGAAGTTTTAGGAGGGAAAAGAATTCAAAACACACTAATAACATTTTCAAATTTTTTGAAGGAGTTAGATTAAAATCTTTGAGATTTTTACAAAGAGTTAAATGTAAAGATTTTAAAATTAGTGTTCTGTAGTCCCCACTGGATCCTCTGCGCCGCACGTGCCTTACTATCGGACTGTCTTCTTTCTCGATTGGTCTTTGCTTGGCCTAACTTGATACTGTAATATTATCGTTTTCGGCAAAGTAGGCTTTTTTCTATTTTGAAAGCCTTTTAAATGAACCGTTCTTGAATCAACACCATGTCATGATATGCAAAATGAATGCAAATAAAGGCGTTGATTCCGCTGGTAATCACCCTTTCGAACGACTTTCTTAAGAATTAAAAGGTCCAGATTTTGGAGCCAAAAAAGAATACTTCTACAGATATGTCCCTCTACATGTTTTTGGGTCACACTCAAGGAAATGAAAGTCTCGGTTAAAATCGCTGGTACCGGGTTTGCCTTCAGCTTCATGCATTCAAACAAATCCAAGATGGTTACGTCGATGTTTCCAAGAACCCTAAACCCTATATCCCTAAAAAGAACATGTCCATCTTCATCTCCTCATATGGGTGTGCGGGTATGATGTCTCGGATACACTCTCATGCACAGGCCAAGCTATCTCCTCGACTCTGAATCAGGCCGTTGACCCAATCGTCACTCATCTTGGCAAAGGTTTTGAGCTTCAATGGATAATTGTAGTTCCTTGGCGGCTTCGTGTAGATCCAATCTTTTTGAACATTCCTCTTGTTGAGCAAAGCTGTGTATTCTTCTACCGTAGGTATCATGTCATGTCTGTTGAAAGTGAAGTGGCAAAAAGCAAGATTCCAGAACTGAAAAAATGGCTCGACGCAAAGGCTGATTAACCTGGACATACATTAAATATGCTATGTAGCCATAAGTATCAGAAATATAGGTCTTGTAGTCGTCGATTCCATCCTTCCCAAATCTCTTTAAGCTCTCATAGGTCATTCTGTTGTAGGCTCTTGTATGTATATCCTGGCATTATGCGCTTACTCAGCAAACTTCTGACCAATGTCTGGCGGCTGTTCTTGAGATACCTTTTATCCATGATGAAAGATTTCTGATCGGGCAAACCACTTGAACCAACACCTCTATGTCATGCAATGCTAATGTAACAAAAGTATGTGTAAAGTAAAAATAAAATAAAAAAAGAAATGAGTTAGTACCGAATAAAATCAATAGATATATAAATAAAAAGGGCAAATTAAATAAGGTAAACACAAAAACAACCCTATGTACATCCCGTCTAAAAACACCTAGGTTATCCGCATGGCTCTAAAGGGTGGGCTTTCTATATTCTCTACATGCAGTTTTGGTGCTAAGAGGTACCCTAATTATCCTTGTTGTCCCCTACTAAGAGTAGCAAGGCCCCTGATCATCACCCACTATAGGCTCCTTTCAACCGGGTTCAATTCAGGGGGACCCATTCGCTTATACCCCTACGAAGGAACGTTATCCTCACGAAAGCATAAGGTACTCGAGCCCCGAAGGTACTTTGGCTAGGCCCATACGGAGGAACGATATCCTCACGAAAGCACTAGTATTTTCCCCCACTTAAAAAGGACGTGTTTATATGCCAAATTTTAAATGCGTTAAAATAAACGCCCAATCATAACCGAATGTTAATTTAATAGTCACTTTAATCCGGAACTACCAATATCACTAAAGCGGTAATTATTTAAAAAGCTTGACTCTCATTTGTTTTTTGAAAAACAAAAATCGCACCCAGCAGAGTCGTCATCTGTAGCGATGTCCTTCTTTCGCTAAAAATGAGTTTTTAAGGTGTTTAGAGGTCTTTCAGGTATTTTAAAAATCATTCGTGGGGATTTAGAAAAAAATCGTATTTTATTTTAAAAAATAGAGTCACCATCGGCCACTTAAGGTAGGCCGAACATCGTAAAACCAGAGATTTTAAAAAATATTGGGATCGGGAGTCGGTTACGGGTGAGGAAGGATTAACACCCTCACACCGCCCAAAATTGGTACTTTAATAATTACCGCTTTATTAATATTAGACTTTCCGGATCAAAGTGACGATTAAATTAAAATTTGGTCATAAGTGCGAGTAAATTTTAAGGGCCCCGTTATTCGAGAGTAAACCGATAGACCACTATCACTACGCTTGATACTAGCCACGTTTACGCTCGAATAAAACGGCACCGCATTGACAATAATATATCTGAAATGCAACTTAAAACATGGCAAATATAAATAAATACAACGCGATAAAAATATAAATAAATAAATAAATACTAATATAAATAATAATCTAACATAAATAAAATACTAATATAAAACATAAATAAATACTAATCTAAAATATAAATAAACATACAAACTAAAAAAAGAACACAATTTTAAATTAACTAATACTTCATTAAATCATAAAAAATTACAACACAAATAAAAAAGGAAGAAAATATACCTAACTAGGAGCTCGAATGACGAACCTCGACTAAACCCCACTGAGATCTACCACGGGCACTGCCCCCGGTCCTTGGCTACCCGAGAGCATAGCTCTCTTATTGGGCATGCCACAGCCGGCTCCTTATTTTTTGCTGCCCTCCCCATGCCTCCTATTTATAGGCAATTGGGGGTCTAAAGGGTGACGTGGAGTACCCTCCTCCATACCTTTTTTTTGTTTTTTAATTTTTAATTTAATTTTTTTACTAAACAATTTTTTTGCTTTTTTTATACTATTGTTTGAATTTTTATAGATTTTACATTAATAATATTACTATTAAAATAGTACTAATAATACTAAAACCCGAATAAAATAAGTGATTACACTAAGAAGAATAAAGAATAGTGAAATGCTAATATTTTATACTCATCTTATCACAAATAATGACCGACGGCAGGTGATGATTGACCGTCTGCGGTGGTCGAAAAGTTCAAAGCCTATAATTGAAGTGTTTTAAAGTTTAACAGTTAAATGTTATAATTGAAGCCAAACCAAAATTAATGGTATAGTTCAACCAATTTAAAGTTCAGTGGTAAAATCGATATAAACCTAAAATTTAATAATATTCTAATTAATTTACCCTGAAATTAAGTGATGCAATTCAACCAATTTAGTAATTTTTTAATAAACTGTAGCAGTCTATTTAAAAAGTTAACCATATATGACATATTCCATAAAGTCAAGGTTTTAATGACAAATTTACTATAAAATTTATAACTTTAATTACCAACAAGGTTGAATGCAATTGAAAGGCACACTTAAGAGAGGGCCCGTGTACTTATTGCCCTCTGTTTTCTTTTATGTTTTGTTTTTTTTTTTTAATTTTTATTTGTTTTTGTTTTATATATATTGGTTGAATAATATTAATACTAAGTCATATGACGTGGTGAATAGATATGCTAATAATAAGTTGTGTCACTTGATGAATAGACTTATTAATTTTTGGTTTAAAGTTGCATCCATTCAATCATGTCTATTAACTTTTCAAAAAATATTTTCATCAAAAGGTTAATCTTTTTATCAAACGATTTAATTTGTCAACCACTACATAAAGGAGAGATTTCCAAAACATTTTTCTCAAGTCAACATCTTTGAAACTCAACAACTTTGAAAAACGTTTTTTTGTTTTCGGTGAAAGAGAAATGTAAGATTGTGTTCGATTGTTCACTTCAATTGTGCTACTACTATGAACGTTTGTTGTTGTATCCTGGGAGATAGACGTCCAACTTTACTCAAGCACCAATGAGAGGACGAATATGTCTTAAGAAAATTGTTCATACATGCCTCAACAAAATTATTATGATTTTCAACTATGTCTAATTTCAAGTTATGATTTTAATTTGTTATTCTTTATTTTTCTTACGGTATTCTATTATATTTAGATTATAGTAGACTAGTATTTGTAGATGATTATATTATGAAGTTTAGTTTTGATTTGCGGTTGTCGATAATATTCAGATATTTAATCCTCTTCTCTGTCTAAACCTTCGTGCGGCCTAGCAAGGCGGTTGCTGCAGCAAAGGCCGTTGAGGGTCGTGGAATCGCATCGCACCTTGTTTGGAGAGGAGTTTGTAGGGCAGTAGATGTCTTTGTGATCGTAATGTATGAAGATGGAGCGTGTGGTGTCTCGTTTTTGTATATCAATGACGTAGACCGTTTTTTGGTGACGTTGCCCTTGTGCAGCCATGGTAGCATGTATTTGGCAAGATACTTTGCTCTGTGTCGAGGAGATTTATTTGTCTAGTGGTCTTTAAATTTGTCACCCGTTGATTGGGTCTCTCATTAATTTTAATAAAAACTTTTGTTGAGCAAAAAATTTGACCCTTTTTTGCGCTTCATTGTAGATGTAATCAAATTTATTTTGCTAAAAAACTTGCAAGGTTGTTAGTTTCGCTCATTATCCCTATTAAGAGTGTAGTTAGATAGAGAAAATTTTGTTTCATGCTTCCTTTCTCTAGTCTCTAACGTTTTATCTCATCTTTGTCGTTGTAGCGATTACTGGACGTGTTTTGCTAATCTAATATTTCGTTTTCTAATTTTTTTAATTTACCTTTATTTTGTTATTCTTCTACAACATTTCCATTTAAAATGTTTTTCTATTTTAATTTCTAATAAATTTAACCAGCATAATATTATTTTTTTTTATTTTTTAAAGTTAATTAAGTATCTAAGAGTATATTTTTCTTTAAAAGAATATTAATACCATGTTGACGAAGCCTTTGAGAAAGCAAAATTTGGTCATTCTAGGATAAAAATTCTCTGCTCTTTTTTGTATTTTTTTTTATGTTTCAACACTAAAATAAATAAATTTTAAGCACTAACTTTAAATTCTAAATCCTAAATCTTAAATTCTAAAATGCACCTTATCCCAAATTCTTTAAACTCTAATCCTAAACTCTAAATTCTGAACTTATACTTTTTATATGAAAACATAAATAAATATACCAAAAAAAGATAAAAAAAAATTCTATTCGTCATTCTTAGTTATAAAAAAACACACACAAAAAATCAAAAGCTTAGGCAAAAGTCAATTAATTTGGTCGCAAACATACATTCATGTTATTACAAACCAGATTAGGTCTATATTTATAAATAAATAACTTGTTTTTATATCAAATAAATAATTAACTTATTTTTTTTACTAAATAGGGAGTTATTACATTTTCAAGAAAAATATTGAGATTCGAACTCATACAAAATGAGACAATATAAGCATTCTTAACCACTTGGTCAATCAATGAATCATATGATTTTTTCCTTTTAAAAAAACTTTTAAAGAATACAGTAAACTATTTAAATGACCACTTAACTATGGGGTTGGTGTCGATATAACCATCATACTTTTAATTGTGTCATTGCGACCATTTAACTATTTAAATGGTATCAATCATGCCACCCACCACTAATACCTAACGGAGAGGGTGATGTGACCGTTAACATAAATGTGTATAGTTATACATTTAGTCTCACTAAAAGGTGCAAAATATAATGTCTTCATATTTTATTAATGCCAGAAAAAATAAAAATAAATTAAGACCATTTGAACATCATACATTCAGAATGCATAAAAATATTTAAACTACTAAAATAAATCTATTAATTAAATTAAAGTTAAACACATTTGTATTTTTAAACTAAATTTAATATATTTTTCTTTTCACAATTTTTTTTATAATTTCAAAAATATAATCATTGAATTATTTTTCTTACTTATTTAATAATTTTAAATTTTATTAAATTTTTTAATTAAATTAGGATCAATTACATAAATAATCACTAAATTTTACTCTCTGACCTATTTTGGCCATTAAAACTTCAAAACGTTAAATTTACTCATTGAAATTTAAACATTAAACTTTTTTGTCACTTACCGATAACATAAATTATTTTTTTATTATTTTTATTATGACCTGTTATTTTATTAATATTAAATACCAATTATAATTTAAAATTAAAAAAATAAAACCCAAACACCCCCAAATCAAACTCATCTTTTTCACTTGAAAAATAATTTAACCCTATCCCTAAATTCAAAAGTAAGTTTGATCTTAAAAGCATAAAAAATGAAACAACAAAACAAAATAAGGTCTGTCTCTTTTCTAAAGAAAAAATAATCTCAGTCCGCGTTGAATCTCTTCCATCTACATAAAGAAATGAAGATCAAAGATCAGAGGTAATGGGGTTTTACAACATCTGAACAAATAACCCCTTATAAAGCTCTCATATTATGGTGGATCTATGAATTTTGTTTCTGAAGGCAACAGATTTTTGAATTGACGGGTAGCCTCTTCAACCCGAATCTATCGTCGTATGCAATTTGAGCTTCCGATGCCAAAGCATGCGCTACGTAGTTGTCGTTTCTTGCCACAAAATTGAAGCTACAGATTCACAAACTTTTAGAAAGAACTTTTACATCCCAATGATGGAGGGATTACAGAGTTTTGATTTCAACTTTGAAATTGCAGTCCAAGATAACTGAAATTGTTTTTGCCTCAAACACTGAATTGACACGGTCTCTGACTTTTTTTCTTTATATGAAAGCGGTCTACTTGGTGTAATAACCCCTTCCAACCAAACCAAACTAACCCATTACCCAAATCAAACAGATTCAAACCAAATTAACCCATTACCCTAACCGAACAGGCCCAAATTACACCCAATGCCTGACCCGGTTCCAAACCCGAGACCCGACCCGAACAGATGAAACCCTAAAACCAAAAAAACCCTAAGATACCCTGACCCTAATACCAGCTCTCAAGCCGCGCCGCCACACTCTGTCTCCAGCCGCCGCCGTCTTCCACAGCCGCCACACTCTGTCTCCGTTTAAAACCTCGCCGGCCGCCACTTCGAACCATAATCCTAAACTAACAATAACCCTAACCGAACCGAACCAAAAGTCCCAAATCCCCAAATCAAAAAAATCTTCATCAAACCTAATCCTAATCTGCAGCCACCGCCGTATCTAACCCTAACCCTATACTGCAATCCATCATCACCATTCAGTCACTCGGCCGCACCCTAAACTGAGCTAACAGCCCCAAAATCTGATATTTCAACAGCCCCAAATCAAATCAGCCTCCTCCCTCATCCTCTATATATCATTCTGGCAACCAAACAAAAAGAGATTAGACGAGAGATAGGGAGCGAAATTTAGAGAAAAAAAAAAGAGAGATAGAGGGAGAAGAGAGAGTTCGAATCGAACAAAAAAAAGGTAAAATAAAATACCTTGGGTTTTATTCGAGTGTTGGAAGGCTGTGTTGGCTCCCTTACCCGCTTATGGCCGCCGGAGGAACGGCCGTGCCTTCCAAAGACGGCGGCGCGGCCGGCAGAGCTTGAAACCCTAGGGTTTGGCTCTGAGATTTCAGAGAAAATGGGAGGAAGGCTGTGGTTTTTTGTTTATTTTGAGGTTCGAATGTCTTTTTTTGGGTTAATAAAACCCATTTAAACCGTGTATTAAAACGGCGTCGTTTTAGGAGCCTAAAAACGGCTCAAAACGGCGCCGTTTTGAACTTCTAACCCGCGCAGGTGACCCGACCCAGGGGAGGATCCGAGCGTTTGGAAATGTAAATGGGATAATGGCGTTTTAGTCCCTCTGTTTTTAAGTTCATTTAATATCGCCCTTTTTAGTTAAGGTTTATTTATTATATAGCCTTTAATTCCAGTTTCAGTTCGATTTGGTCCTTATATTTGTAATACTTAATTTCCAGTTTTTTTATTTCTGTATATTTCCGTTTATTCTCCTATGTTTTCTATCTTTTTCAGTTTAGTCCATTAATGTGTATAATCATGCCATATAAGTTAATATTGATGCATTTTAGTCCTTTTTCAAATTCATGTTGTTTAATGTATATTATTATTATTATTATTATTATTATTATTATATAAAGTAGATTTTTATATTAAAGTACCAAATATGAAATATATGTATATACGTTTTTATTGTTTGTATTTTATATGTAATATTTATATATTTTATACTATATATAATGTTTATGTAAATTAAAATATGATTTTTGTAAAATTAGTATACATAAAAATAATATTAAATTCTTTTTAATATATATGTATATAATTGAAACTTCTAACTTAATACACCTAAGTATATTTTGATAAATATAAATATAAATATTTTTAACTTAAATATTATATTTTAAGTATAGATCTATAAATAAGAATAAGTAATTATTTTTGTAAAAGTAATATATATATATAAATTATTAACTTTGATATGTATCGTTTATTATTAACATGAATATTGAATATATTTTAACATAAGTAATATATTAAGTATATAAATACATATACATAAAACATTATAAATGGCATCATAATAATTAGGAAAATAATTAGGAAAATAAGTAAAGATTAAGGTAATATTCTTGTATTTAGGGAGTTCGAGAATTAGTATCCCGGGCGTAAAGGGATGCGACCTTCTTGGTATACCTAAATAAAAGAATACTTTTACCATTTTAGGATACGATATTTAAGGGAGTTTTTTTTAAATATTTAGAACATTTTCATGCATTTAAGGGCTGTATTTTAAATTTTAATCAAATTTGTAATTTCCATTACCAAGATATTAAATAATCGACTAGGTACCAATTTTTTGGCGGTGTGGGGGTGCTAATCCTTTCCCATCCGTAACCGATTTTCAGACTCGTAAATTTTTTATCTCTGATTTTATTTGTTGTCCGGTCTATCATTTTTAAAATGATCGGTGGCGACTCTATATTTTTAATCTTAAAATTTGGCGGGTGTTTTTTTCAAAATTAAATAAAATCAGAATAAATTTTAAAACCGTATGAAAAGAGATCACCAGACGGATTTGGGTGATTACAGTTGGTGACTCCGTTGGGGACTTTTTAAATAAAAGAGAGTCAAGCCACAAGTCAAATATTTTTAGTCTTAGTGTTGGAAATTGGCGAATTCGATTCTAATTTAAAATGTGAATCTGTTTCTAGTTCATAGGACATGCATTTTATTTTTTGTAAATATATATGTTTTATTTTCTGCAAATATAATTGTTTTATTTTTTCTGCTTAGTGTCAAAGGTTTGAAAGTTTTTCCTCACACACCGTGCACGTGCATTGCATTCCATGAGCTTTCTACCCGAGCTCCGTCATATTTTAAGTGGAAGTGTGATACCGCCTTCGTGTGGGTTACCACCGTATAGGTTGGTGAATCGCTTTAGGGATATATTTCTTATGTTTTCGTGTGGGTTACCTCCGTATAGGCATAAGGGATGTATCCCCCTGAATTGAACTTGGTCCGTTTGAAGCCTATAATGGGTAAGGATCATGGGCCTTGCTACCTTTAGTAAGGGACAACGAAGACAATTTGGGTACCCTTCCCTAGAACCGAACCTCATGTAATAGACCATATGAGCCTTGCTATATAAATGGAACCCGTTAAAAGTTCAAAGGAGAAACGCTTCTGACCTTTTGTCTACTCTATAGATTTATTTCTGTAAAAACATGACGGATAGATACCATGCCGGGTAGGATTTTTCTTTTTGTAAATAAAGTATGTCGGGTAAAAATCATGTCGGGAGTTTTTTTCTGTAAATAATAATATATCGGGTAGGATCTTTCATTCTGTACTGGGTAGATACCATACCGGGAAGGATCTTTCTTTTTGCAAATAAAAGTATGTCGTGTAGAAATCATGCTGGGTATGATCTTTCATTTTATACCGGGTAGAAATTATGCTCGGGTAGGTTGTACAAATTTACTCTTTAGTACTTACATACTTATTCTCGTTTTCATTTTATTACACATGTACTAACCAATTTTCTGTTTTATGTGTTTTTGTTTTTTTGCATTGCATGTGCATGACATAAAAACGGTATTGATTCATAAGTGATCTACGATTAAGGAGGCTTTCATAATGAAAATGTCTAGTGATCAGATAGAAAAGACACAGATATAGGGCAGTGCCTTGAAGAGACGCCAGAAGAGATCGAAAGTCTTTCTTATGAGATTTACATGTTAGACATACCAGAACATGCCTACACCAATACCGAGATGAGTGAGCTACAAGAGTTGAAAAGACGGATGTCCGAGATGATGAGTATGCTGACCACTATGGTAAAAGAGAAAAAGTCCGATGTATGAATGAAAGCCAAATTATGATGGCGGCTGATCAAGACCTCATATCTGAACAAGATGATTCTAGTAAAGCCAAAGGTCGGTGCACCGTCACTATCAACATCAATAAAACACAAGAATATGCCAAGGCTTCAATTTCAAAGAAAGTTGAGGTGAGCCAATGAAAAGCCAGAGAAGAGAAAGATAAAAAGAAGGCATTTCAAACTTCAATGACATACACATATTTGCTCCCGATACTGGTCAAGAAGGGTCTTGTGACTCCATTCCAATCCGAGCCAAAAGAACATCTTTTTCCTAAAGGGTACGACAACAAGGCTAGATTCAACTATCACGTATGAGGTATGGGTCATAGTACCGAAAATTGAGGAGCTCTAAGGAACAAAGTCATAAGCCTTGTCGAATAAAGGCTACTGAGTTTTGAAGAAGGAATTCCCAAAGCTTCCAAAAGTCTGACCAGTATTGGTGCACCAGAGCATATGAAGAGAAGCCAAATTCGGTACCCGGAACAGAGTTCAAATTCTAGTATCCAGATTTTTGAGTCAACGTTGGCCCGCGTCCAGAAGCCAAGAACTAATGGTCCCTTCGATCATATACATATCTTGTATGGAGAGCTATATTTGCAATTATTAGAGGCACGGTTGGTGGTCCCATATCACGTTACACCTCTACAACCTCTGTACCCTAAATGGTATAACGCCGAAGCTCATTGTGAGTATCATGCAGGAGTTAAGGGGCATTCAATTGAAAACTGTACCGCCTTCAAGCGTCGAGTTCAGAACCTCTTAGAGTGTAACATGTAGAAATTCGAGAAAGAAAATCAATCTTGTTCAACTACCGTTCACTCATCAGTTATGAAGCCGAAATAGTCCAAAATTAAAGAAGATGAAAAGAGCCATTTGGGGCGTGATGCTCAAGCTAGTGGATCAAAGAAAGAAATGGATTGTCTGAAAAATGAACTGAAGAGCTTGTAAGACAACTATGAAGAACTCCGTTTAACTTTTAAAAATTTTAGTTTAGGTGACACTCCCGATCAATGGAAAAAAGAAATTGAAGACCTGAAAAGAGATGTCAACTTTTGGAAAAAGAGTTCCGAGGCCAACGAGGAATGAGTTAGTACATTGTCTTGTAATCTGCAAGCAATGGGTAATCAATGCCTTGCCCTCAAGGAAGACCTAAGGAGTATTCAAGCCAAGATTGAGACCTTGAGCATGTGCATACGTTTGCGCGGAGACATCGTTGCTGAATTAAATGATAGTTAAGCCGAAGTTCAAAGGCTAAAGAAGCAAGTGGAAGAGCGTAACGACATTATGACAATGTACAAAGATCTTGTGGATGGTCTCAAGAAAGCTTGGAAGGAAAATAACGATAAGTGGTATCTTTAGCTTCGGGAGTCTTCAGAGAATATAAAGGGAAAAGATGACTACGTGAAGGACATTATTGCTGAAGCATGAAGAGTTGCCCGACAAGTGACAGACTTGGCTGATACAGCGACAGAATTGGGTCAAAATGATGAGCTCCCAAAACAAAATGAGAAGTTGTCTAAGCTCATAGAGAAGTTGCAGAAGCTAGGTGCTAGGGCCGGACATTATCTGTAACTCTAATGTCTAATATAACGTGATCTTTTATGGAAGTCGTTCTAAGATGTTCACTCCAGAATCAACCTCTTTTCTGCATTCATATTTACATTCAGCATTGCATCTTCATTGCATTTTGCACTTTCAACAACATGTTCATTACATATATTGCATTCATATACCCATTTTGGTAATTTACCCTGGGGCATCCAACTTAGGTCCAATTAAACCCATCATCTTAGATCTTTCTAAGAAGAAAGTAAAAGAAAGGTCCCTACTAGAAAGAAGTTGAGAGAAAAATGGGGCAAGCCTTTTGGACTGGCTATAACTTCAGAATGAGACAAGTTTGTCCTTTCACGCGTTGTATGAGTTTAGTTTCCTTCAAAACAAAATGAGAATCTTTTGTCAAAACTTTTGTTTACCCAATTTAATAAAACAAACTTTATTTTACATCTCATTTGACAAACAATTTGTATTCTTTGATTTGGTTAAACATTTCATTCATTGCCATGAGTTGATTTTTGTACATGTCATTTTTATCAGGTCCTTGAATTTCAGTTGCAAGAGTACCTTTTATTCAAATTCAATGATCAAATTCGAATAGCCTATGTCTAAAAGAAAGTAAATGTTGCAAGGATACTGCAAATGTGAACATCTTCTGTTCTACTTAGGAAGACAAAAGGAACAAAACGAGTGTTCAGGAAATGGGCAGATCCCATTGAGTGAATTTTCCTCTCAGACATTTGTTGTTTAAGGCCCTTGAATCGAGTGTTGACCTTAAACTCCTACCCCCTGAAGACTACTTAGAAGTCTGTATGTGAAATGATGAATGGCATTCCTTCCATCCCCCCTTCACAAATAAGAAAATATCCATTGTTATCCCCCTTTGAGCCTGATCGTTTTTTTCTAATAAAACCCAAACCAAGGATCACCCTACACAAGGGGCAAAAAGCCACCGGATCTTGATTATGCTACACAGATAGCGCTCCAATTAGGGAGAGAAACGAGATATGATACATTCAATGCAAAGATCAAAGAAACATTAGAAGGGGCCAATAAAAGAAAAGTTTGTGCTCAAAGAAGCCGACCAAATCAAGTTGAAAATTGCCAACAAAAAGGCTGAAACAATCAAGGGAGAAAATACTAAGTCAAAAAGTACAATAAAGGAAAAGCAAGAGCCTTAAAGGATTGGTTACTTTCAAGCAAAGCAAGAATCAATGTCTAGTCGGGATTGCAGAATGGCCCACAGCTACATTCTCCTAAACATAGAAGAAAATGAACTCTAGGGTGAAAACCCAAAAAATGGGCAGTCTAGAGCGATCCAAGAAATGAAAGAAAAAAAGGTTACTCTATGTGAGCATACCCAAATCAAGCAATACAAGAAGAAGGTTTTAATTGGAAGCTTATACCAACTTTGGTAGATTGATGCCGAGCCAAGACGCAAATCAATTAAAAGCTACATGTCCTAGAGTTACAAAGAAAGGAAATGAATTCTAGGGTGAAAACAAAAAAATGGGCAGTCTAGAGCGATCCAAATAATGAAAGAAAAAGAGCATTTCATCAAGTGCATCCAGCTGCAAGTATAAGATGGAGAGTTTGCCGAGAAGAAATGATCTTTGGTTTCATTACCCTTAAACACTTATTTGGGCCTGTATATCATTTTTTTCATACCCATGAGCCATAGCCCACATTACAAGCCTATAAAGATCATTATGATCATACATGGATGTCTTAGTTTCGTCCTCAGACTATATTCCGCCTATAAGGGTTAACCTTTCTTCAAGAAATGTCAAACTTCAAGTGCCTATTCGACACCAAATGAGGGAAGGATGAGGCATGGTGAGTTAGTGGGATCAAGAGAGCCACTTAAATGAGGTAGAAATTAGGTACAGGAGATGTTCCTCCCAGAAGCCTAACAGCCCAGAAAAGACTTCACATGTGCTTGTGTCATTGTAACCCTTGCTATCCTCTAAACATATGCTCCATTCGGGCTGTTCATTGTCAATTTGAAGAAAAAGTACTTTTTGCACTTGATATTTGAGTGCTTAATTTTGATTTTTAAAATTTCACATTTCTAAAAATTTTGATAATTTCTTCTAAAATATGTACAAGTTTTTTGCATAAATGAAAGAAAACTCATTTTCAAAAGTTTTTGCATTTAAAACTTTCTCACCCTAAGTGTCCAAAATAAGGCAAACTCGGCATATTGGGAACATTAGTGAGGCATTGTTGTCCGCAAACATCACAAAATCCAAAGAGTGAGCCTAATAGAATTCATGATTCAGGAAAAGAAAACACTCAAAAGTTGATACTTGCCCGAGGAGGTGATTTAAAAAAAAGTCAAACCTGAGTGAGGTTAGGACATCGTTTGACAAGATTGATCTTATCAGAACTTGGGGCATAAAGAGAATAATGCCAAGAGGCCTGATATGACTAGCTAGAGTCACAGGACATTTCTTTTAAAGTCAAGATATAGTCAACTGCATTGCATGTCATTCATCTCTGCATCAAGCATTTAGGTTAATTGTATACATACACCATAAAAATAGGGTACATTCATCAACAAGTGCATATACTTTTCCATGTATAAAAACAGGAATGAATCGATTATGGCGAATCCTCAATCAAGAAAAGAAGCCAAACCACAAGGAGATTGATTCCTCAATGAAAAATTGAAGAAAAATCAAGGAAAAGATCTGAAAAGCTCTTTTGAAAATATCTAGAGCATGAACCTAAAAAGGAGGCCTTTGGTATTCAAAACGAGGTTCCAACAAACTCCAACATCCTTGACAGGAAAGAGTGGGGCAAAAGTGGTATGGCATCCTTGACACGAGGGAGCAGATCACTGTCATCAAGTTCCAGCATCCTTGATAAGAGTGAGTGGAGCAAATTATTTTTGACAAGTCCGAGTATCCTTGACACAAAGAGGTGGGGCAAAAAAAAAGAGAGAACAATAAAAGAAAAAAGAGAAAAAAAAGAAAAATAATAAAAAAGAAGAAAAAAAGAAAAAAGAAAAAAAATAACAAGGTGAAAACCCGAACGGACGCCTTGAGAACCAAGGCTAGTTTATCTCCCTGGGGCCGCAGCGGAGCAAACTTCAGATATAATCAAGAAATATTTTGTTCGAAACAAAAAAATTAAAAATCAAAAAAATCAAAAAAAGAAAGAAAAAAATTCAAAAAAAGAAAATAAAAAAGAGGAAATCAAAGAAAAAAGGAAGAAGAAGAAAAGAAAAAATAATGAAAATCAAGGTGAAAATTCAAATTGGCGCCTTGAAAGGATCTTTTTCAAACATCTCTAAGGCACGAACCCATAAGGAGGCCTTAGACATTCAAAATAAAGATACGTTAGTCTCATCTCCTTGGAGTGGCAGCGGAATGAGTACCAACACAAGTATGTAGAGCAGAGGAACTACAATCTCAGACTTTTACTCCTTGAACTACCAATGGAGCAGGTCACCCATCCAATAAAAGAGGAACTACAACTTCAGATCTTTACTTCTTCCAATGTAGCAGATCACCCAACCCTATCTCCTTGAACTACCAATGGAGCCAGTCACCCATCAATAGAAGAGGAACTACAACCTCAGATCTTTACTCCTTCCAATGGAGCAGATCACTCGACCCTATCTCCTTGAAACTTCCAATGGAGCAGGTCACCCATTCAATAGAAGATGAAGCTACAAAAGACAAAAAAAAGAAAAAAAAGAAAGAAAAAACAACAAAAAAGAAAAAAAGAAAAAGAAAAGAAAAAAACAAAAGAAAAGAAAGAGAAAATGACGAGCAAGAAAGTATCTGTTTTTGACCGAGCATCATTGTACTTTGGTAAGTCTCAACCTAGGAAGCAGAGAAGTGGATTGATCGAAGAACTCAACATCCTCGAAGAGCGAAGATCGAAGACTTACCGAAGATCGGTGCCGAAGAAGAGAAGTAGCAAGCTGAACTCATTTTGCTTCCCCAACAGACAACCTCTATTTTAAAAATTTTGCTTTCCCAAGAGTGACAAGGTGGATCAACTAAGACAAGAAAGAAGACCTGAGTCGAAGAGAAAGAAGATCTACTGAAGAATGAAGACATGTATCAAGAAAGGAAAGCTTAACCGAACTGGATGGAACGGGTCATTTTTAGTCTTTGCTCTATTGTTGTTACACAACAATGAGCAAATAGGGGCAGTTGTAATAACCCGTTCAACCAAACCAAACTAACACATTACCCAAACCAAACAGATTCAAACCAAATTAACCCACTACCCTAACCGAACTGGCCCAAATTACACCCAATGCCTGACCCAGATCCAAACCCGAGACTAGACCCGAACCAGATGAAACCCTAAAACCAAAACAAAACCCTAAGATACCCTAACCCTAATACCAACTCTCAAGCTGTGCCGCCACACTCTATCTCCAGCCACCTCTACCGTCTTCCACAGCCGCCGCCGTTCAAGTCCTCGTCGGCCACCACTTCGAACCATAATCTTAAACTAACAATAACCCTAACCAAACCAAACCAAACCAAACCAAACCAAAAGTCCCAAATCCCTAAATCAAAAAAATCATCATCAAACCTAAACCTAATTTACAACCACCGTCGTATCTAACCCTAACCCTATACTGCAATCCATCATCACCATTCAGTCACTCAGCCGCACCTTAAACTGAGCTAAAAGCCCCAAAATCTGATAATTCGACAGCCCCAAATCAAATCAGCCCCTTCCCTCATCCTCTATATATCATTCTGGCAACCAAACAAAAAGAGATTAGATGGGAGATAGGGAGTAAAATTTAGAGAAAAAAAGAGAAATAGAGGGAGAAGAGAGAGTTCGAATCGAACAAAAAAAGGTAAAAGAAAATACCTTGGGTTTTTATTCGAGTGTTGGAAGGCTGTGTTGGCTCCCTTAACCGCTTATGGCCGACGGAGGAACGTCCGTGCCTTCCAAGGTCGGCGGCGCGGTGGGCAGAGCTTGAAACCCTAGGGTTTGGCTATGAGATTTCAGAGAAAATGGGGAGGAAATCTGTGTTTTTTGTTTATTTTGAGGTTCAAATGTTTTTTTGGGTTAATAAAACCCATTTAAACCGTGTATTAAAACAACGTCGTTTTAGGCGCCTATACACGGCCTAAAACAGTGCCGTTTTAAGCTTGTAACCCACGCAGGTGACCCGACCCAGGGGAGGATCCGCGCGTTTGGAAATGAAAATGGGAAAATTGCATTTTAGTCCATATGTTTTAAAGTTTATTTTAATTTCGTCCTTTTTAGTTACGGTTTATTTATTTTATGTAGCCTTTAGTTCCAGTTTCAGTTCGATTTGGTCCTTATATTTGTAATACTTAATTTCCAGTTTTTTTTATTTCTGTTTATTCTCCTATGTTTTGTATCTTTTTCAGTTTATAATCATGACATGTAAGTTAATATTGATGCATTTTAGTCCTTCTTTTTAGATTCATGTTGTTTAATGTATATTATTATTATTATTATTATTATTATTATTATTATTATTATATAAAGTATATTTTTATATTATAGTACCAAATATGAAATATATGTATATATGTTTTTATTGTTCGTATTTTATATGTAATACTTATATATTTTATACTATATATATATAATGTTTATGTAAATTAAAATATGATATTTTGTAAAATTATTATACATAAAAAATAAAATTAAATATTTTTTAATATATATATATAATTGAAACTTCTAACTTAATACACCTAAGTATATTTTGATAAATATAAATATATATATTTTTAACTTAAATATTATATTTTAAGTATAGATCTATAAATAATAAGAAGTAATTATTTTTGTAAAATAATATATATATATATATATATATATATATATATAAATTATTAACTTTGATATGTATCATTTATTATTAACATGAATATTGAATATATTTTATTTTAACATAAGTAATATATTAAGTATATAAATACATATACATAAAACATTATAAATGACATCATAATAATTAGGAAAATAAGTAAAGATTAAGGTAATATTCTTGTATTTAGGGAGAGAATTAGTATCCCGGGCGTAAAGGGATGCGACCTTCTCGATATCCCTAAATAAAAGAATACCCTTACCATACGATATTTAAGGGAGTTTTCTTTTATTTAGAAAATCGAGAAACCATTTTTTGGGCGTAAAGGGAAGTGAATTTCTCGGTTATTCTAAATAATGGATCGTTTCTTTAAATATTTAGAATATTTTCATGCATTTAAGGGTCGTATTTTAAATTTTAATCGAATTTGTAATTTCCAACACCAAGACATTAAATAATCGACTAGGTACCAATTTTGGGCGGTGTGGGGTGCTAATCCTTCCTCATCCGTAACCGACTCCCGGACCCGTAAATTTTTTTATTTCTGGTTCTATTTGGTGTCCGGTCTACCATTTTTAAAATAATCGGTGACGACTCAATATTTTTAATCTTAAAACTGGGCGGGTTTTTTTCAAAATTAAATAAAATAAAATAAATTTTAAAACCGAATGAAAAGAGATCACTTGTCACGGGGCCATTACCCTCTTCCCAAAAGACATGTCTGATAGGATGTGCAGCGCCACCGTATTTATATCCCAAGACCTCCTTTTTTCTTTCCGATGTGGGATTAATGACCCCGCCTCTTCTCAGGCGTGACATTCTCCCCCACTCAACCTCGTGATGCCCTCGTCACGAGCTTCCGCTCTCATGATGGGCCACCTTGTCACAGTTGTCCACCCTGCCTACCCCACTCATGGGCGCTCGGCGTGAAATCGGGCAGTTAAAGGGTCGCTCTGATACCACTTGTCACGGGGCCATTACCCTCTTCCCAAAAGACAAGTCTGATAGGATGTGCAGCGCCACCGTATTTATATCCCAAGACCTCATTTTTTCTTTCCGATGTGGGATTAATGACCCCGCCTCTTCTCAGGCGTGATATCACCGGACGGATTTGGGTGATTACACTTGGTACAAAGATGCAGCTTTTAAGAAAGAATTCAAACAAAAAAGGGTACATTTTACAGCTTAATCTGTTTTCGCCGGTTAGCCACCATTTGTCGGTGTGAGAGTGAGGGTAAAGAGGAGAGTTATGATTTGGGTGTATATGTGTTTTAATTTTCTTTTCTAAATTTTAAATTTTAAATTTTAAATTATATTTAACATTTAATATTAATATATAGGAGTATTCAAAAATATCTGATCCAACCGATCCGATCTGATTATCCGTTGAGCCGATCCGAAAATTTTAATATCTGATTTGATTTTTATTTTCAAATAGGATATTCGATCTGATTTTAAATTTTTCGTATCGGATACGAATCGCAATCTTTCAAGTTTCGGATTATCTAAAAATTCAAAATTTTATGAATATTAATTTTGTTATTTTTAGCAATTTGGTGCTTGTTATATCCGAAAATTAAAAAAATCAAAATATTCATAGATGTGAATCTTGTTATATTTAGCAATTTGTTGTTTATTATATTCAAAATTCAGAAATTTTTATAAATACGAATTTCAAATTCAAAAAAATAATTAAATCAAAATATATTTTCGGATAATTGGGTATCCGATTATCCGATATCCGGATATTCGATTTTTTTCGGATTGGATACGTATCACTATATTGTCGATCCGAAAAACCGAATCCGATCTGATCCAATATCCGAAAATAAACACACCTAATTAATAATGACATGTCATAATAATAATAAAATAATTCATATCATTAAAGAGGGACTAAAAAAGCTCAATATCTAATTTTCAGTGAGTAAATTGAACGTTTTGAAACTTCGATGACCAAAATAGGTCAATGAATAAAGTTTAGTGATAATTTTAGTAATTTAACCATTAAATTATTATATATGTGAAGTTATATTAAAAATTTAAAATTATATTAAAAAATTATTTAACGAATCTAAACTCATGAACATAATTCAAATGAATTGATATAATTTTAAAATTTTAATATAATACATATAATAATTTAACGGTGAAGTACATAGGTGGTCAACGAACTTTTAAGATTTTTATTGAGTCATCAAACTTTTATTTCAGTTTTATTTTAGTTCCTCTTATTACTTTCTGTTAAAAAATAATGACGTGACCCGTTAATTTTCTTTTTACTCAATAAAATATGGGTCTCATCGCTAATTAAACTATCCACGTGAACCTCCTCTTTCTTCTTCTCCAAATCTCTGCAACATTTTTTACTTGATATCTTCCAACTCATAAACCTTCTTTGACTTGTTGTTCATAGTGAACTTGGACGAAATATTGACAGGAATTGATTGATGTTGCTGCTTGACACCATTAGCTCCATGACTAAAACTGGAACTAGAACTTCCTATATTGCTACTGTTGATAATGGCAGAGACTTTTTGGGGTCATCCTTGCAGCACTTGGGAGGTGTCTTCTAACACTAACAACAGATGTTGATTCTTCAATGGATTGACCAACTTTGATGTTAGTATAATCTTTTCTTTTTTTAAGAACTATCCAAACATCTTCTTCCTTAAATCCCCATCTCTCAATGATATCCACACACCACTGTCTTACCTTGAATAAGTATATCTATCCTCCATTGATGAATTCTTACAAACACACTGTTTGCTTTCACTTTTCAGTTTTCATCCCAAAATAAACAAAGGGTAGTTGGAGAAAAACCATGAAAACCTAAAATTAAACATTTTTATTGAGGTTAAAAAGAAAATATATATATATTTCTTGAGATTCAGAACCTTCAAAAGGCCACAATTTTTCCCAGATTCTAAAGTGGTTTGCATAATGAGAATGGAATTTCAATTAAAGGAAATCAATTAAAAGAAAAATTGGAAAAGAAAAATATATTAAATTTTATTTAAAATACAAAAAACTTAAAACCATTTTTATTTTAAATCAAGCATTAACAATAATTTAAAATATATATAAAATATTAGGGTAAAACTTTGATACGCAGGCTGTGTAAAATTAATTTTACACAAGCCTGTGTATTTACACTATAAAATCCCAAATCCTAAATTCCTAACCCTAATCCTAAAAACTAAACTCTACACTTTAAACCCTAAACCCTAAATTCTAAACACTAACGTTAAATTATAAACCCTAAACCTAAACTCCTAAACCTTAAACCCTAAAATAAAACCCTAACCCCTAAACTAAAAGGTTGTAAACTTTAGTTTACACGACCTGTGTATCAAAGTTTTTTCCAAAATACTATCAACATTAATTTAATTAATAGATTAATTTTAGTGGTTTAGATGTTTCTATGCATTCCAAGTGTACAATGTTCGAGTCCTTTTAATCTATATTTATTTCATTTTTCCTGACATTAAATACATATTAAAACAATAAGATATTTTGTACCCATATCACAAAAGTGCACTTGGCTCGGTGGTAAAGCCATAGCATTGTCACAATGGTTGCTTAGGATCGAATTGTTCCATAGCCACACGTGTTACTACTTGTTAGATTTTATTTTCTTCCTCTAATCACGTGTCACCACCTGCTTGGAAAATAAAATTGTTAAATCAAATATGTATAGTTAAAATCTTCCAATAAGGTGGTGACACGTGTCACACCTAATTAAATAATTTATTTATTTTATTAAATTAAAATTAGGACCAAATTGATAGAATGTGTAAATAGTGAGAGCCAAATATGTAATTATATAAATTTTTGTTAATTTATTTATTTTATTAAATTTAGGACCAAATTGATAGAATGTGTAAATAGTGAGAGCCAAATGTGTAATTATACAAATTTTTGTTAACTGCCACGTCACCCTTTCCATTATGTTTTAACGGCCAGTGGCCTGATTGATACCATTTAAATAGTTAAGTGGTCATAATGACACAATTGAAAGTATGGTGGTCATATAGACACCAATCTCATAGTTAAGTGATCATTTGAGTAGTTTACCCTAAAGAATATATTATATATTATATTTTATTAATGAATATCTCTGATATTTATATATTTAATATAATTTACAAACATGTATAAATAGGTCTGTAAACGAATCGAACTAACACGAACGAGGGTATGTTGATGCTCATGCATTTAATTTTAATCGAACAAATGAACAAACACGAACAACTAAATGAATATAGTTTTTTTGTTCGTGTTCGTTTGTTAAGGAATATAGCATGTTCGTTCATGTTCGTCCGTTAAAATGATAAACAAACGTAAACGAACACAAATGGACGAACATAAAAGGACATATGTGAATAAATTTAAACTAAGAACGAACATATGTGAATAAATTTAATTTTTTTAAATATAATACTTTTGTTATGAAAAAATATAAATATAAATGGATATATGTGAATAAATTTAAACGAACATAAATGAACAAATAACCGAACGTTCACGAACGTAAATGAACGAATGAGTTCTTTGTTTGTGTTCGTTCATTTAATTAAACGAACATAAAATCTTGTTCATGTTCTTTCATTTAATAAATAAACGAACTTTTCGTTGAATGATTCACGAATGGTTTGTTGAACATTTGGTTCGTGAGCAATTACATTATATAATACAATTGGAAAATAAACTGAGTTTATACTTCACACGTCAAAGTCAATATTGTTCGATTTATTTTTAAATAGATTTTATTTTTCTCAAACCTTATATTTTAGCAACAACATCCTTATTTAAATTTCAAACCCCCTTAAATAATCGACTACATATTTAAATAAACATAAGTGTTTATTATTTTAAAATGCCGAATTAAAGTTTAAAATTTTAAAAACCTATTCAATTAAGGGCTTAACATTTCAAATCCTTTATTTGAGTGTTATGAAAGGTTATACTATTAAACTTTTAAAGGTTACAGCCCACTTATACTCATAGTCATGGCCGTGACTGCCCACCTTAGACCACCCAAACGGCCTTCCTTGGTGGCGTTGTGATTACTCAACGGCTGCAAACCGGATCAAATTGAGAAATTTTAGGGTGAGACACCCTTAGGGTGAGGCTAAAATATGACCATACATAAATTCTTATCATTTTTGTAAGAATTTGTGTAGGACTGGGTAAGAATTTGTGTAACTACATAAATTTTTATCCACTTGGTAAAAATTTGTGTAGATTTTGCCTTAGGTAAGAATTTGTGTAACTACACAAATTCTTATATTATAACCAAAATTCTTATCATTTGGGTAAGAATTTGTGGAGATTGTAAGAAACTACACAAATTCTTACCAACTTAGTAAGAATTTGTGTAAATCCGACTCATTTTAGCCTCACCCTAAGGGTGCCTCACCCTACAATTTCCCATAAAATTGTTCCATTTAGAGCATTATTTTACCGGTTAGATACGGACCTAAGATTTTAGGCTACGGTACGAACTTTTAAGATGTTATATTAAAGTTTTATAGATTTAAAATGGCTTAAATGAAAAATAAGTGCCCAAACTATACCACTTTTGAATTTCAGGTGCCTAAAGTGTAACGACCCGAATTTCAAAATATGAGGGTCGGTTTAAACCGAAGTGTGGGCTTCACGTTGGGTCAAGATGTTTGGGCCTTGAGAACCTTTGAGGGCTTGTGGCTAGTTGTTAGGTTTGAGCCTTGGATGGGTGTATGAGTTAGGATGATGTGGGATGGGTATTGTGATAATTTGCTTACTTTTGAACAATGGGGAAGAGGCTTTTAATTTCTCTCTGCAAAAAAGGGGTGGTGATATCACCATTGTCCCCCTTGTCTTCTTCCCTTAGCCACCCTCTATTCTCCCAACTCCCACACCCAAACAAAGGTTGAGACTTTTTAGTTTTAAGTTGGATATTTAGATTTTGAGTCAAGGGTGTTAGAGTCTCCACTTAAGGATCTACATTTTGAGGTAAGAATCACCAAATTTGGAGGGAAGTGAGTTTTTGGTAAGGTTAAAGAAGAAGAAAGGGAATGGGGGGTTTTGACTCCATTCCTTGTAGTAAAATCATCTATTTAGTCTCTTTTAATCTCCAACAATGTTGTAACTCATTTACAACGTTTTCTTATAGTTAAAGAAGTGGAAAATTTTTCAAGGAACTTGGGAAGGAGAAAGCTTGAAGGGCTGGGGTTGTAGACTTCTTTCTCAACTTTAGAATCAAGGTTAGTACACTATTAACTCCCTTGTATTCATGGGAATCATCAATGTGTTTTTATTGTGCTAGATTAATAAATTGATTGTTTGGAATTCTTGAGTCTTCATTAATGGCAAATCTTAAAATTGGTGTTAAAATGGCTTAAAAATAGTAGGAAACCACTTAAACTATTTCCTATAAATTGTAGGTTCGATTTAGGGTCTTGCCTTTGGGTTTTGGAGGCTTGAGAGTTGGTTAACAAACTTCAAAAAACAAGTTCTGGGTTTGAGTACCGATACGGGTTGAAAATGTATCGGTATCCAATGTTAAAATGGTTGAAATCAAGCCAAATTAGAAGAGTGTATCTGTACGCCTAAGGGGGATACCGATACCCCCTATTTCATCAAATTCCAATAGCTAAAATGGGCATTGATACACTTGGGGGTGTATCGGTACGGCTAGGGTATCGGTACACAGCTTCGTGTATAAGTACAGGGTGGCTAGTTAAACCCCTTTTGTGCGTAAAGGCAGGTATCGATACGCCTCGATGCGTATCGGTACCCTTAAGGGTGTATCAATACGTGTATGAGGGTATCGATACCCTTTGGGCAATCTGCCCAAAAATGCATTTTGAGTTCGAGGGACTTATAATTCGAGGACTAAGGCCCAATGGGCTTCTAAGGTGGTAAAATAAATAGTAAAACCGAGAAATTGAGAATCTAACCTCATATACGTACATAATGAGTAATAACTTAATAAAACCTTGGGTGGTTTGTTTGTGTTGGACAATATGGATCCTTGGTGGATCGAATAATTATTGTGTGCCACGTAAGGACATTGTATGGTTGAGTACCTTGTTTGGTGGGATCCAGATACCCAGTTGTAATCACTCATTTTTGTCCGGGTTGTAGTATTATTAGTATTATTTTAATAGTAATATTATTAATATAGAAATCAATAAAAATAATAAAAGTAAAAAAAGTAAAAATAATATATATAATATTAAAAAAAGAGGAAAATGCGTAGAGCAGTGTGCTCCACGTCTCCACCCTACCCTCACCCTTGCCTATGAAAGGCAGGTAGGGGGCAGCCCCTTGGAGCACACAATGAATCGGCACCCAAAATATGTGGGAGCCAGGCCGGCCGAACAAGGCTGGCCATGGGTAGAGGGCAGTGCCCTCTGCCACAGCTGGTTCGATCCAGCATTCGATTGGGGTCCTTTTTAGGCTCGATCTAATTAATTTTTGGGCCACGACAAGGTGGCGCGAAGATCTTGGTGGGGATCGGTCAAAGTTTTTCATCCGAGTTCTTAGGGGTAAAAATTCGGTCCTTATCTTTGTATTTATTTTATTAGTTTAGAAGTAGGGTGATATATAGTTTTGTAATATTAGTATGTTTTTTTATATATTTTTTTGTATTAGATTTAATACATGATTTAGATATCATGATATATTAATGTATATGTTTTTATTCATATTTAATATATGTATTTTTTCCACGTTCATGCTTTTATTTATGTTTATGTATGATTTATTATGTTTATTAAGTTGCATATTCGATATATTTAATTGCTAATGCGGTGCTTCCTTTTTCGACAGTAAACTTGGCTACCAGTCTAAGACGTAGATGGTAGTTTTCGTTTATCCCTCGAACAATGGAGCCCTTAAAATTTACTCGCATATATAATCGAATGTTAATTTAATCGTCACTTTAACCCGTAAAATTTGATATTAATAAAGCGGTAATTATTTGGTACCAATTTTGGACGGTGTGGGGGTCTAATCCTTCCCCATCCGTAATCAACTCCCGAACCCAAGTTTTTAAAAAAGGAATCTCTGGTTTTTTAATGGTGTTCTGTCTGCCCAAAGTGGCTAGTGGCGACTCAAAGTTTTTTAAAAAATACGAGTTTTTCAAAGAAATCCTCTTTTAATCAGTTTTCAAATAAAAGCGAGAAACACTTCCTCAATAAATTTTTTTTATTATTATTATACGAATTTTCCTAAAAATCCTCTTTTAAATAATTCTTTCAAATAAAAGCGGGACCCTTTTTTAAGACAATTAATTATTGTAAACCCCTTTTTAATATATTAATAATTTATTATTTTCGTAGTGGCCTTTGACGCAAAAATAGTCGCTACAGCATGGCGACTCCGCTGTGGATAGTTTTTATTTTCAAAAAAGAGAGTCAAGCCTTAGTTGGGATCGTATCGTAATTATTAAGAAGAATTTAAATTTAATTTAATTTCTAATTTCTAAGCCTTGTTTGATTTTGATATATTAGTTTTAGAACCCTTAAGTGGGAGTGATTACTTCGCTTGGGTTTTCACCTCCGTATAGTGTTGTAATTCACTTTCGAAATTCGGTCTTTATATTTCGTGAGGTTTTCACCTCCGTATGGTATAAGGGTTGTATTCCCTCGAATCGATGTCCGAGTGACAGTTCGAGTACCATTTTCTTTATAACCTAATCGCATATAGTGGACCGTGAAGAGACAACCTATTAGAGCCATGTCATTATGCTGCCCGTTTAGAATTAACCCTTTTAGGTTTTGTTTGCTTTTATTTGTTGTACATACCTTTTATTCATTTCGAATTGATTGCTTTATTTTATTGTTGAGTATTTAATTTATGTATTCAATTGTTTCGCTCTACTGACTTGTTTGTTTTTGTTTTATTTTATTCCTTTTCTTTTTTGCATTCATTTTGCATCATACCATAAATGTTGATTCGAAAAATAGTCCAATTTAGAGGGCAATCCAAATGAGAGAGAGATATCAAGAGAGATAATACTACAGTATCGGGTTGGGTCAAACGAAGATCAGTCGAGAAAAGAGACATTTACAAGGAAACACGTGTCAGAAGCAGAGACAGCGTAGCGTGGATGTAGAGGCGGATCCTCGTCAAAGCTAATAGGGGCCATGTCCCCCAAGTTTAAAAATCTCACATTTAGCCCCTTAACAATTTTATAAAATTTAATTTGGCCCCTCTAATTTTTTTAAAAAATATTATTGTATTTTAAAATTTTTAAATAATTTCAATTAAATCCCTTTCCATCTTTTAAAAAATGGGCCTTGATAAGTTTCGATTTTTCTGAAAATTTTAGTTAAACTCTCACTTTTTATGAAAATTTTAAATTAAACCATTTAAAATCTTTGGGGATTTTAATTTAAGTCTCCAAAATTTTCAAAACCTTTAAATAGGCCCCTTCAAATTAGATTGTCAAGATTTGCTCATGAAAAAAGAAACCCTTGTTTATATTTTGCCTGCACTGGCTAGCGATCTCCTTAAAAGCTCCGGGGCACATAGATTATTGTCGCAGATCTTTTGTGCAGCAGAAAAAGAGAATGACGAATTTGCCTATTATCCTAGAGACGGTGTTGAGACGTGGAGCGTGAGTCATGCTTCCCGAAGTCAAGATCTCAAAAAGAGAAATTAACCGTTACCTGTAATTCATTTTCTACTTCTTGAGATTAAACATCTTTTCTGATTAAACGGAAGTCTCTCTAAGGACTGTTTGAGAATCAACATCTTCATTCGCATTCATCATCGTAGTTTTCTTGTGTTTGTTTTCTTTTCTTCACATTTGTTTTGCATTGCATTCTCATGGCATAAAACGAGGTATTAATTTTTGCAAGTGACCATCGCTATAGAGGGCAATTATAATGAATAAAAGGTCTTGTGATCAAAGAGAACATATAACAACTCACGAGCATTGTCCTAAGGATACACTGGAGACCAAAGAAGGTGCATCCGAAGGGTGCAAATAAAACATAGTACGTGATGCTCGCAATAATGATGATCAACATGAGATACAAGAACTGAAGAAGCAAATGGTGGAGATGATGGACTTGATGACCTTTATAAGTCAGAATATGAAACATGATGGTCCGAACTCTACCCCTGAACAAGGATATTAGAGGTAGATTCAAAAGAAACCTGAGAAGCAAATGACGTGAAAATTGCTGTCACCCAAGCACGTAAAGTGGCTTAACAAGTGGCAGACTTGGCCGACGTTGAGATATCGTTAAGTCAGATTATTGATCTGGCACTGTACCAAGAAGGAAAAGCTGACTCGATTGTTGAACAAAGTCAAGAATTTAGGTGTCAAGGCTCGTCAATTTTTACAGAAAGGTGATGTCTGATGCAACAAGATTTTTGTCCAATGAAAATCTTTCTATGATGAGCACTTTGCGATCAGTACCTCATTGCATTCATATTTACATTTCATTTTAAATCATAGGTGTTGATTCAAAAATTATTCCATATTAAGAGATCTTTATAATGGGAGAGATTTTTTGTAATATACAGAGTTTGATAATGCTACGGTCTAGGATGATCCGAGCAGAAGCAAATCGAGAAGAGACAAAGTCAGAGCACCAAATACGTACTTCACTCCAGGAAATCAAGATACTAGAAAGAATGATTATTATCAATATTTTGTAAACAAACATCTTTTCTTGATAAAAGTCTCCTTAAAAAAATTAGAGAATCAACACCTCATTTGCATTCATTCTTGCATCTGTTAATTATTTTTATACTTTATGCATTTCGTATATTGCATCACCTGACATGCTCAAGCATCATAACATCTAGCTTTTGTAAAGTATTTGTAGCAGTTGCATCTTTGCATCGTCTCGAAAACATGCGCATGCATCTCATTTGCATAAAATCACTTACGAAAAATTCTTTCATAAATTTTTTAAGGAAAGATAAATCCTTTCATAAGGACATTTTTCAAAAAATAGTTCTCAATTCAATACTTTCATAAGGATGTTGTTAAAAAAAGAAGATGGAAAATGGATTTCTCAATCCTACCATTTCTTCAGCATGATTTTCGATATTACCAATTCTTAAGGATATTTACTTTGTTCTGAAGGAGATTTTTCTTAAAACAAAAATTCTCAATTCTTACAGGTTGTTTTCCTTTAAATAAAAAGAATTTTTCAATTCTTTCTTTTTCTTAAGATTTTTTCTATTTTTCTAAAAAAAAAGAATTCTCAAGGATCATTTTTTATTTCAAAAATTTCTTAAAGATGTTTTAATCCTACTAGTCTTAAGAACTTTTCCATAGTTCTTAAGAAGATTTTTTCTCAATTCTATATTTTTAAGGATTTCTTTTTTGAAAATAGGAGAATTTCTTAATTCTATCCTTTCTTAAGGATGAAAGAAGAAAACAGATTTTTTAGGGTTGATTGCGTATTTTTTGTGCACGAATATTGAGAGATCCCAAGGAGAAAGGGTATTAGCGTATTGGATGCAAGGGAAATCTACTTGGCCCTTTACCCGTTTTCAACATGGGGCACCGGGGATGTCACCAAGAGGTAGGTCGTTAATGGTAGAGATCAAGAAGCTGGTTAGCGATGGAGTTTTAACATCTAGCAGTGGAAAACAAGAGAGATAGGGCAAGCTTACAACGCACCTAGAAGGCCAAAATGAGTTGGCGCTCTGAAAATGACTTGAAAGTCCATATGCTTGGGTTTTTTCCACCTTTTTGCAAAGAAGTCCAACAGAAATGTTGGCATAACGTGCTTAAATACGGTAAAGTTTAAGACGATAGATAATTCAAGTATCCATCGAAAATCCATTTTTAAGAATGATTAAAGGAAAATAAATCCTTGGGGAAAATCCAATTTTATAATTGGTATAAACTGATTGTACTCAGGGGAATAGTACAACTAGATCAAAGCAAACGGCTACCGGTAAAGGCAACTCAAAACCGTTGATCCCTGTGCATTTGGGAAAATGCAAAAAAAATCTATAAATAAAGCTGTAAATTAAATTTTCACCAAAAATCCATTTTTTCGAATGGTCAAAGAAAAATAAATCCTTTGGAAAAATCCAATGTCATAATTGGTATAAACTGATTGTACCCAGGGAATGGTACAACTAGCTCGGAGCAAACAACTTCTGGTAAAGGCAATTCAAATCCGTTGATCCCTGTGCATTAGGAAAAAATGCAAAAGAAATCTATAAGCTAAGTCATAATTTTTGGAATGTAATTATTTTTTTTGTAAAAAAAAATTCATTTCGTTATTCAGAAAGCATTTTTACATTCTTTGTTTCTTTATACTTTTCATTCATTGTTATGGGATAGTTTTTTCTCCTATACACATATTTATGAAAAAGCATACACATATACATATCATTTTTTTTATTACTATGTCATTGCGAATGCAAGTATCCGCTAGTCCATTTAGGCCGATAGAGGAACAAAATAAGTGTGTAGATAATGGGCAGTTCCCATTTTAGGAAATTTTATTTTCAGGCACTTGTTGTTTAAGATCCTTGAATCGAATGTTGACCCTAAACTTCTACCATCTAGAGACTATTTTGATATCCATGTATGGGATGATGAATGGCATTCCTTCAATCCCCTTCGCAAATAATAAAAATTTTCATTTCTTGTCCCTTTTTGAGCCTGTTCGTTTCTTTTCATTTGAACCCAAACCAAGGATCACCCCCACATTGGGCAAAGAAAAAGAGGATTTTGTTCGAGAATTAAAATCGCCCAGTTTTGACCATATTACAAAGATGACGCTCCATGAATAAGCTGAGTATGAATAAAAAGAAAAGATAGGGGGTAGAAAAAAAACAAATCTTCTTCCCTTGTCATCCATAAGATTTGACCTTCATCGGAAATACCTAAAATGAAGGATTGGTTAGACACACGTATATGAGACTCATTTCCTCTCGAGAAGAAATGAGAATCAATGTCCTGGACACGAAGACCAAGAAAAATATCAGAATAAGCTAGTAAGAGAAACTTTTGCTCGAAAGAACTGGCTAAACCAAATTGAAAATTTGCCAACAAGGAGCTTGAAACGATGGATATTGAAAGCACCAAGTCAGAAAGTGCAATAAATGATAACAAGAGCCTTGAAGATTCGATTACATTTGAATAAGAAGTGCATCAACATTCATTCAAGATGCAAGCTACACATTCCAAAGCTACAAAGATGGAAGTGAACTCTAGGGTGAAAACCTAGAAATGGGCAGTCTAGAGCGATCCAAGAAATAAATCAAAGAAGTTTTTCATTTGAACACATTCCGATCAACAAGTGCATAGAAGATATTTCACCCAGAAGAATTGATCATTGGTTTCATCACCCTTAAACACTCATTTTGGGCCTATATATCATTTCTTTCATAGCCATTAGCAATAGCCTACATTACAAGCATACAAAGATCATTCAGATCATATGTGGATATCTGAGTTGGATAAGTTTGTCTTCATATTATATCCCGCCTATAATGGTTAACCTTTCTTCAGGGAACGTCAAACCTCAAAGTGCCTGATCGACACTCAAATAGGGGAAGGATGGGGGCATAGTGAGTGGTGAGATCAAGAGAGCCACCTTAAATGGGCTAGAAAATAGGTATGGGATTTGTTCCTCCTAAAAGTCTAATAGACTAGAAGGAACTATACATTTGCATATATCTCCACAATAGTCAAGATCTTCTAAATATACACTTCATTCGGGTTGATTTCTGCTATTGCATTTGATATTTTGGGGGCAAACATGTTTTTAAAGTGATTGGCATTTTCTCCCCAAATTTTGATGTCTGTCATTTCCCCCAAGCACTAGTTTTAAAGTGTTTGGCAATATACTCCAAATTTTGTTTACCATCCTCCAAACATCAGTTTCCAAAATGTTTGGCCTTTTTTTCTAAATCTGGATTTTTAGATGACTATAGTTTCTCTCCCGAATATTAGTTTTCAAAAATGTTTGGTATTTTCTCAGTTTATTTTCAAAATACTAACCTTTTTATTATAGGGACCAAGAGTTAGTTCTCGCTGAGGTGTTGTAAGAAGATTAAGGATGAGTTCAAGGCGTGACTGCATTTTACCAGCCCTAATGATAAGATAGATGAAGACTCCGTATGTTGGGTCAAAAACAAGAAATGAGTGGGGCATCATTGTCCGTGGAAAATCAAGATTTTTTGCTCACAAGAATCCAAGTCGAGTAAGGCATCATTGCCCATAAAACAACAAAGATCTCATGCATATGAGAGTTCAAATCAGAAAAGACCAGAAATAACACAGAGATGAAATGGTTTGACTAGTAAAAAAATCGAAGGATTTTTCTTAAGCAAAGAGCTGATATCGACCAAGGTCACTTGGCTGGAAGGTTCAAACAGAGAATGAACAATAAAGTTTTAAAGGCAAATTTTATCGGGGCATAAGGATGAGGAATGGTTGTAGTCATAAGATGAAGCCTACCTACCTCGAAGAAAAGAAAGGAAAAAGAAAAGAAGAAGAGAAGAAGAAGAAAAACGAAGAAAAAGAAAATTTGCACATTTGCATCATAAAATAAATATGTTCATGCATTATCTTTAGCATAGTAAATTGAAAAGTATTTTTCAAGAGGATGGCTTCAACAAGGACTACGTGCACCTTTGCACCTATTAAGAATACACGCACTTGAGTGTCAGAAGAGAGGAAAAGAAAAAGAAGAAAAAAGAAAAAAAGAAAAAAGAAGAGAAAAAAATGAAAAAAAGAAAAAAAAAGAGAAAAAGAAGAAAAAAAGAGATTATCTGACAGTTTCAAATCAATATTTCGAATTTTCGAGCCATCACCTTTGATGGATTTCTTTTGATGTCAAGATGGATAAAACCGGGGCATCATTTTAAAAGATATTTTTCTTAAAATCAAATTTCTTAATTTGGTCATTTCATAAGGATTCTTTTCTCAAAACTCAAATTACTTAATTTGATCCTTTCATAAGGATTTTTTTTCTTAAAACTTGAATTTCTTAATTGGATTCTTTCTTAAGAATGTTTTTCTTAAAATTAATTTCGTAATTCAATCCTTTCATAAGGATGTTTTCTCCTTTTGGTAGTCTCAAAGCGAGATGCCATTTTTATTAAAACTTAGATTTCATATTTTGATCATTTCTTAAGGACATTTTTCTAAAACTTAGATTTCTTAATCTGATCCTTTCATAAGGATGTTTTTCTTAAAACTAAATTTCTTAATTTAATCCTTTCATAAGGATATTTTGCTTAATACTGAATTTCTTAATTTGATCATTTCGTAAGGATAATTTCTCCTTTTTGGTAGCCTCAAAGCGAGATATCATTTTTATTTAAACTTAGATTTCCCGACTTTTATCCTTCCATAAGGATATTTTCTTTGCTTAAAATCAATTTCTTAATTTAATCATTTCATAAGGATGTTTTGCTTAAAATCAATTTCTTAATTTAATCATTTCATAAGGATGTTTTGCTTAAAATCAATTTCTTAATTTAATCATTTCATAAGTATGTTTTTCTCCAAAACTCAAATTTCTTAATTTGATCCTTTCATAAGGATAATTTCTCCTTTTGGTAGTCTCAAAGTGAGATATCATTCTTATTTAAACTTAGATTTCCCGATTTTTATCCTTCTATAAGGATATTTTTCTTAAAACAATTTCTTGATTCTATCTTTTCTTAAGGATACTTTTCTTAAAACAAATTCCTGAATTTGATCATTTTATAAGGATGTTTTACTTAAAACCCGAATTTCTTAATTTAATCCCTTTATAAGGATATTTTCTCCTTTTGGTAGTCTCAAAGCGAGATGCCATTTTTTATTAAAACTTAGATTTCATGATTTAATCCTTTCCTAAGGACATTTTTCTTAAAATTAAATTTCTTAACTTAATCCTTTCATAAGGATGTTTTGCTTAAAACCCAAATTTATTAATTTGATCCTTTCATAAAGATAATTTCTCCTTTTGGTAGTCTCAAAGCGAGATACCATTTTTATTTAAAACTTAGATTTCCCGATTTTATCCTTCCATGATGATGATTTTCTTAAACCTCTAATTTCTTAATTTTATCCTTTCATAAGGATTTTTTTCTTAAAACTTAATCCTTCCATAAGGATATTTGATTTCTTAATTTAGTCGTTTCATGAAGATATTTTTCTTAAATCAAAATTTCTTAATACAATCTTTTCATAAGGATGTCTTCTTGAGACTAATATTTTGGTGCTTGTAGCTCAAAGATTTTGGCCAAGGAAGAGCGAAAAGTTTCAAAATAACTCGTGATCCCAAGGCCGCAAACAGGGAAGTAGGACTAAAATGAGTGATTTTGGTCTTTGCTTCGTTCTTGTTCCACAAGAATAAGCAAAGAGGGGCAGCTGTAATCACTCATTTTTGTCCGGGTTGTAGTATTATTAGTATTATTTTAATAGTAATATTATTAATATAGAAATTAATAAAAAATAATAAAAAAGTAAAAAATATATATATTATTAAAAAGGTTAAAAAGTAAAATAAAAAAGAGGAAAATGCGTGGAGCAGTGTGCTCCACGTCTCCACCCCACCCTCACCCTTGCCTATAAAAGGCAGGTAGGGGCAGCCCCTTGGAGCACCCAATGAATCGACACCCAAAATATGTGGGAGCCAGGCTGGCCAAACAAGGCTGGCCAGGGGTAGAGGGCAGTGCCCTCGGCCCCAACTGGTTCGATCCAGCATTTGATCGGGGGTCCTTTTTAGGCCCGATCTAGTTAGGGCCATGACAAGGTGGCGCAGATATCTTGCTGGGGATCGGTCAAAGTTTTTCATCCGAGTTCTTAGGGGAAAATTCGGTCCTTATCTTTGTATTTATTTTATTAGTTTAGAAGTAGGGTGATATATAGTTTTGTAATATTAGTATATTTTTTTTATATATTTTTGTATTAGATTTAATACATGATTTAGATATCATGATATATTAATGTATATGTTTTTATTCATATTTAATATATGTATTTTTGTTATGTTCATGCTTTTATTTATGTTTATGTATGATTTATTATGTTTATTAAGTTGCATATTCGATATATTTAATTGCTAATGCGGTGCTTCCTTTTTCGACGGTAAACTTGGCTACCAGTCTAAGACGTAGATGGTAGCTTTCGTTTATCCCTCGAACATTGGAGCCCTTAAAATGTACTCGCATATATAATCTAATGTTAATTTAATCGTCACTTTAACCCGTAAAATTTGATATTAATAAAGCGGTAATTATTTGGTACCAATTTTGGGCGGTGTGGGGTGCTAATCATTCCCCATCCGTAATCAACTCCTGAACTCAAGTTTTTAAAAAAGGAATCTCTAGTTTTTGTTTTAATGGTGTCCGGTCTACCCAAAGTGGCCGGTGGCGACTCCAAGTTTTTAAAAAATACGAGTTTTTCAAAGAAATCCCCTTTTAATCAATTTTCAAATAAAAGCGAGAAACATTTCCTCAATAATTTTTTTTATTATTATTATACGAATTTTCCTAAAAATCCTCTTTTAAATAAATCTTTCAAATAAAAGCGGGACCCTTTTTTAAGATAATTAATTATTTTAAACCCCTTTTTAATATATTATAATTTATTATTTTTGTAGCGGCCTTCGACGCAAAAATAGTCGCTACACCAGTGAGAGTGTTGCAATACCATGGTTAGAGAGGTACACCCCATGGCGCAACGGAAAATTATCCGGCGAATTCTGCCAGTGATCCATGTACGAGGAACGAATTCAGGGTGAAAAATGGATGAAACGTCACCTCAATTAAATCTGATAACTGTAGAGACGTAGGAGAATCTGATTCTTCCAGTCAAGATGTCGAGCCCAAGTCGTCACAATAACGTTTTGACCTCTACGCAGTCCACTCGAATAAAACGAAAAATATTTTACTTCTCTAACTGTTAGAGAGGTTTTCAGCAATAGGCATATTTTTGGCTGTTAGACCTTATGCCTTTATATATAGAATTCAAAAACCTAATCCCAATTAAATTCGGATTCATTAAATATACAATATATTTAACTGAATATAATTAAATATGTAGAATCTAATTCTACTTGAATTAGGTTTATTTAGGGATATTTCTATTGTAATTGTATTTGATAATTACAATAATTATCTAGTATTAAAATATATATGACCAAAATTTGCTATAATTACAGTACTTATAATAATTTCGGTTTTAACTAATTTCGTGTACAACAAGTTTGCACACATGCTATCTAGTCGATATTTATTTGTTTCAATCATAGGGTGTGACTCTTGTAGGTTGATGTAACGTTAGCGATAATATCTAGAACAATTATAACATTATAAGCAATGAGTGGCATCTAGCAATACATCATTGCTACCTAAGTTATAGGAAGTCATGGTTCGACATAACCTCTTCGTGCTTAACTATTTTCATGTATTACATCATTTTGTCCTTTATATCTAGATTGGACGCAAGTCATGGAATAGTCACACTTGTATAGTCCATCTAATATTTTTTGTTATCTTGAGTAGACCGCTCTAAACGAATAACTATGATATCTCATATCAATTTATTCGAGCATGACCATGCATTTCTAGTTTCACTCAATTAAGTGGCCTGTGATATTACTCCTATTATGTAGGAGGGACAAATCCTATCTTGATCAACCATATCCCGCTACATAGATTATGTCATATCCAATTTCAGTCTTTATAGTGTAGTCAGTTACGACACAGGTTTGACTGTATCAAAATATGTCGCTCACAATGTTGAAATAATGATGATCTCAAGTCCGAGGATCATACATGTAGTTATCACTATGAGCAATGTTCCAAGAAACATATTCATAGCGGGTCAGTCCAGTATGTCGTTCTCTAGCACATACTTATGTATTGATTTTGACATCTCCATGTCAATGACAACACTTTGTCATCAATCAACTACATATTAGTCTTAATGCATAATTGTTGTTCATACCCACAATAATACTCGACTAAGAACATTTAAGAATAACCATATTATTCTAAGGACTTTATTATAATTCAGTTTATTTATTTATGCGCAGAATAATGACTGAGATGATAATAATGGCTTTATATTAATATACATGATAAAATAATTATGTCTTTTACAATCATCTTATGATTGGTCTTTGAGCATACTCTAACAGTGAGAGTGTTGCAACACCATGGTTAGATGTTTTTTTGAATGTACGTTCCCGAAGCTGTGTGGCACCGGGTCTCATTCGAAGATGCTCGATGAGATATTGCGAGCATGGGTGTACATTCCCAAAGCTGTGTGGCACCGGGCCTCACCTAAGAGTGTACGTTCCTGAAGCTGTGTGGCGTCGGGCCTCACTCTAGGTTTGTTGGTATGATGTGTATGTTCTGTGCGAGGTTAATGTTTTCTTTTGTTTGCTATGTGTTTAGGAGACTAGGGGTAGCCTCAATGTTGTTATGTTATGCCATGATATTGTTCTTTAGCTACTTGCTCATATTTATGATTTGCATGAAGCATGATTGAGTGGAGGGTATCCACTGAGTTTTGTTAGCTCAGCATTCGAAATTGTTGTTTTTGTTCGCAGGTTAGTAGGTTGGCGTGCATCGTTGGAGCACCATTGGAGTAAGACTTCAGCATCGACATGCGTCCGAGTATATTACTTAGATTTTTTGGGCTATGTATTCGTAGGACCCTATGTTTATGTTGTAACTCTTATTTTGGATTTTAAATTACGAGCCGAATGCTTTTAAATATGTATTTTAAATGGAGCTCCCATATAACGTTTTAACTATTTGTTCATGTCAAATGTTTGAACTTAATGGATTTTATGAAATGAATGTGTTGGGCTAAATCTGGTTGTGAAATTTTATGGGTTTGGGTTTAGGCCTGAGGCCTAATTTGTGGCATCCGGGTCGAGGGTGTTACATAAGTATTTTTTTTCTAAAAACATGTGCCTAAAATTTTAACCGTTATAATTTTATGTGCCAAGCCATCAATGACCGTTTAAAATAATCAGTGTCCAATCAAAACTAAAGATGTGTCAAGAATATTATTTTTTAATTTTTTTGAAAAAAACTAAAACTTTAAAATTTTAAAAATCTCAAAAATTTCAAAAACCTTCAAATCTGTCCCTAAATCCCTAAAAATAATAAAACCTCAAATCACCAAATCATCACCCTTGCCGCCATCGCCTACCCACCCTTTCGGTCGCTGGACCCAGCTGACCATTTCTCCCAACGTTTCTTCATCGAAAATCGATTAACGGTGTGTCAATCGAACAGTTTTTAAACATTCGTCGTTCAATGTTCGACTGGCACACCCTTCGCAGGTTTCCGACGACAGCACGTTGAGGGAAATGGTCGGCTGGGTTCGAGGACCGAAAGAGTGAGGTCGGGATTGATGACAGGCGGCGACAACGGTGATGATTTAGGGATTTGGGATTATTTTTGAAATTTTTAGATTTTCAAGATTTTTTTTGAAAAATATTAAAAACAAAAAAATAATTAAAAGAAATTAAAAAAATTAAAATATGACTCATGTCAAATTTTTATCGGTTAATGAATTTTTTTTAACGGCAGTTAAATATCAGGCACCTAAAATTATAACTATTGAATTTTAGGCACCTATTTTTACGGAAAAATACTTTAGGTACCTAAAGTTCAAAAGTGATATAATTTGAGTACTTATTTTTTATTTAAGCAGTTTAAAATTATCAATTTTAAAAATGAGAAATTTAATCGTTAATATAAGTATTCAATTATATGAGAATTTAAATATTTTAAAAATATACTATTAAAAAATATTTTAAAAGGGTAAAGGTAATAAATGTACCCATCCTTCTTAATGTGCAGCAGCTGATTTGTACATTAAAGTTTAGACGTTTATCATATGATCTGAGAATTAAACAATGGGAACATTCCCGATTTATGTTCCCTTTTTTATTCCTCCTATTAATTTTTTTTTTGTCTTTGTTGAGATGCATAAAGCATATATACAAGATAAAATGTGAATAAAACAAGCTAACTTTTCCCCTTATTTTTTTGACAAATTTTAATTCTAATCTTGATCGTACCTGGAGAGGAAGAGAAATAAGACTTTAAGAAAAAGACGAAGATACTTCAATGAGTCTAAAATCCATAACCTAATAGAATATGAGGGAATAAAGATGAACAGCTTGATCAACCGGCCAAATGTGCTTAATTTATTGTTGAGCCGTAAATATTCATGCTCCAACTTTAATATCCAATTCCAATTTATCATATATGACCAAATTATCAATTTCAGGAACAAGAAAATGATTAAATTTGAAAGTTTTTGAGTTATCAATAGACAATTGAAGCTGTTTTAAATTATATCTGTGAGAAAAAACAAAATAAAGAACTTTGCCTTCAATAAATGTCAACTAAAATTGGTTCTTGACCAAACAAAGATTACTTGGATTGACGGTCCTAAGAAAGAATTAAAAAAAAAAAGAATTTACAGGTATATGAGAAAAATTTAATCACATTGGTGTGTAATTTTTGAGTTTTGGACAGCTAAATTTGTTAGCCATTAAGAGCTCATGTCTTGATCGTGACCCCCCTTGGCAGGGGAAGCCACCCCAAACTCAGCGACAACGCTGGGAAATGCTGTAGAAGAATGCATTGCGTTACCGGCTGCATTCATGCCACCCAGCTTGCAGACGCCGGTTTCTCTTCCAGGGATGTTCGTGCACGGATTGTGACCAGACCCTTGCACTGGACCTCGAGGGAGTGATTGAACCACGAGCTCATCTTTTGCCACCAACCGCCCTCCATCCAGTCGCCTCATTGCTCCAAGTTGGATCGAAGCAACTAACAAGGAGAAAACCATTAAAATTGTGAACATGTTTTTCCCATGGGAGAATACCATCTTTTCTTCGTTTTGAGCAGAGTAATTAGAGAAGGGGGAGGGGGGGGGGAGTTGATATGTTGAATTGGCTGAGATAGGTGGAGGTTCAATATTTATATAGAGAGATTGAGCCGTTCACCCCCCGTTTTATTCTATGGGTGGGGTTTGACTGCAACCAGAAACGGCTTTAATCAAATATCTGAATTTGACTGAGCCATGTGGTTTGAAGATTGAAACGAGGTGGAACTGATCAACAACACGGCAGCTTCACACACTAACGACCATAAAAGTGGGAAATGTTTGACAATTTATGTGTTTATATAGTCATGGTTTGATCATCTATATCGGCACCAACATATTATATAATGTGAACAAACCTATACGTAGATTTATAACGAACGAAAGAACAACCAAGAACACAAGTTTTTATTGCCAATGGCGTTGAAACCATCTGGTATAAAATTGTAAAAAAAAAGCATCAAAGTTAACCTGCAACGGTATTGGCAAATCTTGTTCCACAGTTCAAAATCAAACAATGGCATGAATTTAGAGCAAGGGAATGACCACATCGTTTGACAAAACTTAAGATTGACTTGAATATTTTAGTTGAATCTCTGAACAGTGAAGGGTTCAGACTTCATTGGTTGGAAAACATGTCTATTTTCTTAATAAGTAATCGTAATCAACTCTTCATGTAAGAGATTGCAACTTGCAAAGTATGAATTTTTCTAGTCTTTAACATGAGGTACAAGCTAAGAGTTCCTCTCTCCTGCATCTAATCCATGCACTTTGCGGGGTACAAATCATTTAAAAGTACTAAGGTACATATCATATTCATAGAACACAGGCACTAGTCACTAATCTGTTAGTCACTGCAGAAATCCCATTTTTCTACAAGTCTGATGCACAACATTCGCTTAGATGTATCGGTACAACTATTACCTGAATGTCATTTAGATAAAGCATCGATCAGTTTCTCCTTCAGTTGTTCGGCACCACCACTTGGGGCTCCAATGGTGAAGGTGTGGACAATCTTGTCATTATCTGTTGTTGAAACGTCGGATTCTTGTGCTGTATTTTGATTTTCTTTCAAAACTTTTATGACTCTAGAGACTGGGTGAGCATCCAAAGGGTAGCGCATTGTCACAACTGCATCTTCGTGCCTTTGCTGGAAATCTATATCAGGCATTGGCAACTGCTTTGGGGGATTGTTTCCTGTCTCCTTTTCAGTTTCCAAGAGCCTAATCTTCATCTGGAGGTCAGTTATATAAGTAATGGCATCACCAAGCAGAGAAGCCTTGTCCATCTTAGAGATATTAGGGACAACCGCCCTTAATGCATAGAATCGCTGGTTAAGCTTTTCGCGCCTCTGTCGCTCTGCTTCGACATGATTCAATGGTTCTTCTCTCCCATTGGCCGGCTTCCTTCCCCTTTTCCTTGGTTTCCGCTCATCAGGTAATGATGGTGAGTCATCTTTAGGATGCTCCATACCAGAAATTCTCGCTTGTGCATTCAGACCTCCAACAAGTAACTGTGGGAACAACTTTGCATCACCTTCATTTTGACATCCATTAGAGGAATTACCATAAAGTTGATTGGAACCTAGAGACTGAATATCGTAAGATTCCAACATGAAGCCTGACTCATCTTCCGTTTTTGGAGAGAAGTTAATACTAATCGATTGAGACTTTGAGCCACCCAAACTTAGTTCATGTCCAAATATCTTTGGAACTGTTTTTGTCTGCACAGAACTGGATCCACCAAATACAGTACTCACCATATCCACAATATTCTGATCTTCAGGAATCAAGTTAAAGGAACCCAGCTCCACCACACCAGACTTCACAGGCACAAACACCACCGTTTGCAATCCAGCAGATCTGGCTAAAAATGATCTCGATTGATAATTGTTAGAACAAGAATTCACATCCGAGGTCCAAATTAACTTGCTTGATTTGTAGGACTCTCCAGGACCATACGACGTATCACAATGAAATTTAAAGTACCTAGAAGTGAGATAAAACATCTCCATATCTGATACGCCCAATTTAGCAACATAGCTATCCTCCTCTGACCCACCAAAGCATACATGAAGCTTCTGGAGTACCTGCTTTCTCACCTCATTTATCTTCTCAACCCCTTCTGATTTGCCAATGACACCAGCTCCACCAAGCTTAGGGTCCCGGCAATGCCCATCACCCCAGATCAAGACCGATTCACCCGATTTCAAGCTCAACACTTGCCAGTAAATCCCATAGTTCCAATTTGACCTCTCTATGACCTCGCAAAGCTTTTGTTGCAGACCCAAATAACTGGGTGGTGGAGAGACGAGATCTGACATAACGTTCTTAGAAGCCAACAATTTTAAGTAATCACAGGCTTCAGTACCCAAAACAGATTCCACTTTAGCCTTATCTTCCTCATTTGTCCAAAACTTTTCACCCATTTCTTAATTACCGTTCAGAACTATATAAAGAAAGCCCCGATTATACCAGAGTAGCTTACAGCTGTGCTATATAAACCCTATAAATTGCTAAACCATAATCAACAGTGCCCATCCAACTCAATCACTTGAAATTTCCCCAAAACCCACATCTAGCAGCTAAATTAAAAGCTTGAACCTGCAATTCGACAAATTCCATAACCATTTAGCAGATTCTCATCAACATTCCAATAACTAAATAAAAACAGAAAATTCTAGCAGAACTTTAAACTCTACCCATTTACCAAATCGAGAAGCAAATGCAAAAAGTCAAAGGCTTTAACGGTGAACAAAATTATAGCCAGTACGACGCCCAATAAATAAAAAAAAGGAAAAAAGCGCTTACTTTGAATTGGGAACTACTGTCTCTGAACTTGAGCAAGATTCCTGAGCTTCAACAATTAGGCTTTCAGATCTGTGAAAATGTTAGGGTTTTCTCGCAATTTCATTAATTCGGTTCTTATCACTTAAAATTGTCGGCATGGGTATCGGTGCCACGTCGGGGGTCCCCTCCCCTTTTGAAGAATACCATCAAATATTTTCCATCACACGTGAATTAGAGAGAAAAACGTTTCCTTTTCATATTCTCAAAATATGTCAATTCCCAAATCCGAATGGAAGAAGAAAAGCGAGTGTTCGTTTTGTTGGGCCATTCTTTCCTATTTCTATAGCCCTTTCTTTTATGGGCTGAAATCCCCTAGGCCCAATAGTTTTTGTATTATTATCTTAAAATTGATTCGACAATTGATATTACGATAAACTACAACAGATGTCACTTAATTATGAGTATATTTATATTTGAGGTCACTCATTTATTAAAAGTTATATTTGGGCCACTCAATTAATATTATGGTTACATTTGAGTCACTCGACCGTTAAATGTTATTTAATTGGGTATGATGACAGTTTTAGTCTTTGAATCTTTTATATTCTACTAATTTAGTCCAAATTCAAAATAATTCAATAAGTTTAACCTTTCATATTTAAAAATATCAGTTTAGTCATTTTCTTCTTCTAAATCACTTGCATACCATCGTTAACACTACACTAGAGTATGTAACGATGTTCATACATGTTCTTAACCATTTAACAAACTACATATATCTTACAGACAAAAAGATTTAAACCCAATTTTCCTAAGATGAACATCATCCGCTTTTCCACTAGAATCACTTGTTGGGCTCATATAACACCACTGTTAACAAATGTATTCATTGTTAAAAGGTATTTTTTGACAAATGTTAATTTTAATTTTAATCATAAACCTACCTAAAGAGAAGGGAAAAGAGAGTGCTCCCAGTGGGTCTAGAACCCATGACCTTAAAGAATATTGTATATACTCGTATTTAATGCAATAAAAATGTATACGTTCACAAATTATGAGGGTGTTTTGGTTCAAATAATTTAATGTAAAATTGTAAAATGACATTAACTAATTTGATTTCGTAATATTATTGTAACCCCCTAGACCAGCCTATGCGTAAATCCAAACTTAGGGGATCACATTTGTTACCAAAATTCCTTTCATGAAAATATTTAAGGATTTAAATATAAGATCGAGAAATAATAGATTAAAGCATAAGTGATTTAAGTTAACCAAAATAAACCATATCTAAAATATGTAAATACATCACAAGCCATAAATGGCAACATCATCGAGTATAAAATATAAAGTAACAAAATATAGGCTCATGTCACCATAATAGAACAATCTGGAAGCTAGATACATTACAATAACTGATGTATATCAAATGTGTCGATTCTACAAGTGCCAGGTCTGGGAAGCCTATCTAAAATCTGAAAGGGAAGAGATTTGAGGTGTGAGCTTGAAAGCTCAGTGTGTTCCAATAGTGCAAGTAAAAAACAATTTATATGCATACAGTTCAGACAATAATAAATATTTTATAAAACAGGTTATAAGAGCAACCATAGTTTTCATGCAACCTATCTACCCTCCAACCAAACTCCAGGATACAATCCTCCAGGACAGTATCACATACAGACATTAACCCGAGCCCATTGGCAAGAGTACCATCCTAAGGGAATACCTTAGGTCACGGGCAGAATTACCTCAGCCGAAGCATGAGAACCAAATACGGGCAGAGTCACTCTAACCGTAGCTGAGGATCCGAATATGGGCGTTAGCCCTAGCCATTAAGCGAGGGTACCATCCTAAAGGAATACCTTAGGTCACGGGAGGAATTACCCCAGCCAAGCATGGGAACCGAATACGGGCAGAGTCACTCTAGCAGTAGCTGAGGATCCGAATACGGGCGTTAACCCTGGCCATTAGGCGAGGGTACCATCCTAAGGGAATACCTTAGGTCATGGGCGGAATTACCCCAGCCGAAGCATGGGAACCGAATACGGACGATGTCACTCTAGCCATAGCTGAGGATCCGAATACGGGCGTTAACCCTGGCCATTAGGCGATGGAGCCATCCTAAGAGAATACCTTAGCTCACGAGCAGAATTACCCCAGTTAAAGCATAAGAACCATATAAGGGCGGAATTACTAGCCGGATCAGGGCTAAACCTTTAACACTTCATATCATATCCCAAGCACCCCAAATAACCAGTCTTAATAGTATAACAGTATGCAATAATATACAGTAACCATAGAGCATGCTTATCATATCGAGTACTAGGGCATACTTCAAAGATATAGTATGGGAATGCTTATTTTCAAAAAACATGTTATGTTTATGCAAGTTCAAGCTCGTAAATCATGTGCGCATGACCAGTTTGACAAAACATATATTGCATGTGAATTAGTATGTAAAATAGTTGTGTTGCACACAATGAACACACCTTAAAAGCCAAGGTCTAAATCTATTAGACACCGGGACCACGCTCTGCTGCGGTGCTGGAACCTATATCGCCAAATATTTGGGTTACTTTAGAAATTATGTTTATACCGAAATAATTTATTATGTTACAGATCTATACATGTCACAAGGAGCTCACGCGGTTGAGCAGGTCAGGACGAGCCGGGCCGAGTAGACGAGCGGTTAAACGTATCTTGAGTACCTTACACCAAAAATATCTCATGTCAAAATCCTTAATCCAAAACTTTGGTCTAAAATTGAATAATTTAAATACTTATGGATGATCAGATTTAAGGTCAATTTTGGAAGCTTTTGGGTTAGAATTTCATGAAACGGGCTTCATAAACAGACTCAGGATGTTGAAAAACATAAAATAAGAGTTTAAAAAAATTAACTTTTTTGTCAAGGTTAACGCTGACGTCATCAGTCAAAGTCAACGTTGACGCCATCAGTTAACATGTCAAAGTCAATGGTTTAAAGTCAACAGGTCATAGTTAACTGAGTTAACTCGAATGGGTTGACTCAGACCGAGTTGACTCATATGAGTTGACTCGAACAAGTTGACTCAAACAACGGGTCGGGTCGGTGGAGTCAATGGGTTGATCAGGTTTGGATCGGACTAGACTGGTTTGGATTAAACCAAACCAGGTTGAATCGAACCAGTTTATGGGAGAACCAATCATGATGGCTGAAATTTACCTTGGTCGGCATGTGGAGCTCACGCGCGGCCTTACACGGCTGAAAATGGCCCAAAGTGCTCGTTTTGGCCGGATCTATCCTCCACAATACTTAACAACCTAGAAACCTCAAAAAAAAATTCAAGAAAAATAACCCAAACTCACCTCACTTACCAAATTGGCCCAAACTCGATGAAGGTTCGAACGACGTCGGTTGGATGATCGAACGGTAGGGTTGGGACTGATTCAACGTGAGGAAGGCAACCGTGGCGGTGAAACTTCGAACGGAGGTCGGAAGTGGCTGAAATCGGTGATAGATCAAAATGGCCTTAACCTAGGTTCGTCAAACCTATTTTTCTCCAATACTGGCAAACGGTTGGGCTAAACTGTGTGGGGGTTAAGGGGTTTTGTTCGACAAATGACGAGAAGCATGGTGGTGGTGATGGCCATGGACGGACGGTGAGGGCAGGTCGAACTTTGGACAGTCGATGAGGGTGAGAAAAGATAATTGTGGAAAGTTGGTTCAAAAATAATGGGAGATGAAAGGTCAAATCTGGTTATATTTTTTTTATAATAACCGAACCAAAAGGGTCTTTATTTAATTAAAGTAACCCATATCAGATATGAGCCTTAGCTCATTTGGTTAGCCTACTCACCCTTGCAGCCAAGGTCGCGGGTTCAAACCCCATTGGCTGTAGTTCTTTATTAAATTTTCATCCTTTTAATAACAGGTGTTACAACTCTCCCCCTAAAAGAAATTTCGTCCTCGAAATTTACCTAGACTGAACAGGTGTGAAAATTGCTCTCTCATAGATTTTTCAGTCTCCCAAGGGATGCGTCTGTTCCTCAAAACTCTGTCATCAAAATCTAAAATCAACACAGGCTCTTCTTCATATGATAAGTCTGGCCTCAGCTCGACGTCCTGAACCTGAATAACATGACTCAGATCCGGATGATACTGTCTCAACATAGATATATGAAATACATTATGGATACGGCTAAGCTGAGGAGGCAACTCAAGCTGATAAGCAATAGGTCTAACTCTCTTCAAAATACGGTAAGGCCCGATGAATCTCGAACTTAGCTTTCTTTTGTGCCCAAATCTCAAAATTTTCTTCCACAGAGATATTTTTAAAAAGACCTGATCACCAACCTCGAACTCGATATCCTTTCTTCTCCGATCAGCATAAGACTTTTGTCTATCAAAAACCTCTTTCAGACAGTCACAGGTTAATCTGATGGTCTTTTTAGTCTCCCAAACCAACTCGGGGCCAAAAGTCTTTCTATCATACAACTCTGTCCAGCATATGAGAGTATCACTTTTACGGCCATATAGAGCCCCATACGGTGCCATACAAATACTCGCATGATAACTATTATTATAAGCAAACTCAGCCAATAGCAAAAAGTCTTCTCCACTGCCACGAAAGTCGATCACACAACCCCGCAACATATCCTCAAGAATCTGGATCACCCTCTCAGATTGACCATCTGTCTACAAATGAAAAGATGTACTAAAATTCAGACGTGTACCCAAGGCTTCCTGCAAAGCCTGCCAAAATCGAAAGGTAAACCTCAGGTCTCAATCGGAGAGGATAGACAAAGGTACACCGTGCAGTCTGACAATATCAGAAATATACAACCTAGCCAGCCTCTCCAATGAATAAGTAACTCGAACAGGAATAAAATGAGCAGACTTGGTGAGTCGATCAACAATCACCTAGACCGAATCATTTTTAGAATGAGTCAGAGGCAATCCGGTAATAAAGTCTATCGTGATCCGTTCCCATTTCCACTTAGGAATCCTGATAGGCTGCAAGAGACCAGAATGATGTTGATGTTCTGCGTTAACTTGTTGACAAGTCAGACATCTAGCCACATAATCTGAGATATCATTCTTTATGCCAACCGAACAGTGCATTTGCCTTAAGTTCTGGTACATTTTGTCCCAACCGGGACACATAGCATAGAGGCTATTATGAGCCTCACTAAGAATGGCTTGCTTCAACTCAGAGTCGTCAGGCACACAATAACGACCCTTGAAGCATAGAACCCCATCCTGATCAAAAGTATAAACAGATGTAGAACCATGCTCAACCTGTTGTATGACAGAAAGTAAAGAATTGTCCAGAAGTTGTTTGGCCTTGATTTCTTCGGCCAAGGTCGTCTTACCTATAACTCAGCCAATAAACTACCATCATCATAAATACTCATCCTGGCAAAAAAGATCTAAGGTCTGAAATAGCCTTACGGCTCAAAGCATCAGCAACCACGTTAGCTTTCCCCTGGTAATACTTAATCTTACAGTCATAATCCTTAAGAAGCTTTAGCCAACGGCGCTGTCTTAGATTAAGCTAATTTTTAGTAAGAAGATACTTCAGGCTTTAATGATCTGTATAGATGTAGCACTTCTCTCCATAGAGATAATGTCTCTAAATTTTCAAGGCAAAAACTACAACGGCCAACTTCAAATCATTTGTAGGATAATTACACTCGTGCGATCTCAACGGGCGTGACGCATAAGTGATCACTTTCCTGTCTTGCATCAAAACACAACCAAGCCCGAAACGTGAAGCATCGCCGTAAACTATTAAATCATTCCTTAACTCAGGTTGGGTTAAATTTGGAGCTTGAGTCAAAGCTGTCTTCAATTTCTCAAAACACTCCTATTGTACATCAGTCTAGATGAAAGGTACATTCTTCTTCAACAGCTTCTTCAGAGGGGCAGCAATGATAGAAAAACCCTCGACAAAGCGTTTGTAATACCCATCTAAACCCAAGAAACTGCGAATCTCAGATACATTCTTCGGCTATTTCTAACTCACGATGGCTTCAATCTTACTCAAATCGATTTGAATGCCTCGAATCGAAACCATATTGCCGAGAAAAGTCACTTCGCTAAGCCAGAATTCACACTTGCTTAATTTAGCATACAACCGATGCTCTCCGAGAGTCTACAGAACAATCTTCAAGTGCACTGCATGCTCTGCCTCGGTTCGAGAATAGACCAGAATATCATCGATGAATACCACAACGAACTGATCTAAATAGGGCCAAAATACACGGTTCATCAGATCCATAAAGGATGCAGAAGCATTGGTCAAACTGAAAGACATCATTAGGAACTCATGATGCCCGTATCTGGTGCGAATAGATGTCTTCGCAACATCAGACCCCTTTATCTTTAGTTGCTAATGCCCAGATCGAAGATCAATTTTTGAGAAAACGGAGGCTCTCCGAAACTGATCGAACAAGTCATTAATCCTGGGTAGGGGATATTTATTCTTTACGATCAACTTGTTCAACTTTCAGTAATCAATACATAACCGAAGTGAACCATCTTTCTTCTTGACAAACAAAACTAGAGCTCTCTAGGGTGAAGAGCTAGGTTGAATGAAACCTCGATCGATGAGCTATTGCAACTGAATCTTTAGGTCATTAGAAGCCATACGATATGGGTTCATGGAAACTGGCGCTAATCCCATATAAGTCTCAATTTTGAACTCTACGTCTCTATTCGACGGCAAACCAGGTAACTCCTTAGGAAACACATTAGGAATCTCTTTCACTGTAGGTATTTCCTCAATCTTCGACAGAGATCCCTTGGTATTCAGAATATAAGTAATAAAGGTCTCGTAACCCTTTCTGATAATTCTGTCTGTCGTCAAGGCAGATACCACATTATACAGATACCCACGTCTCTCACCAAACAAAATAACCTTTCGGTCATCAGAAGCTTTTAGGGTCGCTCTCTTGGTCTCACAATCCAGATTAACCCGATGTTCGGATAATCAATCCATACTAAGAATCAGGTCAAACTTTTCTAACGGTAGTTCATAAGGTCAGCTGGAAATGTTTCCTCTTGAACTTTAAGGGGACATCGTCTAAACTAACCTATTGGACTCATAACAGTAACTGTATTCTCAGCGAACTCAACTGAGATCTGAAGATATCGGGACACAGATCTTGATATATAGGAATGAGTGGAGCCATTGTCAAGTAATACAAAATATGGAACAAAAAATATGGTAAATGTACCTGTAATAACATCAGGCTCGTCTCGATCATCATGATGTCTAATGGCATGGACTAAAGTAGGCTGTCTAGCCTCAAACAAGGCCAGTCCTCTACTCTGATGTGTTCAGCCTCTACTATCAGATCTAGTAGCAGATCCTGAACCTCTACCCTAATAACGACATATGACATGTGTCTGAACAAATACCTACGAATGAGCCATAATTTGAAAACGAGCAGGGGTCTGAGTCGATACTCTATTCGTAGAAGGTGGGTGCGAACACTTTTTCTAAAGGTGTTCAGTAGACCCACATCGGAAGTAAGCACCCGATAGCTTCCTACATTCTCATCGATGTAATTTACCACAATATTCACATACTGGTACATAAGAGAATCCTGATGAACCACCCCGACTAATGGTTGAATCCTGAGGTGCCGCAAGCCTATAACTCGATCCACCTATCTGATAGGTAGCAGTACAAGCCCTCTTATTAGGGCGTTCACGAGACTCACTCTAACCAGAATATCTCCCAGATCGATCTCGGTCTCGTCCCTGATCTCTGTCTCTATCTCGATCTCTACCACTCTGTTTAGCTGCTAAAATTTCTATCTCTTCTACAGTCTTGGCCTGAATCACTAAGTCCTCAAATACCTTATCATGATGTGAAGTAATACAATCACGTATCCCTATCTGAAGTCCCTCTAAGAACTTGTTACATTTGTCTTTCTTGGTATATACTAAATCAGTGCTATATCTCAACAGATTCAGAAACTGCAACTCATACTCAGTCACAATCATGGAACCTTGCTCTAAGTCTTTAAAGGCCTGGCACATCTCTCTCAAGAATTGCTCGCCCAAAAAGTGATTCCTAAACTGCTCCTTAAAAAGTCTTATGTTAACCGCTCAGAAGGCACACTGCTGGTATAATGCTTGACGCTCTCACTGCACCCTAAATCAACTAGAGGAACTGTCTACTCAGGGTCTCATCAGTAATTTTTGCCATTGGTACAAGTCCAAAAACTTTTGGTCATATGACCAGGGTCGTCATATCGATACTGGTAGCAAATGGTAGATCGATCAGTACAATGTAACTACTAAGGATGAGAGGATCTACTGGAACTAAAGGATCACTCGTCGATTCATCTATCAGGTCAACGAACCTAGTAGCTCGACCTCGACCGTGGGTAGGTTAACAACCTCGACGAGTACTCATATCAGAGAATCTCTACAGAAGGTAACATTTAGGGTCAGAACTGGTACTGGAGAATCACACACAGATAAATATATAAAACTTGGTGACATAGCCTTTAAAAACATATTTGCAAAACGTTTTACAAAATTGTTTTATTTAAAACTCATTCACAGTCCGAGGTTTGTAAAACCAAAAGCTCTGATATCAACTAAATGTAACCCCCTATATAGCCTATGCGTAAATCCAAATCTAGGAGATCACATTTGTTACCAAAATTCCTTTCATGAAAATATTTAAAGATTTAAATATAAGATCAAGAAATAATAGATTCAAGCATAAGTGATTTAAGTTAACCAAAATAAACCATATCTAAAATATATAAATACATCACAAGCCATATATGACAACATCATCAAGTATAAAATATAAAGTAACAAAATATAGGCTCATGTCACCGTAATAGATCAATCCGAAAGATAGAAACATTACAATAACTTATGTATATCAAATGTCTCGATCCTCCAAGTGCCAGGTCCGGGAAGCCTATCCAAAATCTAAAAGGGAAAAGATTTGGGGTGTGAGCTTAGAAGCTCAGTGTGTTCCAATAAAGCAAGTAAAAATAGTTTATATGCATATAGTTCAGACAATAGTAAATATTTTATAAAACAGGTTATAAGAGCAACCATAGCTTTCATGCAACCTATCTACCCTCCAACCAAACTCCAAGATACAGTCCCCCAGAACAGTATCATATACAGACATTAACCCGAGCCCATTGGCAAGGGTACCATCCTAAGGGAATACCTTAGGTCACGGACGGAATTACCTCAACCAAAGTATGGGAATCGGATACGGGAGGAGTCACTCTAGCCGTAGCTGATGATCTGAATATGGACGTTAACCCTAACCATTAGGCGAGGGTACTATCCTAAGGGATTACCTTAGGTTATGAGCGAAATTACCCCAGTTGAAATATGAGAACCGAATACGGGCGGAGTCACTATAGTTGTAGCTGAGGATCTAAATACGGGCGTTAACCCTGGCCATTAGGCGAGGGTACCATCCTAAAGGAATACCTTAGGTCATGGGTGAAATTACCCTAGTCGAAGTATGGGAAACAAATACGGGTGGAGTCACTCTAGCCGTAATTGAGGATCCGAATACGAGCGTTAACCCTAACCATTAGGCGAAGGTACTATCCTAAGGGAATACCTTAGGTTACGGGCGAAATTACCCAGTTGAAGTATCAGAACTGAATACGGGCGGAGTCACTATAGCCGTAGCTGAGGATCTAAATATGGGCGTTAACCCTGACCATTAGGCGAGGGTACCATCCTAAGGGAATACCTTAGGTCACAGGCAAAATTACCTCATCCGAAGCATGGAAACCTTATACGGGCAGAATTATCAACCGGATCAGGGCTGAACCTTTAACACTTCATATCATTTCCCAAGCACCCCAACTAACCAGTCTTAACAGTATCACATTAGGCAATAATATACAGTAACCATAGAGCATGTTTATCATATCGGGTACTAGGGCATACTTCAAATATAAAGTATGATCATGCTTATTTTCATAAAACATGTTATGTTTATGCAAGTTCAAGCTCGTAAATCATGTGCGCATGATCAGTTTAAAAACATATATGGCATAACACACCTCAAAAGCCAAAGTCTAAATCTACTGGGCACTAGGAGCACGCTCTACTGCGGTGCTGGAACCTATATCGCCAAATATTCGGGTTACTTTAGAAATTATTTTTATATCGAAATAATTTACTATGTTACAGATCCATATGGGTCACAATGAGCCACGTGAGTGAGCAGGACGGGACGAGCTGGGCTGAGCAGACGAGCGGTCAAACGTATCTTGAGTACCTTACACAAATAATATCCCATGTTAAAATCCTTAATCCAAAACTTTGGTCTTAAATTGAATAATTTAAATACATATGCACGATCAAATTTAAGATTAATTTTGGAAGATTTTAGGTTAGAATTTCGTGAAACGGGCTTCATAAACGGACTCAGGACGTTGAAAACATAAAATATGACTTTTCAAAAATTTTGACTTTTGGTCAAAGTCAATGCTGACAACATCAGTTAATGGGTCAAAGTCAACTGGTCAGAGTCAACTGAATTGACTCAGATGAGTTGACTTGAATCGGGTTGACTCAGACGGTTGACTCGAACCGGGTTGACTCAGACGAGTTGACTCGAACAACGGGTCAGGTCGGTCGAGTTAACGGGTCGATCGGGTTTGGATCGGGCTAGACTGGTTCGGATCAAACCAAACCTAGTTGAACCGGACCGTTTTACGAGTGAACCGGTCACGACAGTCGAAATTTACCTTGGCTGGCGCGTAGAGCTCACGCGCGGCCTTACACGGTCAGAAAATGGCCCAAAGTGCTCGTTTTGACCGTATCTATCATTCACAATACTTAAAAACTCAAAAACCTCAAAAATTCTACCAAAAAATAACCCGAATTCACCTCACTTACCAAATCGGCCCAAACTCCAACGAAGGTCAGAACGGCGTCTGTTGGATGATCGGACGGTAGGGTTGAGACCATCTCGACGTGAGGAAGGCAACCGTGGCGGTGAAACTTTGAACGGAGGTCGGTGGCGGCTGAAATCGACGATAGATCGAAAGGGTCTTAACCTAGGATCGTCGAACCTATTTTTCCCCAATACCAGCGAACAGCTGGGCTAAACGGTGTGAGGGTTAAGGGGTTTTGTTCGGAAAACGACAGGGGAGCACGATGGTGGTGGCGGTGACGGCCACGGACGGACGGTGAGGGCAGGTCGAACTTTGGACGGTCGATGAGGATGAGGGTGAGGAAAGATGATTCTGGAAGCTTGGTTCAAAAATAATGGGAGGTGAAGGGTCGAATAAGGGTTTATTTAATTGAAGTAACCCATATCAGATATGAGCCTTAGCTCAATTAGTTAGCCTACTCATCCATGCAGCCAAGGTCGCGGGTTTAAACCCACTTGGCTACTATTCTTTATTAAATTTTCATTTTTTTAATAACAGGTGTTACAATTATCTAATGGCGGTAATATAAGATTACCCATAGTAAATATAAAGAGAGTAATGCCATTATCTTCTCATTTCTTAAGTAATTTAAGAATCACATGGGTATCTTTTAATTTAATATTAAAAGAGTTCAATTGAGAGAGTTTTACGAATTTTAATACTAATACCATCCACTTTAATACCGAAAGAGTTCAATTGTAGAGTTTTACAATTTTTTATACCAATACCTTCCAATTTAATTTTTCATGTCTTTACAAAATTTCAAATATCATGCTAAGAAGGGGCCGCGCAAACGCTGGTTAAGCTGGCGCCCTCACCAAGTGCAATGTGAGCCGCCAACCAAGGCCATGGGCCTCCTTGATCGCCCATTTGCCCCGTCCAGGTAAGTGAATTTTACGTTGCTGCTCACATTTCTTTTATAGGTTGTCTCAGCACTCACCTCCCTATGCTGCACGATGAGGGATAAATAACAAATAATAAGTCAATTGTTGTGTGTTTAAGAGACTTGGGAAGTGCTTGTTAAGACTTCAAGCGGCGGGTTTGTTTCCTAATGAAGGGATTCTGGCGATATAAGATAAAAGCATCTGTTCTCCCTTTGTTGAGAACTTGGAGGTCGTTTCATTAGTAGTCTCTGTCTCTCCCTTTGTGCCCACCAAGTTAAGCTACGAGTTCTTGGCTGCCAAAATGTTGCAGTTCAAACAAGCAATTAATTCTTAAACTGAATCCCAGCCCCCATCAAATTCAACCCAGATATATTGCTTTCTTAGATTGGTGAGTGAATTTGGGAATATGTTAAAAATTTGATCAAGTGCGGTATCTTTGATTTTGGAAATAAATCAGATGCTTTAGGGCCCACCCCTTCCATCTACTTTCTGATTTTCTTCTGCTATTAGTTTCTCCGGTTCTTCACATGCTTAACTTATATACCCCCCTGCAATATATGAACTGAAAACAATTTTCCTGTGCTTGAACAATCAATCAAATAGAGAAGATTTTTTTATATATTCAACAAGTCCTACTAAAAATAATCACAAAAAACCTAACATTTATTATCCAACCATAAGATATAGATCATTCATCACCTATGATTATAATATTTGTTAAGTATCCCCAATTTTTTTTTATTTTTTAAACAATTTCTACCTAAAAATGCTAGGGAATTATTTTACTCCTTGAACCACTTACTAGAGATTGAATTTTGCTCTTTTAACCACCTGTTGACAAATCATATCCCCAATTAATATTTTTATATCAATTTTTACATGTTACTACGTATTACAGTAGAACAAGAATATAAAGAAACAAATAATTCCAACACAAATGTTTGGGTGCGATGAAAACGAGTACACCATCGCAAAAGTTGAAATACTAAATTGGGTAGGGACCGCGCGAACGCAGGCCCCTTCAACCACAAATTACAACGTACACTTCTCCCACCTGGGGAGATGTTAAGCTGGCGCCCTCACCAGGTGCAATGTGAGCCGCCAACTAGGCCATGAGCCTCCTTGATAGCCCACACACCCCGCTCAGGTAAGTGAATTTTACGTTGCTGCTCACGTTCCTTTTATAGGTTGTCTCAGCACTAGCCTCCCTTTGCTGCACGATGCGGGACAAATAACAAATCATTACCTGTTAAATGTTCCTGAGACTCGGAGGCAACAGCTAGTTTAGACTTCAACTCGCTTTTACTGACTTCATTCTAAAGCTTCATTTCTTGTCGAAAAGTTTTTTACTCTTTATGATTTTTTGCCAGTCTTTCCAAGCCTGAGTTTCTAACTTAGTTATCACCCCATAACAAAACCTCTTGTTTAACTTAGACTACTAATTTGCTTTTGATATATAGTATTGTTAGCTTTATACATGATTTGATAATAATTATGGTAAATTTTAAGATAGTTTTATAAATGAAACACAGGACCTCATCTCAACAGTGCTCATCAACATAACAATAGCAAATGGCCATTACATTATTCATTACGGCTCTCATTTATTACTCCCATCACAATTCATAAGTACACACAAAAGGATCATAATTTAGCCGATGGTAGGAGCACGAACAACCAGCCCGTTTTCATCGACAAAAACCCGGACCCGGTCGGGCCTCAAGTCCCTGGTGGTCGCACTTCCATCCCGCAACACAACGACGTTCAAATCAGAATTCTCCTTCTCTATCGTTTCCTTGGCACTCTCTCCCTTTGTGCCCACCAACTCCGGCCACGACTTCTTTGCTGTCAAATTATCGCATTGTAAGTGCTACAATCAAACTTACATAAACAAAATCCCAGCCCAAAAGAAAGACCCATAAACTTAAAGACTTACCTGGAGTCTCAGACATGTTGCTTTCTTCTTGAGCTGATTGATTGGAATGCGAGTGAGTTTGGACTTATGTTTAACCTTTATACACTGACGAAAAGTAAGTGGGATGGTTCCAACTGCGAACTACATCTTTGAATGCTAATAAAAACATTATGCGTAGTGGTTGGGTAGGCTTCATTTGGGCACGTTCTCAAAAATGATTGAATCAATTTTTCCATTTTTTTTTATCGAAGTTGATTAAAGTAGGCAGCTTTTTGTAGTTCATTATTCTCTTTTTTAGCTGTCTACGATAATGCCTTCTTTGATGAACTGCTCCCCTTTGATCCAATCCTATATGTTTGCCACTAATAAATGGAATATTTCATTTATTTATTTTGGTTTAATCACCGGTATCTAATTTACTGAACGAATAATATAGATTGAGTTTTACAGAGGAACGATAATAAGTGACCCTCTCAATACAGTTTTCTTCACTCATAATGTTAAGATTCAAACGTCTAATCTTGTTTCAGAACCTAATGCATTTTCCTGTTAGACCAACTAATTGTTGGTGGAATATTTCATTTATTAACAATATTAAAAGCCTACAACAAGTTTCAAAGTTAGAAAATCTACTAAACTATCCAATTCTAGATTTAAATAGTTTTAGTTTTTGAGGCAACTTCAATGATAATTCGAGTTAAATGATGATGACTTATCATTAAAATTAAAATAATTAGGTCCATGGTGAATAGATTTATACGTTGTCTTTGCATTAAATATATAATATTTATATTTGATGCGTTGACGGTACATAATTTTATGCACTTTCAGTGACTCAAATGATGTCAAAGTAAAGATAAGTGAATTTAGTTCAAGTACTTAAATATATAGTTTAATTTGAGTAAAATGACGATGTGTAATTCACTTAATTTTTTATAGTGTCATCATATGGTACACTATACACAGTGTATGGAATTATATCGTCTATGTATTAAATATATAAGATTTATATTTGACGTATTGATTGTAATACCCTCGACCCGGATGTTATATTTAGGTCTCAAGCCCAATCCAAAATCATAAAATTTTGCAAATAGACTTAGCCCAAACAAGGTATTTCCAAAACATTTAGATCCAATAGTTGAAAACAATAGATAAACAATTCAAATCGTTACAAAGGAGCTTCACTTTAATTTAAAACATCTAAACATTTGACCTGATTAATACAATTTTAAAAGTAAGAATTACAGACTCGACCACGTAAGGTCCTATGAATACATAACCCACTAAACGTAAGTACCGTACTTTGAAAACCTCCGCATGCTGTAATCTCGTACTGATAGTGCTCATCGAACCTGCGATCCGACGATCAACCTATGCACGGAAACAACGATTCTGAGCGCTGAGCTAACAAAGCTCAGTGGTACACATCTACTCTATTATACTTCATGCGAATCATAAACATAAGATTGCAAGCTAGTACGAGCAATAAAGGGAGATAAATAAACACGTGGCGCTACTTCTACTCGCCTAAACACATGCTTTCAACATAGCAAAACATCATACATGGCCCACAAGGCCCAACCATACTCGGAATCACACCAGATCAACCGAGCAAAAGCACACAAAGTCATAACCATAGTCCTCGAGTGAGGTTCGGTGTCACACAACCTCGGGAACATACACTCTCTCTAGGTGAGGCCCAGTGTTACACAGCCTCGAAAATGTATACTCGTACTCAGCATCTCTCCTCGAGTATCATCAAATGAGGCTCGGTGTCACATAACATTGGGGACGTACATTCGGCATCTCTAACCATGATATTGCAACATTCTTTCTTTAGGTATCCGAATCCCATCAATCAAAGGTGACTCAACCAATCAAGTGTCCAAACCGCACACAACATTGACACGATTACCAAACGACACACAACCTAACTCAATCCACCAAGGATCTCCTATGGTTGCTATTACAACAAGTAGCCCAATTAAGTTTACCAACTTTTTAATACATTATGGAAGAGTACATTAATCATCCACATTAATTATCTTATTAATCCATGTAATCACATTTACATCCTACGTCAATTTCTCTTCTTTTTATTAGCATTATAGATTATCTCATTCAGTGGTATTGCTTACTGGAAATTCTAGCATTATGGAAGATTAGGGCTTTTTGTTTAATTCGATTTTGAAAAATGTTTGGAGTTGCCACCGATCACTTTGGTAGACCGGACACCATTAAAACAACCAAATATTTGTTTTTTTAAAATTAAGGTTTGGGAGTCGGTTACGTGTGGGGAAGGATTAACACCCCACGAACGCCACGAATGCCCGATATCGGTACCTTTTGATTTAATCGTTAATTATTAACTAGATTTATGTTCCGAATGTAGATATTCCTTTTATAAGAAAATATATTTTCGATCCGAATATGAGATTGAAAGCACCCCTATACGTTTATGGCTCCTCTATTCATATTCAAAAAATATATTTCCAACATAAAAGGTTTTTAATGCATGATTGATTATCATCTTGTTCAATTTAAGTTCTAACTTAAAAAAGTTATAATCAATTGAGTGTTATTTAATTTTAGGAATATTATTTAATTTAAAGGCTTACATGGGATAACACCTAATTGCTTGAGCATCATCCATATTTAAACCCAAAATTATATATAATATTCCCTATTTCAATTAATTGAACTATTTATTAAAGTTCCAATCTTAATTAAGGCTCTAATTAATTAATCTAGATTATTTGTCAAATTCTAGGGTTTTAATGTATATTAAGTATTCTACATAAAAGCTTATGTTGAACAACATCACATTGCATTGAGACACCACTCAAATTAGAACTTCAAAGTTTCCCACTTAATACACATTAATTTTCTATAATTTTCTTCCTAATTAAATTATTGAAACTTAATAAAGTGCCTAGAACTAAGGCTTTTTTATGCTAATCAAATTAAACTAGATTATTTAATTATCTATCAATTAATATTATATGCACAATTTAAAACATGCATCAATCATATAATTTAAAGCAATTAATTAAAGGCGGGACTCTATTGAAAAGAATTTAAACTTGAAACTGATTTTATTACTTTTAGGGACTAAACTAAAGTGATTACAAAGTTTTGGGACCAAAATATGAAGAAACCCAAGAAAAAAGGCGCGGGTCAAACTTGACCCGCTTACAAGCGCGTGGACCCCCTTCTACCTGGCTCCAAAACGGCGTCGCATAGCTCAGACTATAAATGCCTCATTTTCAGGCAAAAAATTCTCTTTTCCCTTATTTTCTAAAATTTTACTCTCTCTCTAACTCTCCCCTCTCTCTATACACTCTGCCCATAACAACATTTTCCCAGAATTTGCCCCCATATCGGATCAAAATCCTTCATTTTTGAAGGTGTTCTTCTCGTGTTCATCCAAAATGAGATGAACACAAAGAATTTCGGCAACGAGCCGCTGCCCACCTCGTCGCTCAATCCTTATCCACCATACCCCGATCACCCAAAGTCGTTCGCCGACCACCGTCTACCATCGACGAACTGTCGCGAGGTAATTTTTGACCGTCGACCGAAACCTTAAATACCAAAAAATTCCTTTTTTAATCCTAAACCTTGAATCTAACCCCGGTTCATCAGAACCACCCTTCTCCAACCATCATACACTATCTACCCTGGTCCCGACCCTTTTCAACTCTGCCAGCAAGATGCATATTTCGTCCAACTCCCCTCTTTTCGATTTGCTTTCATTGTTTTGATTTTCATATCTATTACAAACTGACTTCTTTGCTTGCTTAATTGCAAGAATTAAAAGATGATTGAGGTTTACCTTTCTGACGGTGATGATGAAATTTTGGCCGTCGAACTCTCACTGGTGACCATTCAAGTTTCTTTGACTGTTCAATTTATCAGTGACTTCTCAAATTCTGACGTCCGATCAAATTCCAAGGGTAATCGTCTCTCTCCTTATTATTTTTTAATATATGGAAATATTAATTTTTATTTAATGATGTGATTAATGATCTAACATATTCTCTCTCTTGGGTATTTATAAGAATTGACTCCTTGTAAACTTGATTCGGGCCAATAGGTGTGTGACAGGTGGACAAAATTGGGTGGGAATTTTAAATCAAACTCAGATATGTGTTTGTTGGTCTGGATTATACCCGAAAATGGGCGGGAACAGCTGTTAGGACTTGGGTTTTGGGTTTTTGTATTGAGAATAGGCTTTATAATATGTATATGGACATTTAAATTGATATATGTGGGATATTTAGACTAAAATTGATTTATTTATTTAATATGGGCTTTATATTTTGGTTTTATTTATAGTGAAAATATTATACATATATACAGGTACACCCGGGTAAAATTCGAGTTTTACAGCTGCCCTTTTTTGCTTATTGATGTGGAACATGAATTGGGCAAAGACTGAAAAGACACGAATTTTGTCCGCATCTGCCAATTGTCGCTCTGAGCTGCAAGTTCTTATTCTGAACTTTCACTCGTTCATCCCCTTTAGAAAACTTGAACAAGTTCTTATTTTGAACTTCCCAATCCTTCTATCAGGCTAGCCGTGAAGTGTGAACCAGTTCTTCTCATTAGGAACCCATTCATTCTTCCTGGAAATATCAATCTACCTCTTTGTAAAGGTGTCGAACAAGCAAGCTCTTCTCATTAGGAACCCTCTCATTCTTCTTGAAAACCTTAATCTGCCTCTCTGCAAAGACATTAAACAAGTAAGTTCTTCTCATTAGGAACCTTTCATTCTTCGATAGGATAAGTCTTCTCATTAGAAGCTCTTCATTATTTGTTGGGTGAGTTCTTCTCATTAGGAACCCTGTGCTCTTTGCTGCACAAACTCTTCTTATTAGAAGCTCTGTATTCTTTGCTGGCGAACTCTTCTCATTATGAGCTCTTTATTCTTTGCAAGGAATGCCGATTCACCTCCTATGGGAAAAAACTAAACCTGCAAAAAGAAATGTCATCAAATAGTTGTAGATGCCCATTTTGTCTGGGCCCATACATCAACCCAAATAAAAAATACATCAGACCTGTTTTTAAAACCAATAGCCCAATTCAAACAACCAGACCCAAATTAAACCCAACAAACCCATTTACCCAAATTAATGAAATACCCAATTATAACCCAAATTAACCTAATATTATAAATACCTAAACTACCCTTTACCCTAAATATAAAAATATAACCTAAACCCTTATCCCTTATCAACCCCGCCCATCCAACATTCATCTTCAGTGCGTGGCCGCCACGCGCGCCGTCATTGGCCACGCGTGCTGGCCACTACCCTCATCATAACCTCTATCACGCCACCGCCAAGTCGCACTGGCCACCGCCCAAAGTCGCCACTTAAACTTGCATAAGTCAAAAGGCAAAATTTCAGATCTGGAAAATTTCAAGTTGGATGTTATATTTTATTTAAATTTCGGGTTATAAAAACCCATCAAAAACTAGATGTAAGGGGGGAGGAGGTTCGGAGTAAAATAGTAAAAGAGGGGTTTTTGAATATATATATATATATATATATAAAAGTTAAGTTTGAAAGAAAAAACATATTTGAAATATCTCAATCAATATTATTTTGCATGTTCAAAAATCAAAAGGAAATAATAAAAAATGGGGTTAAAACTGAAAGATTTTTTACCGATAAACTCACCTAGGGGCTTCGATTTGAAAAATCGACGTCAGAATCGGACTCTACGCGACCAGAAGTGCCAAAAGGGTAGTCCTTTTCGTGTTTTGAGCCACCGTGGACGGCGGCCGACGTCCCAGCTCAGTCGAGTGAAGGCAGATGAGTTTGAGAGAACTTGAGCTCTTTTTCTTAAATTATCTGATTCAAATGATTTTTTTTTTTGCAAAAAATGGGTATTTAAGGGGTTCTCAAAATGGCATCGTTTTGGTGTCGGCCCTTAAGGCCCAAAACGACACCAAAGCGACGTCATTTGGCCAGGTGACCCATATAGTAGACCCGACCCAGGGGAAGACCTGCGCTATTTTAAAATGGGAAATTACATTTTAACCCTTCCGCATGGGTAAATTACCCTATAACCCCCTGTAAGTTTTAAATATCTTTTAATTTCATCTTTAATTTTAATAAAATCATATTTCAAAGGGTAAATTATTGTTTAGGTCCCTTTGCACTAAAAATATTTTCACTTCGGGTCTGCCGCATGGTTTAATTACCTTACAAGTCTTTGGATATTTTGAAAACCTTGCAACTTGGCCCTAAATCCAGTTTTAATTAATATTAAATAGGCTATTTACAATTTTAGTCCCTCAAATTTTCTACGCTCTTCAATCCAGTTCTAATTCGAGGGAATATTTGTGGATTTAGCCCCCGAATCCTGTACATTATTAATTTTCATTTTTTATTGTTACATTTCTTTTTTTTGTTTATTTATTACTATTAAATAAATAATGTATGATAACATGTATGATATATTTATATATATAGTATATTATAATTTGTACATCATGTGTATAATATATGTACAATATATTTATATAGTATATAGTATATAGTATATTATTATGTATATATTACAATATATATTTTAATATGTTTATTATTATTATGTTAATTATATTGTTATCATTATTATTATTATACTTACGTATTATTAATATTATTTATAGTCTAACATATATATCCGTATATATATCTTGTACATTGTTTTACTCGAATTTTAAATTTAAACCCTTTATTAGGGATTCTCGTAAAAAAACGTACCTCGAACGTAAGGGGTGCCGCTTTTAGTTAATCTCTATCGCAAAATACTATTTTTAAATTCTAAATTATATTTTTAAAATAGATTCTTTTCATTCGGGAATCTAACAGAAATTCTGCCCCGGGCGTAGGGGTGTAAATTCCTTTCATACATAGAAATATTCTTTTAAAATATATTAAGGGATCACAAATTTTAAATCAAATTCGAATTCTTAATTTCCATCGTTTAGACAATACGTAATCGACCATGTACCAATTTTGGGCGTTGTGGGGGTGCTCACCCTTCCCCACACGTAACTGAATCCCGAACCTATTTTCTGGTTTCACAGACCGAAACTCGTTGTTTTAATAAAATGACGAAAATATGTTTTATTAAAATAACCGAGTTTTCAGGTAATCCAATCTCACCTAAATAAAAAAGATTGGTGGCGACTCTATTCAAAATATTTGTTGTAAGAACGCGTCAAGCATCAGTCGCGGGCGGGGCCGTTGTTACAATAGTGAAAAATCAACCTAAAATAATATGAAATATCCTCAATTTCCAGCTTGAAGCGCTAAGGTCTTTAAAGTCACTGCTTTTTCTGCCTAAGGTATCTCGATCTTTTAGTCTGAAGCTCGCATGGAATCTTTTGTTTCTCTTTCTCTGATGGTCGATCTCCTTCTATGCTTGAAACATATGTGACCTGCAAAAGTTAAATATATCATTAATCTTTCAATATTGATTGTAAAGTAATGTGCAATTTAAGTAAATCATTAAAAAAAACTTCAAGTGCTTCAACGAGAGATGCTGAAACTTTTAACCAATTAAACTGTAAATCTTCCACATTTGAGCCCGAAGTTGGTCTATCTTGCTTTCCATCCTGGTAACCTGAACTTCCTTCTTTTCCTTGAAACTGATGGCCCAAAAGATTAATATCTTTGTCAATACCATGCCTCCACTGTCTTATTACGACGACGCTCCAAAAGTTCTCATCATTTCTAAAGGTGTCGACCCGAAGGACTTACTGATGACCCGAAGGTTTTAGAATTGCACTGCACTTTCTGTCTTGTGCAGACAATCAAATGTTATCATCACTCCTGAAGGACTTAACATCAGGCCCGAAGGACTTACTGATGACCCGAAAGTTTTAAGATTGTAATGCACTTTCTGTCATATGCAAACGACCAGATATTCACATCACTCCCGAAGGTGATGGCCCGAAGGACTTAACATTATGCCCGAATAACTTACTAATGACCCAAAGGTTCCTGAAGAAATACGCCTGGATAGTTCAGTTGTTCTCCCCGTCTGAAACATAAATTTCAAGTTCTCAATACAGTTATAAATTCATGTATATTTATCTATGATTAAGTACAGAATTTGTGCAGCAGAGAAGCATTTGTCAAACTTCAACATCTTTAGCTTTCACAATCTTTTGTTTAGCCAAATTTGGGTTCTCAATCTCAATAAGCCCTTGGGTACCTTTTCGTTTCTGCCATATCAGCAACAAAATCAACAGAAAATATAAAGGTAAATAGGACATTCAGCACCTATTGTAAATGGACCAAATGCCATTTGCATTAGACCAAAAATGTAATGATCTCGGGCTCTTCTTCCGCTTCCTCTTCAGACTCTTCTTCTTCTTCCTCCACTTCTTCCTAGAATAAAAGATAAAATGAAGTACGGAAGCAAACACATACACATCTGTAAACTGAAGAAAGAGAAACATAAGAACAAAGCTAACATTATTCAAGAAAAAGAACTTAAGTTTTCTGATTAAGCACTTGACGCAAATGATTATGAAGCACAAAAAGGGGGAAAAAAACAACCATTATCAAATTTATCGTCAATATTAATTAGCTTTCCCTTGAAAACAAATTATAATAACGATGAAAAATGACCCAAACAACCAAAATCCAAGAAAATTACAACATTCAACGTGTCATCCACCCTACAGGAAAAGATATAAAACATAACTTGTCAAAAGCTCAAACAAAGCATCATTTTTGGTTTACCAAACTAGTATTTTCTTCTCAAGGCAAAAAAATTACTTCTTTTAGGACAATATACAGCGACAATACATGATAACGACAAGCAAGTTTCCATAAGTAAACTATTAATTTCAAAGTAAAAATTTCTCTATTTTCTCTGTTTAGCATCTAAAATTTCACACACAGACACACATAAAAAATAATAAAAAAGCAACAAAATCAAAAACCATTACGCTACAGAAACCGTATAGAAACACGCATAAGTACCTCACATGCAAGCGAATTGAAATACACAAAAATTTCCGAATCTAACAATTCATCCATGAAATTACAGAGTCATTTAAAACCAAAAACTTAAGTCTAAAAGTAGAAAATTTTAAATTTCAAACTAAAATTTTCTCTATTTCCCTCTATTTGGCATCTGAACATTTACACGAAAGAAAGGAACAAAAAAAAATCAATACGCTAGAGCTACAGATCCAACAGTTGAAAGCTAGGTTAGATCGGATACCAGGAAGCTTATTTAGTTGGATTTTGGATGAAAGCATGAAATATGAAGTTGATCCCCATGAAATTCTCTATCTTCTGGTACCATTTATTCATGTTTTCCTTGTTTGAAACCTTAGTTTTATGATTTTGATGGATGAAGGGGATGTTTAAATATGATGATTTAAGATTAGATTTTGATGAAGTTGTTGTTGTAGAATCATATCCAAGCTTGTATTATGATTGAAACTACTTGAAAGTAGCTAAATCCTAATTTGTTTAAAGTTAGGGTTTTGATGTGAAGTTGAATTTGGATTGATTTTGATATGGAAATAATTGTAGAAGCTTGGAAATAAAGTTTAGAAGTTGAATTCATTCTTGAATCAAGATGTAAATCTTGAGTGTTGTGACCTTTCATATTCGGCCTTAGGGGGGAAATTGAGAAAATTATGGAAAAATTTCCTAAGGCTAGAAATGATGTGAGAATGATTTTACAAGGCCTATAATGTTGTTTGGATCAATTTGGAAGTTTATAAAGTGTTGAGGACCAAATGACATATTAAGGAAAAATTGAGAGTGAAATGGAAATTGATTAGAAATTAATGTGTTAAGCTTGAATGTATTCTTAGAATACTTGAATATGTTGTCTAATGATTGAATTTGAAGTTCAATGGCAAGGGACCATTTTGAATTATTTGGAAAGTTGAGGTGAATTCTAAAAGAATTCATATTATGGTTATATTATGAGATTTGAGAATGCCTTGTGAATTTGTGAAGGATATGAATAATAAAGGATTTTTAGGAATTTTATTCCTAATATGTGCCTATGTTAGAATGATACTAGCATACGTTTTGAAATATATGTGTTTGGTAAACGATGATTTTATAGATCATGAACGTGATCAAGATCGTATTACGAGCAAGTTTAAAGATAAGGAAAAAGTTCAAGAGTAAAGTTAAAAGCAATAGTAATGTTTACTAGTGAGGCATCAGGTGAGTGCAATATATACATAACATGATACATGGATGTTTTATTCATCATTGGGAAGACTTGCGATAAGTCTACCTGGTTTATATATTGACATGATATTTATGTCATTGATCATATAATTGACATATTTTAAATATGTCAAAGATTGAACATAAATGCATGAATCACTAGTTATATATATGATGTTATATTATGAATTTTATTTCAGGTATGAAATGCCCAACATTAAATTATGTTGATATACATTGTCATGGATGAAATAAATACGGAAATTATGTCCAAATAAGTCATTGAGAGACAGGGTATAGTTGGCATGCCATAGCCCAGTAGCATGCTGCATATATGGTTTAGCACTATAGTGTATATAAAGGACACTTAGTGCATATGGTGGGCACGACCTTATGTGTATTATGGTGGGCACGACCTTATGTGTATTAGCACTTCGGTGTATATTTGACTCGAGTACACAAGGTCCTTATAGGTTTATATTTGGGCTATGATATTGGTAAAAAATTGATAAACGGGTGAAAGAGTTTATAAACTCTTAAAGTTATGGCAAGTATATTGGTAAGAAAGTTATATCTGGTTTATATTATGTTAATATATGATTAACATGATGGTAATTCATATCTAGTGATTCATAATGCATGAATATTGTTACATGTTATTAATTATAGTTATGTTATATTGCAATAGATATTATTATTGCCTCACTAAGTATATACTTAGCGTGTGATGATTTTCACGCGTAGATAAAAAGCAGAAACCGGAGTAAGAAGCGGGCATCCTACTTATCTGAAGTATAATCACGGTATCTATAATAACATCTTTTAATGTGTTTTGATGTTTCTAGATGGCATGTATATGTTAAAATTAGTCAATTATATACTAGTTTATATATAGTTTGTAATAACATATAAACTAGTTTATGTTTATAGTGGATGATGAGTTATATTAAATTGAAAATCAAATAATGTCTAGAAAAGGTTAAATAGAGCAATAAGGTAGATTTTTATTTTAGGCAGTTATATTCCTTATATATTATAGATAAGAATTGTTAAGTTGCTGCCTGAAATCGGACTTAGTTCGATGGAATAAAAATTTGAAATATGATTCTATCGATAAATAGTAAAATGGATAATTTATCATTTTTCTTATAAATATTAATGTGGTATGTTGGTATATTCTTTATGTGATACTCTAATTAGTATTAAATATAGAATACTGGTTAGGGTGTTATATTTATTGGTATTAGAGCTACAGGTTTAGCCGGTTCTGGATACGAATCGAGTTTGTTGAAAGTCAGAATTATATACATGCCACTAGGATGTCAAAATTGCTGATATTTGTATGAATATAATTGGGTGACTAGTAATTAGTATTGTTACTCCTTACTTATAAGGGATGATTGTGACATTAACAGATGTCAGATCATCAGGAATCTCATCAGGCAATCGGGCGTGATATGCCTGCTCAGAGTGGAAGTAATGAGGTGAATCAATACTCGCCTCAGGATCAACAGAATGTAGAGCCATTAGCTTAGGAGCAAAGAAATATGCATGTGCAAGATCAAGGCTTATTTCTCCAGGCATTGGAAGCTATTGTAAATCAGTGAGCACCAGTATCAGTTCCAAAGGAATTAAAGAAAATGAAAGCACTAGAATTTTGAGGTGATACTGATGTCGATCATATGGTCGTTGATTACTGGTTGAATGATATTAAAATCATGTTGAGTAGGATTTCATGCGATGATCAAGGAAGGTTAGAATGAGTAGTATCTATTTTGATGGAGCAAGCGAACGTGTGGTGGAATGTAGTCAATGCACGAGTTCCTCCATAATAGATTATATGAGAATTCTTTCTAAAAGAATTCAAAGAAAAATATATTGGGGACCTGTTCATTGAAGAAATGAGGCAACAGTTCCTGGATTTGAAATAATTGGGCAGGACAGTTTATGAATACGAATGTGAATTCAATAGACTAAGCTGATTTGCGGTAGAATTTTGTTGCGTGTGATAAGTGCTACGCAATTGTGCAAGTATACACGTCGCAAGTAATAAAGTGATATGAGTATCGAGTATCGTCTCCACAGGGATTGGTTTGGGCCACTTTGCTTAAGTTTCTTTGACTTTGTGAAAAGTAAAAACACAATTAAAGGATTAAAGGAGTTTAACTAATAACTAAACTAGAAAGCAATAAAGTAAAAGAAAAGATGAGATCGATTGAGAGAGATAGGCTAGGTTATCGTGAGTTGAGGTGTGATAGCCGATTGGATTGTCTTGGTAAAAGAGTGCACGGGCAACTCTTTTGATTGGCCGTTGCACAACGGGTTGCCTTGACAACTAATTGATGGTTGCTGGGCGACTAGTTGGGCAACTACTTGGGCGATCGGGCAGCAACTTCAAGGTTGGCGGAGCGTTCTTCAATGGTTTCTTCTTATCCCTAAGTCGAAACTCTAGCTACTTGTGCATGCCTTGATAATACATCCCTGCGTGAATCAAGGGTGAACAACAACCAATCTTGCACTCCTCTTAGCCGTTGAAATCCTTAACTTATTCCTAAGCCGGATTAATCTTCACCATCATTGGATTGAATAAAGATCATATTCATTCGTTTCTTGAATCTAACTCTCCCGATATTAGATAAATGGATGAAATCACGAGATCCTCTCCCAATTCACTCGCAAACAATAATAAGAATCAAGAATGAATAAACCTTGAAATAGAAAAGTACAAACTCTTATTACCTAAACAAAAACCAATAGTTTCTCACAACCACAAAACACAATAACCATAGCCGATCAAGTTAGTTCATGGTTGGGTTCAAAAGATATACAAAGAATAATCCCCAAACCATGAATCTAATAGAAGCAAAGAAGAAGAAGAAGTCGAAATTCCCCTAATGCTCTCTTGTCGAAATTTCCCCCTTGCTCTCCCTCGAAATTTCTCTATTTTTCTCTCCCCCTTGGATTGTCGAAATCTCCTTGCTATTTATAGGGCTAGGCCAAAGTCCTTCTTTGAGGAGGAGTTTGAGTTGGAATTAAATTATCTTTAAAGAATATAATTCTTTATTATAATTTTATTCCTATTAGAACTTCTCCTATCTTCTTGGAATTTAATTCTTCTTTAATCTCTGCATGGCAATCAAATTCCTTTGGGCTTGGGCCTTGCTCCATGTCATCTTGGGCTTGTAAAGTCATGAATTTCGACATCCATATTGCATTTTGTCTTTGTCGACAAATGCCATGGCAACTGGCTCGGCGTCTCCTTCATGCATTGCCCTGGCAACTAGCTCGGCATATCCTTCATGCATTGCCCTGACAACTAGCTCGGCATTGCTTTGGCAAGTGATTCTGCACATACACACACAAAAACACACCAAAGCAGCATCTTTTTCCACAAAAATCACCAAGTTATGAAATCAAGCTCAACGGTGGAAAGAAACATGAATTAATTCATGAATGACTAATTATGCAACTATTATGAGCTTAAGTCTAACAATAATATGAGTAAAAAGGGTAATAAAAATAGTACTTTTGAACACTTATCACGCCCCCAAACTCGAACTATTGCTTGTCCTCAAGCAATGCAAACTAGCAATTACCTGCCAAGACTTTAATCATCAAAGACATGCTTCAAACTTGAATTCAAACCTCGGAACCGTGGCACAAAGTATGATCACCTTTTAATTTTTCGGATAGCACAAAAAATTACCCGGAACCAAACTATAATGCTCGTGACAATGTGTGTGCGTAGTTGTGTACAAGTTGATTTTCAAGATTCTATGTGAACAATAGGCTTTTATCAATTTAATTATCGGGGCATTTGTTTTTATTTTCACTAGAGCCAATTTCAGGCACCTCTAGCAAAGTAAGCTATTTCTCATTTTATTTTAGTCGACTAGAGCCAATTTCGGGCACCTCTAGCGATTCTTTAATGTGCATTAACTACTAGAGCCAGTTTCGGGCACCTCTAGCAAGAAAGTGTATTTACTACTAGAGCCAGTTTTGGGCACCTCTAGCAAGAAATTATTTTTTAATTTTCAATTTTAAATTTACCCAAATTTTAAGCAACCTAAGTTCACTAAGTTTCTTTCAATCAACAAGCCACAACCGTGTAAAAAAAATCAGCATCATAGTAAAATTCTAAGTTCTTTTCATGCAATCCTAAAATTAAAGGTTCTTTCAATTAAGTGCAGTGGCAAAAATTTATCATTGGATATTCAACAAGTCTTAAGCAATTAAATCAAATTAAAGGCATGGCAAGTAACATATGCAACCTATATGTGATTGCTAAAGATGAATGCAACTCAAAATGAAACTAACTAGAAACCAACACCCCCCCAAACTCGAGAGAAGCATTGTCCTCAATGCACGTAAAAGTGGAACAAAATTTAAAAGAAACTAAATGAAATGAGTTAGTCAGAGAGGTCGTCACCTCGAGTGATGAGTTTCCTTCGTGCCGTTTGCTTGATTCATTTTTTAGTCGGTGGTTGAATACTGGTGCCGCGTGAATAGCATTGCTTTGATTTGATCCATGTTTGCCGATGCAGGTTCACTTTCATGGGCATCAGTAGTTGCCGAAGCCATTGTTGTTGCCTGGGCATCACCAGTTTCTGTTGTGGTTGCTGTGGCAAGTAGTCGGCAGTGAATTTCCTTAGCATGGTGGTTGTGAGTCTTGTTGTGGAAAAGAAACACTGGAAACTAAAGATAATGAAGAAAAATAAAATATATCCTAAAAATAAAGAGAAAAAAATAACCAAAAATAATAGAACAAAATAGTTCAAAAAATAAAAATAAAAATAAATGTATCAGTAGTTGCCGTGGCGTCGAGGGTTGCCGAGGCATGCACATCCATGGTTGACGAGGCGTCGAGGAGTTGCCGAGGCGTGGCGTCCATGGTTGCCGAGGCGCGCGTGCTCGAGGAGTTGTTGCGGTGTTGAAGGTTGCCGTTTTGATACTTCTTATAGTCCATCCGCACCCTCCATCGGGTGATAATATTGCCCAAAAAGAGTTTGGCCAATGTGCTTGCCACTACTCCCTTTGCGTTACCATGGTGGAGGTGTCTTTCTTCTTTGTTCGCTTGTAGTCCATGTATACTCTCCACCTTGCTACTATTCCCGAAGGCACAAATATATTAATAGGAAAAATTATATCCATTCTCAACCATTCAATTACCTCATTCTTGTTAACTTCTATCATGGTTGGATGTAGCCTTTGTTGTCGTGGGCAATTGCTGCTCAAGCCAATTGCCGTGACAATCAGTTGTCAAATTTTTCTCTAAGTCAAGGGAAGAATCAATTTTCTCAAGAGCTTTATGAATCCAAACACCTTTTTCTTTTGGCCTCTCAAACATCTCCATCAAGAGAGATTTGATGGCTTCAAATCTACCAATCTCGGTTCCTCAAGACATACCGCAATGGACAATGTGAGTTTTTAAAGAATTCAAAAGGTTCAACTATTACCTGCTCATATTCCATTGGCAAAGTATTATCATCTTGTTGATCTTGCATGTGGTCGTGTAATTGTCGTGGCAATTGTAGATGAGAGCAATCTACTGATTCTGTTTCAAAGCATCAACGTTGTAACCTTACGGGCATCGGGTTCCTCGAGAATTTCTTTGTAGTATTGTTGTTCTCGGCTTCACCGAGTGTTGTCGCGCATTGCTCGCTTCAGGCTCCTCAATCATTGCCGAGGCAATTTGTTGTTCAGCCCATCATGTGTTGGGCAGTCTCTCTCATTGGCATCCTCTTGACTTTGAGGTTCTAGTTGTTCCTCACACATCGGAGAGATTTCTTTGTATTGCTCCTTATCCTCTTGCCTTGGGACGTCGGTATCCCTAGGAATGAATTGTTGGTGCATGTTATCCATGACATATGTGGATCTCCCGATTGATCTTTGAATCCCCTAAGGTTGCATCCCACCGAGCTATCCTCGTATCCATAGATTTTGATAGTTCTCGAATCTCTTCAATTGATTCGTCAAGTTTAGCCAAGGAAGCTAGTAACGTTTCCTCCAAGGAATTGGAATGCTCTTGAAAAGGACTACATTGCCATGGCATATCTGTTGTCGCGCAAAATTGTTATGGTAAAAAAATTTTGAGCTTTTTGACCATACCATGAAGAATTTTGCTGTTGGTTCCTCTATGGTCCTCCATGTAGTTATATGCACCGAAAATGTGAGGGCAATTTTCAAACACATGATGTTCTCCACACATAGCACAAGATTTTTCCATGGTATAAGTTCTTTGGGCTTTTCTCGGTTGGTATAGGTAATCATCAAAGGGTGCAAGGAACTCTTGATTGAATTGATTCATATCTTCCAACATCATCTCTCGAATAGATTGGTTTTTATTTCCCGACATGTTGATGTTCCTTAACTTTAGAAGCGCACCTTTTTTTTTTTTGATAAAACAAACAAAAAGAAAAGTTAGTAAAACTAAGAAATAAATGCAATAACAAAAACAACTAACACCAATTGCCAATCCCCGACAACGGCGCCAAAAACTTGTTGCGTGTGATAAGTGCTACGCAATTGTGCAAGTATACACGTCGCAAGTAATAAAGTGATATGAGTATCGAGTATCGTCTCCACAGGGATTGGTTTGGGCCATTTTGCTTAAGTTATTGTGACCGTGAAAAGTAAAAACACAATTAAAGGATTAAAGGAGTTTAACTAATAACTAAACTAGAAAGCAATAAAGTAAAAGAAAAGATGAGATCGATTGAGAGAGATAGGCTAGGTTATCGTGAGTTGAGGTGTGATAGCCGATTGGATTGTCTTGGAAAAAGAGTGCACGGGCAACTCGATTTGCCGTGGCGACTTGCACAACGGGGTTGCCTTGGCAACTAATTGATGGTTGCACGGGCGACTAGTTGGGCAACTACTTGGGCGATCGGGCAGCAACTTCAAGGTTCGGCGGAGCGTTCTTCAATGGTTTCTTCTTATCCCTAAGTCGAAACTCTAGCTACTTGTGCATGCCTTGATAATACATCCTGCGTGAATCAAGGGTGAACAACAACCAATCTTGCACTCCTCTTAGCCGTTGAAATCCTTAACTTATTCCTAAGCCGGATTAATCTTCACCATCATTGGATTGAATAAAGATCATATTCATTCGTTTCTTGAATCTAACTCTCCGATATTAGATAAATGGATGAAATCACGAGATCCTCTCCCAATTCACTCGCAAAAACAATAATAAGAATCAAGAATGAATAAACCTTGAAATAGAAAAGTACAAACTCTTATTACCTAAACAAAAACCAATAGTTTCTCACAACCACAAAACACAATAACCATAGCCGATCAAGTTAGTTCATGGTTGGGTTCAAAAGATATACAAAGAATAATCCCCAAACCATGAATCTAATAGCAAAGCAAAGAAGAAGAAGAAGTCGAAATTCCCTAATGCTCTCTTGTCTAAATTCCCCCTTGCTCTCCCTCTAAATTTCTCTATTTTTCTCTCCCCTTGGATTTGTGAAATCTCCTTGCTATTTATAGGGCTAGGCCAAAGTCCTTCTTTGAGGAGGAGTTTGAGTTGGAATTAAATTATCTTTAAAGAATATAATTCTTTATTATAATTTTATTCCTATTAGAACTTCTCCTATCTTCTTGGAATTTAATTCTTCTTTAATCTCTGCATGGCAATCAAATTCCTTTGGGCTTGGGCCTTGCTCCATGTCATCTTGGGCTTGTAAAGTCATGAATTTCGACATCCATATTGCATTTTGTCTTTGTCGACAAATGCCATGGCAACTGCTCGGCGTCTCCTTCATGCATTGCCCCGCAACTAGCTCGGCATATCCTTCATGCATTGCCCTGACAACTAGCTCGGCATTGCTTTGGCAAGTGATTCTGCACATACACACACAAAAACACACCAAAGCAGCATCTTTTTCCACAAAAATCACCAAGTTATGAAATCAAGCTCAACGGTGGAAAGAAACATGAATTAATTCATGAATGACTAATTATGCAACTATTATGAGCTTAAGTCTAACAATAATATGAGTAAAAAGGGTAATAAAAATAGTACTTTTGAACACTTATCACGCCCCCAAACTCGAACTATTGCTTGTCCTCAAGCAATGCAAACTAGCAATTACCTGCCAAGACTTTAATCATCAAAGACATGCTTCAAACTTGAATTCAAACTCGAAACCGTGGCACAAAGTATGATCACCTTTTAATTTTTGGATAGCACAAAAAATTACCCGGAACCAAACTATAATGCTCGTGACAATGTGTGTGCGTGAAGTTGTGTACAAGTTGATTTTCAAGATTCTATGTGAACAATAGGCTTTTATCAATTTAATTATCGGGCATTTGTTTTTATTTTCACTAGAGCCAATTTCAGGCACCTCTAGCAAAGTAAGCTATTTCTCATTTTATTTTAGTCGACTAGAGCCAATTTGGGCACCTCTAGCGATTCTTTAATGTGCATTAACTACTAGAGCCAGTTTGGGCACCTCTAGCAAGAAAGTGTATTTACTACTAGAGCCGTTTTGGGCACCTCTAGCAAGAAATTATTTTTAATTTTCAATTTTAAATTTACCCAAATTTTAAGCAACCTAAGTTCACTAAGTTTCTTTCAATCAACAAGCCACAAACGTGTAAAAAAATCAGCATCATAGTAAAATTCTAAGTTCTTTTCATGCAATCCTAAAATTAAAGGTTCTTTCAATTAAGTGCAGTGGCAAAAATTTATCATTGGATATTCAACAAGTCTTAAGCAATTAAATCAAATTAAAGGCATGGCAAGTAACATATGCAACCTATATGTGATTGCTAAAGATGAATGCAACTCAAAATGAAACTAACTAGAAACCAACACCCCCAAACTCGAGAGAAGCATTGTCCTCAATGCACGTAAAAGTGGAACAAAATTTAAAAGAAACTAAATGAAATGAGTTAGTCGGAGAGGTCGTCACCTCGAGTGATGAGTTTCCTTCGTCCGTTTGCTTGATTCATTTTTTAGTCGGTGGTTGAATACTGGTGCCGCGTGAATAGCATTGCTTTGATTTGATCCATGTTTGCCGATGCAGTTCACTTTCATGGGCATCGTAGTTGCCGGCCATTGTTGTTGCCCGGGCATCACCGGTTTCTGTTGTGGTTCTTTGTGGCAAGTAGTCGGTGAGTGAATTTCCTTAGCATGGTGGTTGTGAGTCTTGTTGTGGAAAAGAAACACTGGAAACTAAAGATAATGAAGAAAAATAAAATATATCCTAAAAATAAAGAGAAAAAAATAACCAAAAATAATAGAACAAAATAGTTCAAAAAATAAAAATAAAAATAAATGTATCGTAGTTGCCGTGGCGTCGAGGGTTGCCGAGGCATGCACATCCATGGTTGACGAGGCGTCGGGAGTTGCCGAGGGCAGGCGCTGGCCCATGGTTGCCGAGGCGTGCGTATCGGGAGTTGTTGCGGTGTTGAAGGTTGCCGTTTCGATACTTCTTATAGTCCATCCATCCACCCTCCATCGGGTGATAATATTGCCCAAAAAGAGTTTGGCCAATGTGCTTGCCACTACTCCCTTTGCGTTACCATGGTGGAGGTGTCTTTCTTTTTGTTCGCTTGTAGTCCATGTATACTCTCCACCTTGCTACTATTCCCGAAGGCACAAATATATTAATAGGAAAAATTATATCCATTCTCAACCATTCAATTACCTCATTCTTGTCGACTTCTATCATGGTTGGATGTAGCCTTTGTTGTCGTGGCAATTGTTGCTCAAGCCAATTGCCGTGACAATCAGTTGTCAAATTTTCTCTAAGTCAAGGGAAGAATCAATTTTCTCAAGAGCTTTATGAATCCAAACACCTTTTTCTTTTGGCCTCTCAAACATCTCCATCAGTAGAGATTTGATGGCTTCAAATCTACCAATCTCGGTTCCTCAAGACATACCCGCAATGGACAATGTGAGTTTTTAAAGAATTCAAAAGGTTCAACTATTACCTGCTCATATTCCATTGGCAAAGTATTATCATCTTGTTGATCTTGCATGTGGTCGTAATTGTCGTGGCAATTGTAGATGAGAGCAATCTACTGATTCTGTTTCAAGCATCAACGTTGTAACCTTCTCGGGCATCAGGTTCCTCGAATTTGCTGTAGTATTGTTGTTCTCAGCTTCACCGAGTGTTGTCGCGCATTGCTCGTTCAGGCTCCTCAATCATTGCCGAGGCAATTTGTTGTTCAGGCCCATCATGTGTTGGGCAGTCTCTCTCATTGGCATCCTCTTGACTTTGAGGTTCTAGTTGTTCCTCACACATCGGAGAGATTTCTTTGTATTGCTCCTTATCCTCTTGCCTTGGGACGTCAGTATCCCTAGGAATGAATTGTTGGTGCATGTTATCCATGACATATGTGGATCTCCCCGATTGATCTTCTGAATCCCCTAAGGTTGCATCCCACTGAGCTATCCTCGTATCCATAGATTTTGATAGTTCTCGAATCTCTTCAATTGATTCGTCAAGTTTAGCCAAGGAAGCTAGTAACGTTTCCTCCAAGGAATTGGAATGCTCTTGAAAAGGACTACATTGCCATGGCATATCATTTGTCGCGGCAAAATTGTTATGGTAAAAAAATTTTGAGTTTTTTTGACCATACCATGAAGAATTTTGCTGTTGGTTCCCTCTATGGTCCTCCATGTAGTTATATGCAACCGAAAATGTGAGGGCAATTTTCAAACACATGATGTTCTCCACACATAGCACAAGATTTTTCCATGGTATAAGTTCTTTGGGCTTTTCTCGGTTGGTATAGGTAATCATCAAAGGGTGCAAGGAACTCTTGATTGAATTGATTCATATCTTCCAACATCATCTCTCGAATAGATTGGTTTTTATTTCCCGACATGTTGATGTTCCTTAACTTTAGCGCACCTTTTTTTTTTTTTTTTTTGATAAAACAAACAAAAAGAAAAGTTAGTAAAACTAAGAAATAAATGCAATAACAAAAACAACTAACACCAATTGCCAATCCCGACAACGGCGCCAAAAACTTGTTTGCGTGTGATAAGTGCTACGCAATTGTGCAAGTATACACGTCGCAAGTAATAAAGTGATATGAGTATCGAGTATCGTCTCCATGAGGGGATTGGTTTGGGCCATTTTGCTTAAGTTCTTGACTTTGTGAAAAGTAAAAACACAATTAAAGGATTAAAGGAGTTTAACTAATAACTAAACTAGAAAGCAATAAAGTAAAAGAAAAGATGAGATCGATTGAGAGAGATAGGCTAGGTTATCGTGAGTTGAGGTGTGATAGCCGATTGGATTGTCTTGGAAAAAGAGTGCACGGCAACTCGGTTGCCGTGGCGACTTGCACAACGGGGTTGCCTTGGCAACTAATTGATGGTTGCCTGGGCGACTAGTTGGGCAACTACTTGGGCGACTGGGCAGCAACTTCAAGGTTCGGCGGAGCGTTCTTCAATGGTTTCTTCTTATCCCTAAGTCGAAACTCTAGCTACTTGTGCATGCCTTGATAATACATCCCTGCGTGAATCAAGGGTGAACAACAACCAATCTTGCACTCCTCTTAGCCGTTGAAATCCTTAACTTATTCCTAAGCGGATTAATCTTCACCATCATTGGATTGAATAAAGATCATATTCATTCGTTTCTTGAATCTAACTCTCCGATATTAGATAAATGGATGAAATCACGAGATCCTCTCCCAATTCACTGCAAACAATAATAAGAATCAAGAATGAATAAACCTTGAAATAGAAAAGTACAAACTCTTATTACCTAAACAAAAACCAATAGTTTCTCACAACCACAAAACACAATAACCATAGCCGATCAAGTTAGTTCATGGTTGGGTTCAAAAGATATACAAAGAATAATCCCCAAACCATGAATCTAATAGAAGAAGCAAAGAAGAAGAAGAAGTCGAAATTCCCTAATGCTCTCTTGTCTAAATTTCCCCTTGCTCTCCCTCGAAATTTCTCTATTTTTCTCTCCCCTTGGATTGTCGAAATCTCCTTGCTATTTTATAGGCTAGGCCAAAGTCCTTCTTTGAGGAGGAGTTTGAGTTGGAATTAAATTATCTTTAAAGAATATAATTCTTTATTATAATTTTATTCCTATTAGAACTTCTCCTATCTTCTTGGAATTTAATTCTTCTTTAATCTCTGCATGGCAATCAAATTCCTTTGGGCTTGGGCCTTGCTCCATGTCATCTTGGGCTTGTAAAGTCATGAATTTCGACATCCATATTGCATTTTGTCTTTGTCGACAAATGCCATGGCAATGGCTCAGCGTCTCCTTCATGCATTGCCTCGCAACTAGCTCGGCATATCCTTCATGCATTGCCCTGACAACTAGCTCGGCATTGCTTTGGCAAGTGATCTTGCACATACACACACAAAAACACACCAAAGCAGCATCTTTTTCCACAAAAATCACCAAGTTATGAAATCAATCTCAACGGTGGAAAGAAACATGAATTAATGCATGAATGACTAATTATGCAACTATTATGAGCTTAAGTCTAACAATAATATGAGTAAAAAGGGTAATAAAAATAGTACTTTTGAACACTTATCAAATTTCTTCTAACTAAAAAATGCAAAATTGATAAACTCATAGATGGGTTGGATTCTCAATATAAAAGGGTATCGGTTTCTCGTAATTCCACCACTTTCCAAGAGGCAGTGAATCAAACAAAAGCTATGGAGAAAGTAAACCTCGAGGAAAAAGCGGGAAAATAGGTCCAGACAGGAAAAATATCTAGAAGTTCTTTTGTTGCGCCGTCATTTAAACGCAATAAAGGTTTTCCACTGAAAAATCCAACGACATCAGTCTTTTCAGCTAAAAAATGGATATTCTGGAGGGAAGTCAAAGCAGGCTCAGACTGTTACTACGAGTAATCGGGGCTCCAAATTTCGTTATATTCCAGAATATGAATATTATGGAAAAAGGCATTCTGGTCAATGCTGGTTCGTTGGTGGAGAATGCTATAATTGTGGACAAGCTAGTCATTTCAAAAAAAAATTGTCCAGAGCTTCACTCTGACCGGTTGGTTGTATCGCCTCATGTAACCCCCTAAATTTAACCTAATTTCTTAGATTAATTCTTGGGAGTTAAGTTTAAAAAACTTGTCCCTCAAGAAACGCATTGTAGGTTTACTTGTTTATGAAACAAAACTATTATTTAATAATAATAATTATCGTGAAATAACTCAATTAATGACGAATCACAAACATTAAAATATATCATAAAAATTCAATAAAAATATCCGAATTAAATCCAGAAATGCATGTTGAAACAAAATCCCAATTTAAATGTCCCAAATGTCTGAATTACAAAATATTCCAAAATATGTTAAAACAATAATCCGAAATAATTGAAAGAGTTCATAATGAATAATAAAATATCCAAGCAAAATGTGAGATGCTCCAAGTACCGAGTCGCCTAAAAGAGTCTGAGTATCTGAAATAAGAAACTATGGGGGTGTAAGCTAAAAAGCTTAGTGTGTCTCTAAAGTGCAAGCAACACAAAAACAAAAAAAATATTTTTATTTTCTGATAAAGTTTTTTCTGAATGCGTAATAAATCTAATAAATCCAAATCATAATGTTATGATGTCCGATGCATGACTCGATACTCGACTATCCGATATCATACAGAGTGGAGGTTGCCCTCGCCAGAGTAGAAGTTTCCCTCGCTTTTTCTAAACATAATTTTGATCCCAAGACTCGTGATATGATTTGTAAAATCATAAATCCGAACTCTTACGAGTGTCTCATTTTCTGAAAATCCAATGTTTGATTTAACAACACAATTTAATATGCCATGCATGATGTTTTCAAAACATTCTCAAATCACAATCAATCAGATAATAAATCAAGCAAGATATAAAACATTATTTTTCAGTATATAGCACAGTAAGAAACATACAAATATATGGTACAAGAAGAGACACACCTTAGCAAACTATAGCTCTAATGCCGGAAGAACGCGCCTCACGTTCAGGTCTAGCTGAATCGAAACCTACGATGATAACTCTATATTAATAACCATTTTTAACACTAAGCCACCACTAAAAACGTAATAACTGAATCGAATGCATACTCATGTAAAGGCCTCAAAGAACGCACACAATTGATCTGAACAGAAAGAGGTGGTAACTCGTCAGCCTTAGAGACGATACCTGAACACGAGAATAATTCAGGTTCAACCAAGAGGTTGAGATTTTATAGCTTAGGGTTCAACAAAATCGCACATCTCTCTCCCATCACCTCTTTCTATTACACCAAAAATTAGGGTTCAATCCCCAAAACGGTGGCTCGTTAGAACAACATCAATGGCGGTAGCACAAACTTAACATCGATAGATCTAACTATGTGCATCGGCATGATTAAAACCACAAGAATAGCAAAAAGATTTTTGAATCATAACACAACCCACATAAAGCACAATCAAAGAAGAAGAGGCCAACGGTGGCTTACCCAACTCGAATTCGACAGATGAGAGGCAGAGGGTACGACGGCGGTGTAAAACTCGAATGAAAACTCAAATAACGATGAGAAATAGAGATGTTGATTTATTCGCGACACCACAACGAAGAAAAAGATGTGATTGGTGTTGCACACGAAAGATGCTAGGTCGACGGTCAGAGCACGATCAAAGAGGAAAATGGGTGAGGGTAAGATGAAAAACTGAGAGAGTGTGGTTTAAAGGCTACAGATATGCCTAAGGCAAAAAAATGGCTGCTAGGGTTAAAAATAAAAATGCGATTATAAACCTTTCTCGAATGGTTAAATCACAAGATAAGGGTCCAAAGATTTAACCCACATTTCAGAATGGTCACCAAATTTTCAATTTTACTCAAATTAGCCACTAAAAACATTTTAGGATAATCCAAATGCCAATTCATCAATTACGATTTTCAAACCAAAATCCCTGAATGTTAGGGTTTCTGAATTAGGGATTTCGCAATTTAGGTTTTCTGAATTAGGGCAAAATTTGGGGTGTTACAACTCTCTCCCTTAAAAGAAATTTCATCTACAAAATTTTTAGACTTAACAACAGATTCCCAACTAACGAACACATTCTTATTCTTCTTCATTCTAAATTTATAAATCATAACCAAAAGTAAGAACTGGTCAAAAAGTACCTGCTAAGCCATCGTGCATATCATCATATCCAACGTGAGATCCGGTCAAATATACAAAACTTGGTTTTCTAGCCTCAGATATAACTGATCCACCTCTCTGAGCATGTCTACCTCTACTAGCAGTACCCAAAACAGTACTAGAAGCAGTTGCCCTCTACCTCTGTGTGGTGTCTGAACTGATGCATGTGCCTGACTCTGCATGGATGAACCAGTAGGTGAACGCGGACAATTCTTTAAATAATGCTCTTGAGAACCATATATAAAATGCTCTACTCATCAATCTGCACTTTCCGTTATGCTTTTTATTGCAATAATCGCATAGAGAAATAGGTCGACGAACTTTTGAACTACCCAATCTACTAGACGGAATTACTTGTATTGCAGGTCTCACATTTCGATGACTATGAGGAACAGACTCATCTCTAGGCTTCTTTCTAGGCAAGTTGACACAACTATGTTAAGCAGATGGGTCTGATTACTTCCCGGCTTGACTAGCATTCTGAAGTTCATCCTCTTTCATGAGTGAATCTATCCTCTCAGTGGTCTTAGCTCGACCAACTAGCTCGCTAAACACCTTATCATGATGTGTAGCAACTTCTCTCTGAAGCGGTAAACGAACCTCACCCAAAAACCAATTACACTTATCTTTCTCGGTCGCAACTAACCACGAAACATATTTGGCTAACCTCAAGAACTCTATCTCATAGTCATTTACAGACATGTCATTCTGCTTTAGATTTATAAAATCATCGCGACACTTTGCCAAGAACTCAGCTCCCACATATCGATCCTAAAATGTCTGTCGGAAAAACTCCCATATGACTTGACTAGATGGAACGGTGTCTATCACAGACTCCCACCAATTTTGTGCTTCACCCTATAGCAGTGATACAACGGCTCTTAATTTCTGATCGACAGGATAATCTATGTCAACAAACAAACGTTGCAACTTCTTTAGCCAATACTCAGTATCAGCTGGATGTGTACCAGTTTTTCCCTCAAACAATTTTATCCCAGCAGTTAAAAATTCTGTAGATATGGGTTTCCTCAAACCCTCTGACTGGCAGAGATAACGCAACAACTCTCGGTGCACCGTGGTACTGTTTGGCTGAACTGTCTCTAAGTCCTCAACGTCGCTAGAATTATTACTCTAAGTCGGATGTCCTCCCAATGGCTCAACCTCATTATCTGATATTTCATTCTAATTTTCTGCTTGATCAACAGAAGGCATATGATCACTTCCAGAAGCGACGATACGACCTCGGCCATGACTACTCACAAGGCTAGAACCCCTACGCGGTGGCATAGTATACTATCTATAAAAGGTAAGAGCCTAAAGTTAGATTCGGTACTGAAGTCTCAGATTTTAAAACAATTGAAAACGTTAAAATCAAAATCACATAATATTGTAGTATATTTTTCAGAAAATTCTCATTTATCCCAAAATATTTTAGACGCATGCAGAAGTCAAAAATATTTTGAAAATAACTTTTGTGAGCCTCACAGTCCGAGGGTTGAACCGAGCTTTGATACCACTAAATGCAACCCCCTAAATTTAACATAATTTCTTATATTAAATCTTGGGAGTTAAGTTTGAAAAACTTGTCCCTCAAGAAACGCATTGTAGGTTTACTTGTTTATGAAACAAAATTATTATTTAATAATAATAATTATTGTGAAATAACTCAATTATGACGAATTAAAAATATTAAAATATATCATAAAAATATCCGAATTAAATCCAGAAATGCATGTTGAAACAAAATCCCAATTTAAATCTCCCAAATGTTTGAATTAAAAAATATTCCAAAATATTTTAAAACATTAATCCAAAATAATTGAAAGAGTTCATACTGAATAAAAAAATATCCGAGCAAAATGCTAGATGCTCCAAGTATCGAGTCGCCTAAAAGAGTCTGAGTATCTAAAAGAAGAAACTATGAGGGTGTAAGCTAAAAAGCTTAGCGTGTCTCTAAAGTGCAAGCAACACAAAAACAAAATAGATTTTTATTTTCTGATAAAATCTTTTTTGAAAGCGTAATAAATCTGATAAATCCAAATCATAATGTTATGATGTCTGATGCATGACTCAATACCTGACTATCCGATATCTACAAAGTGGAGGTTGCCTTCGCCAGAGTGAAGGTTTTCCTTGCTTTTTCCGAACATAATTATGATCCCAAGACTCATGATATGATTTGTAAAATCATAAATCCGAGCTCTTACGAGTGTCTCATTTTTTGAAAATCTGATGTTTGATTTAACAACACAATTTAATATGCCATGCATGATGTTTTCAAAACATTTTCAAATCACAATCAATCAGATAATAAATGAAGCAAGATATAAAACATTATTTTTTAGTATATAGCACAGTAAGAAACACACAAATATATGGCACATGAAGAGACACACCTTAGCAAGCAGTAGCTCTAATGATGGAGGAACGCGCCTCACGTTTAGGTCTAGCTGAATCGAAACCTATGATGATAACTCTATATTAATAACCATTTTTAACACTAAGCCACCACTAAAAACATAATAACTGAACCAAAGGCATACTCACGTAAAGGCCTCAAAGAACGCACACAATCGATCTGAACAAAAAGAGGTGATAACTCGTCAGCCTTAGAGACGATACTTGAACACGAGAATAATTCGAGTTCAACCCACGGGCTGAGATTTCATAGCTTAGGGTTCAACAAAATCGCACAGCTCTCTCCCTTCACCTCTTTCTATTACACAAAAAATTAGGGTTCAATCCCCAAAACGATGGCTCGTTAGAACAACATCAATGGCGGCATCACATACTTAACATCGATAGATCTAACTATGCGCATCGGTGCGATTAAAACCACAAGAATAAAACAAAGATTTTCGAATCATAACACAACCCATATAAATCATAATCGAAGAAGAAGAGGCCAACAGTGGCTTACCCAACTCGAATTTGATAGATGAGAGGCAGAGGGAACGACGATGATGTAAAACTCGAATGAAAATTTGAATAACGATGAGAAATAGAGATATTGATTTATTTGAAACACCACAAGGAAGAGAAAGATGTGATCGATGTTGCACACGAAAGACGCTAGGTCAGCGGTCGGAGCACGATCAAAGATAAAAATGGGTGAGGGTAAGATGAAAAAATCGAGAGGGTGGGGTTTAGAGGCTGCAGATATGCATAAGGCAAAAGAAATGGCTGCCAGGGTTGAAAATAAAAATGCAATTGTAAACCTTTCTCGAATGGTTAAATCACAAGATAAGGGTCCAAATATTTAACCCGCATTTCATAATGGTCACCAAATTTTCAATTTTACTCAAATTAGCCACTAAAAACATTTTAGGATAATCCAAATGCCAATTCTTCAATTATGGTTTTCAAACAAAAATCCCAAATTGTTAGGGTTTCTGTAATGCCCTGATTTTGGGCCTAGCGGTTTTGTGGGATGATTAGACAGTTCGGTGGATCGAGTTAGGGATTTGAGTCGAATTCGGGACCATATATTTTTTGGCGGGATAAAATTATTAAAAGTAGTTAAAAATCATCATTTAATATATTATGATTTTTGGTGGAATCAATTTTGGGAAATGGAATTTGGAAATGTGACATTTTGGTTAGTGACCAAAATGCGATTTTTGAAAACTAGTTTTAAAGGTGACTAAAATGAAAAGGGTCAAATTCTTAGAATCTTTAAGGAGCTATTTTACCATGTTTTTGCTGGTGATTTCCCCTCTTAATTAAATCATTTTAACATGTGCTTTAAAAGCTAATTAAAAAGGATTTAGTTATTAACTTAGTTATTGATTAAAAAGGAAATTTACATAACTTTTCTCTCCATCTTTTCCCCTAACTCATTTTCTGCCAAACACTCAAGATTTTATCAAAAACCAGAGGTGAGAGATTCTTTTTACTCAGATTCTTGATGTGTATTTGTTTATTCAACTTTGTTTTACAAAATCTCATTGAAATATTGTGTTATCTTAGCACTTAACAAGCCAATTGAGGGGGAAATCACTCAATAGGGGTAAGGTCCATGATCTCCTCTATTGATTAGTTCTTTATTGAAATTCCCAAGCATTTGATCCTTGTTTTATAGTTTATAATCTGATTTTGGTGTTTTATATTGATTTAATTGGGTTAATTGATGAAATAGTAAAAAAATCGGATTGAATCTATTTTCTAGTGATTAAGATTGTTTTGAAACATATTTTGGATGTATTATGATGTTGTTAAGTCAATTTTATCAATAGAATCCCGAAGCTCTTGAATCTCTAATTGTTTAGGTTGCTACATTTGTGTTCTTGAGGTATTTTGGTGGCTGTATGTGAGCTGGAGGTGTTAGGTTGGTCTGATTCTGTTTCTAGGTATTATTTGTTGAAAAAAGTGGTATTAGATTGTTAGGTTGTGGCTGTGTTGTGTATGGAAAGGTTTGGATGATTTCAGTTGTTGTAGATGGGTAATTTTTGAGAGAATTATGAAAATATGAGAGGGTTTGTTGTTTCAGTGTTTTGAATGCATTGAGATGCATTAAACCTTTGTTGTGTTGTGGTTAAAACATGGGAGGTTGATCCAGAGGTGATTGGTGAAGCGTTGGAGGCTTCGGACGCTTGATTTCGCATCGGCGAATCAAGGTTTCACGTATCGGTGAGTGAGAACGTGAATTCCAACTTTGAAATGTTTTAAAGGTGGTTATGGGTGTTTAAACTTAGCTTGATACGCTGGTTTAAACACGAAAGTAAGTAAAAGTGGATTTTCTCTATTAATGGTTTAATGCACTTATTTTGATTTACATATTACCTACTGTTAAGCATGTTTTAAAGTATTTGATATACTGTTCTTGAGCATAAAATGCTAAAGGATGCGAATGGTAGGTGATCCTTGTAAGTATATGGTTTATACTTGTGGTTTAAAGCATGGTTGTTGCTTTGGAAAAATGATTGGTTTAATGCTTGTTAAAAAACAGTGAGGTAAATGTTAAATGGTTAATTATATTGGCAAGTGATATGGTTTTAAAATTGTTATCAAATATAGTTGGCCGTCATAGGATTGAGTGCACTATAATAAGTTGCCTTGGATGTTGAGGGGTTGAGATCCGTGTACCGAAAACTCCATCTGAGTACCCTAACGGCAGAGGGGTTAAACAGTACCGTAAACTCCTGTTAGTGGATTAAGCGTCTAACCAACGAAAGAGGTTGGTGTCCCCAAGGGCTGTAAAGGTACCCGGTTGGTAATGTACCGCGATTATTATTGTATTGCTATTCCGGTTAAGATGGCTTGAAGTGTTGGTTGAACACTTGTTGAATCCGTGTATCCGATGAATTCTTTTGTTAATGGATGTGTTTAATATCACTTGTAAGCCAATATAATTGTTAATGTATCATTGAAAGGTTTATATGGTATAATGTGATTTATACGTGTTTACTCTTTAAGCTTTGCATATGGTTGTTATGCATGGGAAGGCTTAAATTGAGGTTAGCAATGGGATTTGCTGTTAGTTAATGATATGTGTTGCATATGGTTTAATAAAATGCATGGTTTTAAAGGCATGGTGTTTAATATGTTGAAAAACATGGCTTGAAAGGGGATTTTCAATAGGGTATTGGAAAACGATTTCAAATGCATTGATGGTGTGTTGTATTTGAGCACTCCTCACTAAGCCTAGTGTGCTTACGCTCTCTTTGTTCATCAATGCAGAGAATTAAAGGTTTGAGAGGCAGCAGGAAGCAAGGGATCCTAGCAAGACTTGGTTATCAAAGTATGTTTGGATTAGGCTATAAATAATAAGGGCAATGGGGTACTCAATTTGGGTTTTGGGAGATGTTTTTATGAACTCCCTGTTTGAGCAAGTTTGTTTGATTGCTTTTGACTTGTAAATGGCCTATATGGTTTGATTTTGGTAATGGTTTGTGGTTGACATTTTTCTTGGATGGTTATCTAGGATGCATGCCTATAAATTACATGTGATGCAAGATACCATGAATAATTGTTGAAATTGTGATGCTAAGCTGTGCATTGCCTCTTTGTTGTGTTGGAAGTTTGTTAGGGACAAGCTAGTGTACTTTGGTCTGGTGAAAGGCATGTTAAACCAGCAAAGGTGACCTTTTAGGTGCTTGCGTATCGGTACCCGAGACCCAGTATCCATACGGCTAGGCTATTCCAGGCATAGCGATTGATACTCGAGCTTGCGTATCGGTACAGTTTGTTATTTTGACCTTAGGGTACCGGTACGAGAACATGTGTATCAGTACGGGACTTGGCTACTAGAAATCTACTTTTTAGATCGAAACCCGAGTACCAATACTCCTATGGCCCGTACTGATACAGGCTATCTATGTGGACCTGCGTACTGATATGGCTGGTTGAGTACCGGTACATATAATAGTTAATCAGTTAATGTCTTGGAAATAAAGTTTTGATTTCTTTCGTTTTGGTCCCTGAATGTTGTAGATGCAATTAAGTGAGCATGGATGATCGTATCGAGTTTTTTTTTTGACATGGAGCATGAAACATGTTTAGTTAAAGGTTGGTAACATAAAATTTGGTAAGACCCTGTATTTTGCTAAAATTGCAATTTGGACCCTGAATTGCAATTATGACCAATTGGATGTCGATTCGACGCCCGATTGAGTTGAGTTTTCACCTGCGGTCAGCATGAGCATGTTGGATATTAATTACACATATAGACAAGATAAAAGAAAAAAAAGGTCTCGTTTTGGGTTTCTTCTCACGGTTTACTTCGGTAAACCTAATGTGACTCACTCGGGTCGGTATTACGACTAGGCCGAGTCGAGGGGGTTATATTTGGTGGTATCAAAGCCAGGTTTGTGAAAGGTTGGGATGTTGTATTTGATTGTTTGTTGTTTCTTGTTATGCATGGTGCTTATCTATTATGTTTGGTGATAATTGGAAGATTGATATGATTATTGTGATGTTGCTATGAGCTATAATCTGATGTTGATATGCACGGTGATTGAAATATGCACGATGAACGTTAATGTTATGTCGGGGGGAAATTGGGAATCCATTGCCTTATTATTATAGTCTAGAAAGTTTTTATTTTTAAATGGAAGTCTTAGATCCTTACTTAAAGTTGGGACTGAGGAAAGAGCTGTGATCAGATATATTCTAGCACGATGGGACCGAGGAAAGAGTTGTGATCAGGTACGATTGTTGCTGCCACTGGGCAGGATGCTGAGGGGGATGTTGTACCTCCGGGTGGGTTTCCACCTCCCCCACCTAATCCACCTGAGGTAGTGGAGCAAGTACCACCTGCGCCAGGGATGGGTGATATGGCACCGTTAATACAGGTCATGACCGGTACTTTCCAGACAACAGTTACGGGTATTCATGTGCCGACACCACCGGTTGTTGGGCAGGGTTTGCCACTTGAGCGTCTTCACAGTTTGGGTAGAGTTAAGTTCTGAGGTTTGTCACCTGAGGCTTTTGAGGGCTAATTGGCCAGTACTGAGAGAATAATGGGCCAGATGGGGTGTACTAATGCTCATAAATTGGGCTATGTTGTTTTCTTGTTGTAGGGCGATGCCTACACATGGTGGACCACCACGATATCTGGTATGACGACTGATGATGTGACTTGGGAGTTCTTCTGTGGAGCTTTCTGAAAGAAGTATCTAAAAGTTCAATATCATGACAATAGGAAGCATGAATTTATGACGTTTATGCAATGCAATATGTCTGTTTCGGAGTACGAGGTACAGTTCGTGAGGTTGAGTCAGTATGAACCTGAGTTGGTTCCTGACGAGCGTACACGATGTGATCGATTCCGTTACGGGCTTGTGTAGGATGTTAAGACATACATGCTCACTGTTGATTACACCAATTTTGATGTGCTGGGTTTAGTTTCTGGGTCGCGAGTTTTTAGCTCGGGTAAGAGAGCTGCTGATGCTGGTTCAAGTGGTGGTTAGGCTAAGAGACACCGTGATAGGAGGTTTTGCTTGGAGCTGAGGTAGGACGAAGGTGTTATGGGACGTGGAGTCTAGGGGTAGGGTACCTAGGTTAGAGCGCCATTTAACACCTGTTAGGTTTGTGAATTCCAACATCATTTAAGGCGAGACTGTCCGCGTCTGGCCAAGGAGGGTTAAGCACATGCGCCTGTTGTGGCCAATGCTTGTTGGAGTTGTGGATCTGGCGACCATCAAAGGCGTGATTGTCCGTTGTTGACCTGAGGTAGGCAGGGTGCTACACCTGTTGTTACTCCGTAGCGGGGCTGTGGTCGTGGTCGTAGACCATTTTAGCGTTGAGATAGTGGCAGAAGACAGTGGCTCATAGCGTTGCTATTTAGCCTAAGAGAGGTGGACCGGCTAGGGTGTATACGCATTGTGAGGGTCGCAATGACACTGATGTAATTGCAGGTACTTTTACCTTACAGTCTTTGCCGTTGTATTCGTTGGTTGATTCTGGTTCTACCCATTCATACATCTTGAGTGAGCATGCTAGGTTGCTTGATATATCAGTTGAAATTCTTAATGTAGGTGTTAGAGTAACTAGTTCTCTTGGGGAAACAGTTGTGGTTAGGAGGTTGTACCGTAGGTGTCTGCTGATGGCTCAGGGACATGAGTTTGCCGTAGACTTGATGGAGTTGTCATTCTATGGTTTTGATGTAATTTTGGGTATAGATTGGTTAATAGAACATCGGGCGGTGGTGGATTTTGAGACCAAACAGATATCCTTGAGGTTATCGGATGACTATGAGGTGGTGGTTGTTGATGAGAATGCCAAGTTTTTATCTAATGTTATTTTAGCTTTGGAGGCAAGTAGAATGTTGGATTCGGGATGTCGGGCTTTCTTAGCCTACGTTATGAATCCTGGATCAAAGGAGTTGAGGGTGCAGGATGTTTGCACCGTATGTGAGTTTCCAGCCAGTTTTTCGAAAGAGTTGTCGGGCTGCCACCCAACTATAAGGTTGACTTTGGCATCGAGGTCTTTGCAGGTACGGTACTAGTATCGATTGCTCCATATCGCATGGCCTCTAAGGAGTTAAAGGAATTAAAGACGCAACTGCAGGAGTTACTGGGTCGAGGCTTTATTAGACCTAGTATTTCACCGTGAGGCACACCGGTGTTGTTTGTAAAGAAAAATGATGGTACGTTGCAGATGTGCATAGACTATCGGTAACTGAATAAGTTAATGATAAAGAACAAGTATCCTTTAATGCAGATAGATGATATGTTTGACCAGTTCAAGGGTGCCTTGGTGTTTTCCAAGATAGATTTGAGGTTAGGGTACTATCAGTTGAAGGTGAAGGAGGTGGATGTGCCCAAGACAGCCTTTCGTATGAGGTACGGGCATTACGAGTTTTTGGTGATGCCTTTTGGTTTGACCAATGCACTAGATGCTTTTATGGACGTGATGAACCGTGTATTTCATGAGTTTTTAGATCAGTTTGTGGTGGTGTTTATCGATGATATCCTTGTGTATTCTCATACCGAGGATGATCATGATAGCCATTTGTGGATTGTGATTCAGAAGTTGCTGGAGAATCAGTTGTATGCCAAGTTAAGCAAATTTGAATTTTGGCTTAGGGAGGTTGTATTCCTTGGGCATATTGTGTCGGCCGAAGGAATTCAGGTTGATCCGCACAAGGTTAAGGTCGTGATGAGTTGGAAGGAGCTCAAGTCTGTGAATGAGGTTAGGAGTTTCCTTGGTTTGGCTGGTTATTACCGTAGGTTTATGGAAGGGTTCTCCAGTTTGGTGGCTCCTTTAACTAAGTTGCTACAGAAGAATGTTCAGTTTGGATGGGCAGAGGATAGACAGCGAGCTTTCGAAAGGTTGAAGGAAGCCTTGACACAAGCTCTAGTCTTGGTTCAACTGGAATTGGAAAGGAGTTTGTTGTTTATAGTAATGCGTCGTATGTTGGGCTTGGTTGTTTGTTGATGTAAGAGGGTAAGGTAGTTGTGTATGCATCTAGGCAGTTGAAGGTGCATGAATGTAACTACCCTACTCACGATCTTGAGCTTGCCGCGGTTGTGTTTTCCTTAAAGATTTGGAGGCATTACCTCTATGGGGAGAAATGTGCGGTTTATACGGATCATAAGAGTTTGAAGTATTTCATGTCTCAGAAAGAGTTGAACCTAAGACAGCGTAGGTGGTTGGAGTTGTTGAAAGATTATAATTTGGCTATTGAGTATCATCCGAGTAAAGCTAACGTGGTCGTTGATGCTTTGACCAGAAAAACGGTGGTGGAGTTGAGGGCTATGTTCGCATGTTTGAGTGTGACGTGTGACGATGGGCTGTTGGTAGAGTTGCAAGTGAAGCCGTCCTTGTCACAGATGATTAAGGAGAAGCAACCATATGATGAGAGTTTAGTACCACATGTGAAGGACATCATGGATGGAATCCTATGGATTTTTGTGCTTTAAGGGTCGAATTGTAGTGCCTGAAGATGAAGAGTTGATGCGTATTATTTTGACCGAGGCGATTGCTAGTCCTTTTTCTATGTATCCTGGTAGTACTAAAATGTATCGGGTTTGAAGGAGGAGTACTATTGGGTTGGACTGGAGAAGGATGTGGCTAATTTCATTGCTCGATGCATGGGTTGTGTATCGGGTTTGAAGGAGGAGTACTATTGAGTGTGACGCGTATTCTTCCGGGTTGTTGCAACCGTTGAGAATACCAGAATGGAAGTGGAAAAGAATCACCATGGATTTTGTGTCTGGGTTGCCTTTGACGCCGACCAAAAAGGATTCCATTTGGGTGATTGTTGATCGGTTCACGAAGTGTGCGCACTTTGTACCAGTGCATACTACATATACCTTAGACAGGTTGGCTGATTTGTACATTTCTGAGATTGTACGTTTGCACGGGGTGCCCAAATTTATAGTTTTGGATAGAGATATGCGGTTCACCGCAAGGTTTTTGGTGAGTATGCATCGTGCTCTGGGAACTCGGTTGAACTTCAGCACTTCGTATCTTCCTCAGTCTAATAGTCAATCGGAGTGCATGATTCAGGTTCTCGAGGATATGCTAAGGTGTTGCATTGTTGAGTTACAGGGACGTGGGAGAAGCAGTTGCCGTTGGTGGAGTTTGCTTACAACAACAGTTATCACGCTAGCATACAAATGGCACTTTATGAGGCGTTGTATGGTAGGAAGTGTCGTACGCATGTGTGTTGGGCAGAAGCAAGAGAAAAGCTTGTATCTATGCCTAATGTTTTGAAAGGCACAACCGAAAAAGTAAAGTTGATATGTGAATGCTTAAAAGCGGCTACTGGTCGTCGAAAATCCTGGAAGAAGGTGTTGCGGTTTAGGCGGAAAAGGAAGCTTAGCTTGAGGTTTATTGGACCATAAGAGGTTGTTGAGCGAGTGGGTCATGTTGCGTACCGTTTGAGGTTACCCCCTGAGTTGGGGAAGATTCATGATGTGTTTCATGTTTCGGTGTTGCGAAGGTATCGTTCGGATCCATCACACGTTATGCCGGTAGAATATATTGAGTTGAGACTGGACATATCTTATGATGAGGAACCGGTAAAGATTCTTGATACCAGCAGTAAGGTATTGCGTGGCAAGACGGTTGAGCTTGTTAAGGTGTTGTGGAGGCACCGCGGTGTAGAGGAGGCCACGTGGGAACGCATGTAGGATATGTTGAAATAGTTTTCGCACTTGTTTCCTCCAGGTAAATTTCGGGGACGAAATTTATTAAGTGGGGGAGATTTGTAATGCCCTGATTTTGTGCCTAGCAGTTTTGTGGGTTGATTAGACGGTTCGGTGGACCGGGTTAGAGATTCGAGTCAGATTCAGGACCATATATTTTTTGGTGGGATAAAATTATGGAAAATAGTTAAAAACATCTTTTAATATATAATGATTTTTGGTGGAATCAATTTTAGGAAATGGAATTTGGAAATGTGACATTTTGGTTAGTGACCAAAATGCGATTGAAACTGGTTTTAAAGGTGACTAAAATGAAAAGGGTCAAATTCTTAGAATCTTTAAGGAGCTATTTTACCATGTTTTTTGCTGGTGATTTTCCCTCTTAATTAAATCATTTTAACATGTGTTTTAAAAGCTAATTAAAAGGATTTAGTTATTAAGTTAGTTATTGATTAAAAAGGAATTTTTTATAACTTTTCTCTCTATCTTTTCTCTCAACTCATTTTCTGCCAAACACTCAATATTCTATAAAAAAAACTAGAGGTGAGAGATTCTTTTTACTCAGATTCTTGATGTGTATTTGTTTATTCAACTTTGTTTTACAAAATCTCATTAAAATCTTGTGTTTTCTTAGCACTTAACAAGCCAATTGAGGGGGAAATCACTCAATAGGGGTAAGGTCTGTGATCTCCTCAATTGATTAGTTCTTTATTGAAATTCCCAAGCATTTGATCCTTGTTTTATGGTTTATAATCTGATTTTGGTGTTTTATATTGATTTAATTAGGTTAATTGATGAAATAGTAAAAAAATCGGATTGAATCTATTTTTCCAGTGATTAAGATTGTTTTGAAACATATTTTGGATGTATTATTATGTTGTTAAGTCGATTTTATAAATGAAATTCCGAAGCTCTTGAATCTCTAATTGTTTAGGTTGCTATATTTGTGTTTTTGAGGTGTTTTGGTGGTTGTATGTGCGCTGAAGGTGTTAGGTTGGTTTGATTCTGTTTCCAGGTGGTGTTAGATTGTTAGGTTGTGGCTGGGTTGTGTATGTAAAGGTTTGAATGATGATTTCGGTTGTTGTAGATGGGTAATTTTTTAGAGAATTATTGAAATCCGAGAGGGTTTGTTGTTGCAGTGTTTTGAATTCATTGAGATTAATCCTCTGTTTTGTTGTGGTCAAAACAGGGGAGGTTGATATGGAGGTGATTGGTGAAGCGTTGGAGGCTTCTGATGCTTGATTTCGCATCGATAAATCGAGGTTTTGCCTATTAGTGAGTGAGAACGTGAATTCCGGCTTTGGAATGTTTTAAAGGTGGTTATGGGAGTTTAAACTTAGCTTGATAAGCTGGTTTAAACTCGAAAGTAAAAGTGGATTTTCTCTCTCGGTCGTGCTAGTGATTAATGGTTTAATGCATTTTTTTATTTGCATATTACCTACTGTTAAGCATGTTTTAAAGTATTTGATATACTGTTCTTGAGCATGAAATGTTGAAGGGTGTGAATGGTAGGTGATCCTTGTAAGTATATGGTTTATACTTGTGGTTTAAAACATAGTTGTTGCTTTGGAAAAATGATTGGTTTAATGCTTGTCAAAAAACAGTGAGGTAAATGCTAAATGGTTAATTATATTGGCAAGTGATGTGGTTTTAAAATTGTTATTGGATATAGTTGGCCGGCCATAGGATTTAGTGCACTATAATAAGTCGTCTTGGATGTTGAGGGGTTTAGATCCGTGTACCAAAAACTCCTTCCGAGTACCCTAATGGTAGAGGGCTTAATTAGTAGCATAAACTCCTGTTAGTGGATTAAGCGTCTAACCGACGAAAGTGGATAGTATCCCCAAGGGTTGTAGAGGTACCCGATTGGTAATGTACTGCGATTGTTATTGCATCACTATTCCGGTTGAGATGGCTTGAAGTGTTGGTTGAACACTTGTTGAATCTGTGCATCCGATGAACTATTTTGTTAATGGATGTGCTTAATGATCACTTGTAAGCAATATAATTGTTAATGTATCATTGAAAGGTTTATATGGTATAATGTGATTTATACGTGTTTACTCTTTAAGCCTTGCATATGGTTGTTACGCATGGGAAGGCTTAAATTGAGGTTAGCAATGGGATTTGTTGTTGGTTAATGACACATGTTGCATATGGTTTAATATGCTGGTTTTGAAAGTGTTAAAGTGCATGGTTTTAAATTCATGATGTTTTATATGTTGAAAAACATGGTTTGAAATGGCATTTTTAATGGGGTATTGGAAAACGATTTTAAATGCATTGATGGTGTGTTGTATTTGAGCACTCATCTCTGAGCCTAGTGTGCTTACGCTCTCTTTGTCCGTCAATGCAGATAATTAAAGGTTTGGGAGGCAGCGGGAAGCAAGGGATCCTAGCAAGACTTGGTTATCAAAGTATGTTTGGATTAGGCTATAAATAATAAGGGTAACGGGGTACTCAATTTGGGTTTTGGGAGATGTTTTTATGAACTCCCTTGTGGTTGACATTTTGATTGGATGGTTATCTAGGATGCATGCCTATAGATTACATGTGATGCAAGATGCCATGAATAATTGTTGAAACTGTGATGCTAGGCTGTGCTTTGCCTCTTTGTTGTGTTGAAAGTTTGTTAGGGACAAGCTAGTGTGCTTTGGTCTGGTGAAAGGCATGTTAAACCAGCAAAGGTGACCTTTTAGGTGCTTGCGTATCGGTACCCGAGACCCATTATCAATACGGCTAGGCTATTCCAGGCATAGCGTACCGATACTCGGGCTTGTGTATCGGTGCGGTTGGTCATTTTGAGCTTAGGGTACAAATACGAGAACAGGTGTATCAGTACGGGACTTGCCTACTAGAAATCTACTTTTTGGATCGAAAATTGAGTATCGATACACCTATGGCCCGTACCGATACGGGCAGTCTATGTGGACCTGCGTACCGATATGGCTAGTTGAGTACCGGTACGCATGGCAGTTAATCAGTTAATGTCTTGGAAATAAAGTTTTGATTTCTTTTGTTTTGGTCCTTGAATGTTGTGGATGCAATTAAGTGAGCATGGATGATCGTATCGAGTTGATTTTTGACGTGGGAGCATGAACCATGTTTAGTTAAAGGTTGGTAACATAAAATTTTGTAAGTCTCTGTACTTTACTAAAATTGCAATTTGGTACCTGAATTGCAATTATGACTAATTGGATGTCGATTCGACACCCGATTGAGTTGAGTTTTCACCTACGGTCAGCATGAGCATGTTGGATACTAATTACGCATATAGACAACATAAAAGAAAAAGGTCTCATTTTGGGTTTCTTCTCATGGTTTACTTTGGTAAACCTAATGTGACTCGCTCGGGTCGGTCTTGCGACTAGGCTGTGTCGAGGGGGTTATAGTTTCTGAATTAGGGATTTCGTAATTTAGGTTTTTTTGAGTTAGGGCAAAATTTGGGGTGTTATACCTCAGAAAAGCAGAGGAAATCAAGGTGGTAAATCGGGAGCATCCGCAGCTACATTTAATCGAGAGAGCAAGACTTCTGCTTAAGTATATAATATCAAGACTGCTAATGATTGAGATGATTTAGAGTTTGTAGCTGGTAAGATCGAACTCTTTGGACGACTTATTTGTTGTATTAATTAATCTGGGCTCTACCAATTCGTATATTAGTTCTAAAGTAGTACTCGAAAGAAATATTCTAGTAGGACCAATTTCGAGTGAGGTAGTTGCTATTAATCCCCTAGGACAAAGAGCCAAAGTAGTTCAAATATGTAAAAAATGTCCTATAAAGATCCAAGGAAGAGAATTTCCATCCAATCTTATGGAATTACCTTTTCCAAGAATTTGAAGTTATTTTGGAATGGATTGGCTATCGGCATATAATGCTACGGTTGAATGCTGATTAAAAAGGGTTGTCTTAAAAGAACCAGATGGTTCGAAAACAATATTTGTGTGAGAAAGGTAGAATTATTTAAGCAATGAGTTTGCAGCTGTAACTGCTAGAAAGTTATTATCACATGAGTATGAAGCTTATTTAGCTCATGTGATAAATACTCCAGAAACAAAGACAGATCTGGAAAAGATACCTACAGTGCGGGAATTTCTAGATGTTTTTCAGATGAATTATCGGGATTACCTCTGTATCGAAAGGTGGAATTTGGTTTTGATGTGCTTCTTGGAACATCACCAATATCAATGGCACTTTACAGAATGGCTCATACAGAACTTAGAGAGCTTAAGACTCAATTACAAGAATTATTGGACAAAGGTTTTATACGACCTAGTATATCACCTTGGGGAGATGCAGTCTTGTTTGTGAAAAATAAAGATGGATCAATGAGGTTGTGTGTGGATTATCGTCAACTTAATAAAGTGGCGGTGAAGAATAAATATCCTTTACCAAGGATTGATGACCTCTTTGATCAACTTAAAGGAGAAATGGTGTTTTCTAAAATTAATCTTCGATCGGGGTATCATCAATTGAAGATCAAAGAAGCAGATATACCAAAGATAGCTTTTAGAACTAGATACGGGCATTATGAGTTAGTAGTAATGCCTTCTGGACTTACAAATGCACTTGCAGCTTTTATGGATCTGATGAATTGGATATTTCAGCCATATTTGGATCAATTTGTGGCGGTATTCATAGATGATATATTGGTTTAATCAAAAACCAAAAAGGATCATGATACTCATCTTCGAGTAGTTCTTCATATCCTTTGAGAAAAGAAATTATATACAAAGCTGTCAAAGTGTGAATTCTGGTTGTTTGAGGTAGCTTTTCCGGGACACATAGTCTCTGCGGAAGGAATTCGAGTTGATCCTAAAAAGGTTCAAGCAATACTCGAATGGAAAGTTCCTTAGAATGTTTCTGAAGTGAGAAGTTTCTTGGGATTAGCTGGTTATTATCGATGGTTCATGAAAGATTTTTCAATGATTGCCGCTCCAATAACTAAGCTATTAAGAAAAGATGTGTCATTTGTTTGGACAGATAAGAGTCAGGAAAGCTTTGACAAATTGAAGAAGATATTAACAGAAACTCTTGTCTTGGTACAACCAGAATCTGGGAAGAATTTCACATTATATAATGATGCATCCCATAATGGTTTGGGGTGTGTATTGATGCAAGAAGGAAATGTTGTAGCGTATGCTTCTCGACAACTCAAAACTTATGAAAGGAATTATCCTACTCATGATTTAGAGTTGGCTGCAATAGTATTTGCTTTAAAGATTTAGCGTCACTATTTATATGGTGAAAAGTGCTACATCTTCACAGATCATAAAAGTTTGAAATATTTGTTGTCTCAAAAAGAGCTTAATTTGAGGCAAAAAAAGATGGATAGAGCTCATCAAGAACTATGATGTAATCATTGATTACCATCTGGGAAGGCTAATGTGGTAGCAGAAGCACTTAGCCGGAAGACATTTTCTTCCTTGAGAACATTGAATGCTCAGTTAAGGTTATAGGAAAATGGTGCAATAATGGTTGAGCTTCAAATCAAGCCTACTGATAAGTGTTCAAAAGTACTATTTTTCTTACCCTTTTTACTCATATTATTGTTAGACTTAGGCTCATATTAGTTGTATAATTAGCCATTCATGCATTAATCCATGTTTCCTTCCATCGTTGAGCTTGATTGCATAACTTGGTAGTTTTTGTGGGAAAAGATGCTGCTTTGGTGTGTTTTGTGTGTATGTGCAGAATCACTTGCCAAAGCAAGGCTAGAGCTAGTTGCCAGGGCAATGCATGAAGGAGATGTCGAGCTAGTTGCCAGGGCAATGCATGAAGGAGATGTCGAGCTAGTTGCCAGGGCAATGCATGAAGGAGATGCCGAGCTAGTTGCCAGGGCAATTGTCGACAAAGAATAAGGTGATATGGTAGTCAAAATTGATGACTAGACAAGCCTAAGATGACGTGGAACAAAGCCAAACCCCAAAGGAGTTTGATTTCCATGAAGAGGTTAAAGAAGAATTAAATCCCAAGAAGATAGGAGAAGTTATAGAAGGAATATAAATATAATAAAGAATTGTATTCTTTAAAGATAATTTAATTCCAACTTAACTTCCTCCTCAAATAAGGACTTTAACCTAGCCCTATAAATTAGAGGTCATGCCGTCAACTCCAAGGGGAGAGAGTTGAGAGAATTTTCGACAAGCTTCAAGGGGGAGATCTCGACAAGAAGGCTTCATCCATCCTTCATCTTTTTCTTTCTTGTTCAATTAGGTTCATGCTAGGAATTCTTTATCTTGTGTTTCTTTGGAACCTAGCCATGAACTAAATCTATTTGGCTAAGGTTATTGTGTCTTGTGGTTGTGAGAAACAATTGGATTTTGTTTAGGTAATAAGAGTTTGCACTTTTCTATTCAAGGTTTATTCATTCTTGGTTCTTATTCTTGTTTGTGAGTGAATTGAGAGAGGATCTCGTAACTTCATCTATTTATCTAATATCGGGAGAGTTAGATTCAAGAAACGAAAGAATATGATCTTTATTCAATCTATTGATGGTGAAGATTAATCCGACTTAGGAATAAGTTAAGGATTTCAACGGCTAAGAAGAGCGCAAGATTGGTTGTTGTTCACCCTTGATTCACGCAGGGATGTATTATCAAGGCATGCACAAGTAGCTAGAGTTTCGACTTAGGAATAAGAAGAAACCATTGAAGAACGCTCTACCAAACCTTTAAGTTGTTGCCCAGACGCCCAAGTAGTTGCCCAGCTAGTTGCCCAGGCAACCATCGATTAGTTGCCAAGGCAACCCCGTTGTGCAAGTTGCCCTTGCACTCTTTTACCAAGACGATCCAATAGGCTATCACACCTCAACTCGCGATAACCTGGCCTATTTTCTCTCATTTGATCTCATCTGTTCTTTTACTTTATTGCTTTCTAGTTTAGTTATTAGTTAAACTCCTATAATATTCTATTTGTGTTTTTACTTTTTATAGTGCAAGAGATTAGATTCTTGAAGTGGCATCAATCCCTGTGGAGACGATATCTTTTATACTATAACTTGCGACGTGTACACTTGAACAATTGTGGAGCACTTATTATGCGCAACAAGTTTTTGGCACCGTTGTCGGGGATTGGCAATAGCGACTTTGTTTTTATTTTCTTGCACTTTTTTATTTTTCTTGTTTAAGATTCAAAGGGTTAACAAACTTTGGTTTTGCATTGGTATATGACCAGGGCGAGACCGACTACACCAGAATATCCCTTTGATCCAGAAATCAAACGAACCTTACAAAGACTCAGACGAAGGTTAAGAGTAGCAATGCTAATCAAGACGGTAATATGAATCAAGATGTTCCAGCAGGAGGATGAGTGATTCTTGCACGAAATAGAATTATTCAAGACTATCTTGAAGAAGATCTTGATGGACTTAATCCAGGAGTTGTCGCACCTGAAATTGAAGCCGACCACTTTGAGTTGCAACTGGTGATGTTTAATATGATCAACACAATTGGTCAATTTGGTGGCTCAGCAACTGAAGATGCACGACAACATCTTAAATCTTTCCTTAAGATTTGACTCTCATTCAAAATACAAGGAGTCACCCCCGATGTTTTACGGCTAAGATTATTCCCCTATTCACTGAGAGATAGGGTGAAAGCATGGTTGAATAGTATTCCTGCCAGATCAATAGGATCTTGGACCGATCTTTGTCGTGATTTCCTTGCACGATTTAATCATACAAATTTGACTAATAAGCTTCGTAACAACATTACTTCTTTTCGGCAGGCAGATATCCAACCCAATGAAAGGATAGAAGATATCCAACTTCCACCACCATTCCCACAAAGGTTGAAGAGGCAAAAGCAAGAATATCAATTCATGAAGTTTCTTGATATCCTCAAGCAAGTCCACATCAACTTGCCATTGGTTGAAGCAATTAAACAAATGCCAAACTATGCCAAGTTCCTTAAAGACATTGTGTCTAAGAGAACAAGGCTATGAGAGTTTGAAATAGTTGCCGCAACAGAGGGATGCATGGCCATGTTGCACAATCGTATGCCACCCAAGTTGAAGGATCTCGGAAGTTTCACAATACCATGTTCCATTGGAAACCACTATGTCGGGAAAGCATTATGCGACCTTGGGGCTAGTATAAACTTGATCCCTAAATCGGTTTTCCAGAAACTAGGAATCGGGAAGGCGAGACCTACAACAGTTACGCTACAGCTAGCCGACAGATCCTATGTGCATCCAAAGGGAAAAATCGAAGACATACTGGTAAAAGTTGATAAATTTATTTTTCCCGCTGACTTTATTGTTTTGGATTATGAAGCAGATGAGCATGCACCTATCATTCTCGGGAGACCATTCCTAGCAATAGGGAGAACCTTGATCGATGTTGAAAGGGGAGAACTCACAATGAGGGTGAATGACCAACAAGTTAAACTAAATGTGTTCCAAACACTAAGGCATGCTGGTGATCCAGAAGAATGCCAACTTCTTCATGCCACGGCAGAATTTAACTTCAACAAGGAATTTAGTTGCCTCGACAACTACATTTCCGATCAAGAGGAACCTGGGGAGTATGAAGAACCGATCGATGAGGAAAAACAAGAAAAGGCAAATTGACTAATCAATCGACTAGGTACATACTTTGAACCACTGGATTACTCAGGTAAGGAAGGTAAGCTCGAAAAGCCCTCTATTGAGCAACCACCGATTCTTGAGTTGAAATAGTTACCAGAGCAACTAAAATGTGCATACTTAGGAACCGATAATACATTGCCTGTAATTATTTCTTCTAAGTTACAGCCTGAGCAGGAAAAGAAGCTGATCAAAATGTTGATGTTACACAATAAGGCAATAGGGTGGATAATTGTCGACTTGAAGGGAATTAGCCCGACAGTGTGCATGCACAAGATTTTGTTGGAAGATTATCACAAACGTTCAATTGAGGCCCAGAGAATACTGAATCATGCCATGAAAGGGGTTGTAATGAAAGAAATCATCAAGTGGCTTGACGCCAGCATTATATACCCTATCTCTGATAGTACATGGGTAAGTCTGGTACAATGTGTACCAAAAAAGAGAGGTATAACGGTGGTAAGTAATGAAAATAATGAACTCATTCCAACCAGTACTGTGACCGGTTGGAGAGTTTGTATGGATTATCGAAAGCTAAACAAAGCCACTAGGAAAGATCACTTCCCATTACCCTTTATTGATCAAATGCTTGACCGTCTTGCAGGTAAACCCTTTTATTGTTTTCTTGATGGTTATTCAGGTTACAATCAAATTGCTATAGCACCAGAAGATCAAGAAAAGACAACCTTCACATGCCCATACGGTACTTATGCTTTCCAAGGATGTCGTTCGGATTGTGTAACCCCGGCAACCTTCCAAAGATGCATGATGGCACTCTTTTTAGACATGGTCAAAGACTTCCTTGAAATCTTCATGGATGATTTTTTCGTTTTTGGTAATGACTTTGACGGTTGCCTCGACAATTTAGAGAAGGTGTTGGCAAGATGTGAAGAAACCGATTTAGTCCTTAATTGGGAGAAGTGCCATTTTATGGTAGATGAAGGAATAGTGCTCGACCACAAGATTTCATCCAAGGGAATTGAAGTAGACAAAGCCAAGGTGGACGTGATCGAGAGATTACCCCCACCAAGTTCGGTCAAAGGAATTCTAAGCTTTCTTGGACATGTTAGTTTTTACAGGAGGTTTATTCATAATTTTTCTAAAATTACTAAACCCTTGTGCAATTTGCTTGAACAGGATAAAGTCTTCAATTTTGATGATTCTTGTACCCCGAGCATTCGAAACCCTAAAGAAAAAGCTTGCCTCAGCATCCATTGTCGTTCCACCAGATTGGACACTACCTTTTGAGCTCATGTGTGATGCAAGTAATTTTGCGGTCGGAGCAGTCCTAGGCCAACGCACAGGTAATACCTTCCATGTGATATACTACGCTAGTAAAACTCTTAATAGTGATCAAGTGAATTACACAACAACGGAGAAAAAGTTACTAGCTGTAGTTTTCGCATTTGACAAGTTCCGATCCTATTTGATTGGTACAAAGGTGATTGTTCATACGGACCATTCGGCAATTAAGTATCTATTTGCTAAAAAGGATGCCAAACCTCGTTTGATTCATTGGATATTACTTTTACAAGAATTTGATATTGAAATTAAGGACGGGAAAGGAACAAAAAATCAAGTGGCCGATAACTTATCACGTTTAGAACGCAATAGGGAGTAGGACGCAGATTTAGAGATATGTGATGCATTCCCGGATGAGCAACTTTTAGTTGCCTCGGCAACCCTTGATGCCTCGGCAACCATGGATGTGCATGTCTCGGCAACCCTTGACGTCGTAGCAGCTCCTGACGCGCATGCCTCGGCAACCCTCGACGCCTCGTCAACCCTCAACGTCATAGCAGCTCTCGATGTGCACGCCTCGGCAACCATGGCTGCACATACCGCGGAAATCATGGATACGCATGCCTCGGCAACCATAGACGCGTATGCCTCAGCAACTCTAGACGCACACACCTCGGCAACCATGGGTACGCATGCCTCGGCAACTCTAGACGCACACGCCTCGACAATCTTGGGAGCAGTCGACACGGCAGCACATGCCTCGGTAATACCCTGGTACGCGGATTTAGTTAATTTCCTTGTTTATGGTATTTTACCTTATGGCCTTACTCACCAAGGGAAGAAGCCGTTCCGCCATGATGCTAAGCATTGGGACGAGCCTTTTTTGTTTAAACAATGTGCAGATCAGGTTATACGCTGATGTGTCCCTGAAGAAGAGCAGCAGAATGTACTCCGGCAATGCCATTCTTCACCCTATGGAGGACATTTTGGAGGAACACGTACCGCGGCCAAAGTTTTACAATTCGGTTTGTATTGGTCAACACTGTACAAAGATGCCCAAGAATTTTACAAGCAATGTGATCATTGCCAGAAGACGGGCAATATCACTAGACGACATGAGATGCCGCTCTAAAACATCATCGAGGTGGAACTGTTCGATGTATGGGGGATCGATTTTATAGGACCTTTCCCATCTTCATTTGGCAACCTCTACATTCTACTTACCATTGACTACGTGTCTAAATGGGTTGAGGCAGCTGCAGTTCCCAACAATGATTCCAAGACCGTGCAACGATTCTTGCAGAAAAACACATTTACACGGTTTGGGATGCCGAGAGCAATTATCAGTGATGAAGGTAAGCATTTTGACAATAGACTTATTGCCAAGATGTTGCAACGCTTCGACGTATCACACAAGATTGCCACGACATATCACCCACAAACCAATGGGCAAGCAGAAATTTCCAACCAGGAATTGAAGGGTATACTCGAGAAAGTTGTAAATCCCTCTAGGAAGGATTGGTCATTAAGACTAGATGACGCACTTTGGGCATATCACACTGCATTCAAAACACCCTTAGGTATGTCCCCATTTCGACTTGTCTATGGCAAAACATGCCATCTACCGGTGGAAATCGAACACAAGGCATATTGGGCAATCAAGACAGTGAATATGGATTGGGAAAGTGCCGGGCAAAAGCATTTGTTGGACCTCAATGAGATATAAGAATTCTGTGCACTCGCCTATAACAATGCACGAATCTACAAGGAGAAACAAAGCAATGGCATGACAAGAAACTATTGTCGCGGTAATTCACGCCAGGGCAACTAGTTCTCTTATTCAATTCTCGGCTAAAACATTTCCCGGGAAAGCTGAAATCAAGATGGTCGGGACCATTCGAAGTTGTCAAACCATTCTCCCATGGTGTCATGATAATCAAGTCCATCACTGACAAACGTGAATTCAAAGTTAATGGACAAAGATTAAAGCACTACAATGGTGCCCATGTGGAACGTAACAAAGAAGTGGTCACCTTAGGAGATGCGTGAGCATGCTCTCCTTTCGATTTTTATCTTTATTTTTATTTTTGAACTAATTAATTTTTATTTTTTTTATTTTCGATTATTTTTTTAGGATAGATTTATTTTCTTTAAGATTAAAACTACATATTTCTTTCATATTTATCTTTTTAAGTTTAAGAATTTCTTTACACATCTTTATTTATTTTCTTTTATTAGTTTATCTTTAATTTTAATCCTTATTTGATTTGTCTTTGAATTGTAGGAAAAGAGTTCAAGATAAAGAGGAATTTTGATTCAAGAAGGAAACTTGTTCAACAAGGAAATTAATGGGCTGAATCTAAGGCTTATATAAAGCCTCCTACCTACCCTAAATAAACCCCCTAGCCGTCACCCTTCCCCTAAACTGAAACCCTCTTTTTCTTCTTTCCAAAATTAATCCCACCCACCATATTTACTACCTATCTTCTCTATAACCCATCACCCTTAACTTCCAAGAAACCTATTCATACTTTTCATCTTGCAACTCTTTAGTTTCTTTTATTTTATTTTCTTTGTTTTTACAAAACTCACAACCAAGATCATCCATGGCATCCAAAATTGAATTTTTGGTTCATCCAAGTTCCTTCAAAGAACCAAGATACAAGAAGTTTGCTACACCGGTGGTTCAAGAAAGATTTCACTCCAAGTTTGAAAGCTGGAAGATTTGCGAAGAACAAGGCTTTGAATACTCCAACTCTCATTAAGATTTCGGCCTTGAACCATTCATCTTCGAGAGGATTACACATCAAAAGTGGCAAATGTTTTGCCATCAATCGAAACCGGGTAACATCTCATGGGTAAGAGAATTCTATGCTCACTCACCTAACCCGGATAATCCTTATGTTTTTGTTCGTGACAAGGCCATACTCATAAGCCTCGAAAACATCAACACCTTTTACGGGCTCTACATTGAGAAGGACGAGCATCAAGCATTTGTTGATCAACTCACGCCCAAGCAACTCGACAAGGTGCTTCAAGAACTCACTCAACCGGGAACTCATTGGAACGACAGTAAATAAAAGGGCACGGTAAATCTCCTTCGGCTTAAACCCGAGGCAAAACTATAGAATAAGTTTGTTAAAACTTCTTTAATGCCCACCACACACAATACTATCGTTGATATACCGCGTCTTTTGCTCATACATTCTATCTTGCATAATCACATCATTAACATTGCAAAAATTATTTGTGATGAGATTTTTGTATGTAGCTCAAAAGAAAATGGTTCTCTTTTCTTCCCTTGCTTAATTTCCAATCTTTGCAAGGATATGAATGTCCCAAGTGAGTCCACCTATGAAAAGGCCCTACCAAAGTCCGGTTGGAATCAAGCACAAATCTAAAAGTTAATGGGAAAGGCACCGGTAAAATCCTCAATGCCTCCAATTGCCGCGGCAACCCCTAATGCCCAAGCACCTAATGCCCGGGCAACTCAGCCATCAACCCCGGGACACTTTGAAGCACTTTTGCAACCATTGGCGAGCCACCTTAGGCAAATTGAAGACCGGCAACTAATGTTCATGCGATACATGAAGGAGCACAACAATCTCATCACCCAAGTCATCTTAGAAAAGTACACGGACAGCCGCGTGCCGTTCCCAATCTTTTCGGCCGAGATCCTTGCCACGGTAACCAATGAAGCAGTCGCCACGGCAACCACAAAAGATAATGCTGCGACAACCTACACCGTGCCTGCCCAAGTAGATGCCATGGCAACCAACCCTAAATATGCCATGGCAACCAAAGCTGAAGACGTCCCGGCAACCATTGCAAAAGCCAAAGGTAAAGCATCTATGCCCGAATCAACTCTTACAGAATCATTGTCTTATTTTTTAGATTCGGACGAGTCCTCTATTGCACCAACAAAGACCGCACCAATCAAATCCTCCAAGCGTAAAACCAATGACATTGATGAGGAGAACGATGAGGACAACCCCGTACGAGGATCGATTCCACCATCGACAATAAGGAAACAACCATCGCGTTCAAGCAAGAGAATCAAGACACCGACCAAAAGGAAACTAATCATTCACGACGACGAACTCTCGAAGTAAGTCCTCGTTTGCATTTTATTTTTCTTTATTTTTATTTCTCTTTAATGCATGCATTGAGGACAATGTCTTACTCGAGTTTGGGGGGATTGTTAGTAGTTAGTTACCATGTTTAGTTGTATTCATCTTAAGTATTGCATTTAGGATACATAAATTGTTTGCCATGCCTTTAGTTGGAACAAGAATTGCCTAAATTTGATGAATATCCGATGATGAGTTTGCCAATGCACTTAATTGACATAATTTTTATTCTAGGATAACCATGGAAAAACTTAGAATTTTACTATGATGCTAAATTTGATGAAACATTGTTATGGTTTGATTGATTTAAGGAATTCTAGTGAACTTAGGTTGATAGTTAAAAATTTTGGGGATTAGAATAAAAATTGGATGAATGCTAGAGGTGCCCGAAATTGGCTCTAGCATGTGCTAAAAAATTGATCGCTAGAGGTTCCCGAAACCGGCTCTAGTATGTGCTAAAAATTGATCGCTAGAGGTGCCCGGAACCGGCTCTAGTCGGATAAATTAATTAACTTAAGAAAACTAAAAACAAAGCACTAGAGGTGCCTGAAACCGGCTCTAGTTAAAACATGTTAAAAGAACCCAATGAAGTAATTTGAAAACCTCTTATTTGCATAGAATCCGAAAAATCAACTTGCACACAACTCCGCACACACTCACAAGCATTATAGTTTGATTCCGAGTAACTCCTAAGTTTTTTGAAAAATGAAAAGCCAATCATACTTTGTGCCCCGGTTCTAAGAATTGAAATCAAGTTCAAAGCTAAGTTTGTGAAAATTGAAGTCTTGGCGGGTAATTATTAGTTTGCATTGCTTGAGGACAAGCAATAGTTCGAGTTTGGTGGTGTGATAAGTGTTCAAAAGTACTATTTTTCTTACCATTTTTACTCATATTATTGTTAGACTTAGGCTCATATTAGTTGCATAATTAGCCATTCATGCATTAATCCATGTTTCCTTCCATCGTTGAGCTTGATTGCATAACTTGGTAGTTTTTGTGGGAAAATGTGCTGCTTTGGTGTGTTTTGTGTGTATGTGCAGAATCACTTACCAAAGCAAGGCTAGAGCTAGTTGCCAGGGCAATGCATGAAGGAGATGTCGAGCTAGTTGCCAGGGCAATGCATGAAGGAGATGTCGAGCTAGTTGTCAGGGCAATGCATGAAGGAGATGCCGAGCCAGTTGCCAGGGCAATTGTCGACAAAGAATAAGGTGATATGGTAGTTGAAATTGATGACTAGACAAGCCCAAGATGACGTGGAGCAAAGCTAAATCCCAAAGGAGTTTGATTTCCATGAAGAGGTTAAAGAAGAATTAAATCCCAAGAAGATAGGAGAAGCTCTAGAAGGAATATAAATATAATAAAGAATTATATTCTTTAAAGATAATTTAATTCCAACTCAACTTTCTCCTCAAAGAAGGACTTTAACCTAGCTCTATAAATTAGAGGCCATGCCGTCAACTCCAAGGGGATAGAGTAGAGAGAATTTTTGACAAGCTTCAATGGGGAGATCTCGACAAGAAGGCTTCATCCATCCTTCATCTTTTTCTTTCTTGTTCAATTAGGTTCATGCTAGGAATTCTTTATCTTGTGTTTCTTTGGAACCTAGACATGAACTAAATCTATTTGGCTAAGGTTATTGTGTCTTGTGGTTGTGAGAAACAATTGGATTTTGTTTAGGTAATAAGATTTTGCACTTTTCTATTCAAGGTTTATTCATTCTTGGTTCTTATTTTTGTTTGCGAGTGAATTGGGAGAGGATCTCGTAACTTCATCTATTTATCTAATATCGGGAGAGTTAGATTCAAGAAATGAATGATATGATCTTTATTCAATCTATTGATGGTGAAGATTAATCCAGCTTAGGAATAAGTTAAGGATTTCAACGGCTAAGAAGAACGCAAGATTGGTTGTTGTTCACCCTTGATTCACGCGGGGATGTATTATCAAGGCATGCACAAGTAGCTAGAGTTTCGACTTAGGGATAAGAAGAAACCATTGAAGAACGCTCTGTCGAACCTTGAAGTTGCTGCCCAGATGCCCAAGTAGTTGCCCAGCTAGTCGCCCAGGCAACCATCGATTAGTTGCCAAGGCAACCCCGTTGTGCAAGTTACCATGGCAACTGAGTTGCCCTTGCACTCTTTTACCAAGACGATCCAATCGGCTATCACACCTCAACTCACGATAACCTGGCCTATTTTCTCTCATTTGATCTCATCTATTCTTTTACTTTATTACTTTCTAGTTTAGTTATTAGTTAAACTTCTATAATCTTCTATTTGTGTTTTTACTTTTTATAGTGCAAGAGATTAGATTCTTGAAGTGGCACCAATCCCTGTGGAGACGATATCTTTTATACTATAACTTGCGACGTGTACACTTGCACAATTGCGGAGCACTTATTACGCGCAACACCTGCTTTAATAGAAAGGATTAAAGAGATGCCAGCAAAGGATAAAGAATGCTTGGAAAATAAGAAGCAAGTTGAACGTGGTGAATATAAAGACTTTGAAGTAAAATCAAATGTATGCTTATGTTATAAGGGACGTGTATACATTCCTGACGATGTTGGGCTAAAAAGAGAAATACTTTCGGAGGCACATTATAGTCCTTTAACTATGCATCCAAGAGGCAACAAAATGTATCAAGATATAAAAAGTCAATTTTGGTGGTCTGGCGTGAAACGAGCTATCACTGAGTTTGTTGCTAAATGTTTAACATGTCAACAAGTAAAGGCAAAACATCAAGTTCCATCGAGATTACTTTAACCGATCTCAATTCTAAAGTGGATATGGTAAAAGGTTACAATGGATTTTGTAACAGGTTTACCATTAATGCCAAGAAAGATTCGATTTGGGTGATTGTGGACCGTTTGACTAAGACGGCACATTTCATACCAGTTCGAACAGACTACTCCTTGAACAAGTTGGCGGAGTTATATATTAAGGAAATTGTTAGACTGCATGGTGTTCCTATGTCTATTATATCTGATAGAGATCCAAGGTTCACTTCAAGGTTTTGGAGTGCATTTCATGAAGCGTTGAGAACTCGACTACAGTTCAATACTACTTTCCATCCCCAAATAGATGGGCAGACATAAAGGACTATTCAAATACTCGAAGATATGCTCAGAGCTTGCATAATTAATTTTGTAGGTTTATGGGAAAAATATCTTCCATTAGCTGAGTTTTCCTACAACAATAGTTATCAATCGAGTATAAAGATGGCACCTTATGAGGCATTATATGGAAGAAAATGCCGAACACCATTAAATTGGTTTGAGTTGGAAGATCAAAAAATCATCAGACTAGATCTTTTTCAAGAAATGGAGAATAAGGTAAAAATAATTCAAGGTAATCTCAAGGCTGCTTCCGATAGACAAAAGTCATATTCAGATCTTAAAAGAAAGGATAATGAGTTCGAAGTTGGAGATAAAGTATTTTTAACGGTTTCACCCTAGAAAAAGATTTTACGCTTTGGACGAAAAAGAAAGCTTAGTCCAAGATTCATTGGTCCTTATGAAATCTTCAAAATGGTTGGTCCAGTGGCGTATCAACTAGCTTTACCACCAGAGTTGAGTAAGGTCCATGATGTATTTCATGTGTCCATGCTTCGAAAATATCGATCAGATCCTTCACATGTTATTACACCAGAAGAGATCGAGATTCAATCAAATTTGACCTATGATGAAGAACCTGTAAGAATCTTAGCTCGAGGAGAAAAGAAATTAAGGAACAAAAAGATTCCTCTAGTTAAAGTCTTGTGGAGAAATCACAAAGTACAAGAAGCTACTTGGAAAACAGATGAAGCAATGAAAAAGTAGTATCCATACCTTTTTAAACCATGCAAGGAAAATTTGAGAACGAATTTTTCTTAAGGGGGAGAATTGTAATATCCCAAATTTTGGCTAGTGACTAAAATTAAAATTTTGAAAGTTTTGTGGCTAAAGTATAAACTTTGGAAAAGTTTAGGGACTAAATTATAATTTCCAAAAGTTATGTATTTTAGTCCCGCAAATGAATAGTTCACCCCCAAGAATGATGTTTTCAAGTTACCCAGATTTTTCATATGGAGTTTATATTATTGGCTATAAAGTGATAAAGTTTAGAAAAATATTCAGATAATCAGATCGAATCGGATATTCAAGATATTTTAAAGGATGATAAGGCAAGGTTAAAAATTTCATTTCCATGTCTTAAAATTGTAGGATTTAACATGGACCATTGGATTAAAGTAGATTTTCCATGTTAATTATGAGCCATTGGATGAAAAATGGCAAGATTGTAATTTTGGAAAATTCCAAGGGCAAAGTTGGTAATCACTAACTCCTTGGTTTATTTTTTACCCTTGGATGAATCTTTTGACATGTGGTAAGATGTGGGACATTGGATTACAAGGTCAAAATGTTCATTTTGCTATAAAAAGATATTTTTATTTGGATTTTTATTAAAGATGACAAATGGATTAAAATTAAACAAGTGAAAAGTCAAGAATTTTCTACATATTTTTCCCCTTGTTCGAAACCCTCTCTCAAGGTAAGAGAAAAATTTTATTTTTGATTTTCAAGCTTATTTAGTTGGATTTTGGATGAAAGCATGAAATATGGAGTTGATCTCCATGAAATTCTCTATCTTTTGGTACCATTTATTCACGCTTTCCTTGCTTGAAACCTTAGTTTTATGATTTTGATGGATGAAGAGGATGTTTAAATATGATTAGTTTTATGATTTTGATTGATGAAGGGGATGTTTAAATATGATGATTTAAGATTAGATTTTGATGAAGTTGTTGTTGTAGAATCGTATCCAAGCTTGTATTATGATTGAAACTACTTGAAAGTAGCTAAATCCTAATTTGTTTAAAGTTAGGGTTTTGATGTAAAGTGAATTTAGATTGATTTCGATATGGAAATAATTGTAGAATCTTGGAAATAAAGTTTAGAAGTTGAATTCATGCTTGAATTAAGATGGAAATCTTGAGTGTTGCTTGAATTAAGTTGGAGATAAAGTATTCTTAAAGTTATGGCAAGTATATTGGTAAGAAAGTTATATCTGGTTTATATTATGTTAATATATGATTAACATGATGGTAATTCATATCTAGTGATTCATAATGCATGAATATTGTTACATGTTATTAATTATAGTTATGTTATATTGCACTGGATATTATTATTGCCTCACTAAGTATATACTTAGCGTGTGATGGTTTTCACGCGTAGGTAAAAAGCAGAAACCGGAGTAAGGAGCGGGCATCCTACTTATCTGAAGTATAATCACGATATCAGTAAAACACAACACCTTAACTGATTTTCTTATAAAGCATGGGCGCTTAATGTCTCGTATCTTTAAAGCAACATGAAAACCCTACGGTCCTATCATCATTAATTCCATTCAAATATTAAGTTATCTCTAAATAAAAAGAGGTCAAATTGAAATAATGAGGGTTAAATTTATTATTTATTTCAAATTAGGACTAAATTGTTTAAATGTGTAAACGTGAAGGACTAAATATGTTATTATACAAAATATTTTAACAGCCACATCACTCTTTTAACGGTTGTTAACGGGTCAGTGACCAAATTAAAAGTTTAATGGTAACACTGAAGCAATTAAAAGTTTGGTTACTAAATTGAATAATTGATCAAAGTTTAGTGACCATTTGTGAACTTTACCCTTAAACTAAAGTGGGAGTAAGAATTATTATAGTAATAAAAGTTTAATTATTTTTTAAATTAAAAAATAAAAGAAAATTTTAAAAAATAATATAATTTTTTAAAGATTTTATTTTGAAGGGGATAATAACACTTTCGATCCTTAAGATTTCAAAATTAATTAAAACAGTTAATGGTACATTGTGGTACATATAAATAGTGGTACATTGAAGTACATGTCATTTACTGTAGAATTATCCAAGATTTATGATAATAAAATAGTTAATGGTACATTGTAGTACACATGATTTGTGGTGTATAGCGGTACATGATATTTATTGTAGAATCATCCTTACATGATTTATGTTTCTTTACGAAAATTATTTTGAATAGATCACACCCTAAAACAATAACAATTTAAGATAAAGATTTATGGTAATAAAATTAAATTAAAAAACTTCAACACCCATGTGTATAGTTTTAGGGTTTATATTTGATATATTAACTATGCATAATTCTGTGCACTTTTTGACAAATTTTAATCTTAATTCTATCTAGAGAAAAAAAGGAAAAAAAACTTCAGAGAAGGAAAGAGATGTTATTAGTGAATATAGAATTTATAATCTAAGAAAATATGAGAAAACACAAATCAACAGTTTTACCAACAAACCAAATATACAAGCTTATAATTCTATGCACTTTTAGTAACCCATACGATGCCAAAAGAAAAGTGAATTTACTTTAATTTTTCACGGTCCGTTATTTGGTTCATTGGTGGTTGGTCTAATAAAATTAATATTTAATATACCTACAGATGATGATGATTTTTTTGTTTTCACAAGCGTTTTAATTTAAGGTTTAGGGTTTTAGTTTAATGGTTTAAAATTTAGGGTTCATGATTAGAATTTAGAGTTAGGATAATATGGTTAAGGATTTATGTTTTAACTTATAAAACCTAAATTTGAAATCCTATCAACAACCCTTAAATTCAAAAATACTACACTTAAACTCATAAACCGTAAATAAAATCCCTAAACCCTAAAAATAAGACACTTGTGCAAACAAAGTTTCCGCAAGCACCTGTGCAAACAAAGTTTCCACAAGCACTTGTGCATGGAATAATTACTTATATAATTATATGATTTTCAAAAACCCATAAAAATAATATTAAATTTTTTTATGACATGTCATGGTTCTATTCAGTAATAGTATTTAATATTAATCATTAAATATAGACTTAAGGTTAATTTAGCCTCAGTAAAAAAACAAAAAAAAACTATTAAACCCTCGTAAATTTATGCACCAAATTTAGCCATCATAATTCAAATTGCAATCAATTTATCTCTTTTGTTACGTTGGTTGTATTATCATAACGTTGATCATTGGTGGACTCTGACGGTCAACGTTACCAAAGGGCTTAATTGATCTCAATTTGAATTATAAAGGCTAAGTTGAGTGCAAAAAGTTCATGAGGACTAAACTGATTTTTTTACTTTTTTTTTGAAGGAATACATAACAACAGTAAAATAATATAAAACGATACAAATTCATAAATATGTTAAGATCTATAAAAGAATTTTTAATGTATAAATTTTATATTAATATATAATATTTTAAATTAACAAAAATTCAACAATTTAAAAAACATCACAAATTCATAATATTTTTCAAATTAAATCATCATAAAAACTACGAAAAATCTGTAATAAAACGTGATATGTGTGTTTCGACTTGTATCAGGCAGGATATGTGTTTGAACTTTATACATATAGATTTGAACATGAACAATATGAGGACATTGGAGGAAACGGTCCTAAGGCAGCAGCCCACGTTTTTGAATGCTCATCAAAAGTTTGGCACCGTCCCTTGTTTTCAATGCTGATAGTATGCTTAGCTTGGCTTGTTTCGGGATGCGGTGAGTTCTTATTCATTTGCATGTTCTCTAAAAGAAATGAATTAAGGTTTCCCACTTTGTAATAAGATTCTTGAAGTGCTTATCTCTTAACTTTGATAGCATAACAAAGTCAAAAGCGTAGTTTAGAGCTCATTAATTTATATAATGAAATGATTATCAACATTTTTCTGAGTTTGAATTTCAACCATTGTAATCGGTGGGCTGTTTCCTATGAAAAGAAATGACGAAAGCTTACGATCAAAGCTACCAAAAGTCAAAAGGGACAGCCATTCAAGATAATCTCCTCTCCAAAATTCAACGTTTCGACCATCTATAAACTTCCTTCCCTCCGGATTTGCTTTCACAAAACAGAGGAAACCAAAGACGATATCTTTATCAGAGAAAATGACAGATTGCAGTGGTAAGCCTTTTTCTTCCCAAAATCAACAAATTATGGCTTTAAGTCCTTCATCTCATGACAATAGTAAAATGAAATGTTCTGACTCTGAATGTATAGGTACAGGGAAGAGTTCGTGGCCGGAGCTGGTGGGAGTCAACGGCCAAGTGGCGGCACACGTCATTGCAAAAGAGAATCCAAAGGTGAGTGTCCAAATCGTGAAAGAAGGAATGATGGTGACCATGGATTTTCGTTGCGATCGGGTGCGTGTTTGGCTGGACAAGTATCAAATTGTGAAGACGACGCCTCAAATTGGATAAGAAATAACACTATTTACTGTGTGTAAGAACCCATGGATAATAAGCTAAGCTGGCTGCTAGCATTACCTAAAATTACTTGTTTATTAGTTCACCGTCACATTTAGTAAAATAAATAATTGAATAAGTTGAAGATTGTAAAGGATTCATCATTGGATTTGGTTGTTTGAATCTGTGAGTAAAATAAATTTGAAATTTCGTTTGATTTATGCCATTTATTCAGTACTTTGTAAACATAATATAATGAAATTAAGCTTCTATTTAATATTTATATTACGTCTTTCCTTAATAAAATATGAATAATATAATGATATTTAACATAAGAATTTTTAATTTGATATTTAAGTTCTCCTAGCAGTAGTCTCCTTACGTTGTATGATGTGAGACAAATAATTAAACATAAAATAAGATAGCGGCCAAACAATCGAGAAAAGAAAAAAAATATACCAAAAAACATAAATAAACGTAACACAAGATTGAAAAAACGTATCACAAAAGTATAATTATTTTTATTAAAAAACTAAAAAAAATAAAAAAAATAAATTTTATGGACGGCAACCATCATCAAAATCAGTGTCACCGCCGACTAAGTAAATAAAATGAAAAGAACCCTGCAGCGGTAATGTTTCGAGAGAAAACTAGGTTTAGGAATAGGTCCAAATTTCCTTAATTCAATACTTTTAGAGATCATGCAAATGGATAAGAACTCGCCGCGTCCCAAATCAAGGCGAGCTAAGCATAATATAAGCATTGAAAAATGTGACGGTGCCAAACTTTTTATGAGCATTCAATACGTACGTCAAGGAGGCTCATGACATTGGTTGGCGGCTCACATTGCACATGGTGAGTGCACCACCTTAACATCTTCTCAAGTGGGAAAGTGTACGTCATAATTTGTGATTAAGGGGTCTGTGTTCGTGCGGCCTCTATCCAAATTTAGTGTTTCAAATTTTGTGAAGGTGTGTTGGTTTGTACACGTTATGTTATTTAAGGCACAATATTCATGTTTTTTGAATTTTGAATCTTAAATATATTAACACTAGTGTTTTTGATTCTTTTCTAGCACATCCTAGGACTCGATTACTGTAGTACGCAGTAATATATAGGTAAACTACTCAAATGGTCACTCAACTGTGATGATTGTCTCGATTTGACCATCATATTTTTAATTGTGGTAATAAGACCACACAACTATTTAAGTGGTATCAATCAATAGGGGTGAGCAAAACTCAACTCGACTTGAATAAATCGAATAACTCGACTCGAGGCGAAAATACTCAACTCGTCTTGACTCGACTCGAAATTTCATAAATTCGACTCAAAAAAATTCAAATAAAGTTTGAGTTGTAAAATAGAAACTTGAATAACTCGAATAACTCAAAATTTTTAGTAATTAATAGATTTATTTTTAAGTTCAAAACGAATCCCTCAATTTTTTTATTATTATTATATATATATACCGATATATAAAAATATGAAGAAATATTGCAACATATGAAAAAATATGAATATATATATATATATGTGCATATCTTATATGATTAGAGAAAGTGATTTAAATTGGAATCAAACCGTACTATAAAATGATAAATAATTACAATTAAATTTTTATAGGAACTCAAAAACTCGACTCGAATTTCTTAAACTCGACTCAAATCGAAAAAATTTCAAATAAAGTTTGAGTTGTAAAATATGACGCGTCAACTCGAATAACTCGAAATTTTTTGACTCGACTCAACTCGACTCGATCGAACGCTCACCCCTATCAATCAAGCCATCCGCCGTTAACAAAAATTTATATAATTACACATTTGGTCCTTGTCACTTATATATTCTATAAGTTTGGTTTTAATTTTAATTTTTTTATAAATTTATTTTTGACCAAGCAGGTGGTGATTGCACTGATAGAATCCAAACGAGGGGCTGTTAGGATCAACTTAGGCAGCTCTACCACTAGACCAAATGCAACAATAGATACTAAAATTACAACATATTTTATAAACTCTATAACCTTTTCTTCTCTTCTAGGCCTATTACTCTTCGTCTCCCATCACTTCTGCAGCCATGGTTCTGGAGGTAACCTATTCGAAAAGATCCTTCCTTAATCTCCTTCTCCAATAACCTTTGTACGTTTCTTGAATTAGAATTTCATCGATTTTCTCCTTCTCTGTTTGGGTGTGACAGGCAAAGTAGTTTTTTTTTTTTTTACATAACAGGCAAAGGAATTCGTGTATACTTTTCAATGCATTTCACATATCTTGAAATTGGGGGTGAGATGAGCCTTGCTGCTAGAATTCTGATTGCTCAGTTGGCTCTGAAGCATCGCCAAAACAAAAATCAGCAGCAAAGGATTATAGTTTTTGCTGGAAGGTACGTCATGTTAGCCTTTGATTTGCTTGTTTATTTCAATTTTAATGTAACCCTTTTTTTCCCTCATATGCTTTATGTTCTCAGTTCTATTAAGCATGAAAAGAAGGCATTGGAGAATATAACTCTTGATATTGTTGACTTTGGTGAGGAATAAGGTGAAAAAGAATAGAGTTTACAATTTAGAACGTATATAATATATTATAATTTTTATTCATATCATATTGGATTTACAAAAAGCAGTTACGTCTGTAAAGTATAGAAGAGAAACTGTTTTGAGAGAGGAAACTTATTTCCATTCATATCATTTACAGGAATCACTCAATGCTAATTTATACATTGAGTGTGAAGCTTTAACCCAGAGCTAACAATCTCTCAACAACTATCTAACCAACTAACCATACTAACAGTTTCTTAGTTAGCTGTTTACATATTTACAGCTTTATCCACCAATTGTTGCATTTGGTCTTGTGGTAGAGCTGGTGAAATTAAAATTATGACCAAATTGATAGAATATGTAAGTAACACAGATTAAATGTGTAATTATATAAAATTTTGTTAACTGTCACGTCACCCCTCCATTAGGTTTTAACGACAGATGGTATGATTGGTACCACTTAAATAGTTATGTGGTCTTATTGCCACAATTAAAAATATGGTGCTCAAATCGAGACCAATCCTATAGTTAAATGGTCATTTGAGTAGTTTACCCTAATATATAATAGTAAAATATTTGATGCGGTGTGAGTCTATACATTTTTTTTGGGTGAAAAGTATGATTTCATATCAACGGAATCATACATGGGGTGCTACCACAAGCCTCATTAAAAACCTCCCTAATCCTAAATGAAGGAAAAGAGTACAAGTGGTAACACAAACAACCAGAACAAAATAATCATAACAACACGTCACAAGTGAACGATCCCAAAGAAAGACGACAAAACCAATACTATGAACCAACCAACGACTCATCGTGCATCAATTGGCCAACTAAACCCGGTGGATCATCAAAGAGCACAACCCCCAAGTTCCCAAAATTAGCTAGCTTCACACAAGCATCGCAACCTGATTTCCTTTGCGTCAAATATGCACAACCTGGATCACTCAGGGACGATCCCAAAGTTCTAATAAGTGACCACGTAAGCCATGCAAGCCTGTATACTCACGTTTGATAATTCAGATAGCCTCAACACTATCAAGCTCAAGAATAATATTTCTGAATCCCGCCTCCCACGCGCAAACAAGACCAAGGTAAGATCCCCAAACTTCTGCATCTACCACCGAACATATGCCAAGAAATTTGATAAAGCCAAAACACCATTGTCCAGACCAATCACCTGCCACACCCTCGCATGAAGCATGACCACTATCCACACATCGAGCCCCATCAGTGTTCAATTTTATCCATGGCTCCTTAGGTATCGTCCACCTCGCTGGACTACAAGGGGCAACACCACCAACACCAAGCGCACACCAATTATCCTATTGAACTTGCATGTACAAATCCAACAATTGTCGGCTCCGGGCAATAACTTCACGACCATCCTCAATGGGAGAGTCAAAGACTACCGAGTTTCGGCTCAACCATAAGTTCCATAGGACATTCCCAAACATCAACTCCTATCCTGGTGTATGAACTGAAAACCTATTGTATGTCGAAAGATTAGCCGCAATCCAATCGCAAACTTCTATGTTCATAAACTCCACAAATTTGCTAGGGAGAATCAATTATTTCCAAACAAGCATGGTCGGTGTACATTGCCGAAGAATGTGATCGATACTTTCCACTCTAGCCCCAAACTTAACGCACCCACTATCTGCAGCTAGATGGCGTCTCACGCGCTCCTCATTTGTCATTAACCGACCTCAACAGACTAGCAACAAGAAGTACTTTATTCTCGGTAAGCCTTTAAACTGATGTAAGATCCTCCAAACGACATGATTTAGACCACTAACTTGTCCACAACAAGCCATGTATGCTGATTTCACCTTGAACCGCAGGTTGCTTGTCCCTTTCCATCCAACCACATCTTTGATCAACCCTTGTTTCGGCCCTTTCACTGCTGCAATACGCAGTACAATATCACCTGAGAGTAAATGTTCAAACAGCCCTCAATTCCACTCCCCATCGCTTCCTACCATATTCGCAACCGACACTCGATCTAGTTGGGTAGCCACCATCGGATCAACATAGTGCAACAATGGACCAAAGTCCGCGATCTATGTACCAATATAACCAAAGACATCTTTGTTCCTTGTACCAATATGACCAAAGACATCTTTGTTCCAATCACCAATAGCCGCAGTAAATTTTTCAATATTCTCTGTATACTGACCACTACCAACCCATATCGTCTCAAGAAACTCATAAAAATTAGGACGAGATTGCCACGCATTGATAAAACGGAAAGGACGAGACTCTCCTGTACTACTAACTTCTCGGAGAGACACAAGCAATGGCTTATAATCCGACCCAAGTCGATCCAAATGTGTGATGGCAGTTTCCATAAAAAAGAGGCACCATTGAGCATTACCCAAGCACCGATCCAGACGTTGGTATAAATTACCTCAATTCCAAGTAAACGGAGGCCTACGATAACCCAAATCTATGAGCCCAAGATTTCCAATAAACTCTGCAAAAGCACGACTTCTCGTCGCATGTTGCTCCATACCCCCGACACGCCCATCCGCATATAATAACACGTTGAAATCACCCCCTAAAATCCAGGGGATATTCTCTCCAGGATTAATACTCTCCAGTTGTCGCCACAAGTGTTTACGCTTAGAGACTATCGGACTAGCATACACAGTGGTTAACTGAAACTGGAACCCTCCCCCCACATCATAAATATGATAGTTGATAAATTGATAGAAATTTGAACCACGTCCACAACAACTGAATCATCCCACAAGAGCCACAAACCCTCACTAAAGCCATGCGATTCCACACGATACGAATTAGAAAACCCAAGTTTATGAATAACTCTATCAGCACCCGCTCCATTCACACGAGGCTCAAATAATGCCACCAAGCTTAACTTATTCTCACGAACAAACGTCTTAAAATTCTGTCTAAAAGTCAGGCTAGCAGCACCCTAATAATTCTATAACATAAAACTAATCATCATAATGTAAAAAAGGAGAAAGCACACTTATTGAAACACGACGGAGGTCCCAACACCATGCTCAACTCTTTCTGATGCCTCTACCGGCTAAACTTAGTCAGATACTCGACCTCATCATTCGAAGATTGCACCATTGATGAGGTATGATCAGAATCACCAATAAACTCCTCAAGTGGCTCCCTGGCATCCAACTGAGCCGATAAATGTCGCACCAAATTTGTAGGTAACATTCTTACCGAAGTACGAGCCCCCTAATTTTTCCTTACTTTTAACCCATGAGCTGCACCCTCACCCAAACCTTTCCCTGAAAGGCTCTTTCCACGTTGACCATGTACTTTTGCATTAGACAATCGATCATCCCCATTTTTTACAATAGTTATTGCTTGATGAGACCCCGACAGAACTGTTGCCCGATGTAAAATCACACGAGCCTCATGACCACTTACCAAAGGAACAACATACGTAACCTTATTAATGTTCTTCACTCCCTTACTTCTCTTGTCCGGATTGGATGCTAAATAATGTCACGGACCAAACTTTTTGGATCGAGACACCAGCGCGAGCAACAAATAGGGAGGTTGTGCGCAATGCAACGGGCTTGCCAAATGTGGCCCAGCACTCGGAGAATGGCGAGGACCATACCTTTGGGACCGAGGCGTTAGCGCAAGAACCAGCTAAAGAAGGGTTGCACGGTGTAACGAGCTTGCCAAGACCATCACACTTGGCCCGACACTTGAAGAATGCTAAAGAGCCTGCAAGCCCACAAGACTTAGCCAAATCCATGGAGGATTCTGGAGGGTAAATTGGTCAAAGCATTATCCATTTATTTGAATATAATGTGTAGATAATGTTTGTGATAATTAGAGATTTGAATTTGAGATTTGATCAGATAAGATAAGATAAGATCAATCTCGACCGTCGATGTAATTTAAACTGAGCCGTTGGATGTAGGGGAGTTCAACTATAAATAGAGGCTCCCTCCTCACTTGTAAATCATCTCATCTCATCTCATTCAATTCACTTCACTTTGAGTAATACAAGAAGCATTTACTCTAAAACTCTTTGAGTGTTCTTTCTATTGTTCTTTGTTGTTCTTGAGTGTTCTTCGTTGTTCTAGCTGCCAATCTCTTTCTGTTGTTCTTTGATTAGCTTTCGCTTAGAACGATCTTTCGTTCGAGGGCTTCGAGGAGTGTTTGATCTTTCGGAGCGAGAATCCTGGTTGAGTTAGGTGTTTGTCGAGAGATCTTCACCTAAGACCGTGACAACGTACTTCAGGGTGACTTAGTCGACGTTTCAACTGAGAAAGCGACTAAGGTTCACCCGATTCGTCTGGCAAAGGTATAGCCCCGCGACACAAGTGGTGTCAGTGACGAGATCCATCGAAACCTGGAGTGATTGTCGAAGCCGTTGTCGAGCAGGAGTACTCACAAGGCTGGTTGAAGGCTGACTTAGGCGTAGGAATCGACTGATTTGCGTCGAAGGCGTCTAAGGCCGCACGGATCAGCTAGAGTCAAAATCTAGCCCCGTGACAGTTGGTATCAGAGCTGAACGGTGATAGTTGGTATCAGAGCCGGTAGCCAGGTTCCGTGACAGTAGGCAACGGAGCGAAGTTCTGTTGATAGTTAGTATCAGAGTTGAGCGGTGATAAGTTGGTATCAAAGACGGTAGCAGGTTCCGTGACAGTTGGCATCGGAGCGAAGTCTTGTTGATAGTTGGTATCAGAAAGAGCCGTGAGAGTTGGTAACAGAGAGAGCCACGAGAGGTGGAATCAGAGAAGTGCCGTGATAAGTGATATCCGAGCGAGTCGAGGAAGGGACTTGCATTCGAGCCAGCTCGCAGTTGCAGTCAAGCGTGGTGGTGACTTGTGTTCAAGCCAACTTGCAGGTGCAGTCAAGTGTGGTGGATTCCAGCTTGTAGTTGCAGTCAAGTGTGGTGGGTTCCAGCTTGTAGTTGCAGTTAAGCGTGGTGGTGGTTTGCGTTCGAGTTAGTCGAAGTGATCAGGGATCGGACTAGTTCGTGGCAAAGTGGTGATAGAGATGGCACCAAAGAAGAAGACACTGACAATGGACGATGTAAGAAAGACTCTGAATAAATTTGACGAGAGGAGCAACCGTCTTGAAAATAAGGTACAATCGAATCTTGAATTCATAACAGCTGTGGAGGCTTGGGTCGATAAACTCTTGGACTTCAAGAAGGAGGCCGAGGTGGTGTTTGAACAGCTAGAGTCAGTAAACCTTGAGAAGCTGGGTTCGTTGGATATTGAGATGTTAGAGTCTCTAGAAGGGATCCAGGAGGAGGTTCAATGGGCTCTTAATGGCTTGGATTTGAAGATGTCTGAGCGTGGCGATTCCTTAGAGGCTGCAGTGGAAACTCTAAGAGAAGAGGCCAAAAAGACCCGGAGTGTTGTGGAGTCACGTCTTGAAAAGTTAGAGTCCATGGAGGGCAAGTTCAATGACGAGACGCAACGCATCATCAACGAGTTGGAGGTAGTTCGAGAGAGTTGTGCTTGTGAAGCCAAGATGGTGGATTTGCAAAAAGTGGATGATTCTTCCAAGGAGGAAACCGCGAAGGAGATCCAAAAAGTTCTCAACTCAGTGTACGAGAAGTTGAACCAACAAGATGATTCCCTTCAAGATGCAGTGGAGGCAATGAAGGTGGAATTGGAGTCGTTAGGAAAGAGGGTTTGTAGACTTGAGAAATTCGAGGAGGAGGCCAAATAGACCCAAGGTGTTTTCGAGTCCCGTCTTGACGAGGTAGAGTCCATAGATGACCAGTTCAAGGACGAGACACGAGAAGTTCTCAACAAGTTGGTGACATTTCAAGGGAGTAATGCGAGTGAAGCTGAGATAGAAGCTTTGCGAAAAGAAGTGGATGAGCTCAAGAGGGAGCTGCTCAGTTGCAAGATGGCAATGAGCGAATGTGATGCGCTCAAGACCTTCTTAGAGGGATTTAGACCGGGGGTGAAGCTCGCAGTAGAGCAAGGAGATGCCCAGAGACTTTCAGAGGCTTTCGTTCTTGTCGAACCTCTAACCGAGCCCGCAGGATGCAAGCAGGCGAGTGTTGAGTCAACCAGGCCCAGTTCGAGAGACAAGGGGAATGGTGAGGCTAAGTCCGTACCAGAGAAGAAGGAGAACAAGAAGTTGAAGTGCTACTTCTGTGATGGTCCTCATTTGATAAGGGGATGTCCCGAGAAGAACCGCCTAGTTGTCATGGTGAAGACAGCAGACGAGTCAAAGGGTGAAGTAGCGAGACTTGGGGCGATTGCGAGTGTCAATGCTGCCAAGCGAAGTGAGAGCCGTGGTTCGACTACGAGTGCCAAAGTAGTCCAGCCAGCGATGAGACTTGGGGCGATTGTGAGTGTCAATGCCGCCAAGCGAAGTGAGAACCGTGGTTCGACTACGAGTGCCAAAGTAGTCCAGCCAGCGATGAGACTTGGTGCGATAGCAAGCGAGGAAGCTGTCAAGCCGAGGGTAAAGACGAGGCAATTGAGGTGCTACCAGTGTAAGGGACCTCATAAGTTGCGGAGATGCCCGTTTCGAGCCAAGTGGTCCGAGGGACAGAACAAGGCCAAGAGTAAAGAGCCTGTGAAACTTGGTTCCGAGTTGTTTAGTTCTGCCAAGGTAAGCGAAGACCATGAGCAGAATGGGTTGAAGATGTCTGGGAAGGCTGGGAAAGAGCTTGCCGAGAATGTTCGAGTGAAGAACATTACTTTTGAGACCAGTACAGTGTCGAAGGGGGCTGAGCCGTCGAGAGACATAGCAACCGTTAAGATGCCACCTATGGGCAAGGTGGGAAAGAAGCGAATGACTTCGAGGAAGAAGTGTCGACGCAAGATGAAGCAACTAGAGTGCTACCAGTGTAAGGGGCCTCACAAATTGCGAGATTGCCTGGATCGAGTCAAGCCATCCAAGGAGTTGGGTGAGCCCGAAGAGAGCGAGGCTGCATCGCTTGATCCGATAATGTCGAGTTCTGCCAAGGCCAAGGGGGACCGAAAGCAGAAATGGGTAACCATGTCTGAAAAGGCTACCGAGGAGCTTGCCGAGGATGTTCGGGGAAAGAGCATCGCTTTTGAGACCATTGTAGAGTCGAAGGGGGCCAAGCCGTTAGGGGACATAGTAACCGTGGAGACACCACCAATAGGTAAGGTGGGAAACGAGCGAGGAACTTCAGGTAGGAAGTGTCGACGCAAGAGAAAGCACCGAACTTCAAGGAAGAAGGATCGATGCAAGAGAGCACCAAACTTCAGAAGGACGGGTGCAACCAGATGCAACGGACTTCAGGGAAGAAGAGCCGATGCAGAGTAGCGCAACGGACTTTGTGGCGAAAGTGCTGATGCATGCAAAGAACTTTGATGAAGAAGGTTCAATGCAGAGGGGGCCAGACTTCAAGGAGAAAGAAGGGTTGACCTGTTTTAGAGTAAATGTGATCGAGGAGAAGGTACATCTCAAACACATTCCTAGTGTTTTTGGTTTTGATTTGCCATTATTGATGAGCGTAGGTCAAGTACGACCTAGTCTTCAGTGCGGGGGAAAAGAAGATTGGAAGAGACCTTTCAGAGTTCAAAGGGGCAAGCCAGAGTTGTCGACGAATCTGAGAGTTCAGTCTGTGTTCAATGTTGTGACGACTTCCAAGTCTTTGCCGCAGGACCAAGTGGGTCTGAGTCGAGGTAAATCAGAGTTTGTGGGAGAGTGCTCCTACAAGGGAGATGTATCAAGAGGCGTGTTAGCACGCGATGTTCAACGACAGTTTGAGGCGAGGCGAGCAGTTCATATGGAGGAATTGCATGAAGCCGAGGCATCGACGAGTAAACAAGTTGACCCTGCCCAGGATCGTTCGAGTGCAGCGACGAGGGCGTCGCTAAGTCAAGTGGGGGAGATTTTCACGGACCAAACTTTTTGGATCGAGACACCAACGCGAGCAACAAATAGGGAGGTTGTGCGCAATGCAACGGGCTTGCCAAATGTGGCCCAGCACTCGGAGAATGGCGAGGACCATACCTTTGGGACCGAGGCGTTAGCGCAAGAACCAGCTAAAGAAGGGTTGTGCGGTGTAACGAGCTTGCCAAGACCATCACACTTGGCCCGAAACTTAAAGAATGCTAAAGAGCCAACAAGACTTAGCCAAATCCATGGAGGATTCAGGAGGGTAAATTGGTCAAAGCATTATCCATTTATTTGAATATAATGTGTAGATAATGTTTGTGATAATTAGAGATTTGAATTTGAGATTTGATCAGATAAGATAAGATCAATCTCGACCGTCGATGTAATTTAAACTGAGCCGTTGGATGTATGGGAGTTCAACTATAAATAGAGGCTCCCTCCTCACTTGTAAATCATCTCATCTCATCTCATTCAATTCACTTCACTTTGAGTAATACAAGAAGCATTTACTCTAAAACTCTTTGAGTGTTCTTTCTATTGTTCTTTGTTGTTCTTGAGTGTTCTTCGTTGTTCTAGCTGCCAATCTCTTTCTGTTGTTCTTTGATTAGCTTTCGCTTAGAACGATCTTTCGTTCGAGGGCTTCGAGGAGTGTTTGATCTTCCGGAGCGAGAATCCTGGTTGAGTTAGGTGTTTGTCGAGAGATCTTCACCTAAGACCGTGACAAGGTACTTCAGGGTGACTTAGTCGACGTTTCAACCGAGAAAGCGACTAAGGTTCACGCGATTCGTCTGGCAAAGGTATAGCCCCGCGACACAAGTGGTGTCAGTGACGAGATCCATCGAAACCTGGAGTGATTGTCGAAGCCGTTGTCGAGCAGGAGTACTCACAAGGCTGGTTGAAGGCTGACTTAGGCGTAGGAATCGACTGATTTGCGTCGAAGGTGTCTAAGGCCGCACGGATCAGCTAGAGTCAAAATCTAGCCCCGTGACAATAAGCATTAGCTCGTAACGAGACCCTTCTACTCCTTGAGACAAGCGCTTTGCTGCAGCCACAGCCACCCCTCCACGTCGGCGTCGAGTATCAACCACCATCCACGGACCAAAAAGGTTAGACTCTGAGACCTCATCCTCCTTTGTCACATTATCAACTGTAGCTACACTAGGAGCAGCAAGCATCCATTCCGTTGCGACTTTATTCACCTCACAAGTCTCCTTAGAGTGTCCATAAACGCCACATGTATAACAAACTTGTTGCAGGCCTTCATATTTAAAGCTTTTGATTCCTCCCATCAATTCGAATACAAGAAAGTAAAGGCTTATTCAAATCGACAAGCACATCGATACGAGCAAATTTTTCTCTCCCTCCAACTTTGTATTGTAATCGATCTTGACTACCCTCCCAATAAGGACATCAATATGCCGAAACAATGCCTTCGTATAATAACAATAAGGCAGCCCTAGTAATCTAACCAAAAATATGACCTGTGTGGGGTGCTTTTCAGATGTTTTAAATGTTCGACTCTACGGTTGCACCGTTAAGTAGCTCTCATATATATTCCAAGGCCCCTGCATAAGAACTTTTAGTGTAGTCATGTTTATTAGAGAAATGAATAATATAATAGTGGTTATCCAGATCAATAATTTAGAGTTGACACATCGGTTTCCATAGGGCGTTAATCCGCAACTCCAATGCCTTATAACCAATTGATCGTCTTAAAAGTCGTACGATTATCACATTACGCATGTTATGATCAACTTGATCATGCACCGGTCGGAGAATTGTATAAACGGGATGGTGGCCTCCTTATTCATGATAATATCCTCGTTCATAATCACCACATCGCTCTCCACAAAGCAAGACGCAACATCCGACTCCACTGGTTGCTTTCCAGCTGCAACAATAGTCGCATAAGACCCTTTGGTCGTAGCTGGTGCCTCCGAACCACCACCAGTAGATCACTGTCCATCGGCGAGTCTACCATCATCCGCATCTATCACTGTAATATCCTCATGGCCAACATCACTCGCATCGCTTCTGCCCTTGTTCGACAGCCGCTGCATATCCAGCAAGGTCAGAGATGCAGGCCACTCCCTTACCGGGTCACCAAGGATGGACAGAACAGCCTCCGGCGATCGGCCACTAGGGTTTTCATAGGGGTTAAGGTTAGACGACACGTTAGGCTTCCCCTGCTCCATCACGTTTGGGTTTTTAATTTATTCAAAGTTATCAGCAATGTAATGATGATGCATAATTATTTTTGTATCAAAAAACTGATGACTTTATGGTTGAATAAATGGATGATTGCATTTTTGCGATTATTTTTAATAAGAATTGTTTGAATATATAAAATTCATTACGCAAAATAAATTATGTGAATTATCACTAAATTTTACTCGTAAATCTATTTTGGTCACTAAAGTTTTAAAACGTTTAATTTACTCACTGAAGTTTAGACATTGAACGATTTTGATCACTTCTCAATTAATTTTTTGGTGGTGTCCATTTACCGGTAAATGAAGAAATTTCACCAAGATCTGAATGGTGGAAAGCTTCAGCGGCACGATTGAAGCAATATACTGAGAAATGGGTTTCATCCGACAACAGAGGAGGGAGATCGGCGAGAGAGAAACTATTTTTTTGTGATTCGTGATCTTCAGTGCACTTTCGAACGAAATAGAGGTCGAATTCAAACTTAGGGGCTGAGACGAAGTAACTGATGAAATTTGAGACCGAATGACCACCATCTATGTTCAATGAGTAAACTTCAGTGAAAATATGTTTGAGATTTGCTTATTATGTTTTAAATTTTTTTAATATTTTTAATTAAGTTCTCTCTTTATTTTTTAAAAGTTCTCACTAAGTCCCAATTATTTTTGAAAACTTTAAATTAAACCTTTAAAATTTTTGAAAATTTTAACATAAACCTCAAAATTTTTAAAATTTTAAGAAGGTTTTCCCAAATTTTATTGCCAAGATTCGTCACTATTGATAAATGTGAACCGATTTTTTAACAAAATTAGAAATGTATTGTCAAATATTCAAAAAGATTCTACAAAATTTAACTTCTTTCGTTTTAACCAATTGGATAAAACTTTTGGTCAATTCAAAGAATATTTCAATTCCACTAATATTGAAGATTCAAAATATCACATATTAGTCAACAATCTCTAGAATAGGTGGTTAAAATTCTCAGTTGGTATCCTCCTCTCTCCCATAGGTTGTGGGTTCAAAATTCAGTATGAGCAAATTCACCCTCCCCTCTCCCTAGGTAGAAATTGTTAAAAAAAAAATCACATATTAATCATACAATGCATCAAACGTATGATAATTACACTTCAACCAAAATATTTTATTTTAGGATAAATTACAAAAATCATCACTGAACTTTACTCTCTAACTTATTTTGGTTACCGAACTTTTAAAACGATCAATTTACTCACTAAACTTTATACATTGACCTATTTTGGTCACTCCGCCGTTAAATAATTAACGGTGTTATGACATGGCACACGGAACCAAAACGACATCATTTTGAGAAAACCTAATTTGCATTAAAACGACGTCGTTTTATATCCCTATAAATGCCTTTTCTTTAATTTTTTCTATAAAAAGCATTTATTTCTCCCAAATAAAACCCTAGCAGTCGTCAGCCTTCTCAACGCCGTCTCTGTCGTTCCAATATCCTTCTCTATTCGTCGTCGCTTAAGATTTGATGAAATGAAATATTACATATTCTACCGACAGCAACAATAACAAGTTCTGGATGAAAACATGTTTAATTTAACATCTGCATCCGGTGAAGCAAGTGTTTCTTCAAAGAACAGTTTCGGTGGTGCTACCAATCAACCACCTCAATTTCAGCTGGTAAAAAAAAACCAACCAAGCAATCCAAGTTTCTGTCCAAACTTCAAAAACTATTATCTTTAAAAAAACATTGTTCATTACTTTTTACTACATCTTTTTTTATTTTGTTTTGGTTTGGTTGTTGTTTCCTTGACCAAACCTAGATGCAAAAGTGATAGCTTTTTCACCCAAAACACTCATGACAACCAACAGATTCGTTTGCGACATCTGCAACAAAGGGTTCTAAAGAGACCAGAACCTCCAGCTTCATCAGAGAGGCCATAACTTGTCATGAAAGTTGTTTTCGGTCTCAACTTGTCTTCTTCACGTGAAGAGCTTGGATTGATCCATCCATGTGAAGATGAACATGTAGCAAGCAATTTAAGGAGAGGCGATGAAGTTTTGGGCATGAGAGGGTGATGTCGGTGAGGTTTGGGTAGAATTTAGATATTTTATTTTATTTTAAATGCTACATGTCAATTAAATATTAGTAAAAAATCCATGTCACAACCAAATATTAATAAAATAAGTCACATTATCGGGCTATTAATGAGAAAATGAGAAGTGACTAAACTAAGTTAATGTATAAAGTTTAGTGAGTATATTGATCATTTTGAAATTTTTGTAATTTTAAAGTTCGGTGATTATTTTTGTAATTTACCCTTTATTTTATTCCACCTCTTAGAACAAAAGCATGTTAACCTAACAGCTGGAACAGAAGAAAGATCGGGAATTTGCTACCCCGTAGAATCAATGCACTAAAGCTTACGATATTTATTGCTTCCATCTTCATCCTTTATATTAGGGAGGAGATTATTTTGAATGGCCTTCCCTTTTGACATTTGGTAGCTTTCACATTGGATCTGCTATCGTGAGCTTTCGTCATTTCTTTCAAAGAAAACTTGCCACCGATTACAATTATTGAAATTCAAACTCTGAAAAATGTTCATCATCATTTGATTATATAAATTAATTAGTTCTAAACAACGCTTTTGACTTTGTTATGATATCAAGGTTAAGAGATAAGCACTTCAAGAATCTTATTACTCGGTGGGAAACCTTAATTCGATTCTTTTAGAGAACATGCAAATGGATACGTGAGCTGTGTAAAATATGGTTAGTTATTTGTACCACATCGTGCAGCATAGAGGGGAGTACCACGAGAACTTATAACGTGAGCATTTACCTGGACGATCATGGAGGCCCATGGCTTAGGTTGTCGGATCGCATTGCACATGCCGAGTAATATCTCACCGATTGGGAGAATGTAGTACGCCATAATTTGTTGTTGATGTGGATTGTGTTCGCGTGGCCCCTATCCAATTCAACATTCAAAAAAAATTAGTCCAATAAATAGGATTTTATTAACGAAATGATCATACAAAATTATTACGTATCTCGTTAAAAAAAATTCCTCCGTTTTGGAAGAGGAAAAAACCCAACATAGCAATCTAAAATACATGAAACCAAAGCACATAACACCAAACACAAGCCTCACGCAACATATACCTCAAAACTCACTAAAAAAGGACCACTAAACCTCCAAATTCAATGCGGAACCAAGCATGCAGCAAAACGAAAGGGAAAAACACATGGTACATCACCAATTCACGCATGCTACCCTTATGGCTCATGAGCAGCTTGGAACCATGACGACCTATCCACTCCACCCTTTGTGAGAGCATCAGCCAGGGACCACAATAGCAAGCACAACATGATAGGCTTCCACACAAACAGCTTCTTCGGACTCCCTGCCTCTTCGGTTTACACACCATTTCCCATCGCACCCTACACATCTTTCGGTCCAACCTCGCACCACCCCAAAGAAACATACGTCGAATCCGATCCAACTTCTGAATCATTCCCCTTTGGTGCTTTAAACACTCTCATATAAAAGATAGGGAGTGAAGAGAGTACTGAGTTCACATGGATCACCCGAGTAGCAAAAGACAGCACATTCCGCTTCAATCCCGCTAACCGATTCCGAAAAATCAACATGATAGGCTTCCACACAAACAGCTTCTTCGGACTCACTCTAAGAGGAATCCCCGGGTACATAAATGGTAACGTCCCCCTCGAACACTCCAAAATTGCCTCTATTTCATCTACTAATCCATTATCAATCCCCTCGGAAAAAAGAAAAGACTTCGAGAAGTTAATTTTTAGGCTCGAGCATACTTGGAAGCACATTAGAAGCCTTTTCAAATTACAAGCTTGAGCCACATTGCCCTGTAGAAAAAGGATGGTATCATCGCAACAAAGAGACAGCATCCGTCACGCCCAAAACCAATCCAGCATTCTCGGCTTCAATCAGCATGCAATGTAACGCTTCAGCAACCAAGACAACAAAAGAGGTGACAACGGATCTACTTGCCGCAACGCTCTATGCAAACGGAACATCTCGCAATACTTATACATTCTCAAATCCAACTACACCACCCTAGCTAATAAAATTCCGTGCACTATTTGACGCCCCTTCACAAATCCGCTCTGAGCATCACTAAGCATAGTACCAAGCACCCTTTTGTAGCCGAGAAGCCAAGACTTTAGCGAGAATTTATATATGGAATGCAGTAAGCTAATAGGCTGATAATCGCCTAACTTTTCCGGAGGGTCCTTCGGAATCAACACAACGAAAGTCGAGTTCATCCCCTTACAAAGCTTACCCGACGAAAAGAAATCCCCATAGAAAACCAGTACATCATCCCTTAAAAAGGACCAATCCCTCCTATAAAACTGAAAACTGTATCCATCCGGACCCTATGCCTTCACGTCATCGCAACTCCGAATGGCATTCCAAATTTCAGTTTCAGTAAACGGACTCTCCAACATAGGCTGGTTCAACTCATTAACTTGATTACAATACCAACGACACTCCCCAAGAACCAAATCTGTCAAAACTTGTGAAATAGGCTCCAAACTCCTTTCAAATAAAAGCCTTTAAATGCTACGGCTCAATCACCCATCTCCCCTTAATAACTAGCCCAACATTGTTATTGCGCATGACACGAATTTTTGCCATTCGATGGAAGTATGTTGTATTTCGGTCTCCTCCCTTACTACAAGGAGACTACTGCTAGGAGAACTTATAAAAGAAATTACTATATATTAAGAATTTTTAATTTGAAATTTATCTCATTATATAATTCATGTTTTGTTAAGGAAAGACATAATATAAATATGATTTAATACCAAAATATGTGCTCAAATTATCCCGTTTTTCCTTTTTAAGTGCCCAAACAATTTTTTGTCCCTTTTAGATGTCCAAACTATCTTATTTTTCTCTTTTTGGTGCCAAAACTTTTTTTGTCCCTTTTAAGTGCCCAATTTTTTATTTTTGGTCAAAGTAGGTGTCTCAGTTTAACCTTAAAAGGAACAAAAAATGATAGTTTAGGCACCTAAATGGAACAAAAAAAATTTAGACACCTAAATAGAGAAAACATGATAGTTTGGACACCTAAAAGGGGCAAAAAAGTAATTTAATCACTTAAAGAAAAAACATGATAGTTTAGACACATATTTTGACATTAAACCTATAAATATTAAATAGAAGCTTAATTTCATTGTATTATGTTTACAAAGTACTGAATAAATGGCATAAATCAAACGAAATTTCAAATTTATTTTACTCACAGATTCAAACAACCAAATCCAATGATGAATCCTTTACAATCTTCAACTTATTCAATTATTTATTTTACTAAATGTGACGGTGAACTAATAAACAAGTAATTTTAGGTAATGCTAGCAGCCAGCTTAGCTTATTATCCATGGGTTCTTACACACAGTAAATAGTGTTATTTCTTATCCAATTTGAGGCGTCGTCTTCACAATTTGATACTTGTCCAGCCAAACACGCACCCGATCGCAACGAAAATCCATGGTCACCATCATTCCTTCTTTCACGATTTGGACACTCACCTTTGGATTCTCTTTTGCAATGACGTGTGCCGCCACTTGGCCGTTGACTCCCACCAGCTCCGGCCACGAACTCTTCCCTGTACCTATACATTCAGAGTCAGAACATTTCATTTTACTATTGTCATGAGATGAAGGACTTAAAGCCATAATTTGTTGATTTTGGGAAGAAAAAGGCTTACCACTGCAATCTGTCATTTTCTCTGATAAAGATATCGTCTTTGGTTTCCTCTGTTTTGTGAAAGCAAATCCGGAGGGAAGGAAGTTTATAGATGGTCGAAACGTTGAATTTTGGAGAGGAGATTATCTTGAATGGCTGTCCCTTTTGACTTTTGGTAGCTTTGATCGTAAGCTTTCGTCATTTCTTTTCATAGGAAACAGCCCACCGATTACAATGGTTGAAATTCAAACTCAGAAAAATGTTGATAATCATTTCATTATATAAATTAATGAGCTCTAAACTACGCTTTTGACTTTGTTATGCTATCAAAGTTAAGAGATAAGCACTTCAAGAATCTTATTACAAAGTGGGAAACCTTAATTCATTTCTTTTAGAGAACATGCAAATGAATAAGAACTCACCGCATCCCGAAACAAGCCAAGCTAAGCATACTATCAGCATTGAAAACAAGGGACGGTGCCAAACTTTTGATGAGCATTCAAAAACGTGGGCTGCTGCCTTAGGACCGTTTCCTCCAATGTCCTCATATTGTTCATGTTCAAATCTATATGTATAAAGTTCAAACACATATCCTGCCTGATACAAGTCGAAACACACATATCACGTTTTATTACAGATTTTTCGTAGTTTTTATGATGATTTAATTTGAAAAATATTATGAATTTGTGATGTTTTTTAAATTGTTGAATTTTTGTTAATTTAAAATATTATATATTAATATAAAATTTATACATTAAAAATTCTTTTATAGATCTTAACATATTTATGAATTTGTATCGTTTTATATTATTTTACTGTTGTTATGTATTCTTCCAAAAAAAAAGTAAAAAAATCAGTTTAGTCCTCATGAACTTTTTGCACTCAACTTAGCCTTTATAATTCAAATTGAGATCAATTAAGCCCTTTGGTAACGTTGACCGTCAGAGTCCACCAATGATCAACGTTATGATAATACAACCAACGTAACAAAAGAGATAAATTGATTGCAATTTGAATTATGATGGCTAAATTTGGTGCATAAATTTACGAGGGTTTAATAGTTTTTTTTTGTTTTTTTACTGAGGCTAAATTAACCTTAAGTCTATATTTAATGATTAATATTAAATACTATTACTGAATAGAACCATGACATGTCATAAAAAAATTTAATATTATTTTTATGGGTTTTTGAAAATCATATAATTATATAAGTAATTATTCCATGCACAAGTGCTTGTGGAAACTTTGTTTGCACAGGTGCTTGCGGAAACTTTGTTTGCACAAGTGTCTTATTTTTAGGGTTTAGGGATTTTATTTACGGTTTATGAGTTTAAGTGTAGTATTTTTGAATTTAAGGGTTGTTGATAGGATTTCAAATTTAGGTTTTATAAGTTAAAACATAAATCCTTAACCATATTATCCTAACTCTAAATTCTAATCATGAACCCTAAATTTTAAACCATTAAACTAAAACCCTAAACCTTAAATTAAAACGCTTGTGAAAACAAAAAAAAATCATCATCTGTGTAGGTATATTAAATATTAATTTTATTAGACCAACCACCAATGAACCAAATAACGGACCGTGAAAAATTAAAGTAAATTCACTTTTCTTTTGGCATCGTATGGGTTACTAAAAGTGCATAGAATTATAAGCTTGTATATTTGGTTTGTTGGTAAAACTGTTGATTTGTGTTTTCTCATATTTTCTTAGATTATAAATTCTATATTCACTAATAACATCTCTTTCCTTCTCTGAAGTTTTTTTTCCTTTTTTTCTCTAGATAGAATTAAGATTAAAATTTGTCAAAAAGTGCACAGAATTATGCATAGTTAATATATCAAATATAAACCCTAAAACTATACACATGGGTGTTGAAGTTTTTTAATTTAATTTTATTACCATAAATCTTTATCTTAAATTGTTATTGTTTTAGGGTGTGATCTATTCAAAATAATTTTCGTAAAGAAACATAAATCATGTAAGGATGATTCTACGATAAATATCATGTACCGCTATACACCACAAATCATGTGTACTACAATGTACCATTAACTATTTTATTATCATAAATTTTGGATAATTCTACAATAAATGACATGTACTTCAATGTACCACTATTTATATGTACCACAATGTACCATTAACTGTTTTAATTAATTTTGAAATCTTAAGGACCGAAAGTGTTATTATCCCCTTCAAAATAAAATCTTTAAAAAATTATATTATTTTTTTAAAATTTTCTTTTATTTTTTAATTCAAAAAATAATTAAACTTTTATTACTATAATAATTCTTACTCCCACTTTAATTTAAGGGTAAAGTTCACAAATGGTCACTAAACTTTGATCAATTATTCAATTTAATAACCAAACTTTTAATTGCTTCAGTGTTACCATTAAACTTTTAATTTGGTCACTGACCCGTTAACAACCGTTAAAAGAGTGATGTGGCTGTTAAAATATTTTGTATAATAACATATTTAGTCCTCCACGTTTACACATTTAAACAATTTAGTCCTGATTTGAAATAAATAATAAATTTAACCCTCATTATTTCAATTTGACCTATTTTTATTTAGAGATAATTTAATATTTGAATGGAATTAATGATGATAGGACCGTAGGGTTTTCATGTTGCTTTAAAGATACGAAACATTAAGCGCCCATGCTTTATAAGAAAATCAGTTAAGGTGTTGTGTTTTCGCGAGACATAGCATAACTTAATCTCCCTGGTTTGATTAATAAATTGAGCAAAACAAGTTCCAAGCTGTTTCTGAGTGAAAGTGAATGTTGTTTATGACAGTGAGATGGTGTTTTTGCACGAAACTAATGTAGTGAATAGTGATTCTCTGTTGATTAAGGCATCCGACTTAAATGGTGTTAATTTTCTTACAGTTCATGATAATGATTTAGGTTGCTTTGCTAATATGGAGACACAATTGCTGGATGAATTAGAACAAAGGCAAATGCATAAAGTTTTGGAGCAATTAAATGATATCTGATATAGTTTATCTTATTTTTTATACTGCTAGAATTATTTTTGGACGTTAAGAAAATACAGTTTTGGTGCTTAATGTCTCGTATCTTTAAAAGCAACATGGAAACCCTACAGTCCTATCATCATCAATTCCATTCAAATATTAATTATTTTTAATTAAAAATAAGGTCAAACTGAAATAATGAGGGTTAAATTTATTATTTATTTTGAATTATGATTAAATTGTTTGAATGTGTAACCGTAGAGAACTAAATGTGATATTATACAAAATATTTAAAAGTCACACCACTCTTTTAACGGTTGTTAACGGGCCAATGACTAAATTAAAATAAAACTAAAAATTTAATGATAACATTGAAGCAATTGAAAGTTTTATTATCAAATTAAATAATTGATTAAAGTTTAGTGACTATTTGTGAACTTTACCCTTAAATTAAAGTGAATGTAAGAATTATTAGAGTAATAAAAGTTTAATTATTTTTTGAATTAAAAAATAAAAGAAAATCTGACGTAATATAAAAATTGTTTTTAAGATTTTATTCTAAAAGGATATAATAACACTTTCGGTCCTTAAGATTTCAAAACTAATTAAAACAATTAATGGTACATTGCGATATATATGAATAGTGGTACATTGCGGTACATGTCATTTACTGTAGAATTATCCTGTCAAATACATGTGGCATGTACCTAACTTCAGCTTCTAATGGAAAAAAACAATATTGAAAATGAAATAAAAGTTTGGTGACTATAACGTAAATTTAAAAAAAATAGATGACTAAAATGAAAGAAGACTAAACGTTCGGTGACCATTTGTGTAGTTTACCTATTTTTAATTATTGCATCGGTTATTCTAAGGCAACAATGGAGAAGTAAGCAGATGAAGTTGAACGTCAACTTGACTATGTGAGTAAATTCTTCTCCACTCTCCGTCCCTTAAGGCTGGGCAATTGCCTCCTTTCCTTTTAACAATCTAATCCTTCTCTTTTGAACCTTTCTTCTTCATTGCCATTTTGATGTTCACTAATCTATAATTCTTCTCTCAATTCCCCTCCTTTAATTTCTTTGACTGTTTTTTTTAATACTCGCCCGAATGCAGCATCACCAATCCATAGCCTTAAAACCACTCCAATTCCCTTTCCCGACCCACCTTCACCCTTCTCGCCGCCTTTCCCCTCCATCCAAACACCACCACTTATTCTCCCCGTTGTGCTGCCAGCTGCCGGAGTTTCCATATCCCAGTTTCCAATCACCCCCCTCGCCCTCTTCCATCCTCCAACGCCATCAAAACCGTCGATGTCGCAACTCTCGGCAACCTTTGTGTTGATATTGTCCTCAATGTTCCCAAATTGCCCCCGTCATCCCCAGACGCTCGCGAAGCCTTCATGGAACAGTTGTCCTCTTCTCCTCCCGATAAGGTAAAGAAAACACTCCTTTTCAAAATGGGGTTTTCCAAATTTATGGGTTACTTTAATGGGGAAATCACTAATTTTTAATCTATGGGTTTTTTGGGCTGTAGCGATATTGGGAAGCTGGTGGAAACTGTAATACGGCTATAGCAGCTGCAAGGCTGGGACTCAACTGTCTTTCAATAGGTTATGTTGGTAATGACATTTATGGCAAGTTTCTTCTAGATGTGCTTCATGATGAAGGAATTGGTATGGTTGTAATGAATGAAGAAACTGGTTTTGTCAGTGGTCCTGATCGTTCTTATGAAACTCTCATATGCTGGGTGCTTGTTGATCCTTTACAAAACCATGATTTTTGCAGGTAAAATAGAAGCATGTCTTTTCTCTGTTTAGCTACAATGGTCGCCAATTTTGTTTGAGAAAAGGGTTGCTGAAGTTTTTTCTGTTTTTTGTTTCATTAGTCCGTCAGATTTTTCTAAGGAACCTGCTTTTAGCTGGACGAGGACACTTTCTGAAGAAGTAAAGAGGGGGATTAAGCGATCGAGGATCCTGTTATGGTTATGATTTTGATGAGCTTTCCCCTGGTTTGATATCCTCAGCTGTGGATTGCGCAATTGAAGCTGCTACGGCAGTGTTTTTTGATCCCGGTCCGTGTGGGAAGAGTCTTTTATGTGGAACTGTGGAAGAGCAAAAGGCAGTTGGGCATTTGTTGAGGATGAGCAATGTCCTTCTTCTAACATCGGACGAGGTTTGTTGCTTTGCTTTATGTAGAATCAATGGACATTTTATTCCATTTTTCCTTTTTCTCTGTTTTGTTTGTGCTTCTGTATCAATGTCCAATGCCATTCTATCTCATTTTGATGTCATTTGTAAACTTTCGATAACCCATATTGGCCTCCAATATGCCTTACATTGCTGCAATTTTATTTTTGTTGTATATGAGCACTTCCTTCAATTCTTGACCAGTTCGTTAGATGAACCATTGGACGTAGAATATGTATCATTATATGTGTGTGTGTCGATTGTTGATATGTAGTGATATTATCAAAACATTGTTTGGCCTTCTATAGCATTTGATGTTTTCCTAATTTCCTATCTCCAAGCTTTACCCGCTGTTTACCTAATTACTTGTACTTGCATTGCATTGCATTAATGAACTTTCAGGCTGAATCATTGACTGGCATAGAAAACCCCATACTAGCAGGGCAAGAGTTGCTACGTAAAGGAGTCCGCACTAAATGGGTGGTAGTGAAGATGGGCCCTAAGGGTTCAATTCTGATAACCCCGTCAAGTATTTCTTGTGCATCAGCATTTAAGGTGAGTTATAGACTTATAGCCTTAGCTTCACATTGTATATTCAAAAGCATATTGACTTATAGCTCTTGAAATTGTATACTTTAAGGTATAAGTTACACAAGTTTAAGATACATATGGAATATCTGTAGGTTTCTCTCAATAATCTTGACCATGCAATTTAACATGCCTAATTGTCCTCGAAATATGATGTCCACTGTCCGGAAGTTTTTGCACTATGTTATGTGAAGAAGTTATCTGACGGTTCTTTTGAGTTTGGTCAATCCAGTCTCTCTAGCTTATTACGAATATTTGATCAGGTGAAAGTCATGGACACTGTTGGCTGCGGAGATAGTTTTGTTACAGCTATTGCATTTGGTTTTATACATAATTTTCCTTTGGTTACAACATTAGCATTTGCGAATGCTGTGGGTGCTGCTACTGCCATGGGTTGTGGTGCCGGTAGGAATGTAGCAACATTGAATCAAGTTGTAGAACTCATGGAAGAACACGACCTCAATGAGGATGACGATTTTTGGAATGAGCTACTTGGTGAACATTTGGACTCAGAAGAGGTTACTTTTCTGTCGGAAATGGTTTTAAATGGAGGCAATGGCAGAATGAACCGCGTTGCATTCCGAAAGGCAGTTTCTGAATTGCTGCCTAAGCTTAAATCTAGTCAATTAGAGGGAATAATGTCACGTTGATAGACTGCAACAGGCATTCAGCAATGGTGCATAGAATATATAGCAAGTCCATATATGAATTCAACCTGGCAATACCCAAGAAGTTTATGGTTGGGATCAGATTTTAGTAGTTACTAGAAGATCTCTGGTGAGTTTACAAACACTTTTTTGGTGACAGTCGGTATACTTTGATAGATTTGTGCAGTGGCCGAAAGCAGCTTTTGCATAATTATGTATTTCTATAATTATTTGTTTTGATTTTGTAACCTGCTAGGTTGCTTCTCCGAATATGTATCAGTTGTCTTATGCGTTCATGTTGCGATTGTAGTACATATTTTTTTTACCAAATCTATGAAAGAAAAGAAGAGGGTTTTGCAGTATTTAAATCTATGAAAGTTGTGGTTTTGCTAATAGTTCCATTTGATCTGATACACCAATAATAGTTTTTTTTGGATAAAAAAAACTTTATTCATCCAAAGACCTTAATCTGTACAAAAAAAAAATACAGAACCATCCATCTCGCCCCATCACAATAGCCCTACCAGTTAACAAGTTAGCCCCCACTCAACAGCTAACCTAGTATCAGAAATTACAAACCTAATGCAATTTAATATCTTTAAACTAACTACATGTTTAATGCGAGTAAAAATAGCAAAAACAGATCTCGAACAACCCCACGCTGCCTCCCATTTCTTTCTTGCCAGATGAAGTAGTTGAACCCACACCAAGCAAGACGAATGACAGTGGATTGCAGAGACTTCCCTCCCCCATTTGCTTGCAACCAGTCCATGAATTCTCCCAGCAACCATGCGAAATGTGCAAGTTACATGTCTGCAAAATAAACTGCCAAACTCACCTCAAAAACTCACAGCCTCTGAACAAGTGATCCCTGCTTTCCATCCCAGCTTCACATAGCCTGCACAATGGATCAATCTAAATTCCCTATCGTAGAATCCTATCTTTCGTTGGCAATCTATCCAGCACCACTAGCCAAGAAATAAACGAATGACGAGGAATAGAGAGCCCACCCCAAACTATTTTAAACCAAGGGACCCTCTGCTGCTTATGTCTAAGGGCCTCCCAAACCTTACGAGCCTTATAATCTCCCTGCAGTCCCCCAATCCGAGCCAAATCATCTCGAAGCTTTAGGAGTTTTTTCCACGCCCAACTGTGATTACTCTTAGCTTGAAAGCTTCATAGAGAACAGCCTTTTTTTTAAGTATCTATTTACCTAAGCAACCCATAAAGAACCAGCTTGAGACAATAACAACCATAAACATTTCATCATGCAAGCCTTGTTCCATGTCAAGATGTTCTTCATTCCAAGCCCTCCCTCGCATTTGGGATGACAAACGAGTTACTCTCTTTAATACCTTAGAAGGCAGTAAAAAAATTCGACACCAGAAGTTTTGAATGCTAAAAACTACAACCTGTATGAGCTGTAACCTCCCTGCAAACGACAGTCATTTAGAGGACCAGCACCTAATTTTGCTCACCATTTTCTCCACCAGGCTTTCACAGTCAGTGAAGGAAAGATTCTTCATAACCAAAGACACTCCCAAATAACGAACTGGTAAAGAGCCTACTCGAAATCCAGAGTGATTTACCATCAACTGCATCTCTGCCTCATCTACTCCAACACAGAACAACTCACTCTTAGAAGCATTAATTTGTAACCAAAGGAATAGTTTTTCTTTACTATGTAAGCATGTATGTTAATTACAATTAGAGATGTAGAAGTCCTGCATGATAGAATATCGGTTAGCACAACTGAATGTTTGAAGGAGCTTGAATAGGGAAAAGAAAAGGATACTCAATGCGTTTCAACACGAATCAAAACCGAATGTTTTGTAGTCGAATAAAAGATTTCAAAGTCCATTGTTGATATGCTAGGGAAAAGTTGAAAAGAGAAGAAAAAAAAACTTGGGAAGGAATGGCAACACAACAGTAGAGCTAGTCAAACTAGGGTACCCGTATTAACTACTCGGCGGCTTGTACTTCAGAGGCAGAACCAGAAACTTCAAGAGTCATATCTTGTTTCTTGTACAGCTATAGCAGCCCCCACTGACACGGTGCATATAGCTGATATGTGCACCAGATGTCCCAATTACAGCATTTGCATATGATAAAGGAATTTGCATGCTTTGTATAATCTATCCAGTATGCATGAAAACACTAGTCGGTAATAAAATATAGGCAGTATTAAAAGTTAATAACGTTTAAGCATTTGTGCCTTAAAATCCTTTCCAATAATGCTAAAGTTCTTGCGTTAGCTCAACAATTGATACAAGTTTCCCGCAACTCAAGGAAAGACAATTAAACATGAAGACTGCACCTTTGTTATCACCGACTGTTTGGCCTGCACATTTGATGAATGACCTCCCATAGAACCATGCTTTCCGTATACTGGTGAGCCCTGATAGGAATTCTCGTCATGCAAAAGCAGATCATGAGGTTCATAACAATCGTCAAACTGAGATTCACTTCTCATAGGCTCAGAACCAACATGAGCTCCATTATCAGCATGTGTTAGAAAACCATGCTGATGGTGCTGGGATTGGGGCATGACCATATTCTGATTGGCTCTCTCGTTCTGCATCAGCATCTAACAAGAAGCAGAACTTAATTAATAATACACACTGTTTATACTCGTCAATATTGTACAATTTTATTTCCATGAATCATACATCTATAATAATAAGTTGAATAACAACTATTCAGAGTAGACTGCTCAACTGGTGCAGGGCCTGCAGGCACAAAGAACTCGCATGTAATGACATATCTCTGAGCAAAATGAAAAGGAAAATGGACAAACTAAGTCACCCACAGCGAAATTTAAGAAAGCTCACACAAGAACCAATATCTGCAAGGCTGGCTTGCCCAAGCGGCCATTCCTAAGGGGATTGCAATGACTAATTTGAGCAATGCTAAAGACAATACCAACGCAACCCACAGTACTCTTCATGAGAATAAATCACAGACCGTAGTTCCAAAAACGTGTTGTAATATGCCATACAACTTAAGCCCTTGACAATGAGCTTTTATAGACAAAGGATAATATTTGACATTTAGAACCAAGAACTTCCGGAGATGGCTTGCAATTAGTTCAACTGCAGCATGTACACATGTGGGCTCACCCTCTATCTCCACAACACTATCATCTTTCAAAGAAAAAAATGGCAGCTGTTCTGTTGGAAATTATTCAACAGCATAAAAGTAGAAATGTGCAAGAAGGTATCTCAGCATCTAACATCCTAGAAATCAACATAATTTTCGTAAGTACCTCCTCCAAGAACTCGAATAATGCAATCAGAAGCATCTTGAATAGACTTTATAGTAGAGCCCTGTCTTACAATTAAGCTTCCTGCCTGAGTATCTGCCACTAGAAGCCACGTGATAACTCTGCCACTTGCACCTGCCGTTGTATGATCATCACTGTATAGACTCTAGACCAAGAATACGTCAATGAATCCTCAACAAGGCATCCATGGACGGGGGAATAGGGGCATCAGGCTCTTCTTTTGCAGAAACCGTGACCTTTTGCCAATAAAAGGAGTAAACCATTAAGTTACCAAATTCACACTCATCCACCAAGTAGAGATAATCCGTGGGTGGACCTTCAAAATTAGAAAACAAAGACTATATATTGGCAATCTTGATTAATCTTCAAAGTCAGACCTTCACAGACAAAATAATAATATAACTGCAAGAATTCTTTTTTTTCGATGCTACTAGTTATTAGAATTCGAATCGATAAAATAAGACAACTTATACAGGTGGATAAAAACGTGTACAATCCTATCATTCAACTTAATAGAAAAGAAACAAGAAGTGTATGTCCTAGCAATGAAAGAAAGCAACAATCTAAGCATAAAAATGAAAAGGAATGATCCGAAACATGCAAACGAACTCAATTCAAGGCATTCTAAAAAGAACTTGTTCATATTTTTATATAAAGTGTCTATCTAACCTATACAGGTAAAGTATAACTGAGTCTGATTCAACATGTTTGTAAGTTAATTTTTTGGCGCAATTGACCTAATTCTCCAAAGCATCATTTACAATGATTAAGTTCTTAACTAAAAACCCTGCTACTAAACAAAACCCTCAGCACAAGCAAACAAATGGAAAAGGATAAGCATCAACTTTTTGAAGTAGAGAAGACTCTTATTTCACGGCTACGCTAGCATTTTTTAAATGCAATTCAAAAGATGAAAAGGATTGGCACATATTCACAACACCAGCCTTTAATTAACATTGTTGTAGATGTTAGTTTGTAGAATTTAAAATAAATTGAGCAGCTTTTAGGGGGGTTTCTTCTTGCAAAAAATTTAAAACTCCTGGCATTGGCAAGACAACAATTGCTTCAAGTTCTGAAGTTACCAGATACAGTGAAAATCCTCTTGGCACCTAGGCCTGGAAAATGCATTTTTTATTGTTAAAACAAATGAACTTGTCAGCACTTGCAAGGCTCAAGTTCAACATCAACCCAGTATATCCATGCAATCTTGAGCTTTGAACTTCTGGTTTGAAATCACTTTGGTCATTGGTTTGGTTCCCAAGATTTGTGGAGGACCTGCAAACATTCACTTTGGTTATACTAACATGCTTTTACGCTTCATGTTTTCTTTTGTTTTAAGTTGACAATTTGACATTACTTGGTTATTGTTCCTAAAATTCTTCTGTATCCACATTATAAGGTTTAAACACTTCTTTCAATAACTTGTGTTTTAGTTCTCTGTAATGTCCAACTATGAGTGTTCAAACTTCAAACCATTATCTCGATAATGAGAATGGGATTTATAATTTATTGCTTCCAAAACATAAGAACGTAAAAAGATTAACTGGAACAATTTATCATGGTGTTGCAATTCCAATATCTTATAAATATTCAACAGTTAAAGAGTTATGAGCTACTGGGTCCTTAATACTGAAAACAAAAGGCAAAAATAGAGATAAACAATGGGTTTGCACTTTAAGAGACAATACAGAGTAAAACAACTGAATGAAGCAAACAAAAGCCAAAACCATAACGTGACAATTACAAGATAGTATTTGTTTATCGATATTTTTAACCTTTAATAATAGATATACATATTATAGACAAAACGATTTGAACACATGTCTCCTAGGATGAACATTATACATTGTCACTGGAATGTTTGTTGAATTCCTTAATTGTTATTCTTTTATGGGCTAAACAAGCGAGCAAAGCATAATTAATCAACATAAACATACAAGCAAAGTAAATTACATAAATCAGAGTAGATAGTTAAAAGCTCTCAGTTGACATCCTATTATTTTTTTAATTGTGGATTTAAGATTCAGTAAAAACAAAAAAACCCTTTCTCCTGCTCTTAAATAAAAATTATTAAAAAAAATTAAACGCGAGAGGGCGCGTAGGGCTGGCGGGAAGGAAAACCCGACTGACGAAAGGAAGAGCTTTGTTGTACTGTTTCACAAGGTTTCGTAAGTTTGTAAGACGTCCCCCAATTAGCCCAAAATATTTGGCCGCCATTTTATTAAAAAATCATAGTTTCGGCTTTACTCCTATCAAAATTTAGAATTTAATTTAATTTCTTTTTATTTGAATTGATAATTTATTTTACTTTATTTTTAAATTATTTTATATTTCTAAATTAATAACTTAGTAAGTTGTCCACGTTAAACTGGAGACTAAGGTTTTTTTTTTTACTATTATCCTATCGCACAAACAAAGTCATATAAAAATCCAATCAAATTGAATCCTTAAGTGGTCCCAGTAATAAAAGATAATGTGTTTCATCTATATGACCCTGATTCAAGCACTGTATGTGCACATTGTGTGTGCGGCATTAAAGGGTTAAGAAAACTGAACATATACTATCACATAGAAATCATTTGTTTCTTTTTTGTGTTTCTTCTTATATCCAACATTAAAAAATTAGGTGTAGATTGTATTTTTTAGGGTTTAAAATTTATAATTTAAGTTCAGGGGCACCGAAAAGCGATAGAAGATTTTTGCTCATTAATTGTAATTACACAAATGCAATATGTTTAGATAGTTTTTTTAACAGTTTTAATTACAGTATATATTTCTACTTTTTCTTAACTTTTTAATAAGGCACACACACCTTATAGACAAAGTTGTTCGAACATAAATTTTCTAAGATAAGCATCATTCTTTTTTTCTATTTGGACCGCTCGTTGAGTTTAATATATTTAAATAATTATTATAATTAGTTAATATATTTACATAATTTTGAGACAGAAACATACATAAACAATTTAGCCGCTGAAATTATTTAAGTTTAGTAAATTGGAAGCCTAATCAGTTAAGTTAATATACGGACATTAAGCTTAGCCTCGGTATATTTAACGAGTAAATGCTAGATATCCACTTATCCAGAGACTAGAATAACAAGCTTAACTCCTGCATGTGCTGGATATTGATTGTCAAGTACAGCAAAGTTTTGTTTTGATTTAGTCTCAAATATAAATTAAGTGTTTAAAATATTTTATTTTTCTATTTAAGTGTCTAGACTATTTTTAAATAAAATAAGTGTTTAAAATTTTTATTTTTTTTGAAATAAGTTTTTAACTTAAAAAAAACAGTCAATCGTTAATTGATACGTGACAAAAAAAACCCAAAATTCACAAAAGAGCTAAACATCTATTTGGACAAAATTAAAATTTTAGACACCTAATTTGACCCCAAAAAATTAAAAACCTATTATGACCAAAATAAGAACTTTAAACACAATTTTTTTAAAAATGATTTAGACGCCTAAATATAAAAAATGAGATATTTAAACGGAAAAATTAAGGAAAAATTATCTTATAAGAAAATAATTGAAAAATTACCCCATTAATGGTTATGTAGAAAAATAACTTCTTTCAGTCCACGTAAGGTAAATTCGTTTTTGGCTAAACGCGAATTATGTGTTGAGAGTTTTTTTTAAACAGAACTAACTTTTAGCTAAGTGCGAGTTTAAAACTCACCCTTACGTAAATCGAAAATATTTTTTTTTCTACATAACCATTAATAGGGATAATTTTTCAATTATTTCTTTAAAAAAATATTCTCTTAATTTCTCCTATTTAAACACTTATTTTATATTTAAACTTTTAATTTATTATCGCTTCTCTGTATAGCATTTCCCATCACCGAATTTCAGGAATATTGGTTTATTTCCTGTGGAAGAAAAAGTTAAGCAAATCTTGTCATGTCTAAATCTATTAATCATATCAACTTCACCGTCTTTGCAATCATATTGCAATTATATGCCATCTTTTCTCAACCTCTCCATCTAATATTTTTCCCACACAAAACCCTAAATTCTAAACTCTAATTTTAAATAACAAACAGAGAAAATAATCTTTAACGAAAAAACGAGGTGAACCAACAAAAGATTCACCAAATAAAAGATATTTGTTGTCTGATAGATTTTCAAAGGATAAGGTTGACGAAAATGACAAGAAAAAGACTATAATGGTCATAAAAACAAATCGCGCCCCTTTCCTAACGAAGATGCCACCGGAGTAACATGCGAGCACCAAAATTTTATTTTAAAAGAAGTAAAATCAGAGAAATCTACTATCGACCTTAGAGAGAAGAGATAGACGAACTTCAGAACAACAAACATAAAAACTCACAGTTCCTGCAAACAAAACAAAACACAAAAAAAAAAGTGGAAAAAGAGGATACAAGAGTCCTCTACCCGTTTCTTTGCCCCTCCCCCCAAACAACTATGGAGGGTCCGTCTTCCTCTTCGAAAAAACGAGTCTAAATTTGTAGGGATGTAAACGAACCGAACGTTCAGTGAACAAGATTTTTTGTTCGTTTAATTAAATGAACGAACACGAACAAAAGGTTTGTTCGTTCATTTATGTTCGTGAACGTTCGGTAATCCGTTCGTTTATGTTCATTTATGTTCGTTCGTTTATGTTCATTTAAATTTATTCACATATGTCTGGGGTGTTCATTGTTCGATTAAACCGAACTAAAACAAAACTGGTTAATCTATTAGATAATTTTAGGTTTCGGCTACTGATTAAGAGTTTTTTCAAATTTTAATTATCGATTTGTTTATCATGCTAACGAACGAACACGAATAAGCTCAATTTCTTAATGAACGAACACGAACAAAAAAAATTGTTCGTTTATGTTCGGGTTCATTAGTTTGTTCAGTTAAAATTAAACGAACGAACATGAACACACACTCGTTCGTGTTCGTTTACAGGCTTATAAATTTGAGCTATAATTATTAAAAAAACTCTCAACAAATCGATCAGAAGGAGAATCGAAACAAACGGAAAATTAAAAAAAAAACAAAGAAAAAAATAAAACACTAAGTAAAAGAGCAGGAAGGAAATGGAAAAAGAAAAAATTAGTCGTCGTTGATCAAAACGAACAACTGCTCTCACAAAATAAAAATATAAAAATTTTAAGTTTTAAGTTTTCCCCTGAAGAGGGGCAAGCTGACCCCAAACAAAAAAAATCATTTGAAATTTGACAGGTAGAGATTTCTTTTAGAAAAAATTGGGAATCATATTGATTATAAAGCTCAACTAAAAAATATGTATGGATAAGAAATGACGAAACGTTTTTCAGTAGAACATGCTTGAGACGTGGAAACAGAAATGCTCTATTCCACAAGATTTGGTTTGACTTCCAAGGCTAACATATCTTTCTATAGTGACAATAATGAATACTCTACATCTATGGTGATTTTTTTTAATAATTATTATTTAAGAGAGGGGAAGAAAAAATTTGTTTATAATATATATTGAACTCACAACTTAAGATAGAAGAAAACGTATCAACTAAGAACTTTTAACCATCAGAAATTGTTAACTACATTTATCATGATTGATTTTGAGTGAGTTTGATTGGATATAGATTAATGTTTTGAAACCTAATAAATGAAAACTTTATTGTATTAATATTTGATGCAGTAAATCGAATATTCAGTCTATATAAATTAAATCAATGAATTTATTTACAGTACCATAATATCTTTCGTACGTGATTAATTAATTCTAAACAACAATAAACTTGTCAATAATCTATAAAGAATGTGATTAAAATTTTGTAGTTAATACTTTTTACTCTCTTCTAGGTTATGAAATTAATATAATGGAATAAATTTCTCTTCCCATATCCCTAAGTAGATACAGAGTCAAATTTTGAAGTTAGGAGTAAAATATGTCTAAAAATAAATGGATAAAGTCATAATTAATTTATTTTTAAAAATTATTTAAATAAAAGGTAAAAAAAATATGGGGGCAAGAGCCCTTCCCACCTAATAAAGAGCTCTGTCTATCATGTTCGGGTGAGGTTTTTTTAGTATAATTATAGGTGTTTATATTTGTTTCAGGATCAGAGATGATATTTAAATAAAACTTTCCAACAATGATAATTTATGATTCGAATTTGATTCAAATGTTTAGGAAGAAGATCACTACCCCTTGTTACATCCACTTGTTGGTTATAGGCGGTAAATTAGGAGAGTGAGTTTTACAACTGCAAATAAATGATCTTCTCTAGCCCTGCAAAGTGACATTTGTGAGAACGGTTTAAACTCCATGTAAACATGTATATTTACATTGTAATTATTAAGTTAATAGGTATTGGAGTTGTATTTAGACCCAAATGTAAATGTATAATCAAGAAAGATTTGAAGTTAGAGCAATAATCATTTAGGTATACAAGTAGGGGTGGGTAAAACTCGACTCAAAAGAACTGAATTATTTGATTCGATTTGAGGTGAAAAAATTGACTCGATTTGAATAGAAAAAATTTCAAATAAAGTTTGAGTTATGAAATAGAAATTCGAATAATTTGAAATTTTTAGTAATTAGTTTATCAGTTTTTATGTTCGAGTCGAGTCTGTCAATTCTGCATGATATATTATGTATATCATATGTGAAAATATGAAGAAATATATATCTATATCGTGTATGAATATAGAAAGCCGTTAAAATTGGAATTAATATGTGTTATAACATTATAGATAATTACAATTAAATTTGTATAGAAACTCGAAAACTCGACTTGATTTGAAAAAAAATTTAAATAAAGTTTGAATCGTAAAATGAGACTTATAAACTCGAATAACTCAAAATTTGTTGACTCAGCTCGACTTGATCAAACGCCCAACCCTAATAATAAGTATATTTAGCTAAGGAAAATCCATTGTTGCTATTCACAATAAGGCTGCTACTTCATTTCTAATATATTCAAGCTGCCGGGTCAAAACAAAGGATTGATTTGATCTTTCTTTTTAACTTTATAAAAAAAAAAACAACTTTCTTGCTCAACTCAAACATGTTGCTCAACATTTCTTTCTTTTTTTCTTTATTTAGTTTAAATATTTATCAAATTTTCATGTCGTAAATAAGAGATTTAAATTATAGTTGTCGCATTTTCAGTCGTGCTGCATTTATTGCAGTTGCAGATATAACGAATGTTATTACAATTATTACGTGTATTGTGATATAAAATTTTTAAAAAATATATTGTCACGAGGCTAGAGTTTGACTAGCTGATTCATGCGACTTTAGTCGAAGATCTTGGCAGCTCTGAGGGTGCTCGTCTGAGCCCCCAATGTGCGCAGAGGGTGCTAGCTCGGGTCCTCTGGCCTTGGCAGCGCATGGGGTGCTTGTCTCGGCCCCTTGGGTGCGATGAGAGTGCTCCCTCGGGTCTCTTTCACATGGGGTGCTTGTCTCGACCCCATGTTTGCATGTATGGTGCGGACTTGTGCCCCTTGGTCTGGTCCAGCACGTGGTGTGATTTCTTGGGTTCTTTGGTGTGCGTCCATCTCGGTCATGAGCTGGCGACCCGTGACAATATGCTATTGCGAACATTGCGAATATCACCAGGGTCGTATCCTTTAAGGGAGTAGTGGGGACCACGGCCCCCAATTTGAGAAATTTAAATTTTGCCCCTAAAATTTTTAAAAAACTTAATTTGGTCATCTCAAGATTTTAATAAATTCATATTAAGCTTCGAAATTTTGAATATTTTTAATTAAATTCTCTCTTGTTTTGTTAATTTTTTTGTTAAATCTCTCAAAATTATTAAAAATTTTACTCAAATTTTTTTTGAAAATTTTCGTTTAAGCCTCCAAATTTAAAAGAAAATAAGTTGACTTTCTCAATCTTTTACTCTAAGTTTCGCCACTGGATATCACAATTTCGAACGATACTAAAATCGTTATGTGTGGACCGCTATTGTGTTTGCGAATCACTATTTAAATCACTACTGCCGACCAGTGGACTAACCCATCACGTTTTAACTACCTCGATCGATACCCCTATGTGTGAAAAGGAAGGGTTATAGCTAGGGTAATGTAGAAATTAGTGAAGAAGAATATCTCTCCCCATCGCCACGTATATAAGGACCCCATTGCAGAAAACTTATGCATGGCAAAATCAAATACATACACTTTCTCCCCTTTTCACTATGTAGTTCTACCTGCCTGCTTCTTCTACTTGCCATCTGTGTTTCTGTTTTTTTTCCTCTCTTGGGCGTCTATAACATGAACTGTTGCGGGGAATGTCGTCTGGTTCGAAGCCATTCATCTGAATCTTATATGTCTTTTGAATGACTTCGGACCAGGCTTCATTCCCCTCAACTTGGTTTTAGAGATAATATGTGTTCTCGGCTCCACTGTCCCAAGGATCAAATTTGCATATATCTTCATTTGTTGCAAACAGCAAGTGGATTTGGAATCAAGAAATCCTAAGCCAATGGACCAGAGAAGCCAGAATTCAGAAGTCTGGAATTATAGCAGGTGAAAAGTAAGGGTAGAATTGGCGAATTTGGGTGGATAATCCAACTCCAAATTAATAATGGGAAAATAAGGTATTTCAAAGGAAATTTAAGGATTTACGGCAAAAAAAATATAGGGATTGAGGAGGCCACTTACAGATGACGTCTTGATTTTTTTAAATATATTTGACAAAAGATACAGAGATCTATGATTCGTATGACCTACGGAAAAGCATGAAAAATAAAAGAAAAACGTCGTTTGCAGGTGACATCATTCCACACAAACAAATATATATATATATAAACAAATTAAAAACGTCACTTGCAGGTGGCGTCCTCCCAATCCCTGTATATTTTTACGTAGATCTCCAAAATTTTCCCCATATACCCTATTTTCCTAATATTAACTTGGGTTTAAATTATCCACCAAATTTTGCCGTAGAATTCGTATCCTGGTTTTCTTTTTCTTTTTTAATATTTTGTCATGGACCTCTCTCTCTCTACATATAGAGCATAATGTGAACAATATCTGAATGCTAAAATTCCATTCGTCTATCTTTTCGGTTTGTTTATACTTTTGGGATTTGGAGTGTTGAATGGGTAATTGATGTGGACTTTGCTTGCAGAGTTGCAAAGAATATCAAGTTATTTGAAGACCATAACTCTGTACGGTAACTATATCAACTCTGATTATATTTAGAGTAGAATTGTACTCATAAATGGATAAAGTTTAATAGAAATGTTACTTTTAGTAGCTCTATTTATGTTTTCGTACTAAAAAATTAAGTTTAGAGTTAAAGATTTAAGATTATAATTTAGAGAATTAGGAGTGTAATATATTTTAAGGTTTAACGTTTAGAATTTAAAATTTAATGTTATAATTTAAAATATAATTTTTTTAATATTAAGATCTAAATATAGACACCAAAAAAAATATTTTTGTTCGATAAAGCTCTATCCTATGGTTCATTACTTACCACTTCAACGCAGAGAGAGTGGGGAAATGTAGGTACTTAGGTAAGGTAGGTGTACTTGAGATTCTTTTGAAGATTTTGTCGTCCCTAAGGCTTTTTGTAGCCTACTTCCATCCAAATCTGCGACAATGGCTCTCCCCTTCTTTTCATTATTACATAATAATTCCATATCTGCATCCCCCTTTCTGCATTTGCCTATGCCTACAGTGACAGGGACTTATTCTTTCATTTCTCTCTCCATCTCGAATGCTGTTAGGATTAGCAGCTCGATATTTTTGTATCCAACATTAGCAACAAATAAGCACTTTTTCCTTTTCTTCTATCTATCTATATTTTAAAGATTTTTTTTTTTTTGATAAATTGTTGTTTTCATTATCGAAAGAAACAACAAAGCTGTAACAAAATCAAAGCAAAACGAGAGGGTGATCAAGTTGTGATCTCCCAAACTGTATAATGATGTATTAACACTACCTGTTCTATATATACATTTTCTTTGTACTCTAATATACCAAATACTAAGTATAAACATATGAACTTCATGCTATTTTTATATTTTAGAGATGACTAGTTTTCTACCGTTCAAAAAAATATTACTAGTTTTCTTGCCATTGCCTTTTCATGTATGTCAAAAAAAAGTCAGATTTTTTTATGGAGAGAGGTTGAATTATAAAATATTTAAGGGAGGCAAGGCTTAATTTACCATTTTATTAATTAAGGAGTACAATTTAGGGAAGACACTTTTACTTAGCCCAAAGAAAGAAATTTATTATGTTATTAACTATAGGGTTACTGTAATTTTTGACCTTTGACGTTGGTTTTGATCTACAGTTTGACTCATGACTATTCTTTTACATTTAAAATAATGATTAAATTTTTTATTTATAAATTAAATTTTATCTAAAGTGTTAGTATGATTTATACTTCAAATTTTAATTTAGTACAACTTCAACTATTTAATTAAGGATATATTTATATTAAGAAAAGTTAAGGGCCAAATTGCAAATTAAAGCCAGGTTCAAATTATATCCAATAAAAAATCAGGGACCAAATTGTAGCCAACAAAAAGTCTGGGTCAAATTGAAGCTCAAAACCAAAGTTAAAGGTCAAATTGCAACCCCAAAAAAAGTCATGTGCCAAATTGCACATCAAAGCCAAAATTAGGGGGCAAAGGTACATTCACCTTAATTAAAAGTTCTATAAGCTTAGGGACTAAAATAATAATTTACCAAACCCAGGGGGCAAGGCATTTATGCTAAGTCTCAATTGCATGCACTTATTCTAAGCATTCAGAGATGAAAACATAAAAGCAGAATCTGAGACAACACAACCAAAGCCAATAGGCATGGTGCTTCTTTTAGTATCCTTCAGAAATTATTGTGACATATATACAAAGTTACAAACTGCATTTGCAAGTTCCCTTTCCCTAGATTCGAAAGCGTAAATTAAACAGAACCTGGTTTTGGTGGTGAGTCTTCTAACAGGGATTTACTGCATACACAACGCCTCAAACTTGAGACCTGCTTAAGCGATACCAAGCTGCTTACCACTTGGACTAATCTTCGTTGGTTAAAAGTTTTTAAGCTCTAATCAAAAGTCAGGGGAGGACGATGATATGGTTGCTCAAAAACTTTTCATTAGAAATGTCTTCAGTGGAGTCTCTAGTTTGAGGAGAAAAATGAAGAAAAAGAAGGAAATATGAGTGAGAGAAGAAAGCATATAGGAAACATTAGGGAGGAGTTGGCTGCATAAATTTAAAGTTTTCAGCTGATTCTTCCCCCAATTCCCATAAAAATTGGGAAAGAATCTTGGGGGGACCAAATGGTTAAATTGATCATTGATCCCCAATTTTCAAATTTACACACATAAGACCCCAACCACAATTGGGCCAAAAATGGTAGAAATGTACCCAAAAATTTATAATCCAATAACTTAAATCTCCCCACTCGAAAACTCATAACCCGAACCCGAGACACAAATCTAAATACTGAAATTCGGATCGTTACGATGATAATCTAATAATTTGATTTTTTTACTCAAGCAAAACATAACTAAAATAATTATTTACCATTTTAGCATTCAATTCTCATAATTTACCAAAATAATAGTCATTTATTGATTGAATGTGCCACATAAGACAAAGACGTGTCATGTCAATAGCACATTTGAAAAGAGCAACCGGTAGGACGTGCCTCCACCTTGCATGACACATCGGCCAGTAATTTCTATTCGATAAAGTGAAAGGTGTGGTTGACGATGCACGCTTTTCATGATTTTTTAAAAATATAAATAGAGTTTTATAGTTTATGATTTTGAGTTTTAAATTTTTGTGTTTTATAGTTTATGATTTGTTTAAGTGATTTTTTTTAGGTTCTAGTTTATAAGACTTGGAGTTTAAGGTATGATTATTTAAATTTTATTCACATATTAATTAAATGAATATCAATGATTTCTTTTGGTAAAAAATGAATATATATCAATTATAAAAATGTCCTAAAAACGTTGTAATTTGAATAAATTTTGTATTAAAAATATCAAGTATAAATGAATTGTCTGAGAATTGTAGTCCGAGATTGAGGGGTGCGAATAAAATTAGACATTTTTTCTTGTTTTGAGTTAGATTTCTATAACATCTATATCTTTTAGGATGTTTGCACTTTTCTATAATATTTATATCATTATAAATTCGAATAATTTTTTTGGACCTCTACACAATAAAAGATCTGGTGAAAACTTGTATATGACCTCTACACTATAACGTTAAACCTTAAAATCGAACCGCTTGTAAAAATAAAAAGTTTTCACTGTCTGTGTATGGGATAGTAATCCTTTTTGATAATCTACTTGTTAAATAATCTCTTGTTTTATTTCTCTAAACATATTTTATTTTTATATATATGAAAATGAAAATTTATTGACGTGTTGATTTAGCTTAGTTCAATTTATCATCCTCACTAGTATAATCTATATATATGAGGATGTGAGATTGAATATGTTTAAGCGTTTAACATCCTTTAATTTATAGAAAAATAAATATTTGAATAGTATAGACATCGTATTAAACTGTATATTTGAACCAAAAAAAACCCTTTCTTGTATAATTTTTTTAAATGGCTCTTTTCTGAGGAGGGAATAAAATTTCTAGCGTGGTAGGAGGTTTAAGACAAAAGGATGTCAGAGAAATTTCCACGCTTTGCATGGAACCAAGTTATGCAATTGCAGTTTGGTCGTCGAAACCATGTCGGCTATGTTGGTTAGCCTTTACGTTGTTCACATGCCTGGCCGTGTTGAAAGACTGGCTCCATTTTTGACTGCAATAATTCCTCACGGATATGAAACAAAAAAATGGAAGTTGATTGGTTCAGCAAACGCAAAAAACAATTCTCTCTTATAATAACACATATTATTGATTGCTGTTAAGTACATATCTTCTTTGACCGGACCAGTTTCGTACATCTTTGTCATCTCAGGATATATTGTATATCTGTTTTTACGGTGACTGCACCTCCCAACAATATTCGAAATTGAACATAGCTAGGGACAAACACACCCCAATCGGACTGATGATAGACTTTAGCTTTCGGCTCAAGAGATGAATTCATTTGACTAAGCTCGACTAAACTCTTTTATCTAATGAAAAACGAGTTCGATTTTACGACCAACTTTGAACTTATTGTTCCATGCTTGAGTTCAAATGTTGAACTCTTCTCACTGATAAACGAATCAAATTTGAATAACTTCGAAGCACATATGCCTATATCAGTAGACATCAGAATTCTGTAGAATATATTCCAATTGGAGGCGTGTTGCAGACAAAGAGATAAACGCAACCCCCACAAACCCTGAATAGCTCGTATAAGCCGTAAATAAGTCCAAAGTAGCCAACACACAGATTCAGTTCATCAACCCTTTCAAGCATTGATTGCCATGAAAGATCAAGCAGTTGTTTCTTACAATTTAAACCCCAATTCTACAGCCAGCATCAAAATCCTAAAAAAGCTAAGAAATCCAACCTTCTGAAGCCAAATTAAAAAGGAAAACGAAAAAGAAACTGCTCCCATATATATATCCATGAAACCAATTAGCCAACCATTGGACCGAACATCGAAAGACTCGACACCAGAATTTCCCTATGTTGCAGATTGTGATGGTAATCTTGGATGGTTATGCTCGCCTTCATAGGTGACAATAAGCATGGATGGCTCTTCCAAGCACCTCTCCACATGCTTCCTTGCAGGGCAACCTCTCATGGTGCTACATTTATAATAACCCCTGCACCAGTTGAGAACAAATCACAACACATTCTACTTACATGCACATGAATTCATATATCGAATCTCGGTCTTTATACAATGATATTACCTAGGGTGAGGAGAGCCCTTGATCGGCTTCTGCCCGTATTTCCTCCATGAATAATCATCAGGAGGAATGTCAGCAAGCTTGTTACTGATTGCAGGCACCTTGATTGACCTCTTCACTCTATGTTTCCTGTCCAATACAGCGCTATCAATTTAAGTACAAAGTGGGAAAACAAAAGTACACTAAATAAGAGAGAAAACTAGAATCTAACCTCTTTTTAGAGCAATGGCATCTACTACCAATAGGTCCACTACTTCCACATTTGGCACTCCCATCTTCTTCTACCTTACCATAACACTTCTTCTTGTGTTGGGAGCAGCCTTGATCCGAGGATCGATGCGGTCCGATTAAATGAAAGGCGCTCCCACCGGTACCATGATTCAAGTTTGCTACACTTCCATCTATGCTCAAGGAAGAAATGAAAGACCTAGTAGATGACATGGTAGGTGTGCAGCTAGAGCCATCAAAGTTCAAGTTAAGCCCATTACTACTACTTCTCTTCCTAAACATCATCATTTCAGCTTGTTGTTTCATTTGCTGTTGTTTTTGGAGGAAAAGATAGTGCCCCAAAAGAGGGTTCTTAAAACTCGAACTCGATTCGAGAGATGGTTCCACTAAACAGAGAGATTTCTTAGCATGTGAACTCAGTTCTTGGACATTAGAGTGTGGAGTGTCCAAGAGGTTGGTCTGAGGAAAAGGGGTTTGTGGTTTCCTTAGCCTCCTCACTCTTGCATGTCCCAAACCAGAGTCCAGAAGGGAAACTACTCTTTTGAACCTAAAAACAGCTTCCCCAGTTTCAGACATTAAATTTCTGTAGTTAACCTGGTTTTGAGGCTGAGACAAAATACTCAAAACTCTATGGGAGCTCGCTATTGCTGCTTTGGTAGCTGCCTCAACCTCCTCCATATTACCCCAAAGAAAGAAAGCAAATTACCTAAACTAAAACATACACTAGAAACAGCAAAACTGGTAAAACATTAGATCTTTAAGCAATAAAAAAAGAAACACCCCATAGGAGCATAGGTCAACCCAAGGCCAACAGGGAGTTCTTCAACAGAGTTTTAATGAAAAATTAGCTAAAAGGGCCAATTCTTTTGGTTTCTTCCAAAACAGAGAAGGCCAATAAGATCAGAGACAGAATGAAAGCAGAAAACAGTTGCTATCATTAGGAGAAAACAAAGAAAAAATTACCAAAAAAAGAAGAGACCTTGTTGGACTTCACAGACGGCTATGACACAAAACAAAGGCCAAAGCTGCCATTTTTTTCCCTTTCCTTTCTACTTGTGTTTTACAGTACTCATAGAAACAAATAAGATAGAATTGAAATCAACTAAAACTAAGAAAATCTTCAATGGAGAGAGATGAATAAAGAGAAAGGTGATGATTTCAATGAGTAGCACAACAGAAGAGAACAAAGAGAAGGGGTGAGGAAAATGAAACTGCCATCCTTGTCACAGATTTGAAGGTGGGTCCCCAGCAAAGACCTTGGGTTTATTCGTTTTCCCTTTGCCATTTCTGGCTTTTTAGTCTTTTAATGCGAAATTAACTATTAAGTTCTTCAGTACTCTTTCTTTCTTACATAAGACTACCAGTTTTTACTTCATTCCACAACCAGGTGTGCTACTGCTTTCACGTTTCTTTCTGTCTTGTACTTTAAATTGTTTTGTTTTACCGTTTATATTCAAAACGCATAACTCTCTTTTTCAATAATATAATTTTTAGTAGAAATCTCTGTTTTTTATATCTCTATTTATGTTCTAATATTAAAAAATTAAATTTAAAATTTAAAGTATTATATATAATATATATTTTTAAGGTTTAAAGTTTAGAGCGTAAGATTTAAAACTTAGGATTAAAGCGTGTGATTTGATTTTTAGCCTTGAGAGATAAAAAAAAAAGCACAAAGAATAATTTTATTCATAATTTTTAAAGTTCAAATTCACATTTAAGCTAGTCTATATTTAATATTTGAGTTATCTCTTTAATTATATTTATTGTGTTTGAAGTTCAAACCTACTTTAAATGCAAATTACATTCCATACTTGTTAATCAAGAATTAGGGACTTTGACATTATGTAATTTTTTTCACAATTAATAAATAGATGGTAATTTAATAAGGACTTATATTTGTTGCAGAGATCGGGTGTAGATTTTATGTACTATCAACGTATCAAATGATGATACGTCGTCATAAAATTTAAAATTAAAGTTATTTAACTGATTTTTAAATAATTTTATTCAACGACGTACATAAAATTACATGTCATTTTATCAAATACAAATTTGTTTAGAGATCATTTAATTGATCGAGTGGTTAATAATGCTCATCCACTTCTTACCTTGTATGGTTTGAACCCCAGCATTTATATTACGAATGTAAATATCGCTATATTATAGACAAAAATATAAATCTATTTAATATTATTTAGTGAGATTCAACCATTTTTTACCTAAATTGCATTTAGTTGCATCTGAATTTCATCCATGATGCAAATTAAAATGCATTATTCCTCGGCATAAAGTCAAAAAATGTCCCCCAATGTTTGACTGAATAGTCACTTTGGCCTCTATTTTTTTTGAGCAATTCAACCCTCAACGTTTCATTTTGGGTCAAAATGGCCCATCTGCGGATGAAAACTATCAGTCAACTGACAATAAATGACTTGAAATGACGTGACAAACTTATATGAAAGTGCACGCTGACATGACAGTATCATATAGAAAAATGCGTTGACTTGAAAAAACGTTACATCAATAAAAAATAATTTATAAAATTATATAAAATATAAAATAATTTTTTCTGCTGACTTATCATTCTGTCAAGTCATTTTAAAATGTTTAATTTCAGTTTTCTAACAATTTATATTTGCAGAGGGGCCAATTTGACCCTAAATAAAATGTTGAGGGTTAAATTACTCCAATAAAAAATATGGGTCAAAATGATTATTAAGACAAATATTTGAGTATTTTTTTGACTTTATCCCTCGTTCCTCTGATCATTGAAAAAGCGAAGGCCAATTCAAGCAATTTAGTCTTGCATTGAAAAATGAAAATTATTTATCCTTAGTATCTTCTTATTAATTTATTTTTATTTAAAATTCAGAAATTTTTATTTTTTTATTTTCAAATTTTTTTGTTCAAATAATTTCCAAATTATATATATATATATTTATTGAAAATTAAATTATATACTCATGCATTATAACAAAATAACCAATTTAAATATTTAAATAAATCTTGAAAATTATTTTCAATGAATTTAAATTAAATATTGTTGTAAATAAAATAAAGAAGAACGATAACAAGAATAAAGAACAAAGAGATGAGAGAAAGATGGAGATTTGTATTATTCTGAATATTGAAGCATATACAACATCTTCATCAAATCATCTATTTATAGGCATAAAGAGTACATAATAGATTTGGACTATAATTAATGAATATAATATTCCAAATGATAAAGTAAATCAAATCTCCTTCATAAAGTTCTTATCATGATAGACATCCGTATAGATAAATATTCATAACACTCCCCTTGGATGTATATGAAGATAATGTGCCTCGTTAAAACATTATTAAGATAAAAACCCAATGGGAAAAAATAAAGGAAAAAGAGTACACATCTTTGATACGCATAACATGTTGCCTCATTAAAAACCTTACCAGGAAAACCTATTGGGACAAAACCTCGGTTAAGGGAAAAAGAGTGCAACGCGTATTTACTCCCCCTCATGAAAATATCACATAAGATCATTGAGCCTTCATAATTTAATCTTGAATACATTCTTCAAATGTTGAAGTATACTATACATTAATGAATAAATCTTCCAAATTACTGCATGAAAGGATTCGTCAAATACTATTCTTCTTAAAGATCACGAGGGACGAAACTTTGGAGAAATATGTTTCATTTTGTCATATTTTGATATATCCATCTTTCGATTGAGATATAAATTTTGCATTATCTCCTCACAAGATAGCTTGCATCTTATCGTGCGAAAGTAAATCACATACCTTCTGCATATGTTGGGTCCATGTTCTTAGCCAAAATGTATTTCTTGGCTTACCTCGTGCATAACAATTATTTCTACAAGGTTTAAGGAGACATCGACTAATGTTTGAAGATATAAAGTTATAATCTTTGTAGCATTTAGATGGTATTTCTTGACCAGCTAATATATGATTCTTCTAGACCAATGATTTATTTATCTTTCTTTCGAAGATAAATTTATTCTCACCCAATAATCTTGCAATCACAAGGATACTCAATAGATATGCTTTATCCATATTGAATCTTCTTTAAGATTCTTTCAATTTATGTTTATTCACAGACAATAAGACATATTTAAATGCTCGATTTTCAGGTCGAGAAAAAACTTGATCTCAAGATTCTTTTTCTCAAATATTTTCGTTAAATAATCAAATGTTTTGAAAAGCTATTAATGAGTTTCCAATTTGAAGCTCTTCAAGAGTTTTAATGATATTTAATTATCATAATGAATCTTGATCCAAACTCCTTTATAAAATGCATAAGGAAATATGATCATTCTTATAGTATTTCCTCATTAAGGCGATTATACCAAATGTGCCAAAATATAAATATTTAAGGGGACATATCTTAATAAATTTCCTTAGAAACTTCCAAATGCTTATAGCATTTTAAATCCTTCAAGGATAACTTTATACAGGGATCCACAAAATAATTAGGCACATATAAAATATTTCATAACTGCCAAAGTAATTGCATCCACCATGAAATAATTAGAATTACTCATAAATCATAATTCAAGTCATATGTACGATTACTTATTTGTGCCTCACTTGCATTACATCTTTTGGTGTTTGGACTGCTGGTCCAAGAACTTCTCTTTTGGAAGTTCAAAGCTTCTTTCTACATTGGCCAATTCAATATCTATACTTCTGATAGACTTTTATACATGATCCCCATTTTTGTTTCTTTACTTTTATAGAATAGTTTGGAAAATCGTCGTCGACAACTTTTGTATTTCAGTTCCATTTGTTTCTCGTATTGACATAACTTGTCGAGATCTCTTTTCAATTTTTGTTTCAGGTACCTGAAACTCTTCTAGAGTTTTATTAATAGATATGTCTTGGGTCTTTTAAAAAAAACACCTGCCTCCAATATATGACCATCTTATTCTATTTTCTATTTACGAGAATTTTGATCATTGGAACCAATTTTAACTATCATGTTTCATACATGATTTACATCCATTCGCTCAAATTTAGAGCATTTTAGCTGGTATATGAGACTTAATTACTCTCATTAGGTCAGTAAATATGTTTGGCAGTTGACATGTAATAACATGAATTATCTTATGAACTTTTGATTCATATACGAGGATCTAGATAATGATAATTCATTTTCCTTTATCCAACCAATTATTATCCCCCTGATGTTGAGAAAAAGTATGTCATAAATTATTCTCCAATTAATTTTTAAGAATTTAAACATAAAAAGAGGCTCATATTCAATATATATTCTCAACTCTTTTTATTTACCCATTTTGTGTGTTGTGGTGGAGCAATTTAATTACATATCGCACATTTCAAAAATTCTAAGATGGTAAATGTATGGCTTCTGACCAAAAACCAATCATAATGGGGAGTTCATTACAACTCGTTAGCTTGATGCGCATAAGTGCCGCAATATGTAAAATACCATGTAGATAATAAATGGTTTGTTCTCATAGTTTAGCTATTAAAGATGAGGCATCCAATCAATTTTTGCTAAATTGTTTTGTTCATAATCAATAGGCTTTGTAACAATTATTTCAACTGATATAGCCTAAAATATAAACCACTAGCTTTTGCAAGACGAATAGTCCTAATTGCATAATTTGAATCTTTTTCCAATTAATCTCACAAACTTATGGTTGTAAGTTGATAATACATATGTAGATGCATCTACTAAAATCATATAAAATTTTCATATTTGTGGATATATGGGCTCATATTTCATTCAGATGTGCAAGACATGCAGCCTCAACTTTAGTGCAAGACATACAGCCTCAACTTTAGTTCAAGTTCTTTTGATAAGTGAGATCTTAATTATTTTCTTTGAGAACAAACAACACGAGAACTTTGTGTTATTTTAGAAAGTGGAATTTAATCAATTCCTTTGAGAACAAACACCATAAGAACTCCAGGTTCTTTTAATAAATGTGCATATAAATCTCAATAATTTTCGCATTATTATTGATCAGAATGGTCTAACCGATCATGCCAACTATATATGTGTTTATATTTCTTTGAATTTGTAAATTTCTGGTTTACTATAGCATGTGATTCAATCTCACTTGTACATGCGTGAACAAATTTTGAAATAGAAGTTTTCTTTGAAACTTGATAATACATTGTCCATCAAAAATTGTTCCTTTGAATAAGAATATATTTAGCTCTTTCGGAGCTTTCAATGAAGATTATTCTTTTTGTAGCAGTATATAGCTCTTAAAGAGCTTTCAACTGACTTTTTAGCTACCAGAACTTATATTCACATTGGCTTGTTTCATATGACAAATGATAACATATGTTATCTATAATTCCCGAAGGATTATTTTGTGAACTCACATTGCTTTCTTAAAATTTCAACTTCTAGTGGTGACGATATTATTACCATTAGCGGTAATTATTACAATATTTGCAATTCTGCACTTTTCTCTCAAACACTTATTGCTCTTCTAGAGCACCAATATTTTCAGTACTTTGAGATATAGTACTCATATTTTTCTCTTGCATTTAAATGAGAAAATATATCTTATGCTTCTGCTAAGTATAAATCGTCACCATAAATTGTATTTGATAAATAATCATGTTAAACAAAATAAATAAATGTCATAATATATATATATATATATATATATGAAGTGTACCTAATTAACGTGTAAAGTAAATAGACATAAAGCAAAGTAAATTAAGAGAAAAAAAAATCTCTTTAAGATTATGAGAATAATTAGAAGATGATTTATTCCCTTCAAGGGTTATAAGCAAATCAACAACGTCCAAATGAGTTGGACCAATATCATCTTCATCATTTTCGCAAACAAAATTTGCTTCTATTTTCTTTTCTTTATCATTCAGTGATTGTTGATGTTTCAACGTACGACAAGTACGAGCCCAATGGTTTATAGCATCGCATTGGTAATAAAAGGATTTCACTTTCTTAGAATGATCTTTATCACTCTTGGCATTATTATAGCCCTACTTCTTGTGGGTATAAATATTCTTAAAATGATCATCATGTCTATTCCAATGGCATCGACCATACTCATAATTAATATTGTGGCATTTATTCTTCCGTTATATAATATTATATTCACTTTAGGGAATGAAGTGGAGCTTGTGGGTTTTCTAAAATATTTTTCACGATATTTTATTTGCAGGACAATATTGTTTGTATGAAAAGTGAAGTATTTTTTTTCTAACATATCCTCATAAGTGATACTCCGACAATAAAATTTCAATTTAATTTGAAACATTCACATAACTGAGTTTTATTCACTAACCATATAATGAATTATCATGTTTGCATTCACTTTAGGGAATGGAACTTATCAAATAATCGCATGGAATAAACATCATGTTTGCATTCACTTCAGGGAATGGAATATAGTAAATTTAATATTATATGGTTCTTTTGAAGTAACAAATAAAATTATAAACTCACAAATAAACGTAATAAAATATTGTTTGCATTCACTTTAGGGAATAAAACAAATCCACAGAATAATTATGTTTTAAATTTAATATGATTGTATTATCTTCACGAAATAAGACAGATCTAATCAGAGAATTATATCTTAAAATTATCATATTTTCATTCACTTCAGGGAATGAAACAAATCCAATAATCTCATGAAATAAACACAATGCTTGCATTCGCTTCAAGGAATGCCTCCCACAAAAATTCTTAGATAAAGATTATTTTTTGTAACCTGGACTTGAGAGAAGTCTATAGTCGAGTTTTTCGACGCATAAAAATTATTGCTTTTGAGCAAATAAGATTTAATCCTCGTACGCGACATTGTTAAACCAGTTCACAAGGTCCTTTAAAACGTCATTTGAGACCAATAGCCTCGCAGAATGGGATGTCCACCCTATATACTTGGATTAAACTATAGAACATATTAACTAATTAAATAATATGCTTTAGTCGTTAAAAAAAAGAATAAGAATAAAATGTCAAAAAAATCCAAATAAAAGTATAACCATCACGGAGTGATTCGTAATTGAAACTGGAGTTAAAGAAGAAACTTACCACACGGCTCCAAATATAATGTTCATTCAAAACAATATTTTGTTTGTAATGAGCAATAAGATATTTCTTAAAAGATAAGTAATCAAGTTGCTCGGATTAAACTGCTAGCACATGTTCAACCTCTGCTCCTTTTTTTAGCTTTTCAATATTGTTTTTAAACTGCAAATTTCACGAAGAAAAATTATAGATAAAATAGAATGCACTATATATATATATAATAACATGGTTGAAAATTTAATTTTGTGAAAGTTGATCTTTTACCAAAAAAAATTAAAAATCAAGTTTAAGATCAAGAGAAAAAAATAATCGATAATTAAAATATAATTTAGGGAGAAGAACTTATCTTTGATTCATGCTAGAATCAAATTCTTTTCGGTAACTCTTTTAGGATTCGACGACAAACACCTCAGTTGATTAGAGTCCCGTGCTGATAACGTGTTGTAAATAAAATAAAGAAGAACGATAACAAGAATAAAGAACAAAGAGATGAGAGAAAGAGTGAGATTTGTATTATTCTGAATATTGAAGTATATACAACGCCTTCATCAAATCATTTATTTATATGCATAAATAGTACATAATATATTTGGACTCTAATTAATGAATATAATATTCCTAATGATAAAGTAAATTAAATCTCCTTGATAAAGTTCTTATCATGATAGACATCCATATAGATAAATATTCATAACGAATATTTCTAAATAATAAGGTTTTAGATCTTATTGTTATTAATTTACTATTACACCGAAAAGAAAATTAAGCATAAATAATTAGTGGCAAACTGGCAGTAAAGTTGGTAAAGCATAAGTAATTCACAAAAAGGTTAAGCAATTAATGCATCAATTCCTAATCCCACTTTTATATCCAAAGTTTTAACTTTTAGGATGCAACTTTAACCCCCAAAAGCAATTCATAGTTATAGAAGAAGCATGAATTTTCCAAGATGTAACTTTAACCCCCCCCCCCCCAAAAAAAAAAAATTGATATTGGGACTTATACGTTACTTTTATAGATTTTTACTAATATTATATACACTAATAATGATCTTATATCGCAATTGAGTTTAGTTCAGTTATGTTATCATTAATATAATACATAAAAAAACGAAGATTAAATATATCTATGTGTTTAATATCTTTTATTTAATGAAAAAAAATGAGTTCGGATTGTATAAATATTATATTAAATTATAAAAACAAATAGTAAACGCATTATAATCATAGATTTCATTATCATCTCATAACCTTTTTTAGAGTCTGTTGCATGGTGAAATGGTCGCTTTTTTTCTTCTTTTAATGCACATTAGGTTATCTTTAAGGAGATACTAATTTTCTTGAAAGTCGGTTTCGTGTACAACTAATAAAATCTTTTAATGCACACATTTTGTAGATACAACGATTAAACTCGACGGGTCTTATAGGATAAACATTATTTGTTTTTTTACTGAGATCACTTGTTGGTTCACTATTTTGTTAAATTTGAATAAAGTTATTGGTTAGATTTTAATTTTTAAATATTAAATACTTAAATTAACGAAAATTCATCAATAATGTGATAAATTATAATTTAATTTATAAGCCAAAACAAATAGAGAGATAAAATTGTTAAAATTAAAAATAAAATGATTAAATTTAGTCTAACATGATACAAGGACCGAAGCCTTTTTTTATTTGCATATTTAGAAATTGAATCAGACAAAAGTACTCCTCAGCTTAGATAGGGCGAACAAAATTCAAATCGATAGAATGATATTGATTCTTTCTAATTTTAAATTAATTGAATTATTTTAAAAAATAAATTCAAGTCGGGTTGAATTTTACCTTAGTTCCTATTTAAAAAAAAATCTTAAAAAATTTAAAATAAAAAATCATATAAAATTTTAAAAATTATAAAATTTTAAAAATATTCATTATATTTATTTTTTTAAAATGATAATTTTGAGAACTTAAACAAATAAATTATCAAATCAAGTTTATCCTACTAAAGTATCTTATTTTTTTTTCTTTTAACTTGTTTTTGAAAGAGTTTTCAAATACAGGTGATCTTAAATTTTTTCAGAAACAAGCTTCAATTATTGTAATATTTTCCTTATTTTTTTAAAAATTTACTGTACAAAGGTAAAAAAATTTGCAAGCCCATTTTGAAATAAAGGTAAAACGTTGAGATATAGGGGCGTGTGTCATTTGGCGAACCAAATCCCATTTCAGGAGAATATAACGATTTATATAATTTTGGGTTCCAGAACAAGAGCTTCACCATTAAACATACCATCTTTCTTGAAAAAAAATAAAGCAGCACTTTGTCTCAACTTATACCCACCAAAAACATCGTGTCAATCTGTCCCCTTTATCGGACGAATATTTTCCAGCCAACACCCTTGGCTTTTTCGAGCGAGGGAAAGTAAAAGAAAGAGTATTCTTGGGATTTCACAAGCTTTTTTCTATCGGCACATGGATTTTTTTTAACAATAAAAAGAAATCTAAAGGGAGATAAAGCAAACAAGTGTCTTGGGATCTGAGATGACTGACGAGGTGGAACATGCATGATTATAGTTTGCTAAATTGTTTGGCCTCTTTGCACTTAACTTTCCTCCTTTTATGAGCTTCGCCAGTGAAATGAGACGAGAATCCGTGGGAGAGAAAAGCCTTGTCTGTCTCCCACCTAATATAAAAAATTAAAGAAAAGCAACTGTTGCGTTCCTCTTTTAAAACGTATTAGTGGCTGAGATTTGATGGGTTAATCAAATAATTTGTCTATTTGTTTAATAATAACGTCTGCATAAAAGGTGTGATTAGGAATAAATTTGAACAGTCACGTTCTCATTCAACCTCCTCACTCTTTCCAATTTGTGATTAAAGCTTTTTTAAAAAACAACAAACAGTCCCAACGTACGAGTCTCTGAAATACCTTTGCAGTGGCCGAGGGAAGAGCCCACCTCACAACTTAGTGGAGGCTGTACGTGACTTGTGCCTCGAGGTTTTACAAACTCCAATCGGCAAAGGGATTGATTCATAATTACTACTAAAGACGGGACGTTTAAAAGGGGGTCTATCAATATGAACTCAGAGTTCGAAAGAGAAGGATACAATAATAACCCAGGCCGCATTGAAATTGACTACACATTCACACTCGTGTACAGCGAATATGCAGTGGTGTGCCGGGGCAGAAAAGAAAAAGGGGTTCCCCCCCCCCCCTTTTTGCAGTGGGCAGTCGGTAAACGTTTGAACGAGGTGTTTCCTAGGGGTTGGCAATGACTCCATGCCACGCTTCAATTAATGAGATTATCAAATGATTCAGATGTAGTATCGTGTAGTACTCAACTTCAATGGGTCTACACTCTACATCCTGGAGCAGAGCCAATATCAGAGATATGGCCACCGCCCACTCTGCTTTTCCACAGATTTTATCCCAAGGGAAAACAAAATTATACTTGCACAGTCGTGAGCTTAATCCATAGAATTTGAATCAGAAAATAAGGAATGTTTTCATCTTTAAAATTTCCAGGAAAAAATCTATAATCCGAGCACTTTCAAATAAAATTTCATCGAGTCCCCTCACGGTTACATTTTAACCTCCAAATCAAGCTATTGTTTCCTTCCCCTTCCTTTCTTCGCAGGCTGTGCTTCCATCTGCTCTTTCCCTGTAATTTCTGACATGTCCACTGCATCACATAGAAGAATGCTAATTAGTAAAAAAAAAAAAATCCATATCATGCACTGGATTTTCAGAATCTTGTCCAGCTAGATTCTTGATTATGGATTTTCTGTGCGTCAATGAAACTCCTTGCCATTTTTCTACCGCTTTAAATTTAAGATTTTAAAAGACGGTTACTTGCAGGAATTTGGACATCATAGCAAAAGTCATTGACTACATAAAATATCATGTTTCTTTCCTTAAGGAGCTCTTAGAGAGACTTAAATTCGAATAGCATGCTTTTAATTGCCACATGATCTTCATAAATAATGATAATTTGTGTGTGCACACGGATAAGTTATTCTTGTTACAAAGACATGAAAAACAATACCATCAGGTCCCCGAGCCATCAAAGTGAAGAATATGTTGTTCAGCTTCTCCATCTTCTTTGCATCCTGTGCTTGATCTGTCTTGAACTTGAGGCACTGACAAAATGTAAAGCAGTCCACATTAGCAAACCCCATAGCATAATGAAAGTAGAGTAACACCAAGTTGAGATATCATATATGATTCACCCCATTTAAAAGTTTCAAAGTTACAACCAATCAGTTATTTTTCTTTATAGTCCAAAGGCAAAAAAGAAGTAGAAGGTTAAAACAGAAAACCTCAACTGATTACAAGTGCACTAGTTAAGAGTATCATATTTCCTGAGATGATATATGATTGGAAGGACAGAAAGGGCGATGGAAGCAGGAGTAGATATTTAATTGTCACTGCCTGATGCATAATATTCGTCCAACAAGAGGTTATCCTACTTTTATAAGTGATCCCACAACTAATTTGAACCTTTAAAATAGTCCAGAAGCTACTAGCTGATAGCTACCTGCTCCAATCAGGCTCCTAAACATTAAACTTAAGATACTAAAGCAACAGGGGATTCTTATCTACTGTATCCTTTACCATATGTCCATATCCAACCATAGCCCTCACAGCACATTTAAGCTTGAGATATTCGGGTCAAAATGAACAATTGACCCTTTTCTGCCATCATATCCCCAATCCTCAATTTCTAACACAAGGCTTTCAATCACACAAAGTTTTAAGGATGTATGTTCTTCAGATAACCGATCATCCAATGATACATAGATCAGATATAACTGACAGGTTTAAATACGTATACTTTTATTGCCTTTAAATTCATGGTTTCACGTAGACTAAAATTTGTGGGTTGAAGAAAAACTTATCTGAACACAACTGAGCAATTCAGGTTTCATGGAAAGAAAGGATAACCATAAAGGAATTTTCAAGATCTCAAAACAAGGAAAGACTAAAGAGCCACTTGGCATGTTTTACTCCTATAATAGAAAAATTCATCATAACACTAAACAATTAGCCCTTCACCAGTTAATGCTAATCTCATTGAAACAGATTCCTAAAGATCTTTGAATGCAATTTCCCTAGCCTTCCCTTTCCTGCCAAGAGTTCGAAGAAAACTGACAAACCTAGCATGCACTAGCAAGATTCACTCTTATGAAATAGTCAAATGTCTAATAGCATTTCTGTAATTCGGGGCCATAATTGGAGAAAAGAACCAGTTTATCTGCTATTTCTTATGTATAGTCTAAATAACTTGCCTCAAGAAAATTTAGGAAACTAAGAAGCTATGTCACTCCAACTCTTCATTTTTCTTTAAGTCCTAGTGCCTGACAATTGTCTTCAATGCATATCCAGACATGATATGGGGATATGAGTATGACCCTCCAAATACATAGAAAAAAATGAGCATACCCATGTAGGAAACATATCTAATCTCACAAACATTCAAATCCACAAGAAATTTTACCAAGGGGCCAGACCAGGTTCATAAGGCTATTTCAAGAAACCTACGGCTTCCATTATATTTGATCAAAAGTTTTGCATCTTTCTTTCTCCCTCAACAACATCACCATGTCATCAAATTTCTTTAGTCTTTATTTTGGAAAGCATATTTTTATCCAGTCTGTTAACACTTAAAAAGAATGTTTCACCGTACAACAACTTCAGAAACTAAGATACAACAAAGAAACAAAGAAGTAGAAATACGAAATCACTACTGCAAATCTTCAGGAATGCTAGAAAGGATACAAATACAATATCAAGCACGTTATCCACATAAAGCATATGAGCAAATCCTTTCAACTTAAACAAATGTTCAGATTCTCACATTTTTTTCAATTAATCCCAAATCCAACCTAATTCTTAGGGAATAAACATCAATTAACACTTATCCAAAACAATTGAATCTAACAAAAGCTACCACACAAACAATTAGGGATATTCAATTCATACCTCTTTGTTATCCGTAACCTTCAAAACCAATTTGCCATCACAATGTCTGTACTTCATGCAATACCGCGTCTAGGTCCCCCGATCCAAATCCAGAAAAAATGAGCCCAAAAGAAGTGGTAAAAATCAAATTTGATATTTAGAGAATCTCTAATTGTTAAGCAGCGCATAACTCCCTTCATATATATTAATATCAAAGACTAAATAGGGTAGGCGACAGAGCAAAAGAGGGAGAGTAAAGTTAACATACAGATTCAGGATCGGCCCGGAACAACTGCACAGTTCTCTCGACGAACTCGTCCCAAGATGTTATATAAACCATTGAGTCGTCAATTGAAGAAGAACCAAATTCAATGAGAGTCTGCAAGCGGATCGTCGTCACACTCAAAAGGCAAAGCAGAGTTTTCCTTTTATTGTTTTTTCCCTTTTTAGGGGCTTGGAATGTCTGATTTTATGAAATACAAATATAGATTAAGTTTTTAAAAAATATCATTAAATTGTTTATTTTTTTACATTAAACTATCAAAATTTGTAAAAATAAAATCTTAAATTTTAGATTTTGTTATAAAATAAGTTTTGTAACTTTAACTACCGCTAGTGGTTAAAGGTAAAAGTGTTCAATTAGTTAATTCGATCGATGATCAAATCGAATTAACAAAAATCAAACCAAAGAGATTTTTCTTTAATCGGTTGTCGAATCAAAATTTGTTTGAAAATTATTAATCGAATCGAACATAGTTTAATTGATTAAGTTAATTTTTAAATCAACCAAAATTTGTAATAAAATTTCTTAATAGAATAACAATTGACGTTTAGTGTATAGATGGTAACGGGCAGGTTTTTGATCGAAATGACCTAAAATGTTAAAATTTTGATACGACCTGACTTGACATAATAAAAGCATAATCCGATCCGATTCGAATTTAAAATTTTAACAAAAAGAGACTAAACTCGACCCATTTCAAGAAAAAATAATTAAACAACAAATATAATATAATATAAATAAATATATATATATATAGTCATAAATAAATTGGGTTGGTAGATCAAAGATTTTTCACCCTAAACTCAAGCTCGACATAACCCAACTCAAACTTTTTAAAAGCTCAACCTGATTCTAATTCGACTTTTTAATAAAAATTTCACCCCTATTGGGTCGGACAAGAACCCGATGGGGTTCTTCAAAAATAAAAAAAGAACCCGACGGGATGAATAATTTTGTATCCTTAACTTAGCGTACAAAATAAAATCATTGAAAACACTTTTCAATTAACAAACTTAGAACATTCACAAATAATGGAAGCTAAAGAAGCTTTGTTTGAAACTGAAATGAAAGTAGTGTCACAATTATTTTCACAGTACATGAAATAGGATGAGTCCAGCATGCAAGGGTATTGGAAGTAGGAGCATTGTCCATTAGAGTGCTTGTGGCTGACAGAATAGCATACGTGACTTCTTTCTTTCGTGCCGCTTCAAACCAAACATGAACAGAGTTCTTGTAAGTATTTGGAAGACCTGTTACTTTTGGACCTTCCAAATATTCCAACATAAAAAGATTATTAAAACACATGTTTCTGATTAGATGCTAACGAAGAAAATTTTATCCACTTCCACCACCACTTAAAAGAAAAACTAAAAATCTTCTATTTTTTTGGATTATAGCTGAAACTTGATGCAAGTGCGACAACATGGCAAAGGGACAGAAAAAAGCACGTGCTTAATTATTTTTGTGGTCACGATCACATCGTTTGCACGAGGATTTTCTTTTCTTTAATCTGGCCAGAAGATTAGCATTTGTAGCAGTAACATTTTTGCAAATTTTTCATATGAATGATTGAATTTTGGGAGGAGTCTTAAATCTCTAATTTGATCATCAAAGTGCTTTATTATTATTATTGGGCTCGAAATTCTTCAACCGAATCATCAAGAAGGAGTGAATTATCTTTGCAAAAGTAACGGTGGAAGTACTTGAAAATAAAAATTGTGCACAAATAATTTATAGTAGTTCGACTCTTCAATTAAGTCCACCTTTACTACTTTAGTTTTTCTATTAAAATTTTTTCACAAATTCATCGATTTGTCTTTATTTTTTAAGAATCAAGAATAACCTTTACAAACTTCAAAGCTTTACTCTTTCCCAAGAAGTACAAATTGAGCAAACTATAAAAAAATTCACAAGACAAGATTGTTTGCACACTTAAATTCTCACCCAAAAACCTACACACATCAACCGTAATGATCTAATTTTTAAGTCGATCTCGCGGATCTTGAATTCGAGTCTAATACAATTTGATCTTCAAAGCGCTTTGTTGCTATTCAAATCGTCACTTGAGCGGGGAGGTGATGAGTAGTTAGAGAATTAAGGATAGAGTGGTAATTTGATTTAACTAAATATTATTCATTTTGAAAAACATGCCATATAATTGAATTTTGACATTGAAAAAATTATTATATGGTCTCGGCTCACCAAATTATTTATAATCTTATTTAATAAGATTCATTTATTTAATAACATGTAAAAAAGAGATAAAAATTTATCTTAAAAAATAAAATAAAAAATTATTATTAGATAAAATTATAAATGATATGTAAGAAAGAGTTGTCTTTAAATAGCTTTCGCTTTATCATTCAAAAAGATTTTTTTATCTTCTCAATCTACCATGCGTTATGCTCATGATTTTGGACAGCTGTACTTAAGCTATCCCACACTCCTAGGCGACGTGGCAATTTAAAAGGAAATAATGGTCAAATTAGAAAAAAATGCACGGTTGACTAAGCGTGTCTACCAAGTTTCTTCTCCATTTCCCATCAACTCTCCCACTCTTTCTTTATCCACTGTATTTTTTCCCTCTATTAAAATCGAAGCTTATTTTTTCAAACCCCAAATCTTTCCTGCGAACCCTCTCTGTCGATTCAATAGAGTTCTTTTATTTTAAAGGTCCGATCAAAGTGCTTCAGTGTTTTTCATTTATATATATATATATATATGCTTTCAATTGGTTTGGTTTTTCTTTTCATTTGGACATGGATATGTTATTAACTGCTGATTGTATTACTATTTACGTTGATCCGCAGTGGAAAGAGGTGAAATCTACTGCATGCTCGACGCAGCTGTTAAAGGAGAGTTGAATCTGTTCAAAAGTAGTGATTCTTCTGTTTTTTTTAATGAGATTTGAGAGTTTCTTATATTGTTTCATACATCACTGTTTGTTTGTGTATGTGAACTTAGGGTTGGCGTACGAGCTTGATGTGGAAGGCGATTTGGCGGAAAAAATTGCTTCTGGGAAGGTTTATAACGGCATCAATGCTCTTCATGTGGCGGCGTTGGGTGGACGAACGGATGTACTGAAATATCTCGTCGGCGAACTGAAACTGGATGTTAACGTCAATGATGACAAAGGTATTCCTTGCTTCTTCTTCTTTTTCAGTTTCGCATTCAAGTTCTTTTATGTCAACTTTTGGTTTTCTTCTTGTAATTTTATTGTTTCTTTTTAAATGCTTTAAAATAAATTTAAATGAACCAAGTAGAACGTAATCATAATATTTGATTATAAATGAAAGTACTTATTAAGTAAACAGTTTTTTTTTTGTTTTTGTAGGTAATAATACTCCTTTGATCTGTGCTATCGCACAGAAACATTTTCCCACTGCCGTTTACCTTGTTAACAATGGCGCAAATCTGAATGCGATGAATAATAAGGGTTTCACTGCTTTGCATCTTGCCGCTGTGAAAGGTAAATTTTACTTGTTTTTGCAATGGATAGCTCCTATTAGTCTTTGATATTTGATAGCATGCAGATATATTCCTATTCGTTCAGTTTGTTTGTAATCGACTTAAAATTGCCAATTTTCCGATAATTTTTCTTTTTTCCGCTCATAAACAAACTTTTCTGAAGCAAGGATCCCGTGATTCTACTATTTTCATTAGAAAGAGTAGAACATAGTTCTCGTAAGCTCTTTGCATTATCCAGTGTTGGAAAGATCATTATGATGTTTTGCATATTACATTTGTAGTTGTTCTTGTTCATGCTTTAAGTAAGCTGGTTTAGTTCTTCCATAATTTGATCATTTTGCAATCTAGTATAAGCTTTTTGATATTTTTTATTATTATTGTAGGACCTAAGAAACTTCTTCAGTTGCTAATTGCAAGAGGTGCTGAAGTTGATGCTAGCCCTGCTGCTGGCACACCACTAAAACTTGCAGTAGCGGAAGGCAAAACTGACTTAGTTAGGGTTTTATTGGAAAACAATGCAAATGTAGGAACCATGGATGACCTATATCTGATTTCCTTTTCTTTTTTTTCTTCAGAACTTTTTTTTCGTTCAAGTTCCTAATTTGAGTTATTTGTTCTGGTAAAGTGGCTCCTTCAGTCTTGGACATGGAGAATCCCTTTCTTTCTCCATTTTATTCTTCTGCCGTATAGTTCTTTTTTAATTTTGAGGGTTGCACTTGGTATGAGACAAAGACATGTTTAATCATTTTATTCACTAATTGGTGTGTTTATTTCTTGGACAGCCAAATACACTTTCATATGATTATGCTGGTCCATTGGTCGCTAAAGTGTCTATGGAATGTGTGAAGTTGTTGCTTAAGATATAATATGTTAGTTCCCTTTTACTTCAAATTTGTTCACGGCAGTTTGATGCACTAGATCCATAGCCAAATATTACGAGGATGTGGTTGAGAGGAAGATTGACATTTATAATTAGTTACGTTATTTCTACTGAATTGTTGCATATATAATTTGGTGATTGGTTCTCCGCGATAGTTTTTTAGTTGCAAGTATAATTGGCATGTAATGTTGTTCTAATATGTTCAATTTGATTTGGCGATCAGGCAGGAGCTGATCGTAACATATCTGTTGAAGGATTCAGACCTTTAGGTCTTGCTGCTTCCGTATGGGATGCCGAAATTGTTAAATGCTTGTTGAATGCTGGAGCTAATCCAAATGTGCCTAATCTTGTTATTTCTAACTTTACCCCCCCCCCCCTCTTTTGTTTTCATCAAACTCAAAGATCACTTAAACTGATAAAAGTTTAATAGTCCATCTCAATTCCATCTCTCAGAGAGTGGATTTAAGAAGCTAAATATCCATTGAGTGAATTTTAATGTAATATCTTTATTACCCAAGAATTACCACTCTCTCTAAATTGAAGAAATTGTTATGCAGCTTTTAGAATTAAGAAAAACAACTTTTTATTTGTGATGGTAGTCGGCTTTGTACCAGTTGAAGTTGCAGCTCTTGATGGGAATCGTGATGGTTTAATGACTCTTTACCCATTAACATCTCCTATTTCAGATTATCCAGACTGGAGTGTTGATGGAATCGTGGTGCATATTCACTCGAACGAAATGAAGGAAAAGGTTAATTCAGAGTTTACCTTGAAAATCAGTAATTTTATTGCTCAGCTAGTGGAGTATGGTCACTTGTACCACGTTATAAACTTATAGTTGTGATGATTGACTGGTTTGTTTGGAAAGTGGCATCATATTGTTCGTGTCTTGCATGTGATTGCTGAATTGATTTTGTTCACTGTGCTAATTTTGCAGTCAACGAAGCGGATTCAACTTAATTTTATGTAGTCAAAATTAAAGGGGACAGAGGCTGTCAAGAAGATGGATTATCAAGATGCAATAAAGTGGTACACCAAGGTATTCAAGCTATTGTTTAGTGCCAGGTGTCTAAACATCTACATACTCTTTGCAAGTAACGGACCAACGCTGAAAACATATTTTCAATTCATTTGCCTTAGTAATATTCACGTTTGAATTAAGTTCTGTCTGTTGTATACCATGATGCCATCTGCTCTTCCTAGAAATGCCTCTATTTTTGGTGTGGGGTTTGCCTAGTGTAAAGTTTGTGTGGTCTTTATAAATGACTTTTATGGTTTTATTTGATACAATTAATTGCAATCGCATGGACACAACTGTGTATTCTATCCGAAGCTTCTGCTGGACCCGCTTGGAAAATGGGAAAAATGCATTAGTAGATGCTGAGATGTGTGTAATGCTAAGTCCCTTCTGGCCTAAATCTTACTATCAGCTTGGTGTTGCATGGAAGTTATTGCAGGTAAGCTAACTCAAGGCAAGTTCATTTATAAACAGAAGAAATTTAGATGCATCTGTCTCTAATTTCGGTTTCATCATGATAATGTTAATTGCAGGAATTTGAGAAGGCTGCTGATGCATTTTATGATGGCTGGAAGCTGGACCGGAAAAACAAGGAGCTTGAATGCGCTTTTGGGTAATATTATGTGTATAAACTACATTAGTAAATATTGTGGGTGGTAGGCTGTTAGATGTGTGCTTGGATTACTTGATTTCCTGGCACGTCTTGTGAGTAATACGGTTGCTTCCAAACTAGTTACCTTATACGTACCAATGTTTTGACTTCGGACTTACCTCAATTATTTTGATGCTCAATTAGTATGCTTTCATTGATTGCTGTCTTCAATTGTAACTGTGTAATGACTTTTTAAAATTTGCTCTTTCTGGTAGGATGCCTTGTAACAGATTTAACATTTTGAATCCAAGGAGTAATATTCATATGTATTATTTTGATATTGCACTTGAAACAGGCAATGTTGCAACAACCCAGTCTCGTCCCAACTGTGAAAGATCAATTTCATTTTATTGTTTTAATATATATTTGTACCTCCAGTTTTATTATCTTTATATCTATCAATTTGTTTATGTTTTCAGGGATGCAATTGATGCTCAACGCAAGCATGGTTGAAGACAACAAACATGTTACAATGTTTCAATAGAACTTTTAAATACTTTTGATAGTTGTTCCCCGAGGGTTAGAAGGTTGTCTTGAAACATTTTCTGCTTTGTTGTTCTAGTACCATACTTAAAAACAAATCTGGGTCATATGAATGTTATCGTTTAAAATTGGAACTATTGCTTTTGATTGTCGTTGTTTTACTCCTTTTTATTAGCTGATTTAAGATTATGGGTTGAAATTAGTCCAATGTTCGTATCAGGCTTTGCAAATGGAAATTGTTACTGATACCTAAATGTTTTCTATAGCTTGCATGTGTGCTAAGAATAGCGGCTGCTTGAATTACTAAACTAAAACTTTATATTCCCCTCCGATTGTTGTATGAATTGCATGGTATTTGTTCTGCCTATGTAGTTTATTTATGGAAGTTGTGTAGGGTTTAGGATGAGAGAAGCATCCGGAATTGTCACTTTTAACCTTGTCCGTCACATATGTATGTATAATGGTGATTTCTTACTTTTGGTTTTGGTTAATGCGACATGATTCAACCGGGTTGCTAAAAACTCTACCTAGAAGCTACCAGTGTTGTGTTTATGGTTTCGTGATCATAACATTAATATTCACAATAGACATTAAGAGCTTCAAATTTCGTACACCAATCCTAAAGTTAATGGTTGAAATGTTTGAACTGCTCAAGCTTTGGTTTGTATTGTACTATATACTACATTTTATTGCACAATTATTTCTTTATTTCGATGGAAAGGCTGTGACACTTTTTCTCAATGACCCAGCTCAACATGCTTGTTTCGGTTTTAGGAATTATATATTATTCTTCGAATATTTAACTAAATGTTGCAAATTTTCAATGCGGCTGATGTGCATTAGCACCGATTGAAGTTGCTGGTATTGGTGCAAAAGTTGTACAAGTAGATTGTTTTCTTTATAGTGGATATTAGGTCTGGGTAGTATGACAGTTTTTTATGTGAATTTATGATTTATTTATTTTTAAAAATGGACTGTAATAATTTAGGTATTTATTTCATATTGGAGTCAATTTGTTGATGAATGATATGAAAATATAATTAGAAGGATCTCGTTAATGTAGAAGTAAAAGAAACTTGCGGTTGAAGTCATTTTTTATGAAGAAAGAAAAGAAACAAAGCTACAACTAAGCAATAACAGCTGCAGCCTCCTCTTTCACTAGATCATCAATTGCATCTGATAGAGATGAAAATAAGAGCACCTCAAAGCCATTTGAAGGTGTCAGTTTAGTCATATGGTCCGCAACTTGATTACCGGTTCGTCTTACGTGTTGAAAGCAGACTGTCCACATACGATTGCACAATTTTAGAATGTGCGACAAAATGGTGAACGAACCGTGTCGATGAGAGCTCCCATTGAATAACATTAATGCGTCCAGGCTATCAACCTCGACAACCAGCTGGCGGATAACATGATCCCATGCACAGTATAAGCCAACTAAACAACCCATAATTCTGCCTCTAGTACGAAACAGACCCCGATAAATTTGAAGAATCTTACCTTCCAACTGCCATGATGATCACGCAGAGCTCCTCCACAAATGCCCTTCCATTCACAACTATACTTCAAAAAACTAATAATAACAATCACAACTAGCTTTATTACTTTTCTTCCCGTTGGTGAGAGAAGAAGCTCGACTTAAATTCTCTTAAACCTTTAATCTTATCAAACCATTAATTTTCATATTCGTTTCACGTTTATAAGTTTAAATTTATAATCAAATTTATTTTACAAAAATAGTTCATAAAATGCGAACTAACAACTTTTTCTTTCAACTTTAACATTATTAAGTTGCATTTCGATGTATTCAAAGTGTAGAAACTATGCAAATTAGAATCTGATAAGAACTCCTCAGAGTTCAAAAACGAGAATCAATGTAAATCTAACCAATTTTATGAGGCTAATTATCCAGTTTCCGTTTGAATACCTTAAGACACCGCAAATTAATCTTTTTAAATGTATAAAGTCAAAAGTAGTTTTTAACGTTTGATATTTTGGCCACTTTAGCTCCTATTGTTTCTTTTTTTTTGTGCAAACAACTACCTAACGTTTCATTTTCGTTCAAATTTCATCCTTGTTGGATGGAAACTGTTAGTCAACTAATGGTCAACGCCTGAGGCTGACGTGACATGTCTACATGGCATGGGGAGATGATGTGGCAATGTCACATGGCATTTTGTTGACATGACATCACATTTTTTAAAAAAATTAAAAATAACTATTTTTTATATATTTTAACCAATCAGATGATGCCACATGGTACGTCGACGTGGCATCATCTGATTGGTTTAAAAATATTTTTTAAAAAATAACCCCAAATTTTCCAGATTTCACAAAATAGGCCTCAAATTTCGAAATCTCTAACACCCCAAACCCAAATTCTAATTTGAGCCGATTATGCCGCCGAATGCCACGTTGCCACCCACCACACCGGTCGCCGGACTATCACGTTCATTTACCCCACTACTCTGTCGCCGAAAATCGACCGACGTCGTGCAAAATGTCGGACGAAATCATCGAATGATTCATTTAGATGATTCACAACGAACGACGACAGAACAGACGACGAACGGTGTGTGGGTCGTTCGGCAAGGGGAGGGCGCTTCATTCTGTCGCCGGCAACGCTCCAACGCCAACGAGAATGTCTAAATTTGAGGATTTAGGGATTTGAGAACTATTTTGGAAATATTTAAAAATTTTAGGATATTTTATTTTTAAAAAAATATATATATAAGAAATAATTATTTTTTAAAAAATATATTTTTAAATATTTTTAACCAATTAAATTATGCCACATCAGCAAAGTGCCACGTGACATCATTTGATTGGTTAAAAATATTTCAAAAATATATTTTTTTAAATAATTAATTATTTATTTAATTTTTTAAAATGCCACATCAGCAAAATGCCACGTGGCATCGCCACGTCATCTCCCTATGCCATGCAAAAATACCACTTCAGTTTTAGGCGTTGATTGTTATTTTACTAATAATTTTCATCCAATAAAAGTAAAATTTAAATGAAAATAAAATGTTAAATAATTATTTGCAAGAAAAAAAATTAAAATAACAAAAAAATCAAATATTTGGGGCTACTTTTTTACTTTTTATTAATTGATGTTGAGACCTTGAAGCCGAAAGGACCGCCTAAGGGCCCCTTCGTTAACGCTTAAAAAAGTGCGTGTACATCCTAAACGTGCGTTTGCACTAAAATCTTTAACAACGGTTAACTTTTGGTTTTAAAATTGCCGCGCAGAAGTCATAATGACTCAAACGCATAAGTTGCATGGGAGGTGCTTCTAGCTTTTGCTTCTGGCGTTTGGATGAAATTACAAATACACCCATCCAGCTATTATACTTTTAAACTAGACAATCGGGAGAAAATAGTCTATAGTAAACAATTTTACTGTAATATATACATATATCATATTTTATATATTCAAATAAACTTTTACGAATAAATTATAATAATTATTTAACAATTAAAATTTATATTTTATATATCAAAGATTACTAATAATTTTTTTTATAATTTTTTTATAATTTAAGTTAATATATTTTGTATATCATATTTTCACGAATTTAAATTGCATCTAAATTAATTAAATTTTTATTTTATTATACCATGTTTAAAATGAATATTTTATCCATCCAATCACTTTTTGACAGTAATCTCAAACACTCAAATTTTAAACCAAACAATTTAAAAATACTTTTTAAAAGCACTTTCTCACCGTACTTTTCAAAAACAATACCAAACTAGCCCTAAGCCTGTCTCGCAAGCTTCTCCATTTCCCATCAACTCTCCCACTCCCTATCCATTGTATTATTTCCCTCTATACGACGAACCCTCTCTTTCGATTCAATGGAGCACTTTTCGTTTATGGGTCCGATCAAAGTGCTTCACTGCTTCTCATTTATATATATGCTTTCAATTGTTTTGATTTTTCTTTTCATTTGGACATGGATATGTTATTAACTGCTGATTGTATTACTATTTACGTTGATCCGCAGCGGAAAACGGTTAAATCTACCGCATGCTCTTCGCAGCTGTTAAGGGAGACTGGAATCTGTTCAAAAGTAGTGATTCGTAGGTTTTTTTATGAGATTTGAGAGTTTCTTAGATTGTTTCATACTCAGTCCCATTAATTTTGTGTATCGTTAATTTTTCACTTAGTTTTAGGGGAAAAAAAGTTAGGATAAAATATGCGTCGTAAAAAAATTAAAATGATAATTTTATTCCTAAAAAGTTAAATTTGTTTTGTTTAAAACTAAAAATAGGTTAAAAAGAAATTATATTTAATAAAAGTTGTTGAGTTTTTCAATTTTAATTATTTAAGTAGATAATTTTAAAACACTAAGTATATCACTATTTTTGTGTATGTGAACGTAGGGTTGGCGCGCGAGCTTGATGCAGAAGGCGATTTGGCGAAAAAAATTGCTTCTGGGAAATATTACAATGGCCGCAATGCTCTTCATGTGGCGGCGTTGGGTGGACGAACGCATGTACTGAAATATCTCGTCGGCGAACTGAAACTGGATATTAACGTCAAAGAGGACAAAGGTATACCTTGCTTCTTCTTTTTTCCAATGTCGCATTCAAGTTCTTTTTTGTCAAGTGTCAACTTTTGGCATTTTATTGTTTCTTTTTAAATGCTTTAAAATAAATCTAAATGAACTAAGTATAGAGTATGTAATCATAATATTTGATTATAAATGAAAGAACTTATTGGGTTGAGTAAACAATTGTTTGTTTTGGTAGGTAATACTCCTTTGATTTGTGCTATCGCACAGAAACATTTTCCCACTGCTGTTTACCTTATTGACAATGGCACAAATCTGAATGCGATGAATAATGAGGGTTTCACTGCTTTGCGTTTTGCCGCTGTGAAAGGTAAATTTTACTTGTTTTTGCAATGGATAGCTCCTATTAGTCTTTGATATTTGATAGCATGTAGATATATTCCTATTTGTTCAGTTTGTTTGTAATCTACTTACAATCTCCAACTTTCCCATAATTTCACTTTTTTCCCACTTCCATTTATCAAACTTTTTCTGAAGCAAGGATCCCTTGATTGTACTGTATTCAGTAGAGAGAGTTGAACATAGTTCCCTAAGCTCTTTGTATTACCCAATGTTGGAAAGAACATTATGATGTTTTGCATATTACATTTTTAGTTGTTTGGGTCTTCCGTAATTTTATCATTTTGCAATCTAGTATAAGCTTTTTGATAACTTTTTTTTTATTGTTGTAGGACCTAAGAAACTTCTTCAGTTGCTAATTGCAAGAGGTGCTGAAGTTGATGCTAATGCTGCTACTGTTACACCACTGCAACTTGCAGTAGTGGAAGCCAAAAGTGACTCCGTTAAGGTTTTATTGGAAAACAATGCAAATGTAAGAACCAAGGATGACCGATGTCTGTTTCCCTTTTCTTTTTTTCTTCAGAACTGTTTTTTCGTTTCAGCTCCTAATTTGAGTTATTTGTTCTGGTAAAGTGGCTCCTTCAATCTTGGACATGGAGAATGCCTTTCTTTCTCCATTTTATTCTTCTGCTGTATAGTTTTTTTTTTTAATTTTGAGGGTTTCACTTGGTATGGGACAAAGACATGTCTAATCATTTTATTTACTAATGGGCTTGTTTCATTTTTGGACAGCCAAATACACTTTCAGATGATTACCCTTGTCCATTGGTGATAGCTATCGCTAAAGTGTCAATGGAATGTGTGAAGTTGCTGCTTAAGGTATAATACGTTAGTTCCCTCTTTTTTTACTTCAAATTCGTTCATGGCAGTTTGATGCATTTGATCCATAGCCAAATTTTGACATAAGAGGAACATTGACATTTATAATTAGTTAAAGTTATATCTACCAAATTGGTGTTTATTTATTTGTTTTGAAATCAGTTAATAGTTGAATGAAACTCAAGATTGTCAGGAAAATTTAGTGTTGTATATATAATTGGGTGTTTGGTTCTCCATGATGAGTTTTTTTAGCTGTAAGTATAACTGGCATGTAATGTTCTTATATGTTCATTTTGATTTGGTGATCAGACAAGAGCTGATCCAAACATATCTGTTGAAGGAATAGGATCCAGACCTTTAGGTTTTGCTGCTTCGGTATGGGGTGTTGAAATTGTTAAATGCTTGTTGACTGCTGGAGCTGATCCAAATGTGCCTAATCTTCTCAGTTCTAACTTTATCACCCCCAGCTTTTGTTTCCTTTCCCAACTCTCAGAGTGGATTTTATTTTATATTTGTGAACTTCAAGGTAATATCTATATTACCCAAGAATTACCACTCTCTAAATTGGTGAATTTGTTATGCAGACATTTATAATTAGGAAACTTAACTTTTTTTGTGTGTGATGGCAGTGGCTTGCACCTATTGAAGTTATGGCTATTCATGGGAATCGTGATGGTGTCATGACTCTTTATCCATTAACATCTCCTATTTCATATTATCCGGTCTGGAGTGTTGAGGAATAATGGTGCATATTCAGTCGAAGGAAAGGGAGGAAAAGGTTAATTCAGAGATTACATTAAAAATCAGTTAATTTATTGCTTAGCTACTGCAGTATGGTCACTTGTGCCCCATTGTAAACTTATAGTTGTGAAGACTGATTGATTTGTTTGGAAGTGGCATCATATTGTTCGTGTCTTGTGTGTTATTGCTGAATTGATTTCGTTCACTCTACTACTAATCTTGCAGGCTAAGCAGTGGATTCAACATCATTTTATGGAGTCAAAATTGAAGGGGACAGAGGCTGTCAAGAAGATGGATTATCATGATGCAATAAAATAGTACACCAAGGTATTCAAGCATTGTTTAGTGCCAGGAGTCTAAACATCTGCTTACTAGTCTTTGCAAGTAATAGACAAACTATGGCAAACCAAAGCATCAAAACTATGAAAACATACTTTCAATTCATTTGCCTTGTGTCTTTTGTATTCCACGATGCCATCTGCTCTTCCTTCAAATGCCTCTATCTGTTGTGTGGAGTTCCATTTTGTCTAGTGTATTTTTTTGTCGCCTTTATAAATGACATTTAAGTTACTATGACATGGACGCGACTGTGTATTCTAACCGAAGCTTCTGCTGGCCCCGCATGGAAGATGGGAAAATGCATTAGTAGATGCTGAAATGTGTGCAATGCTAAGTCCCATCTGGCCTAAGTCTTTACTATGTGTTTGTTTTATGTTTACAGGGATGCAATTGATGCTCAAGGGAAGCATGGTTGAAGGCGACAAATTCTTTACTATGTGTTTCAATGAAAGCTCTTAACTACTTTTGATAGTTGTTCCCCGTGGGTTAGGCAGTTGCCTTGAAACATTTTGTGCTATGTTTTGTTACTTGAAATCAAATCTGGAGACTGGAGTTACATACGAATGGTATCGTTTAAAACTAGATATTGGAACTATTGCTTTTGATTGTCGTTGATTTACTCCTTTTTCTAATCTGATTTGTTAGTTTGACATTGCTTTTAGATTGTTTGGTTTAAAATATGAATGTTTGATATTATTGTTAAAAAATACTTTTAAGTAGATACAATGTTTATTTTAAATATTCTTTTTGAAAATATAAAAGGATTGATGATATAAATGAGAAAAAATGAGTAATTTTGTCTAAAATTGCTTTTGAAAAAGTTAAAAATTTTAGCTTTTGAAATGTTTTTTCTAAATCAAGTTGAGAAGCTATCTGTTTTACATTATTTTTTATCCTCAAAGCATTTTTTTAAAACATTAAAGAACAGAGCCTTAGGAATGTGTGTTAAGACTAATTGTTTGTGCAAGTAAACGAAAGCATTCTATTGCTTTAATACTAAGAAATCAAATTTTAAGTAGTAATTCTAAATTTTAAATCCTAAAAAATACATTATATCTTAAAATTTTCACTCTAATTTTAAATCTTAAATTTAAACTTTAACCTTAAACCTCAAATCTAAACTTTTTAATGTAAAAATATAAATATAGGCATTGATTTTTGGTGCGAAAATATAAGTAGAGACATTAAAAAGGGGCAAAGATAAAATCTTCCTATTAATGGCTGAAATGTGAGTACATCTCAAAACTTGGTTTGTATTATATTATATTATATATATTAATATTTTGCATGAATAATTCTTTAATATGTTTGGTCAAAAAAAACTCTTTAATATTTTTGGTCAAAAATGTCTTTAACATGTTATGTGAATTTATCGGCATTTTTTAAAAATTGGACGGTGATATTTAAGTATTCACTTCATATTGTGAACCCGTAGAGTGGTTCCAGTAGTAAAAAGTGATACATTTTATTCAGGTGATCCGAGTTCGAGCATCATATATGCATGGTGTGTTTGCTTTATTAAAGGGCTAAGAAAATTAAATAGATATTATCTTATAATCACACCAGTATATTAAAAAATCACTTTATATTGAACGCAATTTCTAAATAAAAGTAGTATATGAGAATTTCTTTCACTGTGTTTTTCCGAGGCTAGTTTGGGAAGATGCTTTGCACGCTTGTCAAATTCGACGGACAGTGCTTGGATGGGACTAAGAGTTGAGCTGGGTGTGCTGCTCCTTGAAGATTAAAACACTCCCGACAATGATCTTGAAGCTGGCCTGGAACAACATCATTTATATGGTGTGGCGAGAGAGAAATAAAAGACTATTCTAGCATATTGAGAGTTTTGTTGATCTGGTTATTAGACAGGTTAGAGAGATAATTTAGTTGAAACTTAGATGTAAAGTTCAACATAGTCAGCAATCGATGCATTATAGCATTTGTTCTTCTTAGGGTTTACTTGTATAGTTTTTTGTTTTAAACTGCACATAATCTTTGCTTACTTGTACAGAAAAACTCTTGATGCTTTTTTGATCTGTTGGAATACAAAGAGCAAAATTCATCTAAAAAAAAGTAGTATATGAGAATTGTGTTAAGACAATTTTGTTAAACGTAGAAGGGAAGGAAACTTGCAGCTGGAGTCTTTTTACTCTAATTAGGATATTTATTTTGGGATGTAGTAGTCTTTTGTAGGGGTATTCATTACCGGATACTCGGTTTTTGGGTATCTGAAAAATCGGGTATTTAGTTCCTTCGGGTACCTATTTGTCGGCCCGTGTCCTGACCCGTTTAAACCGGGTACCCAATAGCAAAACCCGGGTAATCGGGTAATGGTTACTCGGTTCATATATATTTTTATTTTAAAATTTAAAAATATCACATGTTAAACACATAAAATTTAAAATTTTGTAATATATAATCAAATACAAAAATTAGCGATTTAAAGTTAGTTTTAGAATATTTGGATATATTTATACATATATATATTAAAATTTATCACCAAAAAGACATTAAAAATATTAATATTGTTTTTTTTCCTTTCGGTATTAATAAATTAATAAAAATATAGTTGGAAATTTTAAAATTTAAAAGTATATAATACAAACATAGAACTAATTTAGAGATTTAAATTTAATTTTAGGTACAAATATTAAGGAACCTAAATAAAATATAATTTAAAATTAAATATACATATATATATTAAAAGTTATCGGGTCGAGTCGGGTACCCGGTAATCAAGAAAAATCGGCCCAGACATGGCCCAATTATTCTCGCATAGAGTACTCGGCCCGGTCAGGTAATATTTTTGGAAATTACCCGATATTTTTCTTTCAGGTCGGGTCGGTCGGGTCGAGTCTTTTGATCTCTTTAAAACAATTTGCAGACTACTTTCACCGATTTTTATACACATAAATCTGAATACATAAAAATAATTGATGATGTGCGTTTTGTGAGGATAGATCATTGTAAACTGAAATAAAATTAGTGTACGTTTTTTGAGGATAAATCATTGTTGTATTCGAGTGATTAAAATAACTCGTGGCGATTTGTTCAAGATAGTGTGACTACATGTGTAGCTAAGTTGAAGATTTGTGTTTCTTGTATCGAAAAATAGGTCCGATCAAAGCTTTATTGATTCTCACTTGTATATATATATATGCTTAAAATAGTTTTGTTTTTTTCATTTTGACACTGATATGTGATTAACTGCTGATTGTATTACTGTTTACGTTGATCCACAGGAAAAAGAGGTGAAATATACCGTATGCTCGACGCAGCTTTTGAAGGAAACTTGAATCTGTTCAAAAGTAGTGACTCGTCGGTTTTTTTAGTGAGATTTGAGAGTTCTTACATTTTTTCATACATCGCTATTTTTTGTGTATGTGAACGTAGGGTTCGCGTGCGAGCTTGATGCGGAAGGCGATTTGGCGGAAAAAAATGATTCTGGTAAGGATTTCAATGGCCGCAATGCTCTTCATGTGGCGGCGTTGGGTGGGCGAACGCATGTACTGAAATATCTCGTCGGCGAACTGAAACTGGATGTTAACGTCAAAGATGACGAAGGTATACCTTGCTTCTTTTTTCCAGTTTCGCATTCAAGTTCTATTATGACAATTTTTGTTCTTTCTTTTGTAATTTTATTGTTTATTTTTAAATCTTTAAAATAAATCTAAATGAACTAATAAGGACGCAATCATAATATTTGATTACAAATGAAAGTAGTTATTTGGTTGAGTAAACGATTCTTTGTTTTGGAAGGTGATACTCCTTTAAATTGTGCTATTGAACGGAATCATTTTCCCACTGCCGTTTACCTTATTGACAGCGGCGCAAATCTGAATGCAATTAATAATGAGGGGGCCACTGCTTTGCATTTAGCCGCTATGGAAGGTAATTCTTGTTTTTGCAATGGATGGCTCGTTTGAGTCTTTGATATTTGATAGCATGCACAGATGTATTCCTTTTTGTTCAGTTTGTTTGTAATCTACTTACAATTGCCAACTTTCCAACAATTGTATGTATTTCTGATTCCTGATGCTTATTATCAAACTTTTCTGAAGCAAGGATCCCTTGATTCCACTATTTTCAGTTGAGAGAGTAGAACATAGTTCTTTGCATAATCCAATGTTGGAAAGAACATTATGATGTTTTGCATGTAACATTTTTAATTGTTCATGCTTTAAGTAAGCCAGATTAGTTCTTCCACAAGTTGCTCATTTTGCAATCTAGTATAAGTTTTTTTGATATTTTTTGGAATATTGCAGGACCTAAGAAACTTCTTCAGTCGCTAATTTCAAAAGGTGCTGAAGTTGATGCTAACCCTGCTGTTGGCACACCACTGCAACGTGCAGCAGCTGCAAGCAAGGACTGTGTTAAGGTTTTGTTGGAAAACAATGCAAATGTAAGAATTAAGGATGAACTATGTCTTTTCCCCCCCTTCAGAACAGTTTCTCTTTGTTTTGGTTCCTAATCTAAGTTATTTTGTATGAGACAAAGACATGTGTAATCATTTTATTTACTATTTTATGTGTTTCATTTTTGGACAGCCAAATACATATTCAGATGATAACTTTTGTCCATTGGTGCTTGCAATTTTTAATGGGTCAATTGAATGTGTGAAGTTGTTGCTTAAGGTATAATATGTCAGTTCCCTTTTTTTACCTCAAATTCGTTCATAGCAGTTTTATGCATTTGAACCATGGTCAAATATTGACATGTGGATGTGGTTGAGAGGATCTTTGGCATTTATATTTAGTTAGGATAATTTCTACTGTATCAGTGTTTATTTATTTGTTCTGAAATCACTTAATAGTGGAATGAAAGATTTTCCGGAAAACATAGTGCTGTATATATATTTTGTTGATTGGTTATCCACAGTGATTTTTTCCAGTAGTAGGTATATCTGGCATGTAATGTTGTTCTTACATGTTCATTTTGATTTGCTGAACAGGCAGGAGCTGATCCAAACCTATATGTTGAACGATTAGGATTAAGACCTTTAGGTATTGCTGCTTTGGAATGGAATGCCGAAATTGTTAAATGCTTGTTGAATGCTGGAACTGATCCAAATGTGCCTAATCATGTCGGTTCTAACTTTATCCTCCCTTCCAGCTTTTGTTTCCTTTGAACTCAAAGATCACTTAAACTGATAAAAGCTTAATAGTCCATCTCAATCCCAACTCTCAGAGTGGATTTAAGAAGCTAAATATTTGTTGAATGAATTTTAACGTAATATCTTTATTACCCAAGAATTACCTCTCTCTCTAAATTAAAGAAATTTTTATGCAACCATTTATAATTAAGACACACAACTTTTTCGTTTGTGATGGCAGTTGGGCTTTGTACCAGTTGAAGTTGCAGCTTCTGAGGGTAATCGTGATGGTGTCATGACTCTTTATCCAATCACTTCTCCTATTTCAGATTATCCGGACTGGAGTGTTGATGGAATAATGGTTTATATTCATTCAAAGGAAAAGAGGGAAAAGGTTAATTCAGAAATTACCTTGAAAATCAGTAAAATTATTGCTCAGATAGTGCAGAATGGTCACTTGTGCTACGTTATAAACTTGTAGTTATGATGATTGACTGGTTTCATTGGAAGTGGCATCATATTGTCCGTGTCTTGCATTTGATTGCTGAAGTGATTCTGTTCACTGTACTATTAATCTTGCAGGCTAGGCAGCTGAATCAACATCATTTTACAGAGTCAAAATTGAAGGGGACAGAGGCTGTCAAGAAGATGGATTATCATGATGCAATAAAATGGTACACCAAGGTATTCAAGCATTGTTTAGTGCCAGGTTTCTATACATCTGCTTTTTAGTCTTTGCAAATAGCAGACTAAGCATACAAAAGTGAGAAAACAAAGAAAACATATTTTCAATTCATTCACTTTAAGTTATGTTCATGCTTGAATTGAGTTCTGCCTTCTATATTCCACAATGCCTTCTGCTCTTCCTAAAAATGCCTGTATATATTGTATCGAGTTTCATTTTGCCTAGTGTAAAATTTCTGTGGTTTTTATAAATGACATTTAAGTTTTTGTTTGTTATACATCACAGGCAATTAATTACGAAGACATGGACGCAACTGTGTATTCTAACAGAAGCTTCTGCTGAGCTCGCCTTGAAGATGGAGAAAATGCATTAGAAGATGCTAAGTCCCTCCTGGCCCAAGTCTTACTATCGGCTTGGAGTTGCATGGATGTTATTGAAGGTAAGCTATCTCAGGGAAAGTTCATTTATAAACAAAAGAAATTGAGATGCATCTGTCTTTAATTCCGGTTTCATCATGATAATGTTAATTGCAGGAATTTGAAAAAGTCGCTGATGCATTTTATGATGGCTGGAAGCTGGACCGGAAAAACAAGGAGCTTGAATGCGCTTTTCGGTAATGGTTTCTCTGTGCATGAACTGAATTTGTAAACATTGTGGGTGGTAACTGTGTGCTTGCATTACTTGTTTTTCTTGCACGTCTTGAATTTAATACGGTTGCTTTCAATCTAGTTGCAGTATACCAATGTTTTGACTTCGGGCTTACCTAAATTATTTTGATGCTCAATTAGCTTGCGCTCACCAACTACGTGTAAAACTCATATGTATTATATTGATATTATAATTGGAAACATGCAACGTTGTAACAACCCAGTCACTTTCCAACATTTAAAGTTCAATTTCATGTTATTGTTTTAATTTATATTTGTACCTTCAGTTTTATCATTTCATTCGACAATTATTTTATATGTATATGTTTGTTTTTTGTTTTCAGGGATGCTATTGATGCTCAACGCAAGCATGGTTGAAGACGACAAATATTTTACTACGTGTTTCAATATAACTTTTAAGTACTTTTGATAGTTGTTACCTGTGGGTTAGGAAGTTGCCTTAAAAACATTTTGTGCTATGTGCTGTTCTAGTACAATACTTGAAAACAAATCGGGAGACCGGAGTAAATCATATGACATATGAATGGTATCGTTTAAAACTAGATATTTTAACTACTATTGCTTTTGATTGTAGTTGCTTTATTTCTCTTTATTATCTGATTTATGAATCGTTTCAGACTTTGAAAGTTGCAAGTAGTTGCATGTGTTGCTGAAACTTGAATGTTTACTGTTGCTTGCATGTGTTATAAGAAAGCTGCTTGCACAAGCAAACGAAAATCTTTCATTTCTTTTGTGAGTTGCATGGTATTTTTTCTTCCTATGTAGTTTGTATATGGAAGCCCAGAGTGATAGAGGCATCTGAAATTGGCACCGTGGACTGTCTATCCCATATGTATGTATTATGGTGACTTTTTTTCTTTTGTTTTTGGTTAATGCGACATGATTCACCCCATGCGGATCCCTTGTAAATTCTCAACTTTCCGATCGATGACTGCATTGTGCTAGTAATCTTTTACTTAATTATGATTGTAGCGCTGGTTATCCCCAACGTTTGGTTGAACGTGTTGGTTTCTGTTTTGGTTGGGGCTTTCATCAGAGGACTACACACTGCGTTCAGGGGAGCGGAGGATTTATACGCTGAACCGGGCAATATTAATAGCAGATTGGTTTCGATTGTGGGCACCCCCACCCGAGGTGGGTACTCCCTGGTTTAAAATTTAGGCAGAGAATGAAAAATAAACAATTGTATAAAGAACAACTTACCCAACGTATGCCTTTCACAGAATACATGCTGTGTATCAAATATGTATCAAAATGTCCTACTCTACTGTTGATGAAGATTCGAATAACGATAAAATCATCTATATATGCGTTACGATTGTCAATGTGGTGGCGAAATAATGCATTATTATTATTGACCTGGGATTTTCCGAGCATATGCCAATACCATCACAAAATCCTTTGCACTAGAGCCAACAGATGCTGCAACACGCTGTGACGTCAATGCTGTTTGTAGCCACAAATTGACTAAATTATACAACTGCAGTGTGGGGAGCACAGGTTGTCCCATGCATCTAATCTCAACCTGCCAAAACAAGTAGACATATATACATAAAGATAATACAAGTACTTTCTTCCCACGTATAGTTGGAAACTTAGACTCACATTTCTAAACTTCAAATTATTTACTATATAGTATCTGCAAAACCACAACAAACGACCAAAGTAATTCAAGTGGTTAAGACGAAGAAATTTGTTTGTGCAGTGAGAGGTATCTTGGAATGGTTAGCCATTCATATTTGGGAGATCCCATACACACGTTCTTAACAAACCGAAGAATAAGGCTATTGACTATTGTTTTCTAACCATATTTCAAATTACCCATGCAATAAAATAAGGCTTGTTACACAGAGTGCTGCTTGAAACATTTTTTGGTCTCAAATCGGTACCTGAACTTGAAAAGAATTCCCAGATTTGGTACCAGAACTTGGAAAAAAATTTCTCAAATTGGTACATGGTGTTGATATGGTATTTCAACAACCGATTAGGTTGTGACACATAGCACTTAATGGCATCATCATTTTGACCGGTCAATGCCACATCAGCAACTTGATTGGGTGCTGAGATGCCAAGTCAACACAGGTACCAATTTAAGAAAAAATTGACAAATTCAATTTGTACCAATTTGAGAAAAGTTGTCACATTGTACAAAAAGGCTCTTTGAAGAAAGTAGGCATTGAAAAACCAAAAAGAAAGGTAAAAATCATTTTGGCCAAATTTCTGCTTAGTTAGTGTATCATCAGAGAACATTCAAAGAGAGATCTACTCACCTCAGCTTCATTGGTGAGATCCAATTTCTTCATAAGGTATTTTTGAATAAAAGAAACAGGCATATTTCCATCCCTGCCACAAAGGAACAAATATGAACCATTCTATCATTTCAAAAGTCAGAAAGTTTAACTTTTAGGTTTTTGTAGCCAAACTTTAATGAAAAGAACAGTTTAACCAAAATGGCTATCCCTAAAAATGATAAAATTGTATTTTAGTCCCTTCAAAATTTATAAAGTTGATAATAAAGGGTAAAATTGCATTTTTACCCCTCAAAATTATCTAGTTCAATCCTGGTCCCCAATACAAAATTTCTGGCTTCACCCCTGGATGGACCCACATCTAAAGTGACACTAACGGATAACTATAATCCAGTTCAAAACTCGGTGAAAACATGATCATTAATCCATATGGTTGATGCAAAATGTAAACTTTTACTGCCATAGATCGAACAGAAAAGAGAACAAAAACAGGCAGTAGTAAGCACCTTTAGTTAAAACAAATTGATAGATGGGATTTAGCTATAGCTAGTGACAACAGACCACAAACCACAATCCACAACACTTAAATAAAAACGTTAAAAATAACAGAGTAAATTGGCAAAAGAAACAAAATTGTATATGTATTACTTTTTTATCCACCTTACAATTCACAGGTCATTCGGGACATAACTGTTCACCATTTCACTTTTTTTCAGTTTTCAAATTTATATTGAGTAGTGTTCTCAAGCATGACGTAAGAGGTGTACTCAGCTTGCGGTCTTGTCATTATTGGTTTAGGATTCCAATATGGAATCCAATGTGAAGTTGGTCAATGATAAGTCTGTAGGTTATTAACGTGTAAATAGAAGAGGTTTAGTCACTTTGTATTAGTATCAAGTCAGTAGTTTAAATTTAGTCCAACTCTTATCCTACTTATAGATAGAGATAACTTAGAATAGTCCTAATTAGAGTAAACTACTTGTATAGTCTTTTAAAAAGACTATTCTGTAAAGTGAATTAATTATTAAAAAATACAGAGAATAAAATCTGATATTTTCTCTGTTCAAAACCTCTATTCTACATGGTATCAGATTAGGTTTTTTTTTTCTTGTCGATCCATAATTAAAAAACCTAGACTAAATGGCTGGTGAGGAGAGTTCTGCAGCTGGTCCATCCCAAACCAGCATTAGTGATACCTCTCCTGCTACCATCACTTCTCATAGACTTCATCGAAACTACTGTCTTCCTTTCATCAAGATTTTTTCGAAATTTTTCAGCCAAATGACAGCAGCCAGCACCTTAGCTCTTACATCTACTGAAGGTAATCCTTCTTGTGAGAGCTTGGCTAGTCTTGATACTCTATCCACTTGGATTGTCGATTTTGGGGTTCTGACCATATAACAGGGAATATCACCTTGTTCAAAAGCCTTCAAAAATTGAGTTCTCCTTCATACATCAAAATAGCAAATGGCTCCTTCTCCGAGATTACAGGGAGTGGTTCAGTAAAACTCAATCAGAATATTACTTTAAATTTTGTTTTATATGTACCAAAGTTGGCTTGTAATCTCCTCTCTGTTAGCAAACTTTCTAAGGATCTCAACTGCACAATTAAGTTTGCTTTCAATTTTTGTGAATTTCAGGCGATGGATTCGGAGAAGGTGATTGGCAGTGCTAGGTTGTATGGGGGACTCTATAATCTTCAAGGACAGACAAATCAAAGTGTTAGATTATCCGATAGAGTTAGAGTCCTTATGTAAATAGTAGTTTAAATTAAAGTTTAAAGATAGAGTTAGAGTCCTCATGTAAATAGTAGTTTAAATTAAAGTTTACTTCCTAAAAGATAGAGTTAGATGTCTTGTGTACTTAGGACTCCTAATTGTAACTAAAGTCCAATACTTGAGTCTATAAATTCTTTGTAAAGGGATGTAATTTTTTGAAAATATTCAATAATGTAAAGAAAATCAATTTTCTTCTTCTTTTCTCGAAACTTAAATTTCGCTTTATTTTTATCGTTAATTAGTTTTTCCTAAAGCTAGAAAATTGCTTTTCTACATGGTATCAGTCTAACATCGATCCTAGTTAGAATTCTTAATGGGATCCCCTTCGACAACCTTTGAGATGCTATCCATAGCAGAGCAATTTCTTTGGATTGGAGTTTTTTTCCAAAATTTCAGGTTCGACAAAGAACTTTGTGAAGCAGATTTAGCCCTCGTGGAGGATACAAGCATCTGAGAATACTTGTTCTCCTCTGCACTTTTTCTACCAAAGGTGCATCAGCATGGATCATCGACTCTGGAGCATCCGATCACATGACCGTAGTAACAGGAATTATTCCTTAGTTTTTTGATTCATCTTCTACAAGTTCTATTAAAACAGCCGATGGCTCTTTCTCTCCTATCAAAGGAAGTGGCCCATCCTCATTAACGATAATTTGTTGCTTGAAGATGTTTTGTTTGTGCCTAATCTCGCTTTGCAATCTCATCTCTGTTAGTAAACTCTCCAAGAATTTGAAGTGTTCATTCTGATTTCCATCAATACAGTTGTTTTTTGCAGGCAATGAATTCGAGGAAGATGCTTGGCACTGCTAGCTTGCAAAATGGTCTTTATGTCCTCGGAAATCAACCATCTACCCTACCAAATACTTCTTGCTCTTTGACTTCTTTAGGGCAAATTGATAATATAATGTTATGGCATTTTAGGTTAGGGCATCCTAATTTTCATTATCTTGCTAAATTATTCCCTGAATTATTTGTTAATAGAAAACCAAGTTCTTTTAAATGCCATATATGTCCTCTCGCTAAACAGACAAAAGCATCCTATTTACCATCTTCCTACAAACCTTCCCAACCTTTTTCATTAATTCATAGTGATGTTTGGGGTCCTTCTCGAGTGAAGAATGTAACTGGTAGTAGGTGGTTTGTTACTTTTATTGATGATCATAGTAGAACAACTTGGGCATATTTGTTAAGGGATAAATCTGAAGTAGCCTCTGTTTTTGAGAAATTTTACAATATGGTTGAAACCCAATTTGAAGTAAAATTCAGATCTTCAAATCTGATAATGGGAGTGAATATTTTACCAAGTCCTGGGGAATTTTTTAACAAAAAAGGGATTGTTCAACTTAGCACTTGTGTGGATACACCACAACAAAATGGGGTTGCAGAAAGGAAAAATAGGCATTTGTTGGAGGTAACTAGGTCTTTGATGTTCACTAGTAATATTCCTAAGTATTTGTGGGGTGAGGCTTTGTTAACTGCAACCTATCTCATTAATCGAATGCCCAGAGAAGGTTTTGCAATCTGAGAACACCTAGAGCTGTTTTTTTGGAGAGTTACCCCAATTTTAAACCTTTGTCCTCTATTCTCCCTTTCAAAGTTTTTGGTTGCTTTGTGTTTGTGAAATATTATGTTCCCTCTAGGTCAAAACTTGACCCCAGATCCTTGAAGTGTGTTTTGGTCGGGTATTCTTCACTTAAGAAGGGCTACAAATGTTATCATCCTCCTTCTCGTAAATTTTTTACTTCCTTGGATCTCACCTTTTTTGAACAGAACCCTATTTTTCCTAGCGGCTGCAAATCGTGGGGAGAATTGTGATGTTTTTCAGCCTCATACCAATCAGGTTTATCCTTCTTTACCTTGAGTTATTACCTACTAATAATCCTTTGTTATTTGAACCCCATACTCCTTTAAACCCTTCTACTTCTTCACCTATTATTACACCTACAGCTTCCCATCATTCACCTATTGTTTACTACTCCTCGAAATTCACCCAAACCTTCCTCACAAACCCCTCAGCCTCCTAAGCAATTGAAAGTTTATACCAGAAAATGTAAAACTATTCCAGAGACTGTTTTGCAATCGACACTTGCCGAGAATTGGACTTGAATTCAGTTGCCAATGAAAATGATGGAGGTAATGTTCTAGTTGAGACTCCTCTCATTTACTTGAATTTGATTATTTGCCTATTGCTAAAAGGAAAGGGGTAAGACAATGTACAAAACACCCCATTCAGAGGTATGTTGCTTATGGTAATCTAATGCCATCATTTAAGGCTTTTTTACTGACTTGCTTAGATAAAGAACAGATACCTAACACTATTGAGGAGGCTCTAAAAGATTCTAAGTGGAGAAGGGCTGTTAAAGAGGAGATTGAAGCACTTGAAAAGAATGATACTTGGACCATTACAGATCTTCCACAAGGCAAGAAACCAATCGGATGCAAATGGGTGTTCGCCATAAAATACAACTCGATGGCAGTATACAGAGGTATAAAGCAAGGTTGGTGGCCAAGGGTTTTACTCAAACCTATGGAATTGATTATAATGAGACCTTTGCTCCTGTAGCTAAACTAAATCTGATTAGAGTTCTCTTAAGCTTGGCTGTAAACAAGGACTGGAAGCTTCATCAACTTGACATTAAGAATGCCTTTCTTAATGGAAAATTGGAAGAAGAAGTGTACATGAGAGTGCCTTCGGGCTTGAAGTCGATAAAAGGAGATCGAGAAAGTTTGCAGACTTAATAAATCCATCTATGGTTTGAAGCAGTCACCTAGAGCCTGGTTTGACAGATTCACCAAGGTGATTTTAGAAAATGGATACAAACAATCCTTGGCAGATCACACTCTCTTCATTAAGGTAACCTCTAGCAATAAAAGGGTTATTTTAATAGTATATGTGGATGACATTATTCGACAGTGATGATGATGAAGAGATAAGTCACTTAAAAGGGTTGTTAAATACACAGTTTGAAACAAAAGACCTAGGAAAGCTCGGATACTTTCTAGGCATGGAGGTTGCTAGGTCGAGCAAAGGTCTAGTGATAAACCAGAGAAAATATGTTCTTGATCTACTTAATGAAGCAGGAATGTTGGGATGCAAACCAGTTGATACTCCCATGGAAGCGGGCTTAAAATTCAATAGAGAGGACACAAGCCCTAAAGGCGATAAGGGTAAATTTCAGAGGTTAGTGGGAAAATTGATTTATTTGTCATTAACGAGACGGACATTGCTTTTCCAGATTAATATTATCAGTCAACACATGACTGATCCAAGGAAAGATCACATGGAAGCTGCAATTAGAATTTTGAGATACTTGAAAGGGACACGGGGCATGGATTGCTATTTAAAAAGACTCAAGAAAGGATTTGTTCAAATTTATTTGATTCAAGTTGGGCAAACGAACTGACAGAAAGAAGATCAACTAGTGGTTACTGCTCCTTTGTTTGGGGAAATCTAGTGACCTGGAGGAGTAAGAAACAAACAGTTGTATCTAGAAGCAGTGCTGAAGCAGAATATAGGGCTTTAGCATTGGGAATGTGTGAAGGAATTTGGTTGTTAAAGCTATTGAAGGAGCTAAATGTGAACCAAGATGAGAAGTTTGAGATTTTTTGTGATAATCAGTCCACCATACAAATTGCTCAAAATCAAAGACACCATGATAGGACTAAACATGTGGAGATTGACAGCATTTTATCTCTCGTAAAAGATTACTAGTGGGACAGCTTCTTTATCTTATGTTCCTCTGAGAAGAACAAGTGGCGGATGTACTTACAAAAGCACTACCAAAAGCTTCTTTCGACAGACAAGTTTCTATTCAAGTTGGGATTATACAATGTATATTCTCCAACTTGAGGGGGAGTGTTAGATTATCCGATAGAGTTAGAGTCCTTATGTAAATAGTAGTTTAAATTAAAGTTTAAAGATAGAGTTAGAGTCCTCATGTAAATAGTAGTTTAAATTAAAGTTTACTTCCTAAAAGATAGAGTTAGATGTCTTGTGTACTTAGGACTCCTAATTGTAACTAAAGTCCAATACTTGAGTCTATAAATTCACTGTAAAGGGATGTAATTTTTTGAAAATATTCAATAACAGAAAATCAATTCTGTTTTCTTCTTCTTTTCTGCAGAAACTTAAATTCTGCTTTATTTTTATGCGTTAATTAGTTTTTCCTAAAGCTAGAAAATTGCTTTTCTACACAAAGCCTCTCTCTTAATACTTCTATTTTTGATACTTCCAATGAAATCTTGTTATGGCACTTTAGGTTAGGTCATCCAAATTTCCATTACCTTGCAAAGATGTTACCTCAGTTATTCAGCCACAAAAATCCTAAAAAAAATTCATGTGACATTTGTCAGCTAGCCAAACAAGCTGAGGTTGAGGAGATTTTTAAAAGATTTGATGCAATGATCGAAACCCAATTTCAAAGTAAAATTCAAATGTTTCATAGTGACAATGGGAGTGAGTATTTCACTAAAACTCTAGGATATTGTTCATCTCACTTCTTGTGTTAATACACCCCAACAAAATGAGATAGCCGAAAGGAAAAACAGACATCTCTTAGAGGTAGCTAGATCCTTACTTTTTTCTACCAACGTACCAAAATACCTTTGGGGGGAAACCATCCTTACTGCTACCTATCTCATTAATAGGATGCCAAGTAAAACCTTGAAATTTCAAGTTCCTAGAGATGTGCTACTTGAACATTTCCCTAATTTCAAACCCATATCTTCTACTTTACCTTTGAGAGTGTTTGGGTGTACAGTCTTTGTCTATAATCATCAACAGCCCAAGGGTAAGTTAGATCCTAAGTCTATCAAGTGTGTGTTTTTGGGATATTCTTCAACTCATAAGGGCTACAAGTGTTACTCACCTATTACCAAAAAGACATACACCTCCATGAATGTTACTTTTTTCGAAAACAAACCTTTTTTACCAACTCTGAAATTCAGGGGGAGAATACTAATGATGAATTTCAGGTTTTTGACAGATTCCAACAGCCCACTGTTGTTGATAATTTCCAGTTGAGTTCAACCCTCCAGCAGCCCACTGCTGCTGGTAATTTACAGCCCAAATCAGCCATCCAGCAGTCCACTGCTGCTGTTGATAATTTCCAGCCGAGTTCAACCCTCCAGCAGCCCACTGCTGCTGGTTATTCACAGCCCCAAAGTTCATCTTTGCAGCCTACTGCTTCACAAATTCAATAAAATCAGAATGTTCAGCCTGAAATTTCCTCACCTAATTCTCAAAAATCACATACTCATACCACTCCTTCAACACCCTTACCTCCTAATTCTAGACTCCCTAAAACTCCTCAAGGAACTCAAAATACAGCTCGTGAAAGAGGAGAAATTAGTGTCTACAAAAGGAGAAAAAGTCCAATTTTGGAATCTGCCATACAGCCTAGTTACTGCCAAGAACTCAACTTCAATCCTACTGCCTTTGAAGATCAGGAAGGTAATGAGTTACCTGGTAAGGATTTAGTCAATAATGACGTTCATATTCCTTTTATCAATACTACTGAACTTCTTATTGCTTAGAGGAAAGGTGTAAGAAAGTGCACTAATCATCCCATACAGAGATTTATTGCATATGGAAAATTGCAACCTTCTTTTCGAGCATTTACAGCTAAAGTTGATAGCATCCAGATTCCACAAATAGTTGAGGAAGCTTTGAGAGATCCTAAATGGAGAAAGGCTGTCGAAGATGAGATAAAGGCTCTTAAAAGTAATGAAACTTGGACCTTGACTGATTTACCACAGGGAAAAAACCCGTTGGCTGCAAATGGGTATTTACAGTGAAGTACAACTCAGATGGAAGTATAGAGAGATTCAAGGCAAGGTTAGTAGCAAAAGGATTCACACAGTCTTTTGGGGTAGATTATCAAGAAACTTTTGCTCCTGTTGCCAAGTTAAATACAGTAAGGGTTCTATTATCCTTGGCTGTAAATGAAGACTGGAAACTCCATCAGTTAGATATTAAAAATGTCTTCCTTAATGGCAACCTAGAGGAAAATGTCTACATGCAAGTGCCTCCAGGAATGGAAGAAAAAGCAAGTGACCAAAAAGTTTGCAAGCTAAGGAAGTCCTTATACGGCCTAAAACAGTCTCCAAGGGCTTGGTTCGAGAGGTTCACCAAAGCTGATGTTAAAAATGGTTACAAACAGTGTCAAACCGACCACACACTGTTTGTAAAACTGGGACCAAGTGAAAAAAGGGCCATTTTAATTGTCTATGTCGATGACATTATCATTACTGGAAATGATGATGTCGAAATAGAGAATCTAATATCCTAGGAATTTGAGACTAAAGACCTTGGAAGTCTCAGATACTTTCTTGGAATGGAAGTGACAAGATCCAAAGCTGGGATTGTTATTAGTCAGAGGAAGTACATCCTTGACCTACTCTCAGAAACAAGAATGTTGGGATGCAAACCTGTTGAAACTCCTATGGACAGCAACTTTAAGCCAAGGAGGGAGGAAACGGGAGTTCCAGTAAATAAGGAACAATATCAAAGACTCGTAGGTAAACTAATTTACTTGTCTTTGACCAGACCTGACATTGCTTTCTCTGTGGGAATTGTAAGCCAACATATGAATGATCCAAGGGAAGAACACCTCGATGCAGTCTACAGAATATTGAGGTACCTTAAAATAACCCCTGGACATAGCTTGATTTTCAAGAAAAGTGGTGATAGAACAATAAAGATTTTCACTGATTCTAGCTGGGCTGGAGAACTAACTGACAGGAGATCAGTAAGTGGTTATTGTTCCTTTGTTTGGGATAACCTAGTGACATGGGGGAGCAAAAAGCAATCAGTGATAGCAAGAAGCAGTGCTGAAGCTGAGTATAGAGCACTAGCTCTTGGAATTTGTGAAGGAATTTGGCTGAGAATACCACTTTCAAAATTGAATTTTAATTGTAGCAAACAAATTGAGCTACAAAGTGATAGTCAATCAGCCATCAGTATTGCTAAAAATCCAGTTCACCATGACCGAACTAAGCATATTGAGATAGATAGACATTTTATATCAATGGAGCAGTCAAACTCAACTTTGTACCTACTAAAAGTCAACTAGCTGATTTTCTCACCAAGGCCCTTCCAAGAAGCACCTTTGACGAGTTTACATCCAAGTTGGGACTCTACAACGTATACTCACCAACTTGAGGGGGAGTGTAGGTTATTAACGTGTAAATAGAAGAGGTTTAGTCACTTTGTATTTGTATCAAGTCAGTAGTTTAAATTTAGTCCAACTCTTATCCTATTTATAGATAGAGATAACTTAGAATGTAAATAATAGAGGTTTTGTAGCAGAGAATAAATGTTTTCTCTGTTTTAATTCATGATTTACAGAAAAGAAGTGAGTCCCTTTTATAGGACTAAATTACAACAATCCTAGCTAAGTATGACTCTATCTCTATCTATTATTTAAAAGATTAGAAATTTAAATTTAGATAAGATAAGATAAGATTTAACTTATCACTAAGTTAGATAAGACTTAGCTATTTAGTTATTTATTAGGACTAAAATACATAAAAATATATTTACAATCTACACTCCCCCTCAAGCTGGTGAGTATATGTTGTAGAGTCCCAGCTTGGATGTAAGCTCATCAAAGGTGGTTCTTGGAAGTGCCTTGGTGAGTACATCAGCTAGCTGTTTGTGAGTTGGAACAAAGTTGAGCTTGACTGTTCCATTAGTAACCTTTTCTGAGATGAAGTGACAGTCTAGTTCCACGTGTTTGGTCCTGTCATGGTGAACTGGATTCTTTGCAATGCTAATTGTTGACTGGCTATCACAATAAAGTTCAAACTGTTCACTGTGATTCATTTGTAATTCGGTCAAGAGTCTTTGTATCCAAATTCCTTCACAAATCCCAAGTGCCAATGCTCAAAATTCAGCTTATGCACTGCTCCTTGAGACCATTGATTGTTTCTTGCTCCTCCATGTCACTAGATTTCCCCAAACTCGAGTACAATATCCACTAGGGGATCTTCTACTAGTCAATTCTCCTGCCCAACTTGCATCTGTGAAGACTTCCACTTTTCTGGACTCATTCTTAGAAAAAATCAGTCCATGACCTGGTGTCATCTTTAAATATCTCAAGATTTTGGTTACTGCCTCTAAGTGTTCCTCTCTAGGGTCATTCATGAACTGACTTATAATGCTAACAGAATAAGCAATGTTTGGTCTTGTAAATGACAAGTAAATCAGCTTACCTACCAGTCTTTGATAGTGTTCTTTGTCCACTGGAATTCCTTTGTCATCAATTCTGAATTTCAGATTATACTCCATAGGTGTCTCAGCTGGCTTGCACCCCAACATTCCAGTTTCTGAAAGCAAGTCTAGAATGTATTTCCTTTGATTGATTACAATTCCGGTGCTTGATCTAGCCACTTCCATTCCTAGAAAGTATCTCAAGTAACCCAAATTTTTAGTTTCAAATTCAGTTGCCAAAAACTCTTTTAACTTTCTAATTTCTATAGAATCATCATCTGTGATGATTATATCATCAACATAGACTATTAAGATAGTCTTTTTGTTCTCATGAGAAGTTTTGACAAACAAAGTATGGTCAGTTTGACATTGTAGATAGCCGAATTTTAGAACGGCTTTAGTAAATCTATCAAACCAAGCCCGAGGTGATTGTTTGAAACCATATAATGATTTCTGTAGTTTACATACCTGACCAGAATTTGAGTCTTCATTTAAACCAGGTGGTTTTTGCATGTACACCTCTTCTTCTAGAGTTCCATTCAGGATTGCACTTTTTATATCAAGTTGGTGAAGTGGACATTCTTGATTTGCGGCAAGAGATAATAAAACTCTCACAGTATTAAGTTGTCACTGGTGCAAATGTCACCTGGTAGTCAATCCCATAAGACTAAGTGAATCCCTTCGCCACCAGTCTAGCCTTGAACCTTTCTATGCTCCCATCGGCATTATATTTGATTGTAAATACCCATTTACAGCCCACTGCCCTTTTTCCAGGTGGTAAATCAGTCGTAACCCCAGGTTTTGTTTGCTTCCAGTGCCTTGATCTCATCTTCTACAGCCTTCTTCCATTTTGGATCTTTCAAGGCTTCATGTACAGATTGAGGAATATGCACCTTACCAATTCTGGCAGTGAAGGCCCTAAATGAAGGCATCAGCTTCCCATAAGCCACGTACTTTTGTATCGGATGACTGGTACATTTCCTGACACCTTTCCTTTGAGCAATAGGTAGATCAGATGTATCAATTGAAGGGATAATAAATCATTACTCACAGATTCCATACCTTCTTCATCCTCTAGGGATAATGGAATTGGTTCTAGTTCTTGAGCAGTCCTAAGCTGTGTAGTTTTCTGTGAAGTAAGCATTTTCTTCCTTGTATAGACACTTAGTTCCTTTGTCCCAAGTTGAGTTTCTAAAGAAGATTTTTGTGGAGTTTTAGGTAGTGAATCTGGTATTGGAGATGCGGGATCTGCACGGAGTATTGGAGGAATAGGATCTGTTATGGATGTAGGAACATTTGTGGTGGATAAAGGAATGTCTTTAGTACATATAGGACTGTTTATGGTGGATGTAGGAATATATATAGGTAGTTGGACTGGTTGTAGCTGAAATTCATCCAAACTCTCCCCCTAAATTTCAGAATTTGAGAAAAAAAGTTGTAATTCATGAAAGGTAACATCCATAGAAACATAAAATTTACGAGTAACAGTGAAATAACATTTATAACCCTTCTGAAGAGGAGAATACCCAAGAAAAATACACTTGACAGCCCTTGGATCCAATTTACTTTGAAACTGCTTATGGATATGAACAAAAGCAGAACACCCAAATATTTTAGCAGGTAATGTACAAGACATAGGTTTAAAAGAAGGAAACTGTTTAAGAAGAACTTCCTTAGGAGTTTGAAATTTTAATACTTTACTGGGTAGTCTATTAATGAGGTATGTAGCAGTAAGCAAGGCTTCCCCCCAAAATGCTTAGGAACATTAGAAGAAAACAACAATGATCTAGCAACCTATAAAAGGTGTTTATTCTTCCTCTCAGTCACTCCATTTTGCTGTAGAGTATCCACACAAGAACTAATGCTGTAGTAGTAAAAAATTCACTCCCATTGTCAGTTTTCAAAATTTGAATTTTGCTGCAAAATTGAGTTTCAATCAGCATATAGAATTTTCCAAATATACCCTCAGTTTCAGATTTATCCTTCATTAAATACGTCCATGTAGATACAAACCACCTACTCCCAGTAATATTCTTAACTTTAGAAGGGCCCCAAATGTCACTATGGATGAGGGAAAATGGTTGGATGGTGTGTAAGACGATTGAGGATAAGGGTTTCGAATATGTTTTGCAATCTGGCATATATCACAAGTAAAAGATGATGGATTTTTATGAATGAATAATTTGGGAAACAATTTTTGGAGATAAGAAAAATTAGGATGTCCAAGGCGAAAATGCCATAACAAAATTTCATTGGAACTTAAACTAGAAATTTGGGAGGAAAAACAAACAGAATTGAGAGTGCAATTTGGTAGGACTTGTCCCTTGGGAAGTGCTTGGCCTTCAATGATGTATAGTCCACTACACAACCTTAGCACTGCCAATTACTTTTCTCGAATCCATTTCTAAAAAAATACATCCATGCAAATGAATTTAGTATAGCATGTAAATCACTACACAATCTGCTAAAAGATAAAAGATTGCATTGTAAATCAGGAACATAAAGGATGAGTTTAGCACAATATCCTTATTAAGAAAGACTGCTCATCCCTTCCACCTCGATCAATGACCCATTTGCGTCTTCACATGCTTCTTGTGATGCTGTTTTGTAAGAGTCAAAAACACATCTTTGTTTCATGTCATATGATCAGTAGCACCAGAATCCACTATCCATAGAATTTGAGTAGTGTTGGAGAGAAATGAAATACTACCATGCGGAATACTGGATGTTGTAGGCTGATCAGCAAGACAAGCATTCAATTCAAATCTTAAACTGATTTCTGATGTGGAAGTGGTATGCATTGCGCAAGATTTTAGAGGATCTAAAAAACTCAAACTGATACCATGTAAATAATAGAGGTTTTGTAGCAGAGAATAAATGTTCTCTCTGTTTTAATTCATGATTTACAGAAAAGAAATTTGTCCTTTTATAGGACTAAACTACAACAATCCTAGCTAAGTATAACTCTATCTCTATCTATTATTTAAAATATTAGAAATTTAAATTTAGATAAGATAAGATTTAGCTTATCACTAAGTTAGATAAGACTTAGCTATTTAGTTATTTACTAGGACTAAAATACATAAAAATATATTTACAATCTCCATAGAATAATCCTAATTAGACTATACTTGTATAGTCTTTTAAAAAGACTTTTCTGTAAAGTGAATTAATTATTAAAAAATACAGAGAATAAAATCTGATAATTTCTTTGTTCAAAACCTCTATTCTACAGTCCTCACTCCTTACAGCATAGGAACTTATAAGTAAATAAATATCAGGATCAAAGTGCCACTTTTAATTACATGATCTGCCCGCCGCTAACTTCACCATTATGTACTTGATAACTAAAGCTAAGATCTAGGCAACAATGTCTGGAAGCCATGCCCATATGATTTGGGTTAAAGTAGAAAATGAGAGTAAATAACTAATGTCATAAAATGATTTCACCAAGTCAAAGAAACACACCTTCAAAGAGAGAGAGATTAAAAGAGGGGGGATGTAATCAGTGGATAGAAGCTGGATTAAGAATTGGGAGTGACTAGAGAGACCTTTTTCATATACAACAATATAAAACTAAAGTTAATCCTACTATTACTTTTCTAACCACACTTTTATAAACATTTTGCTTTTTATCTTAAGCTTAACCGATATTTTTATAACAATCCACACCCCCACCCAAATGCTTTCTTGAACATGTTGGTTAATATTAACATTACAGAAGATGGCTAGCAAAAAATGTTGTCTAAACAGGTAACACTTGACTTCTAATAATGGTTATTGATCTCGCCAGTGCTTTATTTCTAGCTATACTCTAGTTAAAACCAATGGCTAGCCTTCTTACGTCATGACTAATGTTTATGAGCATCATTTGCCATAAATATTTGGTGGTACTCAGCATATCAGGTCCTTTACATAAATCCAAGCATTAAACTAAAGAACGCACGAACAGTTGTAAGTCAACCAGTAAGCCCATAATTGTCCATGAGTTCAGTAGCTTTGATTGAGTTGCACAGAAGACTTCCAAGATATAGTATCTTTGTCTTCACCCATATCTTTCTGGTCTCACGGTCCATCAAGTGTTTAGTTTATAATCCAAGGTACCTATTACATTATAGACTCCAGTATATAATATTTATCAAATCCCTTTACCAGTCTAGATTGGTAACAACCCACATGTATGTTCCCTTTTCCATATGCCAAGCCAATTACTACGAGATCATGGTGCCAAAAACAAAGGATAATGGATAGGAAAGAATCATAGTGCTAACTGCTAAAAAGCAACAGATCAAATTAACAATCTTTAAACAAAAGGAAGAAGAATATATAGTGCAAGCTATTGCACTTGTGAAGGAATTTGCTTAAGGAACTTACTTTATCCTTAGGTAATTTAAAGGAATCTGAGGAAGAGGTGCACCTCCTTCCCTGTAAGCATTGAAATTTTAATCAGTTTATGACCAAGAGAAAATAATCTTAAGAAAACTCCGTTTTTCAATCCATTTGAGTCTGAAGGCTAAAATAAAATTCTTACTGGTCTTCAGATGCCACTAAAGAGAACCAAACAGGGCCAATTCTTCTTTCATGCTTTGGACCAACTGCATTTAGCACATCTTGCAGAGAAATTCCAGAATCCCCAAATCCAAAAGCCTTCTTCCGATGGATCCTGCGTAACCTTTTAGGAGTTACAGTTTCTGACATTCCAGAACCAGCAATATTCTTTTCATCCTCAACTTTTGATTTGCATTTATCTTCCTTATTTTTGCTTCTGCCAATTTGAGCCTCAACTTTAGGGACATGGTTAGGTTCTAATTTAGAATCAGAACCTTGTGAAGTGGACTTGAAGGACTTGGTCCTATTTGCAACCTCCACCAAACAATTCAAAGGTTTCCAGAGATCCAATTTCCCATCCCACAATTCATCACCATTCTCGGCATCTTTATTCATGTGTTGGCGAGGTTCAGCAGAAGAAATACACTTTTTTCAATTTTATAAAGACAACAGATATCATTAGTCTACTCCAAAACATAAATTCTGTTCAAGTAAATGGGTGTTTGAGAAAAAGAGCAATATTAAACAATATTGGACACTGAGAGAAAAAAACCATTACATACTAAAAATATTTAGTCTTCAATTTTACCTGTCTTTTATTTTGAGTGAATTTATTTAGTGTTTCAGGTGAGCTTGCACTCTCCTGGTGATCCTCCATAGAGTCTTCCTCTCTTTTAAAAGGCCTCTCCATTGAAAAACTGGAACCTCGCAAAGCACTGGCCTTTCTGGCAACTGCTTTTGTCCTCCTTCCAGTCATGGTAGTTTGTGTTGATACTTTGGGGGCATTAACCACCAAAGAAGAGAGTGATCTCTCTTTTCTTCTAGTAGGCATTGTAACCGGGGGCAGAACTTCAGGTGCCCTCACTTTTCTTCTTTTAAGAGGAAAGATTTTGGACCTCACATCTTGCAAATTATGGTCTGGTCTGGTTTCCAAAAGCACAGATGAATCTCAATACGCATTTTGTTTTCCCGTATTTTTATTGAACAACATAAGACATGTGTGGATACTCAACAAAGAAAGATACAAAATGAATACTCAACAAAAGATATGTGCAATTTTTTCCAATTCAACATATTTTTCTCATGGTTTTGCCACTGAACTCGCACAATCCCATTAAAGCAATGAGTTCTTACGTTTGCATAACACAGATAAATTGTGCTTAGATATTTCACTTGTAATTGGCTAAGTTACATATGCTCATATCACATAGAAAAGGGAAAACAAATAAACATCAGGAGAAGGAAGAGAGTTTAAGCAATATTGATTGCTAGTAAAGATATCCATGATTTTATATCTTCTTGGAAAACTTGGTAAGAATGGACTCCAATGAGATTCATTGCAATTTCTACACTTTCCACTTCAAAATTTTCACCTATGCCTTTAAACAAGTGCTCAAGTAGATATCTTTTGGAGCATTGACAAGACTAAAATTAGAATGGTTAATTGTGTGTCATGAAGAAAGCAATAAACATAGAATGGTATATATATATAAGTGAAGGATACCTTAATTTCTCTAGAGGAACGCAACCCAAATCAATGTTGCATATCGGACAGCACTCTAGTTCTTCATCTTCTATCTTACCATATATGCACTTTCTGCAAACTACATAAATTGAAAACACAAATCTATCGTAAATTTCTATTTATTAATTCAACAGACACAGAAGGCACCGAAATAAATACAACATACATCGATTGTAGAAAAGATTTCAATGAAAACACGCTGAGAAAGCAAAGCAATTGAAACTCTAATGAAACTAGGAAAAGAGGTAGGTTCCATTATATTTAAAAACTGGAAAACATAATAAAGTTTGAATCTTGTCATGGACCTGAAAAGCAAAGAAGGAAAGCTCCAATCTTTGGAGAAGACTCTAAATTTGAAGTAAAATAAGTACATGACAGTAAGAAGCCGTGGAAAACAAAAACTGGGTGTAAACAAACGGTTTCATAATCAAATCAACAGTATTTCCAAAAGTAGGCATTATACATCAACAAAGCAATATAATTGTTCACCTCTGGTTATATAACTAATCCGTACGCATTTCTTTTATATCAAGCTGTTCTCCCAAAATGCCTTAAAATCAACTGCTAAGAAGCATTTAGAAACGAAACAAAACAGCAATAGAACATCAAGCGAACAAGCCAACAGAGAGGGAATCAAGCGAAATCAAGAAAAATCCAGATAAGAAGACGGGGAAAATAAGAGCACTCCAGATCAGAAGAGGAGCAAAGTCGAACTTTTTTGAAGAATTAAGAACAAATGCCCTAAAAATGAAGGAAATTTGAAAGGGAAACAAGGAAAGGTAAGAGAAATCTCAAAAGGGGAGGTTGAAACTCACACGTATGAAGGCATTCAGATATGGTGGTGGCATCTGTAATAAGCTTATTGCAAAGAGGACAAGTCATGCATGCCGCAATTGCTTCTCTCTTCACTTTCACGACCCGATTCGCCATCTTCCTTTCCCTTTGGCTTTTCCTTCTCTCACTTTCAATCTCAAGAAAACCCGCCTCGCACTTACCGTATCACTGCATGTCAACGAGAAGCAAAAGGCAAAGGGAACTTTACGTGCATATCTTCATGAAAACCAGCATTAAAACCCATGACGGAAATATTGATGAGAAAAGGGTTAGAAACGGAGAGGTCGATTGTAAACGGGAAGGAAACGGTGAGAGATACGGATGAGTAAGCGAGATAGGAGTGTTTTCTGATCTGAGAAAGAAGGAGATTGAGATTAAAGAGAAGGGAAAGAGAGAATGATAATTTTTGACGTGGATGAATAAGAATGAGGAGGAAGAAGAAGGCAAAGAATGATCTGAATCTGACAACAAAACAAATAGAAAGAGAAAAGAAAAGACTTAAGGAGGGTGTCGTCGACAGGAGGATGAACCTAGAGTTTTTTTTATGGGTACAAGTCACTTAATTATATGTTTTAGTATTAGACATGTCAGTTTACTATTAAAGATAACAATTTAATTATTTAATTAAATTTTTATTATAAACAAATTATTTTATTGTTATAATTAAAATATGACACGTTATAATGGTAATTTTAAGTACTCAAACCTTATAAATTTTATTAATTTGATTTTAATTTAAAAATAATTTAACAAATTTAACTTTTGATATCTAAAAAATTTAACATTGCATCCTTATGTCACACTCTCCGACCATTTGCCATGCTCTATACTATGTCCAACAATTTGATAATCGATAAAAGTAATAGCTTGACAAATACAATCACTTTACTACATGACAATTGACAGATTAATAGAACATGTCGCCTTCTAATAGACACAATCATCTCACTAATCAAAATTTTAAAATATAAAAAGTTAAATTTATTAAATTATTTTAAATTAAAATTAATTAATAAAATATATAAAATTTGAAACTAAATTTATTATTATACCAAACCATTCATTTCAATTTTAATGGTGGAGCTAACTATCTTAAGCCATAATAATAATAATATTTTAAAAAATTAATAGTTAACCATCTTATTTAATTAACATATTATGTTTATAAATTTTCGAACATAAATTTATAGAGTTGAGTAAGAATTTTAAACATTTAAACAAGCTCAACAAAGAAGGGCTCCAATCCAATGAATTTGGAATTTTGGGCGAGCGGTAATTAGCCCTTAGTTAAGAATAAGGGACGACCAGACCAGCCGACGAGGGGACAAGAAAAGAGGGGATTAAATAATGTAACCCTATCTTCAGGATCATATATTACTCGTTTCAATTGGCTACGACTAGGCTGTATACGGTTCCGTAAAAAAATAATAGTAATTCAACGGTTTTTAGTTCGGTTAATCTCAATTATTAGTTTTTTATATATTAATCTTAGATTTTGATATTTGTATTTATTATGATAAAATAATTTTATTTTGGCATAAAGTCAAAAGTAGCCCCAACGATTAACTTTTTGGTCATTTTAGCCCCTATTCTTTTTTTTATCCAAACAACCACTTAATCTTTTATTTTTGTTCAAATTTCACCCTCGTTGGAGGGAAACCGTTAGTCAACTAACAGTCAACGCCTGAGGCTGACATGGCATGCTTACATGGCATAGGGCGCTGATGTGGCATCGTGTTTTAAAAAATAATTATTTTATATTATTTTTTAACCAATCAGACGCTGCCACGTGACATAGGTGCGCTTTGGGGGATTCAAACTTGGGCCATTTTGTTGAATAGCTCAACACACAACCACCAAGCCAACTTACTATGTTGTTATTTTCCACCACTTATTTTATTTATTCATTACTTTATTTGTTTGAAAGTGAAAAAAGATTCATTGAATTATTCACTAATATATCCTAAAACATAAAACCCTTAAATCCTAAACCCTAAAAACTAAATCCTAAACCCTAAACACTAAACCTAAAAATCAAAATACTAAAAACCTAAATCCATAAACCCGAAATCCTAAACCCTAAAACCTAAACATTAACCATGTAAAACCCTAACCCTAAATCCTAAACTCCTAAAAACATAAACCCTAAAACAATAAACACTAGACTTAAACATATAAACCTTAAAACCCTAAACACTAAAACTTAAAATCATAAACCCTAAAACTTGAAACACTAAAAACCTAAACCCATTAAACTAAAACCCAAAACATTTAAAACCCTAAACACATAAAACCTTAAACCCTAAACACGAAAAACCCTAAACCTAAAATCAAAAACAATACAATCTTAAACCCTAAAAATCAAAAACCTTAAACACATAACCTAATGTTCTAAACCTAAATTTAGGGTTTAGGGTGTAGAGTTTATGATTTGATGTTTAAGGTTTAGGTGTTTAGGGTTTATGGATTTTGGTTTAGGGTTTAAGGGTTTTAATTTTTAATGTTTTAGGACTCAGGATTTAGTGTTTATGGTTTAGGATTCAATGTTTAGGGTTTAGGTATTTAGGGTTTTGATTTTAGGGTTTAATGTTTAGGGTTTAGTTTTCATGTGTTTAGGGTTTTGGTTTTATGGATTTATGTTTAGGGTTTATAGGTTTAGGTTTATAGTGTTTCAATTTTTAGGGTTTTGGGTTTTAAGATTTATGGTTTAGGGTTTATGATTTAAGGTTTAGGTGTTTAGTGTTTTGAGTTTAGGGTTTAATGTTTAAGTTTTATGGGTTCAAATTTAGGGATTATGGGTTTAGGTTTTTTTAATGTTTTATTTTTTATGGTTTAGGTTTTGAGTTTAGGGTTCAGTGTTTGGAATTTGAGGTTTAGGGGTTTTAGTTTAGGGTTTATGGATTCAAGTTTAAGGTTTATGGCTTTAAGTTTTTAATGTCTTGATTTTTAGGGTTTAGGGTTTTAGGTTTAAGGGTTTAATGAATCTTTTTTCACTTTTAAACAAATAAAGTAATGAATAAATAAAATAAGTGGTGAAAAAATAGCAACATAGTAGGTTGGCTTGGTGGTTGTGTGTTGAGCTATTTCACCAAATGGCCTAGGTTTGACATTTATTGTATTTTGCTTCTTTCTTATGCCTTTGATCAGACGCTACCACGTGGCATGTCATCATATGAGAGTGTCACGTGACAACGTCTGATTGGTTAAAAATTAATATAAAAATAATTATTTTTAAAAAAATCACGATGTCACGTCAGCACTCCATGCCATGTAAGCATGCCACGTCAGCCTCAGGCTTTGACCGTTAGTTGACTAACGGTTTCCCTCCAACGAGGGTGAAATTTGAACAAAAATGAAACATTAGGTGGTTGTTTGGACCAAAAAAAAGAATATGGACTAAAGTGACCAAAAGGTTAAACGTTGGGGGCTACTTTTGACTTTATACCTTTCATTTTTGATTAAGTAGAGAGATAATTATATTCATAGGGCTATTGTCAGGATTCGAATTCATACAAGATGATGTAACATGAGTATCCTTGACCAGTCAATTAATGAATCTAATAAAATAATATAACTTTATTTGATGACTTTTAAATTGGTCTAGAAGGATGAGGTGCTAGATCCCTTAATTAATGTCAGATTTCGAATCCTAACGTTATAAATGGAGAAAATTGGGTTGGAAAGGTCGCCCCCGTAATAGGTCTCTACAAAACCCGATATAGATTAGTCGACCAGTGGTTAAAGAAAAATAATATTTTTTGGTAAAATTTTAAAGTATTTCACTATTTTTAAATATTTCTCATAAATATTTATTAAAAAATAATTAATAATTTATATATAATATTTTTCAGTTATTTAACTATTTTAAGTATAAAATATTTATTTTTACATTATAAAATATTTAATATTAATTAAAAATTCGAATTGGGTCCGGTTAACCATGATTTTTAAACGCGTGAATTATAAACCATTCAGACACCTTGATTTGGATCAATTTTTTTTATTTTTTCGATTTGGCATGGTTAACCAAAATATTAAGCTCATGATAATTATTTGGTACACTATTAATAAAGAAACATAAACGGTATTAGAATCATGACAAGTATTCTTATAATATATTTAAGGCTAAAGGGCTATTTTGCCTCCGAGTTCTACCAAAAAATCAATTCAGCCCATCGCCAAAAATCGCATCAAATTAGGCACTCTAGTTCACAAATTGCATCAAATTGACCCTTTGATCGACATTGACCGTTATAGTGCTGATGTGGCAGTTAACGGTGCTAATATGGCGTCAACGATGATGATGTGGCAGTACACGTGGGATGATAGTGTTGCAGAGAGGCTAAATTTATTATTTTAACTAAATTCGAGGGCATAATTGATTTTTTTGTTGAGTTCAAAGACATAACTAAATTTAATTAAAAGTTCGATAACTTAATCTTTAAGCTAAAAAAAATAAATATTCATAAAAATATTAAAAAATAAAATAGTATAATGAAATAAAATATTAAATAAAAACATAAAATTAAAAATGTCACAATTATAAATATTAAAAAAATCAAAACTTAAAAATATTATAAATAATCAAAAAAATTAATTGTCAAATTATTATATTAAAAAACATTTAATATTCCTTGAGCTTATTATTATATTTTATTGTCAAATTAGTGAAAAGAAGGGAATAAAAAGAAAAGCATTGATTGGGAAAAGGGTGGTGGGTAGCCGTGCTAATCTTAGGCAATGGCCTGGGTGTGGACGGGTTGGACAACTTGGCACGTAATGCGTACTGAGGCAAAGCTATCTGGGAAATGACGGAAACACCAAATGGCGCAGACACTGGTTCTGGTTATTCCCTTACCGCTACAAACAACCGATGGATAAGGGCAGAACATGAGCTTTGTCGGTGTTGCAATCCCACGAAAATGTTGTTCCCATTGTGTTAGGCCAACTTACTTTACAACTAGACACATGGCTTAATTATCATTTTTTGAAACTGAAATTTATTAATACATGCGATTATTTGGATATGGAAATTTCATCAATGTAAAGCTGGGATTTGTTTAGTAAACCTACCATGCTAATAACGGTGGGAAAGAAAAAACATGACGTTTCTTTGTGAGAGAGACAAAAAACACATGATAGTTCATGATGGGTGCCGTGTGTTGTGGCCATCCCCTCACATGGTGTTACAATCGAGTTCCGGGGCCACAACCGAGTCACTTCTACCATGCCCCATTTTCAAGCACATCAATGTTTTAGGAAGAAGAGTCTTTGTTTTCAATTATTTCTTTAGTTAGGAAAAAGTGTCCTCGTTTCAAACAATAGAATGTTTACTCGGGTCATTTCTATTATGTTTTTTTCGTGATATATGTAGGGGTGGACAAATCGGCGAGAGTTTGGGCTGATCCCTTTGGTAAAGGTATGTATCCTACACACCATCGAGGCGGCCCCTACCGCCCAAGTCGATGGTGTGGGTGAGTTTTCTAATGTAACCGATGTTTCTTTTTTTATAATAAAATAAAAACCGTTCTTTTTTTCCTATGGGGGAAGTCGGGGGTCATTTGTGTGCATCCGCTTATGCCCTACGGTTTCGCCAATGGCTTGAAGAATGGTTTTGTGGCGCGAGACTAATGTGTTGCTTGCTTATTTTGAGCAGATCAATCGAGGGAAAAGGCTGACTTGATCGGGAAGAGTCATTTTCAAGTGCCGCACGGCTTAGCGACCGAGTGAACTAAAGGCTAAGGTCGTGACACGTGGTATCAGAGCAAGGTTGTAGCACTCAATTTCGGGTGGTGTTGCCTGTTCATCGCGGTGAAAAGCACAGAGGTGCGTAATCAATAGTACAAAGGTGCTTTTTAATTGTGGCACAGTGGTGCTCAATTTTTTTTATTCAAGCACAGCGGTGCTTTCTTGTTGCTAGTGCACAGTGGTGCTTATTCCCTCTTGATGCACAGTGGTGCTCTCTTGCTTCTTGTGCACAGTGGTGTCGAGTTTTTTTTTTTGAGTGGGAAAGCACAGTGGTGCTTACTCCCTCTTGAAGCACAGTGGTGCTTACTCCCTCTTGAAGCACAGTGGTGCTGAGTTATTAATAGGCATTGTGGTGCTTATTATTCTTCATGTGCAGGAACTAGTGTGGTGGGAGTCAACCCAAGGATGGTGACTACGCGTAAGAATCAGGGGCCAAGAGCCGTCCCGAGAACCGAGGTGCCGGTGCGGCGCAGTACTTCGCGCAACATGGCGCTAGAGTGCTCGCACAAGGGGTAGGACCATAGACCCCGATAGGTATGAGGAGCTAGAAGCCGCGGTGGTGGCCCACGAGGGCTCATGTGGTGACCAAAGTGAACGAGTTCGAGCAATTGAAGTTTCTCATCGTGAGTTGGCTCACATGGTGAAACACCTCACCGATGAGACAAAGGAGGCAATGAGTACTCAAGTTTTTGAGACAGAGGAGCTTAAGGCTCAAATTAATTTGATTGAAGTGGTTGTGGAAATTTGGTGACCGGGGAAAGGGGCAGAGGAATAGGGTCCCCGAGCCTCGGCATGTATGAGGGGAACAGGGGATGCCAAAGAGCTTGAAAATTTCCTATTTGATATTGAACAATACTTTGGGCTACTCGCACCTCTATAGAAGAAGACAAGGTCTCGATGGCTTCTATGTACTTTGTCGGGGATGCCAAATTGTGGTGGAGGTCCAAGTTCACAAATGGCGTGTGTTCCATTAAAAGTTGGGACGAGTTGAAACAAGAATTAATAGCTACCTTCTTTCCGGAGAATGTGGAGTATAATGCTCGGAAGAAGTTGAGGGATTTGACCCATACGGGGACTATTCGTGATTATGTGAGAGAGTTTGCAGCATTGATGCTGGATATTAAGGACATGTCGGAGAAAGACAAGATGTTTGCTTTCCTTGAGGGCCTAAAGCCATGGGCTAGAACTGAGATTCAAAGACAACGAGTGCAGGATGTAGTCGCTGCCATGGCCGCTGCCGAGCGGCTTAACGATTACAATGATGGCTCAAACAAACGCAAGGCCCCAACTAGTGGGAGCAATAACCATGCAGGTAATAGGAGTAAGATGGCTAGAGGGGAGAGGCCGATAACTTGGGGAGCCGGGAGAGGACTTCCAAACAAGGAGCCAGTGCAGAATAGGGGGAATGGTGGCTTTACGCCGAGGAATGGGCCAAATAGGCTACCCCTAGCATGCTTCTTGTGTAAGGGGCCTCATCGCGTGGCTGAGTGCCTACATAGGGGTGCATTGAGTGCTTTGGAACTTTCACGGCCAGGGGAAGCACTCCCTAACCCACCTACAGAGAATAGTGAGACCGATCTGGCCAGGATTGGGTCTATTCGTTTTCTGAGTGCATTACAATCGCAATTGGACAACATAAAGAAAGAACCGAGAAAAGGCTTGATGTACGTGGACTTGGTGATAAATGGGAAGGCGACTAGGGCTCTTGTTGACACGGGAGCAACAGATACTTTTATCTCACCTGAGGAAGTCAAGAGATGCGGTTTAACAATTACTAGAGATGTGGGGATAGATAAAAGCGCATTCTGCTGCCACGAAATTTGTGGAAGTGTTAAGAGGGTGAAGGCCAAGCTTGGGTCCTGGGAGGGAAGCGTGGATCTCACTGTTTCCCCTATGGACGATTTTGATGTTGTGTTGGGACTGGATTTTATGACAAAAGCCCAGGCCATCCCCGTCCCTGCTGCGAGCTGCCTATTGTTTCTAGGGGATTGCCCGGGGGTGGTACCCGCTACCATTCTACCAAGAAGCGGAAAGATGTTGTCAGCAATACAATTTAAGAAAGGGGTGAAGAAGGGGGAACCTTCTTTTGTCATATTACCTATCCTACATGGGGAGTCAACCTTTGAAGGGGTACCAAATGGGATTTTGAGAGTGTTGGAGGACTATAAAGATGTCATGTCAGATCAGTTGCCAGAAGGGCTCCCTCCTCGAAGGATGGTGGATCATGAGATTGAACTGGTCCCCGGTGCCAAACCTCCTGCGAGATGCCCGTACCGTATTTCCCCTCTAGAATTAGCTGAATTGAGGAAACAACTCGATGAACTGTTAAAAGCTGGGTTTATTCGACCGTCTAAAGCGCCATTTGGGGCGCCCGTGTTGTTCCAGAAGAAACATGATGGGAGCCTGAGATTGTGTGTGGACTATAGAGCCCTGAACAAAGTGACTGTCCGGAACAAGTATCCCATCCCCTTAGTTGCGGACTTGTTCGACCAGCTAAGTGGCGCGAAATATTTTACAAAGCTGGATCTTCGATCGGGGTATCATCAGGTAAGAGTGGCGAGGAGATGAACCAAGACAACTTGTGTTACTCGATATGGGGCATTTGAGTTTCTTGTGATGCCATTTGGGCTAACCAATGCGCTGTAACCTTTTGCACCCTGATGAACCGAGTGTTCCATGATTTTCGGACAAGTTTGTGGTGATATACTTGGATGATATAATGGTATATAGTTCCTCTTTGACAGATCATGAAAACCATTTGCGGTTAGTGTGTTGAGAGACTCGAGAGATAATCAGCTATTTGTTAAAAGGAGAAATGTGCTTTCGCCCAAACTCAAATTAAGTTCCTAGGACACCTCGTCAAGGGGACATGTTCGAATGGATGAGGAAAAAGTGAAGGCAAACCAAGAATGGCCGACTCCAAAGAGTGTCAGTGAGCTCAGATCATTCTTGGGATTAGCTAACTATTATAGACGGTTTGTCGAAGGCTACTCTCGGAGGACATCTATACTTACCAATTTGTTAAAGAAAGGTGAGAAGTGGGCCTGGTCTAAAAAGTGTCAAGATGCTTTTGAGGAAATAAAAACTGTTGTGATGAACGACCCAATCCTAGTATTACCAGACATTGAGAAACCAATGGAAGTTGAAACTGATGCATCTGACTTTGCCATAGGGGGAGTACTCATGCAGGGTGGTCACCCTGTGGCCTTTGAGAGTCGGAAGTTGAGTGGTGCCGAGACGAGATATGCGACTCAGGAAAAGGAACTTCTAGCTGTGATCCATTGTCTCAGGACTTGGAGGCATTATTTGTTGGGCTCAAAGTTTGTTGTTAAAACAGACAACACAGCTGCTAGTCATATCCTGACACAACCAAAACTATCGGCAAGGCAAGCAAGATGGCAAGAGCGTTTAGCGGAGTTTGATTTTAGTTTTGAGCATAAAGCTGGGAAGAAGAATCAGGTAGCTGATGCGTTGAGTCGAAGGGCCGATCTGGCAACCCTTAGATTAATTGCTCCTATGTCAGCTAGTAGGGTGACGAATGACATTCAGGAACTCATAATGGAGAATATGGGAAAGGATCCGCAGATGATGGCAATATTGAGGATGGTGGAAAGTGGCCAATCAAAGACCTTTTGGGTAGAGAATGGGATCCTAATGACGAAAGGTCCGCGTATGTATGTCCCGAGAGCAGGAGAACTTAGACGAAACTACTACGCGAATGCCATGACACTCCTCGGCGGGTCACCAAGGTTGGCGGCGTACTCGCCCTGTTGAAACAAGGATATTATTGGCGCACATGCGACAGGATATTATGGACTATACCAAGACTTGCCTTATTTGCCAGCAAGACAAAGTGGATCGACAAAAGACTGCAGGATTGTTGGAGCCATTGTCAGTGCCAGCACGACCTTGGGAGAGCATTTCACTCGACTTCATAGTGAACTTGCCTCGGGTGGGGATCTTGAGCTGCCATTGTGGTGGTGGATCGGTTCTCAAAATATGCTACATTTATCCCTGCCCCCAAATATTGTTCGGCGGAGGAGACAGCTCGATTAGTCTTTAAACATGTTGTAAAGTATTGGGGTGTCCCACAAGATATCGTTAGTGACAGGGATGGTCGGTTCACTGGAAATTTCTGGAGAGAGTTATTCAAGATGTTGGGATCCAAACTGAATTTGTCGTCAAGTTATCATCCCAGCACGGATGGGCAGACGGAGCGCTTTAATGGGTTGTTAGAAGAGTACTTAAGGCATTTTATCCAGGCCAACCAGAAAAATTGGCCTTCTTTGTTGGATGTGGCACAACTTTGTTTTAATTCACAAAAGAGTTCTGCTACTAATAAAAGCCCCTTTGAAATTGTGACAGTCAGCACCCGCGGCTTCCACACACCAGTATAGAGTCATACAAAGGAAAGTGTCCCGAGCTTTTAATTTCTCAAAGGAATGGCGCCAAAATACAGAGATTGCTCGGGCTTATCTAGTGAAAGCTGCAAAACATATGAAGAAGTGGGCAGATCGTGGCCGAAGGGACCAGCAGTTCAAAGTTGGCGATCTAGTGCTTGTGAAGCTAATGGCAGAACAGTTGCGGTTCTTACGGAATAGAGATCGGCGATTGGTGCGAAAGTATGAAGGACCAGTACCGATTGTGGCCAAAGTTGGAAATAACTCATACAAGATCAAGCCGCCCTCATGGATGAAAGTTCACCCTGTGTTCCATGTGAGCAATTTGAAGGCTTTTCATGCGAGCCCCTCAGATATTAGCCGATGACAGAGTGATCGGGGCCCCATCTGTACCAAACCCCCATCAGAACGTCGAGTTGAGGAGATCCTTGCTGATAGGTTTGTTACGGTGTCCAAGACGAAGCTTGTTCGTGAGTACCTGGTCAAGTGGGAAGGTCTCAGAGCCGAAGAGACAAGTTGGGAGAGAGATCATGACCTAAAGGCGTTCAAAGCAGAAAATCGAGGAGTTCCTTGCAGCTCAGTCAACGAGGGAGTCGACAAGTTAGGTGGGGGAGGATGTTGTGGCCATCCCCTCACATGGTGTTACAACCGAGTTCCGGGGCCACAATCGAGTCACTTCTACCATGCCCCATTTTCAAGCACATCAATGTTTTAGGAAGAAGAGTCTTTGTTTTCAATTATTTCTTTAGTTAGGAAAAAGTGTCCTCGTTTCAAACAATAGAATGTTTACTCGGGTCATTTCTATTATGTTTTTTTCGCATATATGTAGGGGGTGGACAGTCGGCAGAGTTTGGGCTGATCCACTGGTAAAGGTATGTATCCTACACACCATCGAGGCGGCCCCTACCGCCCAAGTTTATGGTGTGGGTGAGTTTTCTAATGTAACCAATGTTTTTTTTTATAATAAAATAAAAACCGTTCTTTTTTCCTACGGGGAAGCTGGGGGTCGACTGTGTGCATCCGCTATGCCCCACGGTTTCGCCAATGGCTTGAAGAATGGTTTTGTGGCGCGAGACTAATGTGTTGCTTGCTTATTTTGAGCAGATCAATCGAGGGAAAAGGCTGACTTGATCGGGAAGAGTCCTTTTCAAGTGCCGCACGGCTTAGCGACCGAGTGAACTAAAGGCTAAGGCCGTGACACCGTGCTCCTCGCTTTCCTTTCAATGACTCTAATGTGTAACACGGGGGGCTTCCTCTACAACAAAATTTTAAGTGGCCTAACCACATGATGAGCATGCAACAACACGCACCCAACGATGGACGGTAACGGTCAGATTTTTGGTCAGTTCGAATCTGATCTGGAAATATAAAGGTTTCGTCTAAAATCTGACCCAACTCGATATTTATTGATTTTTCACCCCATACGAATTTGATTTGACTTTTAGGATTAAAACTCGCTTCTAACATGATCAGAATAAATAAAAAATATTTTTTTTATTTTTTATTAAAAATCAAGGGACATAATAGGGGGAAAAACAAAGAGAGATATTTACTGTTCGTTTGGTTCTAGAATAATATATGATGTTTTCATTTTCTTGAAAAATAAAAAACGTATTTGGTCATAAAATTATAAAATGATATCTAAAAATAAAAAATGAATAAAAATATATTTTCATTGAAAATATTTTTAAAAAGTGAAAAAAATGAAAAAAAAAATCAAGTTTAGCTTTATTTAAACCCAAGTTTAAATCCTTTTAATGTTATTTTTATTAGTTTTAAAACACTAGTTTATTTCATCATATTTTTATTTTTATTATATGTTTCTAATAAATATATTTTAATTTGATTACTTAAGAGTAATGATCACTTGTTGTTTTTTGAAAAATTATATATCAAACACATTTTTGTTATTTTATTTTCGAAAATAAACTTTTATTTCTTTTAACCAAACATGTTTTTCAATTTCTGAAAAACTTAAAATGGAATTAAAAGATAAAAATATAAATAGTTTCTAAAACCAAATATGCCCTTATAGTAATTATTCATATTTTCTTCATTTTCTATTCAATAAAATTAAGGATGCAATTGACAATACAAATATATATAAAGAGAGGCATTCTAGTAATTACCCTTAAATATATAAAAAAAAATTGTATAAATATTTCAGGTAGGGTATTTTTTAACTGTAAACATGTTCTGATCCAAAATTTAATATTTTCCACTCGACCCAAATTCTTTTTTTAATCTAACCCTATAAAATCGGATCTGAGTACTATGCTCCCTAGATCCAACAAAGAAACAAGAATCTACAATGTCTTTAGGGGTGTTCAAAATTTCGGTTAACCGAATTAACCGACCAAACCAAAAAATATTTTTGTTAATCGGACGGTTAATTTTAGGTTCGATCGGTTAACGGTTAATAATTTTTTCAAACTTCGGTTATCGGTTAATTTGGTTTGAAATCGGTTAATTAACCGAATTAACCAAATTACCCAAAATTTTATATTATATATATTTATTTTTTGTCACTAAACTTTTAAAATTATAAAATGGTCATTAAACTTTATCAAATTAGCACAAAATGATCATTAAATTTATTAAATTATTAAAAAATAATCATTAAAGTTTTCAATATTTATAAATAATTTGTATTGTGCAATAAATAAATGATTATTTTGTAATAATTCGATAAGTTTAATGGTTGTTTTATAACTTTTGAAAGTTTAGTGGCTAAAAAGATTATTTTAACATAGATTAATGACCATTAGTGTAATTTACCCAAAATTTTATAACAAATTTCGGTTAACCGAACTTTTTTCGGTTTGGTTAAAAAATTTCAAAAAAAATCGGTTCGGTTAGTAGGAAAAAAATTTCGGTTAATGAAATTTTGAAAGTTCGGTTCGATCGGTTAACCTAACTGACCGTTTGAACACCCCTAAATGTCTTTATGTGGATGTGTTAACGGTTGTCACCTAATTTGCCACCTAGCAGCTTTTTTTTTTTTTTTGGAAATCACCTAGCAACTATTATATATAAATGTATGCCAACATAATGATATATATTTGATACACCTTTCTTCAACCAAATCCAATGACTAATTACTAAATGAGGAACCACCGGGCCCCATGGAACAGATGTTCCACAACCACAAATTAAACATGACAATGTATATACTTTGAAGTGGTTCATCTAATCCCATAGAACCATCAATACCCACGATGTTAAATCAAAATTGAAAATCTTATAGAATTGTACTTTAATATAAAGTCATGCATCCGTTCTTACCGTACAAATCCATTCTCAATCTAATTATCTATGATATTAAATCAAAAATTAAAAATTTTATAAATTTATTCTCTAACATAAGATCATGGGTACGTTCTTACCCACAAGTCCATTCTCAGTTTAATTATTCATGATATTAAATCAAAGATTGAAATTTTTGACAATATTATATCCTCTTTTATTGGACGTCATGCCAACGGCCCTGCTTATGCACTAGCTTAAAAGATGACCACTAAGCTGGAATGAAACTTTTTTTTTTCATCATCGAGAGGCGCCTAGAAATTGAATCATAATTAAGGATGATTCTACAATAAACGTTATGTACTGTCAGATACCACTAATAATATGTACCGCTATGTATTATTAACTATTTTGATTACTTTTGAAATCATGGGGACCGAAAGCGTTATTATCCCTTTTAAGAATAAAATATAAAAAATAATTTTTATATATTTTTCTTTTTGGGTAAAGTACACAAATGGTAACTAAACTTTGACAAACTATTCAATTTGGTAACCAAACTTTCAATTGCTTCAATGTTACCGTTAAAAGGGTGACGTGAATATTTTGTATAATAATACATTTAGTCATCCACGTTTTTACATTAAAATAATTTTATCATAATTCAAAAAAATAATAAATTTAACCCTCATTTTTATACATTATTTTAATTTTACCTTATTTTAATTAAAAATAATTTAACCCTAAACTCAAAACACTAAACCCTAAACAAGTTCTTTTAACAAGTTTGTTAAGACTCCATAGAACTATAGAAGCGACCCACTTAGAAATAGTGACAGTGAATTTAGTTCTTCATTTCGACAACAACTTTGTGGAATCCGAAATGTTCGAGACATTGAGATCAGTTCATTCACTTAGGTCTTCCATTGTAGAGTAAGAAGCTTTCTACCGAGATTCGTGGAGTCTTTGCATTATTTTGCAGCCATGTTCGATTTCATTAGATGATGCTTGTTAAAAGTGTAAAATTCCCTTCTCGGTCTAGTAGATAATCGGGTCGAAGATGTCATCGATGATTGATATCGGAAGTTATACAGTGAAATTCGATGATTCTATGAATATATGCCAATGGTACAATGATTCACTAATGCATTCGTAATTAGGGTTTACTTTTTTATTCAATTCAGCCCCAATGACCAAAATACAATACAATCAATGTCCAGGGACCAAATCATAAAACTATAATAATTCATTATCCAATATCAACTTCTCCAATATAATTACTAAATTAATTTTATTAACAGCTTGTGTACAAAATTTCATTAGAAACAGAGGTCGATATCATACTCAATTAACCTCTTTAGCATTAGGGACTAGTTTGTAAAGAAATCCAAAACAGACATATAACAGTAATAGGATTACCTACCTCGGTACCTGTACTCGAATAGGTCATACTGGTATACCTGACCTGTTATATTTAGTTAGGATCAATACATGTAGCAATACGGAACCCCTCCGTACCGGTACTCAGTTCAACTCTTAGATCAATTTCAATTCTAGAGACGAAAATCGATATATGTATGGACTACGCCGTACTGGTACCACGTTATGAGTAAATAAGGGGATCGATATGAGTCCTATCCATACTGATACCCCTGCAAGCTTTCAAATTCAAGTGTCAAAATTCTGTACCAATACACTATGTCCTATACTGGTACCCCTTTTCGGTTTGGTCCAAATATGTATACTCGTACCGATATGCACTCAATCGTACCGGTATGCCCTGTCTGCAATTTTACTATTTTACTGGTTTTTAGGGCATTTACCCAACTAAAACATATCTAATGACTCATTGATTAATGTCCGAGACTTATAGCTAGCTCGTTAGTCTATGCATCATACTAGAATATCATTTTGTCTATGACAACATTAATCAAGTCAATAGGGTAGAATTTAGCTAGTTATACAACTCATAACCTTCAACCAAGGTGACAAACAAGCCATATATGCATATCCTTATACTTACATATTCAAACATACCAAATATATGTCATTCAAAACATGTTAGAATCATATGCCACCATTTTAGGAGTTCAAAAGATAGATGTACATTACAAAAGTTGACTCGAGGGTGACTTGCAACCGGCTATCCACGATCTTCTTCAAAGAGCTATAGAACCTGAAAATACATGCAATGAAACATGTTAGGCTTACTTAGCCAAGTGAGGTAGTTATCAATAATGCTAACTCATAAGGACATGCTTGTCAATAGGTTCGGTAAGAAGGGTATCATTATGAATTTATGACAATACTTAGGCATGTCAAACATGTTTTGATTAATAAATGCATCTTACAAATCATGTAAATATATATAATTCATATTCCTTGTATCACAGTAACCAATAGATACATGAATTTCACCAATATTGCCAAGCCAATGATCCAATAACAGGTTTATTCCTCCACATCACCAATGACCATAACACATATGTCCCGTCACATCGCCAACAAGGGTCTTAACCCAAGGACCGTAGTCTACTTGTACATGAGCTTAATGAATTCTATGGTATGCCAATTGTATCCAATGTCCACCCATATCCAATGATTCAATGTAAAAGTCAAAGGTAACCATATTCACCAATACTTATCATGGTCAATGTTAACAATGTCAATAAGAGCATTAAGCTTACCAACCATGTATTTTCACCATGTGCTCTAAGTGAACTTACCCATGTTTCAATAAAAAAGCTTAACAAAATTAATGATCAATTGAAAGGGAATGGTACCTAGACAATCCTGTGATAGAACTACACTCACTAATAACTCTGAAGCTACCTTTTCGTATCCATACGACGAACACAAATTAGGAATGTCACAACTTTACTATCCTTAAATATACACGCTCTCAATTATCTTAGCATGCAACTCATCACATGTGGTTACTCTTAACTTTGAATCTTTCCAGAAACGCCAATTATTATGAAACCATAACGAACTTTAAAGGCCAATCATAACTCAAATAGGTTTAGCAAGTATACATGCCACTATAATAATCAAACCTCAATTAGGATGTCGATACTGTGATTACCTGTTGAGCTTTCCATATTGATGCAATGTTGTTCTCACTCTCATCTTGATTTACCTACATGTGCACAATTAACCACATGCTAAGTACGAATTCAGTGAGGCAATAAAGAAAGTTAATAATAATAATTTAAAATTTATTTGACTTCATGGCTATGTTTATATAACATGATATGCCAAGGAATCATCTTTCACATTACATCAGTAATGATTTACTATATGCCAATGTCATAAGACATTTATGCTTGTTCATTTGTCATAATATGCCATATATGCATAAATGCATCATGATCACTAGACACGTAAATCCATCATGTTAATAATATATTAACATAGTATAAACCGAATATAAATTTATTACCAATATACTTGCCATTTATTCCAAAAGCTCATAAGATTTTCCATATGTTTATCTTTTATTAACCAATAAACCATAGCCCAAATATAAGCCTGTGAGGACCCTGGGTACAGAGTCAAATATGTACCAAAGTGCTAATACACATAAGGTCGTGCCCACCATATGCACTAAGAATCATTTATATACACTATAGTGTTAAACCGAATATGAAACGTGTCGCTGGACTCTATGGCATGCCAACTATACCCTGTTCCTCAATGACATACTTGGGCATATATTCCATATTTATTTCATCCATGGCAATCTATATCAACATAATTTAACATTGGGCAGTTCATACCCGAAATAACATTCATAATATAACATCATATATAAGTAGTGATCCATGCATTTATATTCAACTTGTGACATATTTAAAATATGTCAATCATATGCTCCATAACATAAATATAATGACAATAAAATTTGGGTAGGCTCATAGCAAGCCATCCCAATGATGTATAAAACATAAATGTGTCATGATATGTATACAATTGCACTCACCTTGGCCACTTAACACAATACCTCACTAGGTCCTAGTTCGATCCTTTCTTTCACAGTACCTCGAACCTTCTTTGATTCGGACCTGACTTCATTAATCACTTGAATAAAATAAAATATTTGTTAGATTCAAATCTAATAATACCTTAAACATTTTGTCTAATATAATCATTCGAATATAAAATTTCCAAATATTTTCCTTGCTTCCTTGTACTGCTCAAAACTCATTATGGTCCCTAGTGACCAATTTAAACTTCCAATAATTCTTCCGAGCTTGTTAACTAACATTTAAAAAACAAAATGTTTCAAATTCCATTCTCCAACAGCTTGCACTACCTTCAAAGATTTACTTATACAGGGCATAATATATACTGGATATTAATTTCCTTATACTGGAGAAAATAGATTCGATAACGATTCCAATGGTATAAGCCACATAAATTAAAAAAATCTACAAAAATTATAAAAATTTTTTACATTCACGTCACATAGTTGTCCAGGCAGAAACTGCTCTGTAATTTTTCTGACCTTTATGCGATTAAAAATTCATATCTTTTAACTCGGAACTCGAAATTAGTTTCCGTTTGTTGGAATCGAAACTAGACTAACGAATCTTTACAACGGTATAAAATTCATCATCTAACCATTTTTGTATAATTTATGGCGAATTTTAAACTTACAGCCATAATTCAAATTCTAATATAACTTTCCATAAATAACTTCTAATTTACACCAACTTCTCTTTATTTCTCTACTTGTCAATTTAGTCTCATCACTTTACTTCAAATGACTAGAATAAAGCTTGTATTCATATGTTCTCTTTACATCCTTTATCCAAATAAGTTTAAACCTTTACTTCTCTAATTTCTCTTGATTTGTCGAGATGGTCACCAAAATTTCAAATATAAGGATTCAAGCTTCTTAACTTTGTAAATTAGTCCTCCAATCAACATTATTACCTTAATTCCATCATTTTAACTAAAAACCATATTTATTCCTTCTACATATCTTCTTTGTTGAATAGACCATTCAAGTTTGACAATTTGTCAAAATGGTCACTAATGTGATTAATCATCGATTTAGCATTCTAACTTCATTTTCATGTCCATAACATCATTAATAATATAATTACACATCAAATTCATAAAAATCAGATCCGGTCCCTTAATTTTGAAGCTTGCTGAAATGGTCCCTATGTATTTAACTTAGGGTTTTGCTTCCAAACAACAAATCAAGCTTACTAGATCATTAATCCATCATCACAAACCCTAAGTTAGACTTGAATCCATGAACCCTAATCTTCTCTATACAAACCAAAATATGTAGGGTTTAAATCCCAACTCAATAACAAGATTCTAACATCATACAAGCATGATTCTAACTTAAAATCAACCATGGATTCATAAAATCATAAAGCCCCAATTTGTTCATAAAACTTAATTTCTTCCACATATAAAATATCATCAACCAATCAAGTATTCTATAAATTATTTACATCAAAAGATAGAGCTCAAAGAGTAGAACAACTTTGTAGTTCAAAAGATTACCTAAAAACCGAGATTTGGGGCTTAAATCGAGCTTAGAAAATTTTATTCTTCTTTCCTCTAGCTCCCATGGTACATGGCTGGAAAAATATGAATATTTGTTCATATTTTACTATTATTTTACACTTGTAACTATTAAATGAATTTTAAATTCATTTAAATAGTGAAATTACCAATTTAGCCTTTAAATCCAATGGCTAATTTAATCTCATCCAAAATCAAGGGCCAAGATTAAATCCATGCATATTTCATCTTCCAAAAACGTCCTCAACATTTCAAAAATATTTCAAAATTACCATCCTTGCCAAATGACCAATTTACCCTCTAACTAGTCTTTATTTACTAGTTTGTTTCAAAATTGACATTCCATTATAATCTAACTAAATTAGTTCCTTATCAACCGGAAACTATTCCATAAATATCATTTTATGATTTTCCATGGCTTATGGAACAGTCTCTAAAATTTCATTTCAATCCGATTTCCCAATATTACTAAATACTTCTACTACAATTTACCTTAACGGAGCTATCGGATTTATTCCGAAAATTCTATATTTCCACATTCGGAAAATAAATACTATTATCTCATAAAAACTTCCTTTCTTAAGGACTTAGACTGAATTATCCTAACTCATTCTATTATTTTGATAATTATCGAAAATCCTCCAAATAGTGAAATAACCATTTTGCCCTCAAATCCAATGAATCCATAATGTACCACATGTCATCATCCTTCATCCAATGGCCTAGATTTAATCTTGAGTTAATAGTTTACCAACTTTGCCCATGTGATTTTCCAAAATTATGATCTTGCCATTTTTCATCCAACGGCTCATAGTTAACATGGAAAATCAACTTAAATCCAAGGGTTCATATTCTTCCAACGCAAAGAAAATATCTTAGACATGTAAAATGACATAATTAACCTTGCCTTATCATCCTTCAAAATATCATAGATATTCGATTCGATCTGACTATCCGAATATTTTTCTGAACTTTATCGCTTTATAGCCATTAATACAAACTCCGAACGAAAAATCCAAGTAACACGAAAACATCATTCTTGGAGGTGGACTGTTCATTTATGGGGTTAAAATACACAACTTTTGAAAATTACACTTTGGTCCCTGAACTTCTCCAAAGTTTATACTTTAGCCACAAAACTTTCAAATTTTACATTTTGATCACTAGCCAAAATTTGGGATATTACGGAGGATCTCGAATTACGATTTATTTGTTAGGGGTCTTGAAATGAATTAGTGAATCCTTTTCACCAATGAATTGAGCTATATAAGAAAATACAGAATTTCATCAAAATCCACTACTATAAATTAAATAATTATAAACAATACTCATAGCTATTTCTAGTTATAAAACATTATCAAATTAAGCTTAGAATCCATAGAATTTAATTAGGGTTAATTAGGGTTTCACTAGGCTCAATATCATGATTTCTTCATGAAATCGTCATGGAAATCGATAAATATTCAACGGTACCTTGTTTAATCGATAGAAATAATATGGAATCGATAAAACGATGAAAATCAAATATTGGCTACATATCTAATGGAGGTGATTGCTTAGCTTCTTAAGGAAGATGATGAAAGGAGATTGAATAAGTTTAAGGTTTATTCCCATGTAGGAAATGGGAAAATGATTACTCTAGTCATCTTTTCTATTTTAATTAATTTACTCCATGACTAAGCCAAGCAAGTAGGTGACTCACACTTTCAATGGTAGGATCACGGCTTTAGCCATTACATTTTATGCCTCTTTCACTTTTAACCTCAATTTCTCTTTTCCTACAACCTAGTTACTATACTATGTCCCTTATACTTTCAATGTTTGCAATATACTCCAATATCAATAACAATATTTAATTGGTTACCAATACATGTGAAATTAACACACGGTCATAAGTCAAAGATCACTTTGACTTGTCGGAGTTTGAATTTCTGATCACCGTAATCTGATTTTTAACTAGGTCAATTTTTGGGTGTTACAAAAAGAACTTGCTAAACCCTAAACAAACTTGTTAACAGAATTTGTTTAGGGTTTATGGTTTTGAGTTTAGATTTTTGATTTTAGGGTTTAAGGTTAAATTATTTTTAATTAAAATATGTTGAAATTGAAATAATATGTAAATAATGAGGGTTAAATTTATTATATATTTTTTGAATTAGGACAAAATTGTTTTAATGTGCAAACGTGGATGACTAAATGTGTTATTATACAAAACATTTTAACTACCACGCCACCCTTTTAACGTTGTTAACGGGTCAATGACCAATTTGAAGCAAAACTAAAAGTTTAATGGTAATATTGAAGCAATTGAAATTTTGGTTACAAAATTAAATAATTTACCAAAGTTTAGTTACCATTTGTGTAATTTACCCAAAATAAAAAATATATATATAAATTGTTTTTAGATTTTATTCTAAAAAGATAATAACGCTTTCGTCCCATGATTTCAAAAGTAATTAAAATAGTTAATGGTACATAGCGATACACATGAGTAGTGTACATAACGTTAAATATAGAATCATCTCGTAATTAATGAAAGGCATAGAGCCAAAAAAATACCCTAACGTTTGATTGAATAGTCATTTTGACCACTTTTTTTCTTTTTTTTTGAACCAATTTAACCCCCAACGTTTTATTTTGGTTCAAAATGGCCCCTCTACGTGTAATACCCTTACTAGTATTTAATATCCAATACTAGTCAGAGTGTCACATAGAGAATTGCTAACAATCCATAATAGTCATTTATTTAAAAATCACAATAAACCATTTATCAATTTATCGCGTAATATTAATTTCTAATTTTTAATCTACCAAATTAATTATGATTTCAGGCTACAACTTAGTAGTCCATAACTATAGCCTATAAGTATTATAACTGCCTAAATTAAAAATCTAATCGATTACTCTATTTATTCAATTCCTAATAGTTACCCGATTTTACATTAGTAATTTCTTTAACCATTTTTAATTTTAATAAAGCTACTCACCATTCGTTATCAGCATAAACTATTTTATAAGTTATTACAAATTATGTCTAAACTAGTTTAAAACCAACTACTATTATCATATACATGCCAACTAGTAAAATCAAAATACATCAAATATGTCATTACTGATATCGTGAATATACTCATTGCTAAGTAGGATGCCAAAAACTCTTTACTCTGATTCTTACTTTTCACCTACGTGTGAAAAATCATCACACGCTAAGTATACACTTGGTGAGGCAATAATAATATCCAGTGCAATACAACATGTCTATAAATATAAAGATGTATCACTAGATATATATTACCATTATGTTAATCATACATTAACATAATATAAACCATATATAAATTTCTTACCAATATATATACTTGCCATTTATTCCAAAAGCTCATATGCTTGTTTACTTGTTTATCTTTTATTAACCAATAAACCATAGTCCAAATATAAACCTATGAGGATTCTGGGTACACGAGTCAAATATGCATCGAAGTGCTAATACACATAAGGTCGTGCCCACCATATGCACTAAGTGTCATTTATATACACTATAGTGCTAAACCAAGTATGCAGCGTGCTGCTGGGCTCTATGGCATGCCAACTATAACTTGTCCCTCAATAATATACTTGGGCATATATTCCATATTTATTTCATCCATGGCAATGTATATCAACATAATTTAACATTGGACAGTTCATACCCGAAATAACAATCATAATATAACATCATATATAACTAGTCATCCATGCATTTATATTTAACTTTTGACATATTTAGAACATGTCAAGTATATTATTAATGACATAAATATCATGCCAATATAAACAAGGTAGACTTATCGTAAGTCTTCCTAATGATGTATAAAACATCCATGTATCATGTTATGTATGCATTGAGCTCACTTTGACACTTTATATAAGTCAAAATTTAAATCATCACTAAGCTTTAATTTTGATCATTTTTCCTTTTCTTGGTTGTTAGCTTGATCCCGATTTTGAACACGATCTATATGTACATCATTTACAATACATGTACATTTCAAAAATACATGTTAGTATCATACTACCATAGGAACATGATAGGAAAAGAAATTCCTACGAATTCTTTCGATGTTTATTCGATACTAAATCCATTTCATACGATTCATACCAATCTCAACACTTCAAATTTCCTTTAATATCCAAATCAAAGAATGATTCATAAATTATTCCAACAATTATTCAAGCATAATACCTCAATTTAATCAATTTCCAATTTAAACCCTTTTATTTCTATAATATGCGATTAGGTCCCCAACCTTTACAACTTCCAAATTGGTCCAAACAACATTCTAAAGCTTGTAAAATCATTCATTCATCATGTCTAACCTTAATAAAAATTTTCCAACATTTTTCCTAATTATTCCACCATAGCCGAATATGAAATGTCACTTTAGGCTTGATCTACAACTTGATTCAAGTATGAATTCAACTTTAAAACATCATTTATAAGCATTATCAACCATTCCCATATCATAATCCAACGTCCTCTTCATCCACCAAATTCAAGAACTTAGAATTCAAGCATGGAAATCATGAACAAATAATACCAAATGATAGAGAATTTCATATAGGTCAATTTCATGTTTCATGCTTTCATCCAAATTCCTAATAATTTAGCTTGAAAATCAAAAAGAAAATGTTTTCATACCTTAAGAAGTGGTCTCGGCAAGATATAGAAATTTGAAGAAATTTCTTGAGATTTCCAATCGTTTTAATTTAGGCCATTTGTCATTATTTATAAAAAGTTTAATTAAAAATCTATTTTATGATAAAATGACCATTTTGCCCTTGTAATCCAATGCATCTCATCTTGCCACATGTCAATTTATTCATCCAATGGTCAAAAATAAACCAATAAGTTAGTGATTACCAACTTTACCCTTGTAATTTTCCAAAATTACAATCTTGCCATTATTCATCCATCTGTTCATATTTAACATGGAAAATCTACTTTAATCCAATGGTCCATGTTAAATCCTTCCAAATATATATATTAACCTTGCCTTATCATCTAACAAAATATCTAAAATATTCGATTCGATCCTATTATCTGAATTTTTCTCGAACTTTAACTCTTTATAGGGTTTAACACAAATTTTGTACGAAAAAATCCGAGTAACACAAAAACGTCATTCTTGGGGGTAAACAATTCATTTACGGGACTAACATACATAGCTTTTAAAAATTACAATTTAGTCCCTAAATTTTTCCTAAGTTTATACTTTAGTCATCAAACTTTCATTTCATTCATTTTGGTCACTGCCCAAAATTTTGAGGTATTACACTATGGATAAAAATTATTAGTCAACTGACGATAAATAACTTAAAATGACTTGACAAAATGACGCGTCAAAAGGAAAAAATTTATTTTATATTTTATATAATTTTATAAAAATATTTTTTAAACGTTGTGTCATTATGTAAAGTCGGCATATTTCTTTGTATGACACTGCTATTGCGGTGTGCACTGACATGTAGGTTTGTCTTGTCATTTCAAGCTGTTTATCGTCAGTTGACTAACAATTTTCATGTAGAGATGCTATTTTGACCTAAAATAAAACGTTAGGGTTAAATTAGTTCAAAAAAATATAAACTAAAATAACTATTTAATTAAACATTAGGTATATTTTTGTCATTAAACGAAGAAACCAACAAGGTTTTTTATAAGTTGATCATGTTCATACTTTAGCAGAAATGATCTATTTATGAAAATCTTCCGATAAACCCCGCATCAGCAGTGACTTCAGCCTTGCATCAACCTTCTGAGCCGCCGTACACGGCCACCATGTGCTCGGAGATTAATTCGTTCCACTTAACAATAAATCATATATATACAAAGCTGTGTGTGTGTGTTCTTTTTTCTTCACAAAAGCAATTACTTTTGCTCCAAAGTATATTCGATTGGACCTTTGTTTTCTGTTTACTGGAAAAAGGCATTTTCTTTTATTCCTTACAGGTGGATGTGATTAGTCTGCGAAATAATTTTACTGCGATCATAAAGCCAAAGAAAAAGAATTACTATTAGCAAAGGAACGAAAGAAGGCGGACCACGAATACGAGAGTTGAAAGAGCCCAAAGGCCGACACCTGCCGCCATCGCAAAGTTGATAGGAGGCGGACCCCACCCGCCCCACCACCACAGCCCCGAGACATCCACGTTCGAGCCATACCAATATTTACTCTCGACCCACAGATTCCGATTTCACCGAAGAAAAAAAAAAGAACACATATGGCCACTACTACTTTTACAGCTCCCAAACTTTCTTCCCCGACTTTCTAGACCCTTTGCAGAAATCTTCCCGTTTTTGTCCCTATACCCAACACCCTCTCTTCATTTTCGCGCCATCGCCACCGCCACCACCATCGGTTGCAGCTTCAGCAGCAGCGCCGCCGCCTTTTTGTTGTTCATGCAGAATCCGAGAATGGCTCTGAGCCGTTGCGGCACTACGATTTCGACCTCTTTACTATCGGCGCCGGAAGTGGTGGTGTTCGTGCTTCCCGTTTCGCTGCCAATTTTGGTGCGTCTGTTGCTGTCTGCGAGCTTCCGTTTTCGACTATTTCTTCTGAAACCACCGGCGGCGTTGGCGGAACGTAAGTCTCCATATGTAAAGATTATATCCATAAATTATGTATTTGTGTAAAGAAATTTTTGGAGTTATTTGCCCATTGAACTTATATAAACTGGAATTGCGTGTGTGTTTTGCAATTTTGCCGTTTGGGTTCTGAGGCTTTTACTTGAAATTTACAATTTCATGAACAAAACTAAACTTATGTTTTTAAACCTTTACTTGCATGAACAAAGTTTTTGCCAAGTGTATTGAAGAAAAAACTACTTAAATTTATTTTCACCATGATATCAATCACAGCCCTTTGTCTATGTTTGCAAATGCGTTCTTAGAGGATGCGTGCCAAAGAAATTAATGGTTTACGCATCAAAATATTCTCATGAATTTGATGAGAGTAATGGTTTTGGATGGAAATATGACACTGAACCAAAGCATGATTGGAGCACCTTGATGGCTAATAAGAATGCCGAGTTACAGCGTCTTACCGGTATTTACAAGAACATTCTCGGCAATGCTGGTGTCACATTAATTGAAGGTCGTGGAAAGGTAAGATGATCCCCTGTCCACATTGTCTCTTTATGGTATGTTTAAATGCTTGTGTTTTCGAGGGTTCTTGATTGTGAATCCATTTTGATGACATGTGTTGCAGATTGTGGATCCGCATACTGTTGATGTAGATGGAAAACTTTACACTGCAAGACGTATACTGATTTCAGTTGGCGGGCGTCCATTTATTCCTGATATTCCAGGAAGTGAGTATGCAATAGATTCTGATGCCGCCCTTGATTTGCCCTCAAAACCAGAGAAAGTTGCTATAGTTGGTGGGGGATATATAGCTTTGGAATTTGCTGCCATTTTCAAGGGTCTGCAAAGTGAGGTCCATGTATTTATACGTCAGAAAAAAGTTTTGCGAGGTTTCGATGAAGAGGTGAAGAATTGTGCAAAATAATAGTTGCTTTATTGGTTATCGTAATTTGCATTATACTTGTTTTAGAAATTGCATTATTTAGTGATAAAAGTATCATCTGTTTAATAGATCAGGGATTTTGTTGGAGAATAAATGTCTTTACGAGGAATTAAATTTCATATAGAGGAGTCTCCTCAGGCAATTGTTAAGTCAGCTGATGGTTCACTGTCTCTGAAGACAAGCAAAGGAACAATTGACGGCTTTTCACATATAATGTTTGCAACTGGTCGAAGGGCTAATACAAAGGTTTGGAGTAAGTTCTTTGACTTGATTCTCTCTAGTAAATGGCCTTTTGGTAGCCAATTACCAACAAAAGGGGACTAAATTAAAACATAAGTTTTACCGACATGAACCTTTCACCACAGAAATAGGACATAAAAAGAAAAGAGAGAAGAAAATTTATGAGCTGCATTTTATAAACCCTCATCTTCAATTGTGGTCAGACTTCTTGCTTTTCATCATTATCTTCTCATTGTGACTTAAGAAACCTAAGACGTTATGCATGTAGAGGGTGTTGATTCTCTCCCTTTAATTGCAACTTCTTTTTTAATGTAAATCAAGGTATATATGATGAAACTTGTATTGGTTGTAAATTAACTTGTACTGCATTGCAGAACTTGGGATTGGAGTCTGTGGGTGTCAAAATGAACAAGAATGAAGCAATAGAGGTAATGGTTCTTCTTAGTTCTTACCTTGGAGTTTGTGTTGCTTCATTTTCTCTATCTTCTTATATGGTACTATTTCAATTATTTTGTACATTTTCTTGCCTCATTGTTTCTCTAGGTTGATGAATACTCGTGTACTTCGGTACCTTCCATTTGGGCTGTTGGGGATGTCACAGACAGAATTAATTTGACACCTGTTGCTTTTATGGAAGGAGGAGCGTTAGCAAAAACTCTTTTTCAGAATGAACCAACCAAACCTGATTACAGGTAATCTATACACTGGAGGTTGATTGATTGAACACATTTATTCAGTAAATTTGGAAATGGCCTATGGCTCTTTATTTGCCTCTAGTAACTACGGTTGAGGCAGTTTTCACCACCTTCCTATTGGAACCAATTTTAGTTCCAGATACAGTCTATCTATTTCCTTTGTACTGTTAGAGCATCTTACAATTTCAAAGGTATAGAATCTAATGTCCCCCTTTTACCCCTTCTTTTCATCAAACTTCCATCCAAGGACATTGCCTTCCTTATCTGTCTTGTTGGTCACGCATGCATATTCCAGGCTTCTTTCCCCCTTATCTATTTCTTTATGTTTCTTTTTCAAAACATATATTTCCAAGACCTTTTGCACTGGTACCCAATTACTATAACCCGTCTTCGGACTTGCTAGATTCTCTATTGTTTTGTAGTTTTTTTTTCAAAATTTATTTGATTTTATGTTTGCAGTGACCGAGACCTTTTATTTGGATTTATTTCGTAGTTTGGTGATGATTAGGGTGGATTTGAGCTTGAAAAGATCAAATATTTGTTTGGTTAGAGAAATCTTCTAAAGAAGTCATAAGAAAAATAAGAAAATAACAAATAGTATAATCTATACCATGCCATGTGGCACTCATCTAATGGTGCCTTGGAAATACCTGAGCAGAGAAATAATGGAGGTCAAGATCTCAAATTTGCTCGTTATCAAGTTACGGTTATTAATGATTCATAAATCCCTGGATTAAGACCCGCATGCAATACAGTGACTCATGTTCGATTAAAAGAATGCATTTTGATTTTATGATCTTAGTGTGTGCAAGTTATAGGTCTCTGCTTCCTTTTTTTATATGAATTTCTGTGGTCTTGAGTGCCAACATGTGGATTTTATTTTGTACTCAATTGCCTTTTAACTTTTATTCCCACGCATTTTGGGGTAGGGCCGTACCCTCTGCCTTCTTTTCCCAGCCACCTATTGGACAAGTTGGTCCTACATAAGAACAGGTGAGGAGCTGTTTGGCATATTTGCAACAGCTGAAAGCGGTTTATTGTGCTAAAATATTTTAGGATTTTACAGGCTGTAAAAGAGTATGGCGATATTGATGTCTACACCGCAAACTTCAGGCCATTGAAGGCCACACTCTCAGGTCTTCCTGATCGAGTTTTCATGAAACTTATAGTTTGTACTAAGACAAACAAGGTTCTTGGTTTGCACATGTGTGGAGATGATTCAGCTGAAATTACACAGGTTCAAGCCTTTACCTAAATTGGTGCTGTCCATTTCAAGTTCTGCACTATTTTTCTGATGTCTGTCGTTCTGTACCAGGGATTTGCAGTTGCTATCAAAGCTGGCTTGACTAAAGCAGACTTTGATGCCACGGTGGGTATTCATCCGACGTCAGCTGAGGAGTTTGTCACAATGAGGACTCCTACTAGAAAAATACGACAGAGCCCTGAGTCTGAGGTTTATTATAGTTTTCAGCCTTCTGCATTGAACTAGGCGCAGTCTAATATGTTTAATTATTTCTAATCTTATAAGTTATAACTGAAAACCACTGGAGTCCAACATGATTACTGAGTACTTGCAATGCCTTTACCATACAAGAGATTATTTTCAATAATATTTACCCAATTTCCTTGCAGATACTAACCAAGTTAAAATATCCTGATAATTGTTTTATTTCCACGCCACTGTCTTTTTTATAATGCTTTTGAGTTTAAATTTTTGAATCCTGGGTGTTGAAACATTTTGATCATTTAGTAATAATAAATTTTCATTTGTGAAATCAGCAATTTTATTCCTTTTAATGTTATACAGGGAAAGATGGGCCATGAGGCAAAAGCTGCAGCAGGGGTTTAGCAAGGGTGATTGAATAGGTTGCATATTGTGGGAGGTCCATTTAAGGTGCAAACAATTGATTTGCTGTGCTTACGACTTGTGCATAATGATTGTTTGCTTTGAGTTCTTGTTATCCCTCTCTAACAGAGGAAAATATGGAAAGGACTAAGAATATTAAAGGCAAGTGTTTATGATTGCTGAGGTCTTTGCAGGATATGTTGACACTACCCTTTGGGGTTCATGGAAGAAATTGATTTATTTGCATCTTAGAGACAATTTTTGGTAATTATGCAAAATATTGCCCGTTCATGCTAAAGAAACTCGACCATGTAAATTATTTGGCAAACATAAAATGATAAAAATCAAGTTATGTTCTGTTTTTCCTGTAAGCATAGTTCTTGTCTTATTCCCTCTGTGGGTTTTCACTACTTAAGCCAACACTTCATGTTGTTTAATCATCTTGAGCAATCTCGCTGGTTGGGTTACTGGTCATAGTCCATTTTGTGTCTTTGATTGTAGCTCGTGATGAATGACATGATCTACGGAGCAAAGGTGTCCTTTGAGTGAAATTCATGAACTGGAAGCTTCAAAATGTGACTTTTGTATAGCAATGATTTTGCTGTGAATTTGTAGTGTAACTTTGCATCTTCAAAATGGGAGGCAGAAAGTTCTACTATGAGTACCATGACATAGGATTCCCCCATCAAAAGAGATTCTTTATTATGCGTCAAACAATGCACTTGGTACTGATTGCAGAGATATTCTTGACAATGACAGGTTGATGCTGATTGTTATCCTACCGTATGATGCAAAGTAGCCAGTTGGTGGAAATAATCGTTCGAAGACAGCTTCTCCTTATCTGAGCCAGACGTACCGGTACCTGTCATGCCATGCATCGTGTTCCAGCTTCCTACGCACCATGTCCAGTAAGAAAGTAAAAGTTATATGGATCATCTTTAGTAACATTTTATAGTCAGAAATGTTGTTAGATCACATGTAACTGTAAGCGACATCGGTCACGTATATTCGCTGTAAACGTTGTTAGATCAATTATATTAAAATAAGCATGTTATAATTCGTTAATTAACTGACTAAATATCTAGTTACATTTTAGTTTCTAATAAAGTATTGCAGTAATGAAAACCAGCTAATATCTATTTGTTCCTACAAACATGTTGCCATGATGACATGGATTAGCCTTTGATTCCCAGAGTAGATTCTTCCATTTCATTTACAAATTCCATCACTAGGAGGTCAAATGTTTAGATGGCAAGCCTAATTGCTCGAGATATCGATGTATATCTTCAGGGTGATCATTGAGCTTCGGCCGTCCAGGCTGTATCCAACGGCCATACTCGTCCCTTACCAAGCCCTTGTTCTCGTATTGCCTCCAGTATGGTGGAACCAAATAATGATTTTTCAGAAAGTCAGATGCCTTGTTCACCAAAGCAGGGTCCCTTCCACTTGCCAGCACAAATCTATGGCCTTTCCCATGGTATCTGCATACCAATTCAACATTAACTTGAAAATGAACTGTTTGGTAAGGAAATCCTGATACGATCTTAATATAATAATGGCCTTAATTAATTTTAGTCCTTTTTTGCTTTATGTTTTACTGTAGATGAATAAAACCTGTTAAAACCATTCACATTATCACTCGAATCTGAAACAAAAATGGGGACCCGAACAACATTAGCTTCATTTGACTTGTACCAACTTGTGCCAAATAAATTGTATCGGGTCAAGAGTTCGCATAAGGACTAATAAGGCCTATGAATTCCAGGGAAATGTAAAAAATTTAAAAAATAATTTACAATTTAACCATTGAAATATATATATTTTTCATTTTGAATCCAGTTAATCTTTTCTTAGATGAATAAATCCAATTTATCATTTTCGTCCCAGTTTACATTTACTTCCCAATTCGTCTAATAATGTGTCACGTTTATTTTGGTAAACTGTGACAAAAATATTAGTTTGAGGCAAACTGGGGCCAGAAAAGGAGAACACAATCCCCGGCACAGCTCTCGTATCTTGCAGCACGTTTAGACCCGTTTCGACGATATCGTAAGCGCTGAGAATTGCGAGGGCGCCGCCTAAACTGTGACCGGTTATGGTTAAGCTTAGTTCGTCGTCTTTGAACAATTTGAGTAACTTTTTCACTTCGGTCAAGATTTGTTCCCTCGCTGAGAACTTGCAGAACCGGCAATTTTCGTCTTTGTCGGTGTAGAGATCCACGAAGCCTGATTCTACTTTTACGGTTGAATCCGGGCATGGGATTTTGTTTGAAGAAATGGGTTTGAGGAAATCCATTAAATCCGCAATCCACTCTAGGCGGGTCATGGTTCCCCTCCAGGCGACTGTTATGTCGCGACGTCCTATACGTTTGGATATTTCGTCGTTGGAAACGGCGACGTATCCGGTCCAATTTGCGGTCTTGCTCCACACTTTGGGCCACCGCGATTTTGTGAGGAAATTCGGGAGGTTAATGTTGGAGGTACATGGAGGCCACGTAGCCATGGTCCGCCATGGCTAGGGAGTCGAAGAACTGACGAGGCGTGAACCTACAACTTCCACAGTATTTTGAAAATGGGTCGAAATCAAAAAAGTCGTAACAGGCTTGTGCCATCTCACCGTATCGAATCAGCTCCGACCGTAGAAGAAGATCCATCGGATCTGACATCCCAACCCAATCGTCTTGGCCGTGGATTTCTCGCCATACATCGGCTACTCGTTTTTCCTTTTCGAGTTTGTCGAATGAAGATGACAACGACTCGATACTTGTTCTAGACAAAACTCTGGGAACCCTTAGCTGCCTTGTCGCAAATCCCATGTTTGCGGTAACTCCGAGCTGGGGTTTCTGGCCTGAAAACGACACCGGACAGCATTTTTCAGATGGCAAAACGTGATGATTGATGGGAAGAAAGGTTTTGGGTAGAGAAATGGCCATTGAAACCTTGTCGCAAATCCCATGTTTGCGGTAACTCCGAGCTGGGGTTTCTGGCCTGAAAACGACACCGGACAGCATTTTTCAGATGGCAAAACGTGATGATTGATGGGAAGAAAGGTTTTGGGTAGAGAAATGGCCATTGAAACTGGCAAGAGGGTGAAGCAGGGGAGGTTTAACAAGTGACGGAGGGCTTTGTATGATAATGAAACCATGAACGTGGTCCGTGAGGTTGGTTGAAGTTGAACTATTTTAAGGCTTGGAGAAAGTTCTCGGCATTATCAAAGTAATCAATTCACGGAAAACCATTACAAAGATGATACCTTCAACATAACGGTTGTATTAATGTAGTTTATTAATTTGATTCTATAGTTTATCCTATTCGAATAGCTTTGTCTGTAAGATATGTGCGTAATTAAATAGTTAAGAAAAATTATAAACATATACTATATTATTTTGCAATCACCATTAAAAAAAGTGTTAAATGAAATTATGGATTGAATACATCTCAATATCCTCATATCTATGGATGGAAAGAGGTATGAATAATATAAACATTGTATACCGAATGTTTAAAAAATAGTGTCAAATGAGATTAAATATGGGGAACGATAGCGCATCTGATTCAAAATCTTAAAAGTTTGTTACATATTTAATCTCATTAATTCAACTAGATGAAGATCTAATTTAACTAAATTTAAACCAACTGAATCTTAGAGTATTATTAGACTAGAAATTTTGAAAAGGTTCAGAGCCCCTATCACTCTTTACATAACTTCGTCCTTAATCTCAAATTATATCAGGTTTAAAACTATATTTTTGTCAAATCGAATGTTAAGATAAAACTTTCCTAACGAATATACTTTCCAATATTTAAATTTGTATCTTTATATTTATATGCTAATAAAATCAATCGTGTATCAAAAAATAATAATAATAAAATAGATGAGTCTACCACACTTGTCGAACACCGTTGAACACCCTAACGCTGAACATCGCTGAACACCATTAAATTGATTAATAAAGATTAAAATTTTCAATGACTCAACCTATAATTATAAATTATTTAAAATAAAAATTAAATTAAATTATTTTCTATATATATTATATTTATTAATTTTTTAAATAATTGGATCAAATACTTTAGTCAATTTAAAAAATAAAAACCCTAAACCCTAAAGTATAAACCCTAAATCATAAACTCTACACCATAAACCTAAAACTCTAAACTCAAAACCCTAAACCCAATACTAAAATTTATGTTAAGATCTCAACAGGGCAAGGAGAAAACTAAAATATATCATCCGAAAGAGAGAAGTTTGAATTAGAATTAGATCGAATAAAAGAACAATGAAGAAATTGAGAAGAGCTTTTCGTTTTTGGTTTTTTTCAAAGGCAGTAGTCGTCTTGACTTTTTTGAGATCTTAGTACAGAAAGAAAGGTAGAGAAATTAATAATAAAATTAATGGCGAAATGTGGAAGTCAAAAGTACCAACCAGGTTTAGAGTTTAGGATTTATGGTTTATGGTTTAAAGTTTTATATTTTAAGATTGGGATTTTTGGTTTAGGGTTTAGGATTTAGGGTTTCGGTTTTTTATTTTTTTTAAATTGACTAAGCTTGGTATTTGATCTAATTATTTAAAAAAAGATTAAAAAATAATATATATATATATGGAAAATAATTTAAAATAAATTTTATTTAAAATAAATTTTATAATTATATGTTGAGTCCTTGAAAATTTTAATCTTTATAAATCAATTTAATGGTTTTCAGCAGTGTTCAACGTTAATGATGTTCAGCGGTGTTCGTCGAGCGTTGTAGAATTTTCCTAATAAAATTCATGGTTGTTGTCACTTATCAAATAGATTAATCATAAGTTTAAAATTTTATAAACCAAATAAGTCTTTTTGCATATTGATATAAGCCTTAATATAAAAATAAGTGTCAAACTATATCACTTTTAAACTTTAAGTGGCTTTTTTTGTAAAAATAGGCATTTAAAGTTTCAACCGTTATAATTTTAGGTTTTAGGATTATGGATTTGGGCATTCTTAAAAAATTAAAGATTTTAAGGTTTTTATTTTTAATCATCGTTGACGGAAAAACTTTAAAATAGTTACAGAAGAAAACGTTCAACATCTAATTTGCACACAACAAAAATTAGACACCTAATGCTAACAGATGTATACTTTAGACACTTATTTTATAGTTAAACATAAATTTTAATAACCTTTAATAATTTGATGGTTCTATATAACTTTCATAATTAATTGTATATGCTTTTTTATGGTTTTCTTTTTGATTTTGATGATTTCAATAATTTTATATAAATATTTTTATAAAATCCATTTTTAATGATTTCTACAAATATGACGTTTTTAAAGTACGGTATATTTCATCATCTTATTGGTCGTATGTTAATTAATAATAAAAATGGACTAACCGATGAAAATCGTTAACGGATAAGCCTAATTGATTTCTTTTTCTAATGAAAGAGTCCGGTTGATTTTTTCCCCTTAGGGTCGTTAATGACTTTTTATCATCAACTATTTTTAAAATAGATTTTAGTGTTTTTTTTTCTCTCGATATATGAAATATATAATATTAATACTCTTAAAATGATATATAATATTTTTATGAAATGCAATAATTAATATTTAATTTGATAATGTATTTTTAGTTTATTTTGAAACGGAAACAGCTAAACACTTGCCATAACTAGGAATATTTTTGATACGTACGCAGCTCGTCTTACGTTATGGGTAAAAACTACATAAACGGTCACAAATTTTTAGGGAGCTTTTATTTTGATCACTAAATTTTTAAAATTTATGTTATAGTCACCAAAGTTTTAATTCGTTTTCAGTATAGTCTCTCATGTCATATTACGTTAGAAGCTGCTAACATGATGATGCTTGCGAAATAGATATGCATTTTAGAGTAAGTATACTCGTCGATCAAGTAATAAAGTGATAAAGTAGAGTGTTGAACCCACGAGAATTAGATCAATAAATGCGAAGCGATCGTACTTAAGAATAGTTGAGCAAATATTGGTTTGATGGTGATTATCAAAACTAAATGCAAATAAAGGTAAACTAGCAATGATCAAGACAAGCAAATGTTGAAGCAAATATTCAGATGATTATGGAAGCTGGGTTTATTGCCTAAGAATTATTCTTGATTATTTATTCGAATGTTATAGCGATCAGCAATACATGTATGTGTAAACCAATTAAGATCTTTATAAACTTGACAAGGTTTTCTAATTAACTTCTAACTCTCTTGATGCTTAGAAGTTGATAACAATGAAACTAAGGTAATACATGTTTGCGTAAACCCTAGCAAGTCTATTATCTATTTAAGTTCCCCTTATTAGTCATTGAAATCCTAAACTTATGTCTAAGCCGGATTAAGACTAAGTTAACAGGTTAGCCCCACTGTTCACGTTTGTTTAACCTAACTCTCTCGATATTAAGCCACAGATCAATAGTTAAAAGACCTCTCTCGACAGCTCTTACAATAACTATGCATGAAGAACGATGAACATAATAGATAAAAGAAAAGGACTATAGCATTAAACAAAGTAATCAAAATATAATATCCGAAAAACAGTAAACCAAGCAAAAGTATTTAGCTAATGTCTGAGCCTAAAACATCCGTAATAAAAATAATGAAAATATGACAGTTTATCAAGCAAGGGATAGAAAAGGGTCAAGCGTCCTCGATGTTCTCCTCCAAGCTCTCTAACTGTGTTGTAGGACTTGCACTCCTCAAGTCTCTCTCAATGACTTTTATCTTGTGAAGACTCCTCTAGACCTTCAACTTTGGCGGTTCTCTGATAGCTGAAGACTAAGGGTTGTCGTCTACGATCAAGCTCTCTTTGTTTGTGGCCCAAGTCTTCTTTACATAGGCAAAAAAGCTAGGGTTTTGAAACCATAAAGCACGTAAAGCATCTTTTAAGAGGATCATACTTTTCCGCTTCATTTAATGAGTTTTATATAAGATAAGAATCCACATAAGCCAAGTCTGATTTGTCTCCAACTCTTTTTGCCTCATCAGCTCCATACAAGAGTTATGCTATCCTTATACACCAGCGTTCCTCCAGCTCCAATAATTCCTTGCACATGTACCACTAAAACACACTACCTTTCCCATTAAACGCATTAAAATATACCACAATTAAATGCAGACAGTGTAACTCTCTAACTATATGCAAACTACATGCAAACTATTCATAAACGCAACTATACGAGCTTAAACACATGCAAAAGCTAAGTAAAAAAGGCACACAAAATATGTTATCTACACAGTCATCATGTGACACGTTAGTTTTTATTTTTCCTTAATAAAATACTGGGTAAACTACACTATTCATCACCTAACTTTCTTATCACTCATATTTTGGTCACTGAAGTATAAAAAAATTTAATTTATAACTCAATTTTTTGATTGTTCCTATTTTTGCCACTTTTGAATGACATGGTTATACAAATCAAAAAAATTAATTTCAGTACATATTTTATTAAAATAAATTATTTATTTTTGGTTACGGTTCATAATTTTTTTAAAATAAATTATTTATATTCAGTTATGGTTCATAATTTTTAAAATAAACTAATTTGATTCGATTTCGGTGCATATTTTTTTAAAAGAACAACTGTGCAGAAGGCATGTGAACAGTGTATACTGTTAGGCAAAACCCATGGAAACGAAGGCTATCAGTTATATATTTCAACCGATCTCCAGGAAACAAGCGTATATAATTAGAGAACATTTTGAAGCACCAACCACACGATTCACATTTTATAATTAGAAATTTTGCTTCACAATACCTAGGGATGAGCAAAAGTCGACTTGAAAAAAATTAAATTTTTTATTCGACTTGAGGCGAAAAAACTTGACTCAAAATTTCATAAACTCAACTTGAAATTTTTTTAAATAAAGTTTGAGTTATAAAATAAAAATTCGAATAACTCAAAAATTTTAGTAATTAGTGATTGATTTTTAAGTTCGAGTCGAGTCCCTCAATTTTTTATGATATATTTATATCGATATAAAAATATGAAGAAATGTATGTCGCATATTAAAAAATGTTAGGAATTTGATATGCGGCAAAATAACCAAAGCAATAACAACATAGACCAAGACATGCACATGAGACAAGATTTAAAGTGGTTCAGCATGGCCTATCTCCACGGACAAGAAAAACGAACTATTTACTATCAACGTAGAGAACACGAAGAGTACAAATACATGATAACCCATGTAATCCCAAAACTCGGTGTACAAATCACATGACCCGGTAGAACCAAAATACTCTTCCTAACATCCCTACAATACACATCTCTACAACGTAGTCACAATAGTTGTAAAGAACCTAAAAGTGGTTACATCTCTCTAGAGAATAATTCTCTCTCTCTCGTTAATAATTCTCTCTCTCGTTCTCTCATAATTCAAAAGGTTAAACCTAGTCTATATTTATAGACCTATAGTCACGAAGAAACTTTATTCAATAAGATCTCCTACCTAAAATAGATATTTACTCATTAAAGTAAATCCTAATTATCAAGTAATCTTCAACCACTATAATTATAATAAAACTCAACTTAATTACCAATTAGAATTTGAGTCAAAATATAACAAATCTCCCATTGACACAAATTTTATTTGAGCATTGGTCTTCAAGTCTTCATTACCTTCAATTTTTACGTAAGCCAAATATCCGTTGAAGCACCGCCGGCAAGTCTTCAACAACTCCAATTCTTACGTAGTATCCGTTGAAGCACCATTGAATCAATTGAGAATTGCTCCCCCTGTAACTGAAAGCTCGTTACAGTAATACTCCTCTTGCATGTCTCCAATGTCGTACCTTAGAATCCGCAGCAAAAATTCCTCCACAATCGCGCCACTCGAACCATAGCTCATGATACCATTCGTTAGGAATTTGGTATGTGGCAAAATAACCAAAGCGATAACAACATAGACCAAGACATGCACAGATGACAAGATTTAATGTGGTTCAGCATAGCCTACCTATACGGATGAGAGAAACAAACAATCCACTATCAACGTAGAGAACACGAAGAGTACAAATACATGATAACCCATGTAATCCCAAAACCCGGTGGAATCAAAACACACTTCCCAACATCCCTACAACACACATCTCTACAATGTAGTCACAATAGTTGTAAAGAACTTAAAAGTGGTTACATCTCTCCAAAGAATAATTTCTTTTATCTCTCATTCTCTCATAATTCAAAAGGTTAAACTCAGACTATATTTATAGACCCAAATACTTGGTCACCAAAAAACTTTGTTCAATAAGATCTCCTACCTAAAATAGATATTCACTCATTAAAGTAAAGAGAAAAACTTTAATACATAGTCTGTGTAAACTTTAGTTTACACAGACTTTTTAGTTTTAAGGGTTAGGAGTTTAGTTTAAGGTTTAGACTTTAGGGGTTTTGGTTGTAGGGATTAGAATTTAAGGTTAGTGTTTAGAATTTAGGGTTTAGGGTATGTGGTTTAGTTTTTTAGGGTTTAGGTTTAATTTTGATTTATAGTAGTAATAGGCAGCCTTTGTATCAAATTTAAACCCTAAAGTAAATCATAATTACCAAGTAATATTCAACTACTAGAATTACAATAATACTCAACTTAATTACCAATTAGAATTTGAGTCAAAGTATAACGAAAAATATGAAGAAATATATATGCATATCTTATATTATTAGAGAATGTCATTTAAATTAGAATCAAATTGTACTATAACATGATAAATAATTATAATTAAATTTGTATAAAAACTCAAAAACTCGACTATGTTGAAGATAATTAGTTAGTCAGCTGTTAAGAATCTGATATTAGTTTGTCGAATTTGTTAGTCTATTGTGTCATTGTTCCTTTGGGCTATAAATACTCAACATTTATGTAACCCAATTCAAGTAATCTATTTATAATAAAAATCAGATTCATATTGTCTTCTGTGTTTTTATTATTTCACTAACCCTCGTTGTTCTTCATCTTCACCACACACACCGGTCACCATCTCCAGCACCGATGTGTGTTTCCTCACAGACTCAAACTCGACTTGAATCGAAAAAATTTCAAATAAAGTTTGACTTGTAAAATAGAACGCATCAACTCAAATAATTTAAAATTTATTGACTCGACTCGATCAAACGCTCACCCCTAACAATACCCAAGAAAATCGGAGGTTTAAGCCAAAATCCACCTAGAGCTAGTAAACTATATTCTAAACGAGAAAGTAGACTTTATGCAAATATTTTTCGGTCACGCACATTTTTTCCTCGAAAATGACTAAGCCAACAGCACAGTACAAAAAGGTGAGATTGTTTTCAGAACACTTCTAAGAAGTTACAAGTTATAGAGAGAAAAGCAGACTTACAACAGATGGCCAAGGCACTACAATTAGTCAATCGAATTAGAATAATTTATTTTTAAAAATATGTAACTAAGTCTAATTTTTTGATTTGCATAACCATGTCATTCGAGAAGTGACCAAAATAAGAACAATTCAAAAGTTGAGTTATTACATTAAAATTTTTTACACTTCAATAACCATAATAGGAGTGAGAAGGAAGTTGGGTGATGAATAGTGTAGTTTACCATTATTTTATTCAATAAAAAAAACTATCAACAGCTTTTAATAGAAGGTTACGTGGGAGATTGAAAACGAACTAAAAGTTCGATGACTAGAATGCAAGTTTTAAAAGTTAAATGACTAAAATGAATGTGTCCTAAAATTTTGATGACCATTTATGAGTGTTCCCTTACATTATTGATAAACGTTTTCCATACCTACGTAAAGAGGGTAAAAACGTAAATAAATATCATAAGAACGCTGTTCTCACCTTTTTTCTTCTCCAGGTTTCGAAAATAAGGCGCGAAAAGTTGCTATTACTCCCGCCTATCCCGACCAAACCCTCCCTTTATTTTTTCCTCAATCTCCCACCGACCCAAATCCTCCGCTCCCTCTCTTTTCTGTTTCGTTTCAATCATTTTCTCATCTTCATTCCCTCTCTTTCCCTACCTCCGTTTCCCGACGGCCATGCACTGCCCCCAGCCCCACATCTCTTCTTCATCGCCTTCGGCGGCAACCGCCGTCTCCGTAGCGTTTGACTTGAAACCAGCCAAACGTCGTGGCAGTTACAACTGTGGGAGATGTGGGATGCCCAAGAAAGGCCATGTTTGCCAAGTAATCCCCGCCAGTATCACTACTTCAACTTCCACACCAACCTCAACTCCAGCCGCCGCTACCACCACCGAGACTTCCTCATCTGCAGCCCGTCCTCCTCATCCTCACTCTGCACGTCAGCCATATTCCCATCTTAGACGTGCACTTGATTTTAATGACGTCGATGTCCGCTGTGACTCGCCGGAACTCGATTTAGACGGCCACGATAATCCCTTCCCCGACAGGGATCCGGATAGTGAAATAGTCTCCGGTGGGTTACCGGTAGGGTGTATATGTGAGATTCTGCGGAGGTTGCCGCCGTCGGGGCTGTTGGCAGCTGGGAGTGTGTGTAAAGGGTGGAGGGAAACCACGAAGAGACTGTGGAGGGCGGCGGAGGAGCTGAGGCTTTTGATCCCACCTAAGGCTCAGCTCAGGTTCATCGGATCGGTTTTACAGAAATGCCCGAGCCTTAATAGACTTTCTCTTAAGGTGGAAAGGTTCGGTCAAAACTAATATCGAAAGATCTAAGGTTTTATGGACTGGATCGGTTGATAGCTATGGAGATCAACATAAAAAACGAACTAATCTAGACAGATCTAGGGTTTTATGGACTTGATCGGATATCTGCTATGGAGATCTAATTAAAATCGTGAACATGAAAATCAACAGTAAAATATGGAGGAAATTAATCAAGATTTAGGAAAGCCATGAGAGCTGCAAAATCGTGTTCGATCCGAGCACTGTTTTAACTGTGTTCTTTTGGGCGACATTCTGATAAGATATTTCTCACTAAATTCAATTTGATAATGTACCAGCCTTAGGATTAGCTTATCAACAAAAACCTTGAGATATTTACTCCGTTGGAGAGATTGCCATAGCCGGTAACGTTATAGATTCGACTGTAAGATTTTGGTCAATGCTGATTTTAGACTTCTTTTTTTCTTGGTGGGTTTTTGCAGTGACGTGGATGCAACAATGCTGGCCTGCATTGCGTTTTCTTGCCCTAATCTGGAGTCTATGGAGATTTCTACATCGGATCCAGCTGTCAATAGGATCACTGGGTATAATTTCTAACATTTTGGGTCTTTTTGTAATTTATGATTAGACATGAGAAATGGTATGCCTGGTTGTTCAGTTTTTTTTTTTTCCGATAAAAAAACATAGATTGGTTAATTTGTGAAATTATGCAATACGGAGTCCGGTTTGGCAGCCAACATAAGAGACAACATAAAAGCCGGAGCTTTGGACATGATAAAATTAAGAGTATGCATTTAATCGAGTCAAGTCAATTTTTTTTATATAGTTTTTCGGGTTTATCAGTTTTATTTTATAATTTAAATTTTATTTGAAATTTTTTCAAGTCAAATTGAGTTGAGTTGTTTGAGTTTTTGTTCAAATTTAATTATAAATATTTATAATATTATGGTATTAATTGGTTTCAATTTAAACGGTTTTTTTATAATCGTTTACAATATACATATATATTTCTCCCTATGCAATGTATATATATGTACAAAGTTTAGTGACTCTACTCGAACTTAAAAATTAAACCATTAATTACTAAAAATTTTAAGTTATTTGAATTTCTATTTTTTAAAATTAAACTTTATATGAATTTTTTTAATCGAGTTGAGTTTATAAAATTACAATTCGTGCTAAGTCGAGTCGAAAAATTCAATTTTTTCGTGTGGAGTTTTGCTCACCTTTAGATGAGATAACATAGTTATTATAAACATTAATAGAAACAGTACTAGATAATAAACTTAAGCCGCTTCCTTTTTTTGCAAGTACATCGGCAACTTGTTGCCTTATTTGAAAGTGTGCTCAGTTGAATAAACTTTGTTACTCTTGATTATTGTTTGATTGACCACCCTTTGGTTCTTTATTGTTCTGGATCTGTCACTTCATATGTTAATTTACTTTTGTTCCGTCACTTCATATTTTTAGGCCGTCATGCATAGCGTGTTCTATGCTAAAATTCCTGTTTAAGATGAAACTTGAAAGCCATCCAGTCGTTTTGTACCTATTTTGGATTTCAAACTATTTGCTGGTTCATGTTTTTGATCCTGCTTACGGTTGCATGGTAACTAGGCACAATTTAGCAAAAGCCAGATCAATTGATTCTGATTTGCTCTCTTTAATTTTGTATGTATAGAGATGAATTGGGTCGTTTTGTTGCTGATAAACGTTGTCTAGTGAGCCTTAAGATGGAAGGATGTTCTAATTTAGGGAGCTTTGTGCTGTCTTCATCAAGTCTTTCTACACTTTGGCTCTCTGATCTTTACTCTGTTTCTAAGACGGTAACTTTTTTCCATCAGGTCCTTTTTTTGCTTTAATTTAATTTTTCTGGGACGTTTAAGTGAATGTGTTTTCATTTGCTTCCTTTGTAGGTTCTGAACTGTCCCAACTTGAAGGAGATATCCTTAGAATTTTCTTGCCAAGAAAATGATACAACCGATCTTAATGCCCTGGTTGCTGGTATGGGAAGAAGTTGTCCAAGGTTGCAAAATATACACATTGCATCGGTTCGACTTTCACATGCTGTTGTTCTTTCTCTTACAGCTGCAAACTTAAGGTTTCTTGAATCATTTTAGTGTTAGCATTTCTCTGTTTTGTTTCATGGACTTGTGCATCTGGAGGACAAGCAATTACTGGTTTGATAACAATTGTCTGTTACTCAGGGGCTTGCGGATGCTCTCTCTTGTTCTCGGATCGGAAATCACGGATGCATCTGTTGCTGCTATTGCTTCAAGCTATTCAAGATTAGAATTACTTGATCTGAGTGGGTATGTTTTGCTATAAGCTTTGGCTAATTTATCCATTTGTCTCGGCTGATTCCAAAATGGTTACTTTTACCAATCAATCTTCAGCACCATATATCCTGATGCTTGCCGGTTGGTTTCAGATCTAGTATTACCGACAGTGGCATCGGAATGATATGCAATGTGTTCCCCAACACATTGTCAAGACTCCTCCTTGCTCTTTGTCCGAACATCACTTCAAGTAATCTGAACGTCAAGACTCCTTGCCCTTTGTCCAATTTTAGGTAAATCTATTCATTAATAATTCATTATGTTTCTCTGCATTTCTCAGGTGGAATTCAGTTTGCCACTGCTCAACTACCTCTTCTTGAACTCATGGATTGTGGGATGACCATATGTGATCTCGACTCCCAGAATTCATCTTCTGAACCGGCAAATGCATTGAACAGCAAACTGCACCTTATGTACCAGAAGCTTATCATCAAACACAGCCGATTGCAAAAACTCAGCTTGTGGGGTTGTTCTGGCTTAGACGTGAGACCTTTCAGCCCATAGTCTTGAACATATTGTTAGTATTTTCATAATTTCTGGTCGTGGTTCTCACGTGTGAATCTGAAATGCAGGCTTTATGCTTAAGTTGTCCAGAGCTCAATGACCTTAATCTCAACTCTTGTAAAAACTTGCATCCAGGTATCCTACTTTCTAGCTCGAACATTATCATTTGTTCTGTCAGTTAATCACATTCATGTTTTATTTCATAAACTCTGTTTTGTAGAGAAATTGCTACTTCAGTGCCCGAGTTTACGAAATGTGCATGCTTCAGGATGTAAGGAGGTGTTAATTGGGTCCATTAAAGCCCAGGTAAGTACTACAAAAAGACTTATTTGTAGGGGTGAGCATTAGATCGAATCGAGTTAAAAAATTTGAGCTAACCAGGTTGACTAGTTTTATTTTATAATTTAAATTTTATTTGATTTTTTTTAGTTGAGTTGTTTGAGTTTTTGTTCGAATTTAATTATAAACATTTATCATGATATTATACTAATTAATTCCAATTTAAATAATTTTATATAACCATATACTATATACATATATATTTCATATTTTTTTATGTTTGAAATACATATATCAGGCATAGTTTAAATATTCAACTTGAACTTGAAAATCGATCAACTAATTGTTAAAAATTTCGGGTTACTCGAAGCTCTATTATTTTATTTAAATTTTTTTTAATTGAGTCGAATTTATGAAATTACAATTCAAGTCAATTAGTATCGAGCTTTTTTTTTACGTTGAGTCGAGTTGCGTTTTGCTCTCTCCTTATTTGAGTTTCATTTTACACTCTCATTTAGCCTTATTTGATGGTTACAACACTTTGGGCAGGTGAGTAATAGCTTGGCTTCTGTGGAGAAGCATTTCCCATGTAAGCGAACGGGTGATGGGTCCAAGAGGATTGAAGCACCAAATTGTGCGAGTCAACAGGTATAGTTTTATACCAGAATTTGTTTGGCTGGAGGGAAATTCAACATTATGGTTTGATGTTGATTTTCTTCTTGGTAGAATTCAAGTGATGGAACTCTTCTGGTTATCCAATAACAATAAAAATACCTCTTGCATTCGTTTGATGACATGGCAGTCAAGTAATAAAATAGCTGATGTGGAGTTTTACTGTTTGAAATTGCAGTCGAGTGATGATAAGAAACGGAGGAGGATTGTGGGGCCACAATCATGTAACATAGTTGTGGATTAACTAAGCAAGCTAAAAGCTCAACCCTCCATCTTAATTTTATTATATTCTACATGGTCATGTTTGTTGCCTTAACCGGTAAACAATCTAATACTTTCTGATTCTGGGGTTAAAAACTGAATTACCATTGCTCCGTAATTCTCAAGTTACTTTCTTGTATTTGAACCATTGGAGTTTCTTTCATCAATTTTTAATCTTTCAATAAAAGTGATTCCTATTAAGGCAAGATCACACAATAGGGAATTAGAAATATTATTTGTTATATGAAATCAATCTTAATTTTATTTATAAATTTTGGTTAAATACATAAATTTATTTTGATGTAATTATGTATATGATAATTTAATTTTGATTCAATTATACTTCTAGAACTTTAATATTAATATAATTGTACACATTTACATAAATAAATTAATGTATAATTTTGATATATATATATTGTAGAATCATGTTGTATCTAACCAATTTATCAAATTATCTGGATTTGAATACTTTAAAAATTTATTGTTGACACTTTTATTACAACTTTTATTTATAATATTAGGGTTTAAATTTTATTAAAAGATTTAGTGTTTCATTTTATTAGATCAAATATTAATTCATGTAGTATAATTTTGATAATTATCCATTATTATTATTATTATTATAACTTCTTTTTTAACATTTCTTGCTTAGGGGGAGAGTGGAGGAAAAATATGTTTTTAATGGGTACTAGAATATATTTTTCTATAGTATTTTGTAAAATATGATTTAAATATGTTAATTAAACTTTCCCATTAATATTAAGGATTAATGTTTGATACGCTGTCAGTGTAAAAAAACTTTACACAAGCATGTTTATTTTCAAATCTAAATCTAAAATTTAAAATTTTAATCTTAAAACCCTAAAAATATAACCCTAAATCCTAAATTTTAAACCTTATAACCTAAACTCATAACCTCTAAACCCTAAACCCCTAAATAACCCCACTTGTGGAAAGCTTAGTTTCCCACGCCAGTGTATATGATAACAATTCTAATATTAATGGGTAATTAAATATGATTTTAATGTGTTAATTCATATTAGGGTAAGCTATCCCATTAATCATCAAATTATTAGGTGTGTTCTGTTTTGGTAATTAAACTAAAAATCTTGCAATTGATAATAGTTGAGTTGATGTGTCAGTTTTTTAATGAGTATAATTATGCATTTAGTTCTCAACACGTACAAATTTTATCAATTCAACCCTCCATATTATTAAAATCTATCAATTTGATCATAATTTTAAAATTTTTAAAAATTAAAATAAAACATAAAAAATAAACTGCTACAAATTTTGTAACACCCCAAAATTTTTGGCGTATGATTTCAATTAATGTCAATATTTTTAGAATTAATTGGATCATACGTCCCTAAACTATCACTCTTATTCTAAATTGGTCCCTAACCTTTCAAATGTTCCAGTTTCATCTCTAAACTATAGCTCTCATTTTAAATTAGTCTCCAAACTTTGAATGTTCCAGTTTCATCCCCAAATTATGACCCTCATTCTAAATTGCCCCCAAACTTTTTAAAATTTCCAATTTCATCATCAAATTATCGTTTATGCCACATCATATTATTACATAATACACATAAGTGTTTCATGACAATCAACAGTTTTGTAATGGTTTTATTAATATAATATATGATTAGCATACACTGATAATTTGGGGATGAAATTAAAATGTTCAAAAAGTTTGAGGACTAATTTAGAATGAGAATCATAGTTTGAGGATGAAACTAAAATGCTTAGAAGTTTAAGGACAAATTTAAAATAAAACTCATAATTTGAGGATAAAATTAAAATATTTAAAAATTTAAGGACCAATTTTAAATAAATATCATAGTTTGAGAACTTGTGAAGCAACTAACTCAAAATTTTAATATTATTTTATTATCTAATATAAGTTCCCTTCTTAAACTAGTAAATCATGGTTGAATAGCTAAGGTTTGACATGATGTCATGTCATAAAAAATTGAAAAGACCTAGAAAATTCTAAAAAAACTGATTTTTTAAAATATATTTTATATTTTTTTCATTTTTTTGCGTTTTATGATTATTTTTTACTTTTTAAACAATTTTAATGTTTTTTCTTATTCTTTTTCTATACACGTGCATTCTAATTGGTCCAAATATATTTTTAACTAAAAATATCACTGAATAACAAGTAAAATAGAATAATAATGGCTTAATATTAAAATAAGTGTCTAAATCATCTTATTTTTATCTTTTAGTTCTTAAATTATTTTTTATCCCTTTTAGGTGCCCAGGCTATCCCGTTTTCCCTTTTAGGTACTTAAACTTTTTTGCCTCTTTTACGTGCTCAAACTATCATTTTTGCTTAAAAAATATAATTTGAGCACGTAAAAGAGACAAAAAAGTTTAGACACCTAAAAAAATAGGATTTTTTAACACTTAGTTTGACATTAAGCCAATAATAATAATATAAAGAGTAACTAGAAAAAAAACTGTACATAGACGAAATGAGAATCATGTCATAATACAAGGAGCAACGTGTTGAGCTATTGATTTTGATATAACTTAAAATGTAAAATATTTTTGAACTTAATCTAATTTGCAAAAATAATTCAAAACTCCATAAACTTAAAAAATATGTTTGAAAGTTTTTTCAAATGGGCTTTTGACATGTTTAAATGTTTTAAAGCCAAAACGTCAAAAAATGGCTTTGAGTACCGGTAAGGATGTCCTCGTACCAATACGCGTGGGCCCGTATCGATAATGAAGTATCGCGTACTGATACCCAGTGCAAAAATATTGTAACGACTCTTTCTACTTTAAGCAGGTATCGATACCCAAAGTCGTGTCCCGGTACCTAAGGTTGCAGAACTGCATTTAATGTTAGAATTAAGTTCCAACGGCTCCAAACCATCCCCAACAGTCATAAACGGCTAGTAGCTCATTCCACACTTTAAAAGAAGACTTGAGACACTTGAAAATGGCTAGAGAACACAAACAAGCATCATGATCAAGAGAAATTGTTTTTAAGTCTTATTTCTTCATTTCTCATGTATATAGTGTATAGATAGTGTTTTAATTGTTTTATTCTTTACACTCTTATGAGTTTCAATCTTGTAAACATCCACCTTGTGAGGTTTTATTGTTTACACAAATTTACCTTGTAAAAGGGAGATGTTCTAATTTAGTCTAATGAAAAACTAGAGTGGTTCTATCTTAGCCATTGAAAATATAGGGTTGTAAAGGTTACCCTTTTGGCCTGTAAAAAGAAAGAATTCATAGTAGTGAATCGGGAAATCCTTAGTGGTGTGCTAAAGTAGTGGGTATAAACTTCTTGAGTGATCGAACCACTCTAAAATCATCGTACAATATTACCTTTTTTTAATTTTAACAAGTAATTTTAACCTTCTTAGAAGTATTCGGTTGATTCATTCAAGCTCAACACAATGTTATATTAAAACTTTTATTTTTGATAAAAATAGGTGGAAGTAATCAATTCCAAACTAAGTTCACGGCATGCCATAATTCCAGAGATGACTAATAGTAGTATTTACAAACTATAGCTGCTCCGCTTAGCCTCCTCCTAAGTTTTTTAATCTAATTTTTTTTCTATGTATTATTTCTACCGTCACGACTTTTTTTTGTTTTTTAATCGGTGGTCAGAAATTAGTTTTAGCAATTACCGGGTTTATTATTTTTTTATATTTTTAATAAAAATTTTGCCTTTGTGGCACGCTTTTCCTCTGCCTTTGTGACATGTTTTTTCTTTATTTTTTTGTAGTTTCGCTTCATCTGTCATTTTCGCATGATTTCAGCATACCTTAACGGTCGTTTGGTACTCGTATAGAGATCTTCACGTGGCTAGTTTCTGATTATGATTATGTCGGTAGTCATAGAAAGATAGATTCTCACCTGGTTGATGGTTGTTTGTCGATGTAATCAGTAATGGGTAGCGAAGCCATCTGTCTGATAATTTAGTTCGCTCACCACTCTTTCACCCCGTAATGCGTCTCATTTGGATATAGACAAAGAGATTCTTGAAGGCTTTTGAATTTTGATGGTATGTTAATCTCTACTGAAGTATTTACTTTTTTTGCACTTTTAAGTTTTTGTATGAGATTTTGGTGGACTAGTCCCATTATTTTCCCTTTTGTATGTGTTTTAATTGTGATATTTTCTATTGTTTTTTTAATAAAATCCAGTTGTCATTGTTAAAAAACAAATCATTTACCAAATTAAATTGTCTCGCGACTAAACTCTAGTAATTATTAAAGTGTTAATTGAGATCCATTAATTGGTTGAATAGGTTCGGATCATGACATTTACCTTAAAAATGTAATACCTTTTTATTTAATAAGAATATTAATTAGTTCGAACCAATTAAATAAATTTACTATAATAATTCTATAAAAAAATTACTATAATAATTTACTTTTATGCTAATAGTGTAAATTACTCATGAAACAAACTTGTAATGTGCTGACAATAAATATTATTTATTGGTTAACTACTGGTATTTGACTTATTGACTATTAATTCAGATCAGGTTTTGCAGAGGCATATATGAGAGCGACCCTTTCAACCCGGTTTTCTTAATTTATAACGTCAAGATTTGAACGTATGACATTGCTTAAAAAACATAACGTTTCATCTCACTAGACCTACTTATTGTTGGTGAAGAAAAAAATCACTTCAGTCATGATTAACATTAAATTTTGAGTTTTATCCCGAACAACTCTCTCCTTTCCCTTATAAATAAAAAGTGTAAACCCACCCTCCATTTCCCCGTAGCTTCCTTCCACCATACACACATATCTTCCTTTCCCCCCCCTCGCCACTATGTTGTGCCTAAATCAGCTTACCTAAACAAATGGACATGCATAACATAAATGCCCACATGCTCTTGCTCCCTTCCCATTACCAAAATTAAACCCTATTTTGGAACCTTTCCTTTTACCCCCTCCAATTTCAGTTTCTGATCACCGCTCTCAATAAACATTAAGAAATGAAAAACAAAACAATTTTATAAGTACAAACAGATACATCATAACAAGTGTTTTTATTATATTATTTATTTATTTATTCGAACAAGCAAGTCACTATTAAACAGTAGAGCTACAAAACATAAGCAAGAGTTTTTCTGATCCACAACATACACTAACACCATCCATTATTGTTTTTGCCCATAGCTTTATCTTAACACAAAACCACTCTCTTAATAATACTAATAATAGTAGTAGTAGATGTAATAAAGTCAACCTCTTCAATCCATGTGTTGAAGGTCGAGGTTGCGTTTTATTACCAGCTGCTAATCGCTGCCTTCAGCTTCTGTTCTTGCACTTCTCCATGGCTCTTGGTGCTGGAATTATAACATATCCATTCACATTAAGCTAATTATTATGTGATTAAATAGCTCGTACGACCTGAAATAATTAGAAAAGAAAAAACACTAACCAAGTCCGATTGCTTCTGTTCCTTTCATTATGCGCAACCTCTTGCATGATTCGATAAACATCCTGATTCATTAGGGAAAATAAGGATATGTTGAGAAAATTTATATAGTTTTAGTAGAAGAATTTAGTTTTTTTTTTATGAATAGGGGCGTACTCCCAAGGGACATCACCAACAAGCATCCAGTCGCCATCTTTATCTTCATAGGTTGGAACATATTCAGAGCCATTAAGCAGGTCCATAAGCTTACTCTCGTTCATGAAATCCTTCATTATTCCTTGGGATCCACAATTCCCTTCATTTTTATTCATATTTACGTTAATCGAAATCAATTATCATTATAAAATCAGATTAATCTTGATCTGAGTATTGGTTTTATACATGTACATAATATACGTACCAATAGTGAAGGAACTGAACATTTTGGCAAGGGCATCGGAGAGTTTCTGGTAGCTTTTGTACATCCTCAAGTCCACTTTCCGGAGGTACGGTGCACCATCCAGGCTCACCTTCACAAAGGCGGCCTTATCACCGCTGTCCTTGACGTCGCCGCTGCTCTTTTGGGTCGATAACATGTTCTTTTGGAACGACCGGACTGGTGGCCACCCTACAACTTGAGCCCTAAAATCACAAGTGCATATGCATGTGTTTTAATTAATTAAACTGTTTATATTCACTAAGATGAAAAGATTGAAGTGAAAAATTAATTCTTTGTAATTAATGAAACATTTTTAAGATAAATATATTTTGAAATGAAATTTAACTTTGGTTTTGTGTTTATATATTTTAATTTTCTTGTATTCCTGTCAATATCAAAACATTAGATGGAGCTGTAGTCCTCTATATTGTTATATTTATCATTTAGTATTTATATTATAAGCTTGGAGATTAACATTAATTTACAAGCTTTCAACATTTAAAAGAATTGGAAAATTACATAAAAAAATAGATTTTATAGTAAATTTTCAAGAAATAGAAGGTAAAAATTAAGAGGGAAATAATAGGATACATAGAATATAGATGTCGAGAATTGAATGTATATTATGTAAAGTTTTTTATTTACAATATTGTATATCGACTAAACATCATTTCATAATGAATTAAATGTATTTGTCTAAGTTCATTCACAACACTGTACATGAAGATCCAAAGTTCTTGGGGGGCAAACATCAGTAATTAACACCTTTTCTTTCTCTGGATATTGTGAGCTTAAGTTATGCAATAACCCTATCATCCTATAATTATGCACAGACATATTGCCAATGCAAATATTTATAAAACAAAAGCCATCAGAGGATAGGAAAAAAAAACATGGGGCTGCAACTTACTTGGCAGCAGGTGGTTTAGCAGGATCATTGTGACAAGGGAGAATAGTCTTGTCCTTGTGATCAGTCGGCGAGGAAAGGTTGAGCTTCAAATCAACGGTGTCGGTGTCGGAGAAGCCTCTCTTTCTTACAACATCGCCGCCGCCTTCTCCAGGCAAGCCTAGCCTCAGCTCTGTCTCCTCAAACCCCAGTTTCTCCTTCCCGCAACCTCCTGCTACTTCCATGGCTTCTCTCTCTCTCGAATTGTAGGGTTTTTTTCCTAGGTAGGCTTATGGTTTGGTGGATTCTGAATAATGAAATGGAAAAAGGTTTGCCGTGACTAATACACAGAGGGTTGAAGATTATATTTTATAGAAAGTAAATACAATATGTCACGGGCCATTACCCTCTTCTCAAAAGACATGTCTGATAGGATGTACAGTGCCACCGTATTTATATCTCAAGACCTCCATTTTCCTTTCCGACGTAGATTAATTACCTCGCCTCTTCTCAGGCGTGACATTCACCCCCACTCAACCTCGTGACGCCCTCGTCACGAGCTTCCGCTCTCGTGATGGGCCACCTTGTCACAATTGTCCACCCTGCATACTCCACTCATGGGCGCTTGGCGTGAAATCGAGCAGTCAAAAGATCGCTCTGATACCACTTGTCATGGGGTCATTACCCTCTTCCCAAAAGACATGTCTGATAGGATGTGCAGCGCCACCGTATTTATATCCCAAGACCTCTCTTTTCCTTTCCGATGTGGGATTAATGACCCCGCCTCTTCTCAGGCATGACAAATACAGGGAGTAAAGTAAAAGAGGAAGAGACCAAGAACGATTATGGCGGAAGAGGAGAGTGTTGGGCGCCCTTCCCGATGCATTAATATATACGGAGCGGTGGATTGTCGGTTTCTACTTTTTGCTCAACTCGGTTATGCCACGTGGGCCGTGGCTATACCTCTAAGACCTGGTTACAGTATGGTTGAATTAAAATTAGAGATTTGAATAAATTTTAAAAGTTTGATCAGTTTAATTCGTTAATTTAAATATTTGTAAAAATGTTAATTAGGCGGGGAGGGTACGAAGGGTACTCTTTCCACACTCATCCCGTCAAAAAATTTCAACTTCATCCCCGCTTTACAACCCGCTGAATATGAAATTTAAAACTACCCATACTCCGCAACCCGTAAGACTAAAACCATCTCCGTCACATCACCTACGTGGGTCGTGAGACTCACCTAATTCCCTATTTACTTAGCCCATGACTCATTCATATAATGTATTTATAAATATTAGTTAAATAAATATAAATCAAATTTTGTTATGAAAAAATATGAAATATTTGTTATTCAAACTCCTATCACACATGTAATATTATTCCAACTGTCGTCATTTAAAAAAAATAATAATAGACAAATTAAATTTTGTACAACACAAAAATTTGAACTAAAAAGATACTGAAGTCTATTGTGAATGACAGAAAAATAGTACAAATAACATGTAAAATAGTATTTCAATTGATATAACAAATACACAATATAAAAAGAACTAAAAAGAAAATAACAATGAAAAAACAACCTTTTAAAAAATAAGAATAAATATCAATAGAATCTAGATAACATACAATATTAAGAAAATAAAATTAAAAAAGTAGAAGAATAACATACATATGATGAGGACCGAGGAGAAGAAAATAAACCTTAGAAAGAATGCTTAACGGTAGTCAACGTTAAAGAAGAAACCAATAAACATTAATTATATATATTAAATATTTCAACATAAGTCAATATAAATTATCTTAAATTTAACTTTGATTCAAACTGATATTTAAAAAAAATTATATATTTGATCTGATCAATTTCAATATTAATTATATATAGAGAGAACTTTTCAATAATATCCCAAAACAAGTCAATATCAATTGCCTTAAATTTGACTATAATCTAAACTGATATTATATTATTAATAATATTTATAATGACATGTTATAAGATTTGTTGGGGCGGGTGGGGATAATGTAGGGTGGGTAGGGATAGGACCAGTACAAAAGCATATTCACGCCTTCCCCACCACACACGGCTAATATAATTTTTATTTTCATCCCCGCCCTACAACCCACAAAATGTATAACCATCCCTTCCCAATTGAATGCGAAGTGGGATGGATCCCCGCAAAATCCTCCCTACTGACATCCCTAAATATTTGATAGATATATTATTGTAACAAAGGATTGAGGTGAAACCTCTTAGATTAAGACGAGTTTCTTGAGTTTAGAGAAATTATTCTTTTATCGTTTATAATATCGGTGCCACAACGGTTATTACCACTCCTTTTATAAAGATTTTTTATCCTTAACCATTACAAAAATTATTCAAAGTCTAAATATGCTTTTGAAATAAAACATATTCTCATATATAATTTAAATAATTATTTTTCCTTCACATATATGAAATTAATAGATATGCTTTAAATATCACTTAAATTTAATAATTAGTCAAATTGTATTAAAAATAATTATATAAATAAGAAAATAATATATAGATTTTTCAAATATGCTTAGTAATGTTATTTTTAAAAAATTATTTTTTATAATCTAATTAATATTGATAGATATAAAATATTGACAACTAATAAATATTTCAAACAAGTATTGAATATAATAATGTACTTATATGTCATTTTTGCTTGTTCAAATAATCAAATAACTATCAGCTATCAACTAATTTTGTCACACTTTTATACAATCGGCTGATGCCGTATGTTAATCAAATCAACTAATGCAATTCGATATTAGCTATCAACTAATGTATTCCACTATTCGCTAATTATCAAACAAGACCTATGTAAAAATACTAAAATGTCTATTTCATACCAATACACGAAAATAATTTGATATAAAGATTGTGTAAATTTTAGTTTATATGAGTTTGTTAATATCATGGGTTGGGGTTTATAAGTTTAAATTTAGAAGGTAAGGTTTAGAGTTTAAGGTTCAAGATAAAATATTTTAAAATTTAGATTTAAAATAGATAAATTTACACACCTTATGTATAAAAAAAACTATATATATATATCATATTTTAGATTATATGGTGTACATGAATACAAACCAAAAAAAATGTTCAATGAATTATTTGTGAGTTATCTGTATATTATTCGTTTATTAAATTAGGCGAGTTTAAATAAAAAATTAAATGAACGGGTTTGAATTTAAATATACTTGGTTCATTTATATTTATAAACAAGCTTGTTTAACGATTCTTTTACAGGCTTGTTTATTATTTTTATTTATTTAACATTGATTTTTTGAAGGAAAATTTTAGAACGGGTTGCGTATACCGCTGAACACCACTAACACAATACACTGCTAAATACTATTAATTTTTAATGACTTTTAAATGATTATTAAAAATCTCAAAGGCTCGACATGCAATTAATCATATTCAAAACAAAATTAGAAGAAATTATTTCATGAAGCATTATCACCATCTCATCCATAGTTTTACCCAATTAAATAAAACAACATCATCTTTATTTTTCACATAATATTTTCTTATAAATTAGAATTTACAAATCATCTTCTTTCCCATACTTCATATATTAATTCTAATATATGTTAATGAATAAAATCCTTAAAATAAAAAAATCCCAAAAGCTTAACTTAAGAATCAAACGATACAAAAATAAAATAATTAATTTTAATCTGTTAAAAACCTTAGGATTAATGTATTCATTTGAACTGGGATAAAAAAAAACCCTAAGGTTTTCCCTCTATGACTATAACAAGCCTTTTCTGACATCGATTCCTGAACTTGATTCCTATTTCATAGTTATGAATTCAAGAAGAACCATGCCGAATGGATCATAACAGTGAATCCTAAGTTAGTTCCTGGGCTATTGATGTCTACTATTTAAAGCATCATCTGTAGACACTTCGATTAACAAACGATCAAGTATTTGAACAACTTCTTTTAGATTGTTATTTAAAAAAATTCTTCTAATTTTTAATAACAAAAAATAATAAAGAAAATGTGTTTGGTTGCAAAATTTAAAAATGATTTTTAAAAAATAAAAACAAAAATGAGTGCAATTTAAAAAAAATAAAAAAATATTTTCACTATTTTCAATAAAAATGTTTTAGAAAAGTGGAGAAGATAAAAATAATTTTTTTTAAATTTTAACTCTATTTAACCCGAGTTCGAATCTTTCTAATGTCAATTTTAAAACTTTGCTTCATTTAATCATATTTTATTTTTATTATAATAACATTTTTTAATAATTATATTTTAATTTAATTATTTAATGATTAACAATTTGTTTATTTTTATTTTGAAAAACTTGATAACAAACACATTTTCTTCATCATTTTTTATTTTCCAATAAAATAAAAATAAAAATGACTTATATTCTTTGAAACCAATCGCGTCTTAAATTTTTAAACTCTAAATTATATATCTAACTCCTTTAACAGAAAGTATTGTATAATTTAAATATTACACTTGTATATTAAATAATTTTTTCTCTCCCAAAAAATAATTGATTCGTTTTAATAGTTTTCCTCTTTGTGCGGCTGATGGCCTTTCCCATTTTAACAAAGGAAGTATAGACCCGCCCCCACCATCCCTTCTTAACTTACCTTTCCATTCTTGATAGGCTTAAATATATATTTAGTATATGAACAACTTCTTCTAGATTGTTATTTAAATATTTTTTCTTCTATTTGAATTAGACACTTTCTCGACTATATAAAGAATTTTTCTTCTCAAGTTGGTACCTAAACTTTAATTCTATCCATTATTTTAATATTTTTATTAATATTTTTAGTTTCAAAATTTATACATTCAATCGATTTGATTCTAATTCGAAACAATTCAATAAAGTTAATCGTTTATATTTAAAAATTCCATAAATTTAATCATTTTTTGTGATATTGTCAAACCAAACGAATCTATCGTATAAAAAAGTTGGATAACTGAATTCTACCATAACTCAACACGTTACTTTTAAACTTTTATTGTACCAAGAAAGTAATATAAAATTTATAGGAGAGAAAAAATAATTTAAGTGAATAACAAAGAGTAAATTGATAGAATTTTTAAATATAGAGTTAAATTTATTAAATTGTTTAGGACCAAATTGATAGAATGTATAAGCTTTAGTACTAACTTGGGAGAATGTGCCTAGTTCAGGTAATAATTTGGGAGAGTTAAAATCTTAAACATTTATTTACCATCATTCAACGGTTCAAAATGTATAAAAGTAATTGAGTTTTACATATGTAACTGAATCCTAACCCATATAGGATTATTCATCAAATTAAGGTTATGTTTGGTAAACAACTTTTTGAGTCAAAATTAGATGTTTAAATTATTTTTTGAGGTTTGACCGGTCAAATTTGTTAATTAGTATGTTTGGTAAACAAATGATTATAATAGCGGATTTGGGTGAAATCTCTCGAATTGAATAAACTTCTTTTAAGAGTTTTTTGGTTTAGCGGATTGGATATAAGAGTTGTAAAGACTCTTTTATCCTTAACAATTACAAAAAAAATCTAAATAACCTAAATTTGAATAACTAATAAAATTAAAAGATAATTTCATAAATAAGAAACTAATATCTGAATATATATATATATTTAATAATTAATTAAATTATATAAAAATATAATTTGATAAACAATAAATTAATACATACATCTAAATTTAATAATTAATAAAATTATATTAAAATTATAATTTCACAAATATATATATATATACATCCTTCAAATATACTTAATAATGTTATATTAAAAATATTAATTTTCATAATCTAATTGATATTAATAGATACAAAATATTGACAACTAATAAATTATTCAAACAATTGTTGAACATAATCATATCTTTATACGTCGTTTTGTTTGTTTAAATAATCAAACAACTGCCCGCTATTAATTAATTGTATAAATATTTTTATACAATCAACTAATACAATCCTCTAATCAAATCAACTAATATAATTTACTATCAATTATCAGTTAATGTAATCCGCTATAAATTATGCGTTGATTGTCAGAACTCAGAACAATAACTAAGTATTTTTCAACTATAATAAGTAGACAAAAGGATTCATTTAATCTGATATCCTTACATACACAAAGCACTGGAGTGAGAATTAAAAGTGTTTTAAATAGAAAAATGGGAAAATAAAGCATTTCGTTAGGCGGCTGTTGCTTTAAGACTCGTGCGTGCTTTCATTTAGACTGTCTTGGAAAAAGGAGAAAACAATTAATACCTCATTTTAAGCTCAATCCTTTCCCATCCCCAACGTTAATGCCAAGTGGTATTAGCATATGATCATCTCGGTTTACACTTTACAGACATATTTAATTTTTTATAGCAGATAAAATTCGAATGATGTGGTTATTATTGTAATATATAAAAAGAATGTGACTTTAAATATATTTAAATATGTATTATTATCTGATTTATATACGAAGAGAAATTTAGATAGTTTAAACATTGTCTAAAAATATAAAGATTCATTGAACAAAAAATTATAAAATATTTCATTATTGAAATATGTTACTTCATTTTTTAATGAAGAAGAAGAAATAGAGGTTGTTCAAGTATCAAAACTCAAAACTAGGGTTTTTGATTTTTACAATTTATGAAAATAACATTTCAGAATTTATGATTATTCCTTTTAATAATGCTAACTCAAATGCATTCGATGTTAAAAATAGGTAGCGTATTGGTAAGTATTAGAGGTTAAGAAGACCAATATTAACATACATTTTTTGAATTACAGAGGATCTTTATCTATCGTTGAACGATTTAAATAAAAATTAATTTTATCGAACTAAATAGAATTAACATAACAATAAAATTCTTCTATTAAATATTTAATATTATTATATTTTTTAATGTTTCAAATTCAAGACATTAATTAAATTGAAATATCCTGTACCAATTGACTAGTATTTTTTATATCAATATAATTACTTATTGAGGTTGGAATTTATTGTTGAGTTGAATGCGTAAAATGTTGGCCTACACAAATTGAACAAGTTCCAAACAGAACAAGTTTTTTTTTAAATATTATTATTAATTTTGGTCTCGGCGATTGGTTGAGAAAGTGGGACCCCCGGTGTAAGAACCGTGCAATGTGATTAGATTCATTGTAGGGGGAAATCTTAAGAGGGACCCACAGAGTGGCCATGTGAACTTGTTTGCTTATGATTGTGTTGTGTGTCGCCTATGTCTCAAACCTATCCCATGTGCGCCGCTGCAGGGTATCCCCACTTCCCACTCCCCCAACTCCATTTCCCTTTTAATTCTTTAGTGCTATTCTTTTCACTATACCCTTAATAGGTAATACGTATGTCCTAATTTAGTAGCTTCATTCTCTATTTGAGTCTTGAATCATGCTCCTTTTCCTTTTTAAGTATTTACTTTTTATTTTAATACTTAAATCATTATTTTTTGCGTTTTATCTAAATATTATTTTTAAAAATTACGTACTTAAATAATACTATTTGCAGTTTAATTTTCGAAGGCACGTTTGATTAGGTGTGCTTTTTTTTTTCTTCTACGCGACAAATTGAAACATTAACACTTTGTGTAAAACATGTCTTTCCCTCCTCCGATTTCAATCAAGGTCAACCGTTTTTGGTGTTAGGGTTTTTTTTTACCAGTCAAGTTTAAAAAGTTACATTATGGTCAAGTTTGCATCTTGCTAAAGGCTCATTCAGTCAATCGTCAGATTTTATATCAGACATATGTTAGACAAGACTAGACATATCACATATGCTTTGAGCCCGTGTTTGTTGGGTATAAGAGAGCGGGGAATTGAGGTTTTTGAGTTCTGTCAATACTTCACATCTGTCATGGAAAGGAGTCATACCTTTGATAATGCATTGTCGGATTCATAAACAACGTATAGTCTCAGATTTATGGAGAACCCAACACCTCAACCCGTCTAACCAATGTGAGTGTATGTGTCATGGGACTTACATACGATGTCCAAATTGTCACTGCACCACTGATGCATGTTTTCTAAGCAGACTGCTTGATCGTCGAGGTTAATGTTACAATTTCTTTTTCTATGTGTTTTAACTTATGCTACTTTCTATTTTCTCAGCGTATATTTGTGTTTGTCATTTGTATTAATGTTTTTAAATTTGTCAATGTCGTAATTGTGTCGACCGTAATAGTATAATACTAGTAGCCTCTACAATAATGTATATTAGTGTTTTCTTCAATGTGTATCGATGTCGGTAGTTGGAGAGTTAAAAACAAATTAACTTGTTTGTAACGAAACCTTGTTAGATTAACGACTCACAACATTAGTGTGATGGAACCTGAGTGCTTAAGCAAGATATAGATCTATTAGTGACTATAATGAATCTTTTAAAACTTGACTGGTAAAAAAGTAAAACCCAAAACCAAAAAATGCTAACCTTAATTGAAAAAGGAAGAAGGAAAATGTGTGTTTTACAAAAACGCGCCATAGTTTTGATTTGCACATAGGCAAAAGGGCCAGGTCAAACTCTCTAAAGCGCAAATGACATGACACATCTTTGCTCCAAAAAAAATGTCATATCGAAAAATACACGACAAAGAGTGTTATTTAAGTAAATAACTTTTAGGTTATATTTGGATAAAACACCTATTTTTGTATATGTTCATCCTTTCCCTTCTCACTAAACAACCCTAACCTTTAAATGATATTTGGATAAAACATCTCTTTTAAAATCTCCTTAAATCCTCTCTCAAAACATGAGAGTTTGAGTTTAAATTCTCTCCCAAAACATAGAGTCTGAGTTTAAATTCTAACCATTCATCTTCGTCTCAAAATAGTTAAAAATACCAAAAAATAAAAAAAATCTAAATATTTTCCAAATTAAAAAAAAATGCATGGATGATTGAGGTACTAAAATTAAGATTATGGTGTGAAAATTTGGCAGTTGGTTTCCCTACAAAGAATCAGAGGTAGTAGGGTCAAAATAGTCACTCACCCCTTTCTCATTATTTTTAAAGATCATCATTATAACCCAATGATAGTTTCCATTAGAAAACAAAATTATTTGGTGCTCCATAAAATAATGGGCGGTGGTTATACATGCTCACTGAGATTTATGAAAATAAAATAGCAATAGTTTATAGGTCAAATGATCCAGACATCGAGGGTCCAGCTGGAAAGAAAACCAAACACTAAAATGGTAACAAAATTAATTCATGCAAGTTCCAAATAAATGCTTAAACCACCATAAATTATAAGAGTGCTCAAATTATTTTTTTAAATTTATAAGATTTTTAAAAATAGTTAAATTATAAAATATAAATGGTTAATGGATAATTTTATTAATTTTAAAATTAACCTATCTTAAAAAGTAATTAAATTAAAAACACTAATTGTAACCGGTGAAATTTAATTTCTTTAATTTTAAAATTAGTAATGTCTTAAAATATAATTAATTTAGAATTTTGGAAGGGTCATGATTTAATTTTTAACTTTTTTACAAGTTTTAGGTATTTAAAATAGAACCAAACTGTTGGGATGAATTATGTCCCCTTACACCCGTACAATATTTTGCCACGGGCCTCAAACATCTAATTCATAAGTTATTGTATTATGTACATTTAAATTTATGATTTTTAAGATATTGTTACAATTGATAATGTCAACTAAATTAAGATTTAGTCCACTATCGACATGGGCGAAATCACCTTTATTTTGGGGTATCAGTTAACACTCAAAATATTGCAAAAAATTATATATATATATATATATATACATTATAAAAATAATCCCACTTTAAAAAATATTGAGCTCTTAAAAGAAATTTGACACTAACATTTTGTCACTACCAACTTAAAAAAATCAATAAAATTACTTTTTAATTTCTAGCATCACAATTTATTTTTTAATAGCTTAAATGTGATTACAATATAGCGTTTGTTCATATATATTTTTAACCTTTTGATAAAGCACATACTTTATAAACAAAATGATTGAACACATGTCTCATAGAATAAATATTATTCGTTTTTTTCACTAGACCAACTTGTTGAGTTCACAATCTAAATTTTCTGACTTTACTGCTACCATTACTCTATTATATTAGTTTTATAAAATGAAATTTTCCCTTAATTTTTCCATATATTCTCCAAATCCTTAACTTTCCGAATTACATAATCATTGAGGATAAAAAGGTAAAATCAAAGTTTAATAGGTTGTCAAAGTTTATCTTTGAACGCAATATTTCAGCGCCTACCCATTACCCATATATAGATTAATAGATCGCGAAAAAATTACTTATTAAATTTGATCTGATAAACTAAAAAAAATAACTTGTACGTATGGTAATTTTTTTTTTTTTTTTTTTTGCATTGTACCTATATAATGCGGTCGGGTACATGGACCAAGCCCTAAAGTTTATGTTTAATAAATAAAGGTAATATTGACCAAGTCTTCATTCAATTGAACTTGGGGTCATAATATTGTTCATGAACGGTCGTTTTCGTTGTTGTTTGTAAGTCCAAGTTATGAGATGCAGCACAATTAAGGTTTCAATAAACATTTAATGTTTAAACAACAATTAATTTGTTTAGTGAAATGAGACACTGGATCTCTTACATTGAGTCAGAGTTTGAGCCTTGATGTTATGAATAAAAGAAAAAAAAATTGTAGAACAGGTGACACACCGCTATACACCACTAACGCTATACACATTAAATTTTTGATAACTTTTAAATAAATATTATTAAAATCTTATAGACTCAACATGCAATTAATCATTTCTTCATAATATACTTTTTATTTCTTAATCCAAAATATTATAAACTATTCTCTATCTCACAAACCCTAAACACTACATCCAAATTCAAATACGAAGAACTCTCTAGCAATGCAAATGTGTATTCTCGAAGTTTCACTCCTCGATTATTAACGAGGAAAAATGTGCATTGAGATGCTCAGTTTCGTATGCTTACCGGCTATTGCCTTGAATAATTATTTGGGGAATCTGAAAAATATATATTTTTATCTAACAAATATGATTTTTATAGAGTAAAAATTATATAAGAAATATATTATCATATGTCTTATTAAAATTTTTTAATAAACTTATGATAGGATAAAAGAGTACACTATGATAATATGAAGATGACAAGACACCACACCAAATTACAAAAGAACGAAACACCAGAATAAAAAAACCCACCAAACTACTCATCGCTTACTCAATACAGACCACTAGTAGCCACACAAAGCAACCCAAACCAAACACTCGCACCTTATCATCCATCCTTTGTTATCACCAGAACAAGGAACGAGATAAAATAATGCATCAATATTTACCAAACTTCACAGTAATCCTCTACTCATCTCACAATTATAAAAGTTACCTAAAAACATGACTCTCTGTCTATGTCTCTTTTCACCAAATAATATGACATGTGATGTTGCACAATTATCTCACTCAATGAGTATACCACCCCATACAACTAAATATAAATCATCCGAACACCAAATTTTTTTTACCATTTGAAACGTGATCAACTCAAATTTTAACTTTCGAAGAAAAATCATAAAACACGAAACCGTCTCACCAAATCTTATACAAAATTTTATTTTCCGCCAAATCCAAACCACATGTGTTCTATATTCTCTACTATAACCAGATTTTTTTAATTAAATTTTTGACAGTGTCTAACAATGTTATATAGTGAAGCGAGGTTGAACAAAATAAATAATTATCAAAACCGCTCCATCGCGAAATTACTTCAATATTGTACATGGATTTTTTATTTTCCAAAATAATTTATATACTTTTTTTATTTTTTAATCTATAGCAAAAGTAACAGAAGAAATGAAGTCGTTATGTAAGCATGCCAACTTTATTATTCATTTATTTTTATTAAAATAATAAAACTCTGATGGTCTGCTTACCTACTTTAACAAATTTCCATGGCATGTCATGCATGCAGAGCTGGGCGGAAGGGGGTTTCACCGATTTTTAATTTTTTAATTAAAAAAAAATCTATAGTGAAGTCGTATGTAAGCTTACCAACTTTACTTTTTACTGTAGTAATTGCTATAAATGGAAAAACAAAAACGCATGTACAATAGTTTGCAAAAAAAAAAAGCTTAAGTGCAATATATGTGGGAAGAAATCCGCTTCATATCAAAATATATCTTACCCCACATTCACTTTTCTAGAAAAAAAAAATTTATTCTATCCAAATTGAATCGATTCAAAACCTATCATACAGTTCAAATTTTTGGGCGGTCAATAAAGATGATCCCAAGAGAATTTGCACCGTCCGATATCCTGTCTCACCTTTAGGTTGCAAAAATGGGCCACTCGTTTTAAATTCTTCTAGATAAGAGCTACTGAAAGTACAAGTTTGGGCCTTATAATGCCCCACTTATTAAATCTATACTGTTCTTAACAATAGGATCGGGCCCACTCACGACATCCATAAATCACGCATTCCCGTGTGCTTAAAACAAAGGTCTTTTCTCCCCCTATTGTTACAGGTCAATATTCGAGTGGAGTTAAAAAAAAATTTAGTCAAATCAAGTTGAGTTATTCAAGTTTTTGTGCAAATTTAATTATAAATAATTATAATATTATGATACTATTTGATTCTAATTTAAATGACTTTCTATAATCATATATGATATACAAATATATATTTCTTCATATTGTTTTCGTATGTGATATATGATAAAGTTGAGAGACTTAACTTAAACTTGAAAATTGATCTACTAATTACTACTTTTTTAGTTATTCAGATCTTATTTTACAACACAAACTTTAATTGAATCAAATTTAATATGGAAAATTAAGAACAGGAATGAATCAAACTGAATTAAAATTGACGTTTCAAATAATTAAAAAAAAACTCGTTCGATGATATGTATAAAATGTTATTTTAAATGTAAAAAACGATTCACTTATTATATACTTACAAATTATAAAATTATTAAAATAAAACGTTACTAGAATAAAAAATCGTTTTTAGATTTTCTAAAGAAAAGTTATATAAAATTTAAACTTAATTTTCATAACATAATAATATATCTTAATACTATTAATTTATTATTATCACTAAATATAACGGTATCATTTTATAACATGATATCAACTTTTTTTTATATAAAAACCCATAATTTTATTAAAAAAATGAAATATCCTAGAATACGATGAGAAATTACAAAATAAAATTAAACTAAACATTAAATTTAAATATTTTCCTATAACAATCGGAAAAAAACTTGAGAATTCACTTCTAAACGTTTTTAACTTTTTACATCATATCTATACTAAACACTTCAAAATAATATTTCCTCAAATTACTTTTTACGTACTTTCTATTAACATGCATGCGTGTGTTCATACATACTATTTTTTTCTACAGCAGCAACAATGCTATTACAAAAGTTACGAACATGTTTAACTTACGGTTTTATTCTATTATTTTATTTGAAAGAAAAATAACACCCTATAAACTAAAAGGTTTTCTTCATTAATATGATATGTTGATGTTTTGTTTTTAAGACATATTTACTTATATTGGGCCGAACTAAAGTCTACTATATTTAATATTGGTCTTTTAACATAGATTTGAAGCATCGCTTTCAAGCAACACGGGTGGGCCTTTACTATCTGCGTCAACAATTATACACCACACGTGTGTTGAGATGATATGATTTTGAACTTCAACGCAAATACGCAATATTAAAAAAAAAAGCCATTAGTTTTATTAACGAGAAAATACCTAAAATTACAATAAGGGTTAAATTAAATATAAAATTTGAACATTCTCCTAAAACTAGCCACTTTAGATCAGACATGAACCATACATGAAAAGGTTATAAACTCATCTAAATACTCAATCGAAAAATAGATACGAAACTTGACTGCATTAGCAAAACGAACCACAAAAGGGGATGAAGTTTTTGATAGACTACCGAGAAAACACAAATCAGAGCCGAGTACCGTGAGAAACTCTTCACAAGTGCAAACCGCATATCCAAATTTAAACCGATGTCTAGGGCAGGAAAGATCAACAGAGTTACAAATAAGTGTCATCTTGATCAGTCGTAACGTCGTCAAATTCAACCCTGATAAAAACATAAAATAAAGAACGGTCAATAGACAGCTATAAACGTGCCACAAAGGCAAAAAAACCGTGTCACAAAAATATAATTATTTTATTAAAAAAAAAAAAATTCGGCGGTCGACAACCGGCAAAAAGACCAATGTCGTCGCCGACTACAAAACAAAACTTAAAGCGCTTGGGGAAAAAATTGCCGAACGGCTATAAAAAGATTAGGGAAAAGATGTAAAGCGGCTAGGGCTTTCACACGCAATATTCATATTTATATGACATGATTTGTGAAAATTTTGATTCTTTTTTAAATTATGTGTATAAAGTGGTAAAATTATTGCAATAGAGAGTACATTTATTAATATAATTTGATACGTTTTATTTTAGTTTCTAATAAAAAACTATGTTGATATTAAGTAATTCTAGATATAATTGAGTGGTGTTAATTAGATTATAATACATTAAGGCATTAACTTTTATTAAAATTTTTACTTATGCAACTAGTGTTGTAGAAACCAGATTGGATCCATCGGTTAGACCGAGAACTAATAAGACCGGCGGTTCGGTGACCGTACTTGAACCGTTTTACTGTTGGACCGCTTGAAGTCCGGAACTGAAATTGATCGAAATGTTTTCATGTGCATCTTTGATGGGTATAGCTTTGTAGATATGCTTTGATATGGTAGTCTAAAGAAACTGTCTCGGTACATTGGCACCGTCAAACACAGCAACCCCATTAATCAACGGTTCAACGGTGCTGTTGAGTAAGCTTTCCATTTCCATCTGACCTGTTCTTGACCAGGCATACGTAGATAGGAATAAACCTATAAAATTTTAGTGGATAAACTTATAAAAAATTAGAGAGAAGAAAATAGATTTTTAATAAAAAATATAATTTTTTAAATTATATACAAATTTTAAATTTTCAAGAGACGGCCGCCTCTTTCAACCCCTCCATACATCCATGTTTTTGACCATATATATATATAGTGTTGGAACAACACTAGGAGTTGGGTCAAAATTTTCCGTCTTGTTATAAGTGAAATAAATAATTATTTGATACACAGTAAGTGAAAACTTTAGTTTCTACAAGCGCTTTAATTTTAGAGTTTAGGGAGTCAATTTAAGGTATAGAGTTTAGACATTTAGGTTTAACAGTTTAGTATTTAGGGATTGTGAATAAAATTTAGGGTTTATGGTTAGAATTTGGGGTTTATAGTTTAAAATCTAAATCCTAAACATGTTACACTAAAAACTAAACCCCTAACCTCTAAACCTTAAATCCTAATCCCAACCCCTAAATTCTAAACATTATTCATATACCTAAACCCATAACCCCTACACCCTAAACTAAGTCCCTAAACCCTAAAACTAAGGCACTTGTGGAAACTAAAAGTTTCCACCGCCGGTGTATTGATAAAAAAAGGGTAATTAGTCCATGCACAAGCGCTTGTGGAAACTACTCCGTTTAAGGCTTAGGGGGTTTAAGTGTAGTATTTTTGAATTTAAGGGCTTTTGATAGAATTTTGGGTTTAGGGATAAAATTTAGGGTTTATAGGTTAAAACCTAAACCCCTAACCATATTACCCTAAAACCTAAACCATAACTCTAACTCCTAAATTTTATCCCTATATCTTAAATTCTAATCATGAACCCTAAATTCTAAACATTCACACTAAAATCCATAAACTTTAAACCTTAAACTAAAACCTTAAACCTTAAAATTAAGGTACTTGTATAAATAAAAAATTTCTATAACATATGTATGGGATAATAATCTAAAAAGTAATACTAAAAGTTTTTTTTAAGAAAAGAAAAACTAGCAAGATTAATTGTTAATTTAAAAATGGTCACGTCATTAAGAATTGTTGTTTGCTTGGAAAATGTCAGGTTATATTATATACAAATAAAAACCAGAAGACTTAAGGAACATCTAAATCAAGAACTTGGACATGAGAAAATAATGGTAATGCTACGGCAGCCAAAGTACGATCATATGCTGTGCATGTTGGGAAGTTGGGAGGAATCAGAAAAAGCGCGAAGTCTGAAATCCAAAGTAACTAAACAATGGAACTAGACATGACATGACTAGAGGTGCCATTGTTCTACATCACACATATTCCACATGTCATGTACAACTTAATATAGTTAGTGACCATCAAATATCAATTAAAAGAATGGTCCATTGCTCTCTAAACCCACATGTAATTGTTTTCCCTTGTATGTCCAACCACATCTAGGACCCTTTTTCACATGGGCTGTTTCTTTTTGATCTATGAGTAGAGTCAAATAAAAAAAAAGTAAATTAGTTAAATTGATGAGTTTAATTTTATAATTTAATTTTTTTATTTTTTAGCCGAGTCAAGTTATTTGAGTTTAGTTTAAATTTTAATTGTAAAACATTTATAATGTTAAGATACTAATTGCTTCTAATTTAAACGATTTTCTATAATAATATGATATACATATAAATTTTCATATGCAATATACATATATAAGACAAATTTGAGGGACTCGACTCGAATTTAAAAACCGATCCACTAGTTAGTGAAATTTCAAGTTATTCGAATTTTCATTTTATAACTCAAACTTTTTTCAAAAAAAATTTCAAGTCGAGTTTATAAAATTATGATTCAAGTTAAATCGAGTCAAGTTTTTTTCGAGTCGATTTTTTTTTGCATCTAATCAAATAAAAAAGACTTAAATGAAAAATAAGTGCCCAAAGTATACCATTTTTAAACTTTAGGTGCATAAAGTATTTGGGGATTCACACATCCCCACCGCTGTCGTCGCCGGCCCCACCATTTCTGTCGTCGGACCCATCCGGCTATTTCCCCCAACTCGCCATCGTTGGAAACCAGCGAACGGTGTGCAAATCGAACGGTTATTTCACGTTCGATTCACACATCGTTCGTTGGTTTCCGGCGACGAGGGGTGAGAGGAAATAGTCGACTGGGTTCGGCGACCGAAAGGGTAGGGCCGGCGACGGCGGCAGTAGTGGGGATTTTTAGGGATTTAGGGACTATTTTAGAAAATTTTATAATTTCAAAAAAAAATTGTAAAAATTTAAATTATTAAACAAAAAATAATTTAAAAAATTAAAAATGACACATGTCAATTTTGTATTGGTTAATAGTTTTTTTTAACTTTTTTAACAGTCGGGCACATAAAATTCTAACTTTTGAAACTTTAGGCACTTATTTTTACAAAAACATACTTTAGGCACTTAAAGTTCAAAAATAGTATACTTTAGGAACTTATTTTTCATTTAAGCCAATAAAAAAGTTTAATTATTTCAAATCGAGTTTTGTTCATCCTTTCCATCCCTTGTATTGTATGTGGCTATTGGATTAAAGTTTTATAACCCTAATTTCGACCGTCCATTTGGTCCATCGTCCGGCTGTCCACACTTGTCGTCTTCAATACCATCGGCTATGTTTGTCTCTCCTTTGTCCTCTTCAATCAAGACACCTGAACTCCATGGCCTCCCCCACATTGTGACAGTCAAGGCACCCCTGTCTAGGGGTGATAACAAGCGGAAAACAATATTATTGAGCTCGGCTCGGGCTCGAGGCTCGTCGAGTTCAAGATTTTAGGCTCGAGCTCGGCTCGAAAACAATATTATTGGGCTCGGCTCAGGCTCGAAGCTCGTCGGGCTCGACTCGGCTCGAAATGGACAATATTATAGTTTTTTTATAAAGGATTGGGCCTTGTTAAAAGCTCATTTCATAACCAACACTGAAACAAAATTCAATATAGAGAAAGGAAAAAAGAGTGCCCAAAAATTAGATATATTCTTACAATACAAACACATAATCAAAGAGAATACAAAATCAAACAACCAAGGAAAATGCCCAATTTATTTTAGTTAATTTGCTTTTAGTGAATTCCCCCTAATTTATTTTATTGCTTTTCTTTTGCTAAACAGATTACTTTTAGTGCATATATATATAATTCAAGCATTTTCACGAGCTTTTCGAGCCGAGCACGATTCGAGCTTTGACCGAACCGAGCTCGAGTAGCTTGCTAGCTGGTCAGGCTCATTATCACCCCTAGCCCTATCAGTTGTTGCCTTGAACCCAAGTCCAAGGCACGGCCTTCGATCCACGTGTCATATGGAGGGAGGTTCATTGAGGAAAAATTATTAGATGAATCCAACTTATCTCATCATATGTGGTCCAAGTTAATAAGGCTCACCATTTCTTTTTTTAAGGTGAAATTTTCACTTCTTTCTTACATATAAATAAGAAGTGGATAATTATTTTGAAGTTACTTTGAGATAAATGAATCTTATTAATTGAAATCATGAATAACATGATAAGTCGAGTTCATCTAATAATTTCTTGTCATTGACGAACGGTATTTTTCATAAAAAAGAGAAGAAATTTACTATTATAATAGGTTAGAGCGGTATATGAAGCACGCCAAGTTCAAATATCAACTGAACTTGTTTTTCTTTTAGGCCCAACCAAACCACGCTTAGACCCAAAGCGTAGTTTTTAACTCCAGGGTGCCCCATGTAAATGAAATATTGAGAATGCAATATTAACTTGATTTTTTTTTATTAATATTAACTTAATTTTAAATAAATAAAAAGAATGAAATAAATATTATTTTATTTTGAATATGTATTATTTTTATTTTATTTTTATTTACTTTAATATTTTAAATTTAGATTTGTACTACGTTAAGATAACTTATAGTAATAAAAAGTGATATAATACAATTAAAATTAATATATTCGGAAGTATATGTTGAATATTTTATGTATTCAAATAATTAATTTCTAATTAATAATTGACTAATCAATAATTAGAATTAATATGTAAAAATTACATATTATGATTATGATGCCAAATCACGTTTAATTAACTTTTTTCTCTATACCGGTTAAAAAATAAGAAAATATTTCAAACAAAATAAAAATGTAATAGAAAAATAATAAAATAAAGTAAATAAAGTCCTTGTCTTTATCCACCCACAAAAAGAAATTAAACTATTAAGAAAACACCGACAACCACAAATCAAAGTCGAACATCGTAAGAAAACTATCCAAACACAAATTTACCATAAAAATAACGAAAACGTATTATAAAATAGAAGCGTGTCACAAAGAAGATAAAAAGGCATGCCACAAGACAAAGAAATACTAAAAGAAAACTAAAAACATAAGAGAAAATAAAACTGAAATTAAAAAAATGAATATCAATTGTTGATTACCAACACTAAGACTGGCGTAGGAGCCGCGCACGTAGGATTTTGAGATTAGGAGGAAAAAAAAAAAGGAGCGGCACAATTACATTTAAAATAACATTTTTGAAATCACATATTGGCAATTTAAAATATCAAAAACACAAGTCTTAAAATTTTCAATGTATCAAATACACATAAAAAACAATACCGATACCACAGATCCTGTTTAACTAAATTTTATATCGAATTTATTTCAGTTTCAACACTTAACATTTCACAATCAGCTTTCCTCTGAAAAAGCATGTTACAATAACACTACCAGTATAAATATTTATTTATTTATTTAAATATACTCATCTCCTCTTGCAGGTCCCACAATCCACTAAACCAAAAATCAACAAAAGAAGAAGTGCTTTCCATCATTGTCCACTGTCTCGCCCACCGTCTCATACAACTACAAACAAAAAAACAAGAGCATATATTATCCTTTGAAAATTCCTTCCCCTTTACTTGACTACTTTGCCAAGACATCAAGCGCCTGCTTGAATTTCTTTTATATGCATTTGACATCAAAACCCTGTTTTCAAAATCAAAGCACCCCAAAAAGAGAGCTGGAAAGAAGGGCCAAAAAAGCTATGGCATCTGACTTCGATACCAATTTGATGACAGCAAACAACTTATTCCCATGTGGGGGACCCCAGGAATACGGGATGCATACCTTTTTTCTGTTCTTTTTGTTTTGCTTTGTTTCTCAGGTGAGGAGTCTATGAAGGAGGGCTTGTGTCTGGCTTAACAACCGAGGAGGTGTCCGGAGGTTGTGTGTGGTAAATTGCGGTGGCTAGTGAGATTGGCATGATGCAAAGGGCCTTTGATTGAAGGAATTGCATGGCGGCTCCGACGTTTTCTTCCATCAGCTTAGCTACTTGTCGCTCTGTGCCATCGTTTGACCATTTCTCCCAGGCCGGTTGGCTTCTTCCACCTTCACCACTTTCATCCTGCTGATGCAAAAAGGAATGCTCAATTGCCTTGAATGAGAATACCTAATCCGTAAAAAATTGTCCTACATTACATTTGCACGAATGAGTATTTATTTATTACCTCAACTAATGATGGTGGGATGTCCGTTACGAGTGGTGCCACTGCACCAGCTGCGCCCAACCTACTCATGCTCAAGACCTGTTTAATAAATAATCACATAAGGTCATTCGTCTTTATTTTGTTAAATGATTTTACAAGCTCTTAAGCAAACATAATAGACCCTACACATTAAGTGGGAGACTACCAGAAATGATTTTATGTCATTGTCACCCTTTGAACTTGTAAATTTTCTGATATAATAGCATGAACCTCAACTTTTTTCAGTAGTACATATTGCAAAGCCATAAAAGTGTTCATTTAGACTCCTAATCACAACTCACATTCCTTGAAGAAATGATAAAAGCTAGAGAGGACAAATCCATGATGTTTTAGCAGTATTTCATTGAAAAAACGGAATATACGGACCCAAATATATTGATCGAGGAAAAAATATAAAATTAAAATGCAGATTCATGTAATATGCAACGCAGACCGATCCCATAATTGCGAGCCACATTATGATATGCAGTAAAGCAAAAGTCTGAATAAAAAGCACGAAATCAAACACGTAAATAGAGTTAATGATACCTTAACTTGGAGCCTCAGGAACTTCACATAATCTACAATTTCATCAAGCATGACTGCTCTATCAGTCTACACAAAGAAACATATGTCACTACCAATCGAAGTAAGATGCATTATACGTAGTTCAACTTTCTCATGGTTACCTCCCAAGAGACACAAATCTACAATAAAGGCACCCATGTCTCAAAGTGATCCCTATGACAATAGTCAACTTAGCTTAAGTTACACAAGCAGTAGTCAACTGTAAAGTTATTCAATTACTAGCTATGGAATTAGGACATCAATACATTCAACATCTGTAGACACTTCGATTAACAAATGATAAATCTAACTTTAAATGAGTGGGCAAACCCTCAAAACAATAATAAGCTAACAACAATTCAAAAGCTTTAACATCACCAGTTTAGACGTAAAACTAATACAAAGTTATACAAGATGAAGCAGATGACTGCTGCTGATATGCGCATACTCCTTATCCTTACTAATTTTAATTAAGAACTTTTTTCTGGCCAACCTAACAATTGCATCATTTGAGGATACAAGTTCCAATATAAGAAACAAGTACTTATTCAGGACGTTGCCTAAACATGTACTGGAAAATTGCGTCATCGCTCAAGTAAATTTATGAATGATAAAAAGGAACAGACCTTGTTAACACTAGGCACAAGCTCCTGCAGTGCCCGGATTCTTTCGGCAATTCTTTCCCTGCGCAACTGCACCAAGGGAGAAAATTGAATAGTTCAAATGTTTAGTCGTAGTTGCAACCATTGATAGAGCAGGTTCACTTTTGCAATTTCACAACATAAGTGGAAATTATACATCTTCAGTATTTCTATCCTCATAAAATATGATTTCTATATGGGATTTTATACATCTTCAGTATTTCTCTATAAGACCTCTTTGCTATATGTTATCATTAATCTGCTTCTTTCTATGCTGATATACACATACTTGGAGAAAAATACTTTTAAGAGAGATAATTCTTCTCAATGAGTTTACCTTCTACATTGCATATTAACCAAACAATAGAAATAATATTTAAAAAGACAATTTCATTCAAACACTTTATGTGACCAAACTAGTAACTAGTTAAAAAAGCATCTATTTAATATACTAATTTCTAGATTTTTTAAATTTTCTTGGCTGGGGAACTAACTTAGTCATGTATTTAGTTTCTAGGACGGAAACATACACTTGAATGACTGTCCTTCATTATCTTTTGTCATTCCCATGTTTTCTGTGACTATATATAAAATACCATGCTTACCCGTTCAGCAATGCTGTGAGGATCTGTGGCCTGTCCTCGTCTAGCCCGCACCCTCGGACGCATTGCTGGTGGATGTGGCGCAGCAGCAACAGAAGCTGGTAATGGTTGGCCATGGAAAACCTGGAAAGTTATATAAATCAAATCACCAATTATAGAATTTACAGAATAAGGTAGAACTAACATCAACACCATATTTTCTCTCCCATCCATCATCTCTCCTCTCATCAAGGAAAGAAAAAAAGGAGGAAACGAAGGAACATCGGTATAACACATAATTGCTCGACGAGAACATCTTATTATTATGTAAAAAAATATTCGGATTCAGTGGCGGAGCCACATATACCCTTGGGTGGGCACTAAACTTTTCAAACTTTAACATTTGGCTTCAACTTTCTTAATTTTTATGAATTAGTCTTTAAATTTTATTACTTGTGCCCACCCTGAAATTTTGAAGTTTTTACGACTTGTGTCCACCCTAAAAAATATTTTGATTTGTGCCTACCCTAAAAAAACATTTTGGATACGCCACTGATGAGATTCTAAGCATATGTACAGCAGTGAAAAATATATATGTTGACCATTTTCTAGTGATGATAGAATGTGTTGACCATGACTGATTCTTCAGATCCATCTTTATTCCGTAATAATTTTAACCTAAGCACATTTTCCAACATAACAAGAGACTGTTGTAAACTTTGACACCTTCCACAAATAACTTAACTCTAATCATATGTTGACAATTCTTGGGTAACTACGTAGGGCCCGGGCAGATGGATAATTAGCCCGAGTCCAAAATTTCTCAAACTCGATTGAGAAAGCATAACTTCAGTACAAATTAAGGAATCAACGACCATCTACCAGTCATTTAAACGGGCTTTAGTGTAATATAAAGGAGATATTAGAGATTTTCTGACCCTACTACCCTAGCTTATAAGTTTCAAGCTTCAACCATATGTCCTCTAGAAAAGTAGATCTTTCATTTTGGAGTAAGCTTATTTGCTTGAGCAAGTTTGCAGCAAATTGCGGTCGAATAAGACTCATCTTCGATTGAATGAATTATACAGTGCCAATTAGATTAAGTGAATTAAAAATCCAAGAAGGACTTTCATGTATTCTTTCCTTTGTCAAATACCACAACTTGGAATCTCACAACAGTTCTCAACCCACCCCTGCTCTAGAAATGTCATGCTTTCTTTGTCTCCTCTGCTATCAGACACAAACAAACATGACATAATAACAAGATGATAATAATAAAATCAAACAGACAAATTCGCTGTCACCCACAGTTGACAGTGCAAAGGAAAAGTTAATCCAAATTGGTAGAGGTCATTTTTAATTAAAATATCTCCAAATAAACATGCTTACTTAGAAACACAAAAATTAGCTATCTCCTTACTCGAGTTTCTGAAATGAAATTACTAATTAAAAGTAGTTTCATCCTTTTCGGAAAACAGACAAACAGAAAAACACAAGGGCAAATTATTAAATGAATATTGCAAATAATTTGTAAACTATTATTATTTTTCCTTACATTTTTTACTGAGGAAGCTCTGCCATCAACCACCTCGTCGCGGAAGCGCTTACCACTACCGGAAGCTTCCTCGGGCTTCAAAAACCCACCTTTTCCTTGCTCCAAGCTCAACCCCAACGGAAAAACCTGTCCGTGAAACGCACCGCCTCCCCCACCGCCGATTGCACCGATGTGACCTGTGCCACCACCGGAGCTGAGCTGCATAAGCATTGGCGCTCCAGCCGTCGCGGCGTTTCCAGACAATCTACCGTCGGGACCCGTTAAGGCGGTGTCAGTATGTGCAAAGTTAGGGAGTCCGAGGATTTGCTCGAGGAAATCATCGGCGGGGGAGTCGTTGGGGTTATTAGCCATGGAATTGAAGTGAGTTGAAGTGGCGAGTTAAGGCTACCGAAGGGAATCTACATGCAAAAAGGAAATGGCTGAAGAGAATTGAACCCAACAAAAGAAAAACTGAAAAGATTTAGCTTTTTATAGAAAAAAAACGTAGTCTTTTTCTTTTCTTTCGATTAAGCTTTCTTTGACAGTGAGATGAGTGGAAAGGGGAGAATTTGGAGAGTTAGTTTAGCTTAGCTATGCATTGCTTGGTTTTTCTTTTTCCTTCTTCAAACTCTGAAAGAAAAACGAAAAGGGAGAGAGAAAGGAGAGGTGAGGTGAGGACGTAAAAGGCGCTCTTCCTTTTTTTTTTTAGTTAAACTATAAATAACGTGACCATTATACTTTTAATTTTATTGATATAATTATTATACTTTTAATTTTGTTAATATGATCACATAATTATTTAAGTGATATTAATTAAGTTATTTGTCGTTAAAATTTAACGGATGAAATGATGTGGCAGTTAACAAAAATTTATATAATTATACATTTAGTCCTTATTATTTACACAAAATTAATACCAAAATAATATAATGTGTAAGTAACAAGAACTAAATATGTAATTATATAAAATTTTGTTAACTATCACATCATCCCTTCTGTTAGGTTTTAATTGTACTTGGCTTGATCGATACCACTTAAATAGTTATGTGGTTATATTGACAAAATTAAAAATACAGTGGTCATATCGACATCATCTCATAGTTAGGTGATCATTTGAGTAGTTTACCATTTTCTCTTTTTATGTATAAACTACAATTGAGGTCATTCAATTATGAGTAAGGTTATATTTGGGTTACCTAATTATTAAAAATTATATTTGGGTCACTCAATTAATATTATGGTTACATTTGGGGCAATCGACCGTTTAATTGCAAACAACCATTAAATGTTGCCTTTTAATTGGGCATAATGATAGTTTTAGTCCTCGAAGATTTTATATATTCTATCAATTTAATCCTAATTCAATTATATTTAAAAAATATATCAATTTAGTCAATTTTTCCTTCAAATCACTTGTATACCCTCATTAACACTAAAGTACTTCATTTGAAATCATTAATTAATTTAATACATAAATTTATAAATATAAATATATTTATAATTATTTTTAATGTTAGGTCTATAATTAGTTGTTACGACATTTTAAAAATTGCTAAAAAGGAAAAAACGTATTTTTTGTGGGTGGATTTTTGCTGTTTTGATTTTTTTTGTTTTTTTTTTAGAATTGGGGAAAATTTGAGAAATTTTGAATTTTTGGGTATTTTGAAAAAATTGGAAAAAGTGAGAATTTTTATTTTAAAAATGTGTTTTTTTGGGGGTTTTGATTTAAAATAGGTTTTTATTTTGAAAACGAAGAGTTGGAGTTGCCATCGGCCACTAAGGTAGGTCGGGCACCATAAAAACCAGAGATTCTTTAAAAACGGGTTCGTGGGTTGGTTACGTGTGGGGAAGGATTAGCACCCCCATCACGCCCGAAAATCGGTACCAAAACAGACGTTGCTTTTAATTGATGGAAATAACTGGAATTCAAAATTGAATTTAATTGGCTGTTCTTAATCGAATATAGGTTTTAATTTGAACGGGCTTTAAAAATTTAGGGGGCTCGAATTAATTATTCGTTTAATTAATAAGGCTGGCTGTACATCGGACTGTAGATTAAACCGACATCGAATAAGCCCGACTGTCGTATTAATTTACAGTTCGACTCGAGTACATCACCTTTATGCATGATGCAAGAAGTGAAAATGATGTTATGAGTGAACAAATTTTATCTATTTTAATATTTACATTCAGATGGTAAAAATTAATTCGAATATTTGGTCAACATCCATTAAGCCTGGACTGTTACAAAACAAATATTGGAGTTAATAAATAACTCCTTTTTAGGAATTAAGGCTGATTAATTAATAGTGTGGGATTCAATACATTAAATGTGAAATGGGTGAAAAGTTAAAGAATGTCATGAAATTGTAAACAAATAAATAAAGATAAATGCGGGAAAATAAATACAAACAAAGTAAATAATTACAAAAAATTAAAGAGCGAGAATTAAAATGTCCAGAAAATGGACCGGATCGAACAAAAAGAAAATCCAGAAAAGGAACGGATCGAAAATATTATAAAGAAATGCGAAAAATAAATAGCAGAATTTAAATGCGAAAAAGTAAATTGCGATAATAAAAGTTAGAAGTTAAATGTTAGCTGGTTAGATGGCTACACTAAACGGGTCATCCCCATTGCGGGTTACCATAATGTCAGTTCAAACATAAATTAAATAAACGATGTAAATAAATATTATATTATAATATAATAATATTATATAATATAAGATAAGATAATAACATATAGTGAATATAATATGTGTCATAATATATACTATATTATAGATAATAGTATAAGATATAGTAATACTAAATAATATAAATATAATATAATACCTATAATATATATAATATGTATTTTGTAATATATATATATATATATATATAACAAGATAATATATGTTATACTATAAGCATATGTAAATATAAAGTATACATAATATAGTATATGGTAACACACATATATATATAAAGGGATCGAAATGAAAAAAAACAAATAGGGGAAAAATAAAAACAAAATGAAACTTGAAAGGGGTTGAAATCGGCTTTAAAACAAAATGGGAAGGACTGAAAAGGTAATTAATCCACGGTCGATTCGAAAAGGGGGAGAAATTAGGAGGACTGAAGTGATAATTTGCCCTTCGACCTAAAACGCGCGGATCTTTCCTGGGTCAGGGTCACCACTCGGGTCGAAGGCCGCCCAAAGAGACATCGTGTAGCCATCGATATAAGAGTGAAAATCCAAGGCCAAAGTGCTAGATAGGCCTCATTTCACCCACCGTCCTTTTCAAACAATGCAAATATCCTCTGAAAAAATAAAACCCCAGTCTCCATTTGATTTTTAGAAATCGGCCGCCGCCTTGGCCACCGTTAGTCAGTGGCCGACGGCCGTAAAAATAAAGACTTCCCCCTATTTTTTTAATACTCTGATCCGAATCTGATTTTTAAAAAAATGAATCTTCTTCCCTTAAAATCCCAAAAAACGAAACTTAAAACTTTTTTTTAAAAATCGAGTTGAAAAAAGGCAAAAGCACTAGGAGAGGACCACGACGACGGGGACCGACCTCCCCTTAAGGTAAAAACCTCTCGCTTTTTCTTTTTTTTTCTATTTCGAAAGAAAATAACATGCTTTTGAATTTTTTTACTTTCATTGATTTTTTGAAATATACCATGTCTGATGGTTTACATGCTTCTGTAAATCTGGCTTTATAGCCTAATTACAATGGTAAAAAAAACTATGCGGTTGTTGTTTTTGTTGTTTGCATGAACTGTCTAGTGGTTGTCATTTATCTGTGTTTGCAAGTGTCGGTGCGGCTCGTACTGGAGGGAGACCATTTGTCTCTTCTTGGCCGAATGTTGAGGAGATGTGGAGGCCATTGCTTCGGCCGTCTGACATGGTAATTGGCCATTGGGGAAGTGCGGACGTGGTGTTGTCGTGGCTCCGACGTGGATTCGACATGGTCGGGAAGCTGGGCAGTCAAAGGTTGCCGAGGAACATTCTGGAAGAGTAGAAATGAAGAGGCGGCGACTGAGGGTTTGTGGGGAAATTAGGGTTAGGCTTTTCATTACTTGGGTCTTGGGTTTTGAAAATGGGTAACCGGGTAGGGTGAACCAGGTTTAGGTAATGGGTTTAGATTTAGACAGATGGGTTTAAGTGATAGGGTGGTTGTACTTGGGTTAAAGGGTTATTGGGTAGTTTGTAAGGGTAAAAGGGCTTTAGGTTTTTTTGGTCTGTAATTTGGACCTGTAAAAAAAGGACTGCTAAATATATATTGGATTTTTGGATTATAACTTTTTATTTTGGATATATATTTCGGATTTTTTATATTGGGTTTATTTACTCGAAAGAAATTGGCCGGACGAAAATAGGCTATTATAGCTGCCTCTCTTTGCTCATTGTTGTAAAACGACAATAGACCAAAGACTAAAAGATAGCCATTTTCGTTCAGGCGATCAGGAGCATCATTCTTGGCACGACCCTTCCTTCGAACTCTAGATGATCCATCTTCCAACTTTTAGAGAAATAGAACTCATCTGTTGATCCGTTACACCACTGACAGAGAGTCAAGATTTGGTCGACTCATCTACTTCGGCATTTTTTTCGAAAAGGTAGAACCTGCAAGAGTAAAAGAGAATTGTTTCAGATTAAGTATTCACTTATTTTATTTAAAATTGTAAAATTAAAAGAGATGAGATAAAGGGATGTTTAAATGTGGGTGATCTTGCTACGCCACCAACGACGAGATGAGATCGGGAGATTAGATCAAGCTACAACTCTGACGAAGATGCATGATCTGAGCGGTTAGAGACGATCAAGCTACAACTCCGACGAAGATGCATGATCTGAGCGGTTAGAGACGATCAAGCTACAACTCTGACAAAGAGGCATGATCTGAAGAGTTAAGGGCGATCAAGCTACGACTCTGACGAAGAGGCATGATCTGAGTGGTTAGAGGCGATCAAGCTACAACTCTAACGAATAGGCATGATCTGAGGAGTTAGAGGCGATCAAGCTACGACTCTGACGAAGAGGCATGATCTGAAGAGTTAGAGGCAATTAAGCTACGACTCTGACGAAGAGGTATGATATAAAGTTAGTGCTGATCAAGCTACGACTCTAACAAAGAGGCATGATCTGGAGAGTTAGTTTGGCGATCAAGCTACGACTCTGACGAAGAGGCATGATCTGAGGAGTTAGTCATGATCAAGCTACGACTCTGACGAAAAGGCATGATCAGAAGGAATATTTGATCAAGCTACAACTCTAACGAAGATGCATGATCTGAAGAGTTTTGATCTGCTACACCACTGCCGATGAGTCAAGATCTGAAGATGGATTTGATCAAGCTACAATTCTGACAGAAAGACATGATCTGAAGAGTTTTGATCCGCTACACCACTAACGATGAGTCAAGATCTAAAGAATAGAGGTTGATCTGCTACACCACTGATGGAGAGTCGAGATATAAAAAAGGATAATCTGGTACACCACTAACGATGAGGCCAGATCTGAAGAATAGAAAGGATTTGATCCGCTACACCACTGACGATGGGGTAGGACCTAAAAATAGAAGTAAACAATAGTTAATGATTGTTCACTTAGAGTTTTGAAATTTAATTTGGGTTTTCTTTGCTTAGAGGGTTTGCCATTTCGTGGTGGGTGTTGTTATACTCCATCTTTGAGGTCTCAACTTCTATGTTGGTTCGACTTCCTTTCGTGACTGAGGGCTTGTCAATTTGTTATTGTCCTTCATGATTGAGGCTTCTCATCATGAACCTGTTTGTTATGTATGAGTGAAGTAAATGCACTTAGCATGAATGCATCTAACTTGATGTGTAATGTATGCATGATGATGAGTGAAATGACATGTTGTTGATATGAATGGCATGCAATGCAGTTGCCCGTGATTTTGACTTCAAAGGGGATGCCCCATTATTTCCTAGTTATTGGTGGCTTGGTCTTGTTTTTGCCCCAGTTTTGTCTTGCAGACTGAATGGGCTGTTGTCGCTGATGCCCCAACTGCTTGTTGGTTGACCATCTTCTTCTAAAATGGTACCTTTCTAGGTAAAGTTCAACTAGTGAATGCTTTTTTGAGCTGAGGCGGCGATTTGAGGGTCCATTTATTTGGTCTCTATACTTTTGGACTTCTTTGTAAGTAATGTAGAGAAATCTTTTATTTCAAATGTCAGACTACACGTTCTGATTTCAATGTGAGATGCTTATTGAAAAATTGGGTTTTTCTTTTCATATTGTGAATATATCAAGCTAGATTGAATGCCCCGAATATCAAGTGCACGAGCAACACTAAAATGACTTACCGAGGATTGCCCCAAACAAATTCTATGTTTAAGAGACCTCGAAAGCTGAATTGATGATTGAAGGTGTGAAGAGCATTTTAAGTTATTCCGGTACTTGACCATCTTGCCTTTGGCATGTTCATTTTAGTCTTATTTTTGTTTGGGGAATTCAATTCAACAGATTCCTTTGGCTCCAAATAAATGATAGAGCAAACAACAAATTCTCGAGCTACTCGGCATTGTCATGATTTTGAAAATATTACCATCACTCGTGAAGCGTAGGGTTTCGATTAGAATGGGCTTCAGCGGAGTGCCTAAAAAATTCCACACTCTTATCTGAAAATGTCTATTACCAAGTTTCGAACATTGGAGTACTTTTTTATTAATTTTCTTTTGAAAAATGCCTATTACCAGGCTTTGAAGTACTTTTTTTGGAAAATGCCTATTACTAGGCTTTGAACATTAAATTGCATTGATTTGTTATTATTTGTGGTCCTTAAGGTGAAATGCGAGTCACACATTCGCAATCTCTGCAGCTTAGGATTTCAATTTGACACAGGTTGCTCGGGCTCAACCTTTGGGCCAAAGTTAATGTCCCTAGTGCAATTGATATACGGGGACTCAATAGACAGATATGTTTACAGAATGAATGGAATTGAAAATAGATTGCATCTTTTTATTGAAACTTTGAATATGTAGCCTTAGGCCATTACAAAAAATTGAAACTGCATTTGGGTTTTTTTTTAATGTATACTTACCGAGGGGGTGCCGAGTGCCCCTCAATGCGGGATCACTTACACTGTCTGAATTGAGAATGTGAGTCATGAAGCTTGTCATTTTTCGCCGGTTGGGGCATCATCTTTGTCGAACATGACATGTTTTTTATTTTGATTAGATGGGATGGTGAATGCAAGCACCTAAATACAATGTTAATGTATGAATGTACATATATTGATGCAAGCAGATAAATGGCTAGTATTTTAAGATGATGTGATGCGACTACGATGCAAGTGCATGAAATTAATGATGGATGTCGATGCAATTACCATAAAATAAGTGTACGAATGGATGCAAAAAGTGTTGATCGACGAACATTCTCGTTGAACGACTTTTCATAATAAAGATCGAGTCACAGTACAACGAGAAAAGAGAATGGCTGCCATATGAGGTACATTTATATTAGCACTTACCTTGCTCGGGTTTTAAAATTCTTTAACTCGTCATTATGGACGCTTTCTTCCATTACGAAAGTCCTTAATTTTAAATTGTTCTCGAATCAACACTTTATGTGAAAGTGCCATGAATATGTACAAAATGAATAAGCAAGCAAGACAAGAAGAGTGTATTAGTATACAAATATACAAATAAAGAATGAGAACCAAATAAACACACCAAAGCGGCCTAACAACATGAATTCTAGATTTCTATGGTTGTTCGCATGGCGCTAAAGGGTGGGCTTCCTAGATTCTCACACACGTGGTTTGGGTTCTAGAGAGGTACTCGAACTTATCTTATTATCTACTAAGATAACAAGAATCTCGATTCTGGTCCATGACAGGCTTGCGAATCAGATTCGGTTCGAGAGAAAGCACGACCTAGTGACATGGATGACTACTTACATGTTAAAAGACATGGATTCTGGGAGTGAATTACCGACCCGTGGAGGGCTGCTCACGTGTGTACGTGGCGTTTCACTCCCACTTAAGGGAAAAAGCTCGGGTATAGAGCTTGATGAGTATGATACAGCACATGTCAGTGATGCCTTAAAAATTAAATGAACAATTAATGCAAATCACTAATTATCAAACCCCTTTTGAATTAAAATGTATCTTCAAGAAAGAAAAAATTAATTAAAGTCAATTTAAATTTTGAAAATTTCATCGATAAAAGTAACATTTGTTTTTTTTGTTTAACTCTAAATAATTGTCCCCAATGAAGTCGTCAGCTGTAACGACCTTTTAAAAATCGCTAAAAATGAAAAAAAGTATTTTTGTGGGTGGATTTTTGTTGTTTTGAATTTTTTTTGTTTTTGAGAATTGGTGAAAATTGGGAAATTTTAAAATTTTGGGTATTTTAAAAAAATTTGGAAAAAGTGGGAATTTCGGTTTTAAAAATGTGTTTTTGGGGGGTTTTGATTTAAAACAGGTTTTTATTTTGAAACGAAGAGTTTGAGTCACCATCGGCCACTAAGGTAGACCGAGCTACATAGAAACCAGAGATTCTTTAAAAACGGGTTCGAGAGTTGGTTACGTGTGGGGAAGGATTAGCATCCCCATCACGCCCGGAAATCAGTACCAAAACAGACGTTACTTTTAATTCATGGAAATTACTGGAATTCAAAATTGAATTTAATTAACTGTTCTTAATCGAATATAGGTTTTAATTTGAACAGGCTTTAACAATTTAGGAGGTTCGAATTAATTATTCATTTAATTAATAAGGCTGACTGTACATCGGAATGTAGATTAAACCAACATCGAATAAGCCCGACTGCCGTGTTAATTTACAGTTCGACTCGAGTACGTCACCTTTATGCATGATGCAAGCAGTGAAAAATGATGTTATGAGTGGACAAGTTTTATCCATTTAGTATTTAATTCAGACAGTGAAAATTAACTCGAATATTTGGTCAACATCCATTAAGCCCGGATTGTTACGACACAAATATCGGAATTAATAAATACATTCTTTTTAGGAATTAAGGTTGATTAATTAACAATATGGGATTAAATACATTAAATGTGAAATGGATGACAAGTTAAAGAATGTCATGAAATTGTAAACAAATAAATAAAGATAAATGTGGGAAAATAAATACGAACACAGTAAATAAATACGAAAATTAAAGAGTAGGAATTAAAATGTCCAAAAAATGGACCGGATCGAACAAAAGAAAATCTGAAAAAAGACCGGATCGAAAATAATATAAAGAAATGCAAAAAATAAACAGAAGAATTTAAATGCGAAAATGTAAATTGCGGTAATAAAAGTTAGAAGTTAGATGTTAGCGGGTTAGATGGTTACATTAAATGGGTCATAATAATACGGGTCATCCCCGTTGCAAGTTACCATAAAGCCGGTTCAAACATAAATTAAATAAACGATGTAAATATATAATATAATATAATATAGATAATAGTATAAGATATTATAATACTAATAATACAAATATAATATAATACCTATAATATATATATAATATGTATTTCGTAATATATATATAATAAGATAATATATGTTATACTATAAGCATATGTAAATATAAAGTATACATAATATAGTATATGGTAACACATATATATAAAGGGATCGAAATGGAAAGAAAAATAAATAGGGAAAAATTTAAAACAAAACGAAACTTGAAAGGGGTTAAAATCGGCTTTAAAACAAAATGGGAAGGATTGGAAAGGTAATCAATCCACGGTCGATTCAAAAAGAGGGAGAAATTAGGAGGACTGAAGTGATAATTCGCCCCTCAACCCTAAACGTGCGGATCTTTCTCGGGTCCGAGGCACCGCGCAGGTCGAAGGCCGCCCGTAACAACGTTGTGTAGCAATCGATATAAGAGTGAAAATACAAGGCAAAAGTGTCGGATAGGCCTCATTCCACTCCCGTCCTTTTCAAAAAAACGCAAATATCCTCTGAAAAAATAAAACCCTAGCCTCCCTTTGATTTCCAAAAACCAGCCGATGCCTCGGACACCGTTAGTCGGCGGTCGTAAAAAACAAAGACTTCCCCCTCTTTTTCTAATACTCCGATCCGACCCTGGTTTTAAAAAAAAACGAATCTTCTTCCCTTAAAATCCCAAAAAATGAAAACTTAAATTATTTTTTAAATGAGTTGAAAAAAGGCAAAAGCACGAGGAGGGGACCACGGCGACGGGCGACCGACCTCCCCTCAAGGTAAAAATCTCTTGACTTTTTTTCTATTTCGAGAGAAAATGATATGCTTCTGATTTTTTTTACTTTTATTGATTTTTTGAAATATACCCTGTCTGAGGGTTTACATACTTCTGTAGATCTGGCTTTATAGCCGAATTACAATGGTAAAAAATAAAAAAAAAACTCTATGGTTGCTATCTTAGTTATTTGCATGCACTGTCTAGTGGATGTCCTTTGTCTGTGTTTGCAGATGTCGGTGCGGCTCGTACGGGAGGGGACCATTTGTCTCTTCATGGTCGAATGTTGAGGAGATGTGGAGGCCATTGTTTCGACCGCTTAACGTGGTAATTGGCCATTAGGGAGGTACAGATGTGATGCTATCGTGGCTCCGACGTGGAGTCGACGTGGCCGAAAAGCTGGGCAGTCAAGGGTTGCCAAGTAACATTGGAAGGGTAGAAAATGAAGAGGCGACGGCTGAGGGTTTGTGGGAAAATTAGAGTTAGGCTTTTGGTTACCCGGGTCTTGGGTTTTGAAAATGGGTAACCGGGTATGGTGAACCGGGTTTAGGTAATGGGTTTAGAATTAGGCAGATGGGTTTAAGTAATGGGCTGGTTGTATTTGAGTTAATGGATTATTGGGTTGTTTGTAAGGATAAATGGGCTTTAAGTTTTTTTGGTTTGTAATTTGGACCTGTAAAAAAAGGGCTGTTAAATATATATATTTTGGATTATAACCTTTTGTTTTAGATATATATTTTGGATTTTTTATATTGGGTTTATTTACTCGAAAGAAATTGGCCGGATGGAAATAGGCCATTGCATTAGTATCTACATTAAAATTACTTATTGAAATCTATTTAAAATTATTTATGAAAAACTTCAGGTTTTAGTTACTGCCATATTATTTTCTGCAAAAATTTTAAAATTTAGTTACTACTACCATGTAAGTTATTAAATTTTTATTATAAAATAAAAAATTTAAATTCTCTGCAAGTTTATAACAAAAAATACTATTATTTTTTACAAATATTATATTTTTAATGAAAAGATATTAAAAATATTAATAATTTTAGGATGTTGAATTCATTAGTCTCATCAAGTCATCATGCCAGATTAGGATAAATGTTTTTTATGCCTTAACAATAGCTCCACTAAAAGATATTCACTAATTGCCTGAATGATCAATGATGCTCATGCTGTCTCATTTTATATAGGTTCAAATTTTAACATTTTGTCTTGAGAATGTAATACCTCTCCATTTAATAAAAGGCTTAATAAAAAATAAGTGTTCAAACTATACATCTTTTTAATTTTACGTGTCTAATATTTCATTTCGTTAATTTTAGCTGCTTGATCGGTATCGGTCGTTTTGAAAAAATTAGGTGCCTAAAGTTTTTTTGATCGGTTACAACCGTTTTAAAAAATTCATTAAGTCAATCAAAACATGACACGAGGCATGTTTTATTTTATTTTTTAAAAAAATCCTAAATTTCTAAAAAATTCTCAAAATAGTCTGCAAATCTTTAAATCTTCAAAGCCTTAAGTATCAAATCTCGATTTCAGCCGCTGTCGCCGCTAGGGGTGAAAATGAGCTGACCGGCTCGCAAGCTATTTGGGCTCGGCTCGGTCAAAGCTCGGCTTGAGTGAGCTCGGTTCAAGCTCGTGCTCGTGCTCGGCTCGAGACCTTAATAAGCCGAGCCGAGCCGACCCAAGCTCGGCTCGAAAAGCTCATGAACATGCTCCAAATAATTATATATATAGTATATATATATGTTTCAGTGTTGTTAACTTATTATCATGGTAAAATACTTTAAATCTCCTTCTCCTTGTAGACTTGTATAATTTAGAAAATGTACTATGGTTACTTGCAGACTTCAAAAATAAATTTTATCTTTTCCCAAACAGGTTTTCACTTGTTATTTTTCAAAACTTCATAAAAAATATTTAAAAGCAATTTGAGAAAAGCACCAAGCCGAACTCAAACTGTCCAATTTGAGCTCAAGCCTAAAATTTTGAGCTCAACGAGCTTCGAGCCCGAGCCAAGCTCAGTAATATTATTTCCGAGCTTGCCTGGGCTCAAGCTCGACGTGTTATCACCCTTAGTTGCCGCTAATCGACGACGATCCACCCCCATTTTCATCGCTAGACCCTACAATCATTTACCTCATCCTCTCATCTCCAGAACTCAAATGATGATGTGCTTAAATTCGAAGGAATGTCAAACTCGTGAAAGGATAAAAAGGAACGATGAACGCCGAACGACAATCGACCAGAAGACAAACGACATGTGGGTCTTACGATAAGAGGGGAGGCTTCATTATGTCGTCGACAGCCTGATGAGCTACAACAATAGTAGCTGGATTTGGGGATTTAGGGGTTATTTTGTAAATTTTAGGAAATTTATGAGTTTTAAAAATTAAGTTAAAACAAATAAAAAAACAAAAGAAATTAAAATCAAAGTCATGTTTTAATTGGACAACAGAATTTTTTTAAACAACTATTAACAGCCAGGCACATAAAATTAACGAAATGAAACGTTAGACACTATTTTTATGAAATGAGAGAAGATAATCCATTTATTGTGCATTTTAAAAAGGCTTAAATTCATGCTCAACATTATAATTTTATTTTTTAAGGATTAAACTGAATAAAAATTAAATTTGAGAGACATAACATGTCATTTACTTGTTTTTATAAACATTAGAAATAAATTGGGGTCAATTTTGAATTAAATTAAAATTTTAAAGGCTAAATTAAACAAAAATAAAATTTGAAAGACTTAAGACGCATATTGCTCATTTTTATTAAAGCCAATTAAAATTTTTGTTAAAAGCTCATTGGTCAAAATATTTTTTTGGACATTACAAAATTATAACAATGAAAATAACAATTTAAAATTTGAGAGATAAAACGTCCCGTAAAAATCTTTAAAAAGAAAACTCTATACAAAATACATACTCCAAAATTTAACGCCAGTTAAAAAAAGTCATTGGCATGTTCAACCAATATAAATGTATTTTGTGTCTACTTTCTACATTAAAATAAAATTAAAATAAACCCATTGAGGAGTTATATTGAAAAAATATAATGACGTTTATATTAAAAAATTCGGTTCAAATAATTTTATTTTCAAAATATTTTTAATATTTTTGTTAAATTTCTCTCTTCTTATGATTAAGGGTGGACAAAACTCTACTCGAAAAAATTAAATTATTCAACTCAATGCAAAAACACTTAACTCGTCTTGACTCGGCTCGTAATTTTATAAACTTGATTCGAATAAAAAAAATTCAAATAAAGTTTGAGTTATAAAATAAAAATTCGAATAGCTTAAAATTTTTAGTAATTAGTGGATCAATTTTCAAGTTTAAGTCGAGTCTCTCAATTCTGTTTGACACATATATGTATTACATGTGAAATAATATGAAGAGATATATACGTGTATTGGATGTGATTATAGAAAGCAATTTAAATTAGAACTAATTAGTAACATAACATTATAAATGCTTTACAATTAAATTTTTTCAGAAACTTGACTCGATTCGAATCGAATTTCATAAACTCGACTCGAAAAAATTTCAAATAAAATTTAGGTTATAAAACATAACTCTTCAACTAACTTAAAATATTTTGACTTGATCGAATGCCTACCCAACACACTATTCTTTTCTTCTCACCCCATCATCGCCGTCAGCCTCCTCCGGTGTCATTATCCTCTTCCATTATCGCCTTCTCTTCTCAAGAAAAGATTTACTGCTACTCCACTTCCATATCCATCTAAAATTCACAAAATTTCACAAACGAAACTATATTGAAATAGGTCTTGAGACAATCCCAAATGAAATAAAAATATTAATTTATTAATAATTAGTAAATATAATTTGTCACTATAATAATTATCACAATGTTATTTTTATAATTTTTGAAATTAAAATATTACAAAATGTATTTATTATTGAATAACAATATTTTTAAAATATTAAATAATATTTTTATGAAATTAATAAACAATATTAATTATATTAATAGTTTACTATATCATCAAATATAAATATAATATTATTTATTAATAATTTAGAATACTGTAATATTGAAAATTGTAATACCGAAGATTATATTAAATATTTTAAGAATTACTAATATTTTTAAAAATAACATTATATTAATATTAAATACATTTGTTTTGGGTGCTTAGATTGTGAAGTGAAAAGCTGCAAAATTGTACGGTCAAAATTCAGAACGTAGTACATTTTTTTAAAAAATACAAACCGTTTTACAATGGATTAGGTTGTGGCCAAACATTTTACGCCGACCAAACATCGGAAAATGTTTTCCTAATTACATAGAAACAAACACAACCTAAATTGTTGATAGCCAATTTATAAACTATATCATTTTAACAACTCAAGAAGAAGAAAAAACTACCACAAAAAGGTAATATTTACAAAGCTAATTCATTTCTAAAACCATATGAAATTTCAACATCTATAATGTTGTCTAATTAGCAAGTATGCCTATGTCTGGGGATTGCATTCATCCCATGCTGATCCCGAGCTTTCAACAACCGAGGCAATTAAGGTGCTAAATTCCTATGGATATCACTCCCTCGAAGGTTCGGAAACGAATGGAGGCATAAAGTAAAGTGCATTCAAGCGTGCACAATATGGTATATGCACATGTATGCATGTAAATATTAGGATGTTGGCTTCCAGATATTCCTGATCCTGAACTCCAGGGACAAGTACAATGAAGAGAAGGTCACTCTTGCTCCCCATAAGAGAAATGTACTCGAAACAAGGCAGAATAATTCCATCAAAGTTTCCTTAAAATTTGGGTATGAATAATTCTCAAGCAAATAATCTAAAAAGCCATCCAATCGACTCTTGTGAAGGTGCAAGACACTCAAGGGAGAGAATCCATAAGAGGAAACAAGAGAAAAATGCAATTTATGCAAAGAGTCGACTTACAAGAACACATTGGAAGTTTTGGACACTAAGAAAACGCAACACATTCATGTTTAAAATTTTGACACATTTAATTATTTTTGTTGTGTTAATTTCACACAACAGACGCAGACACATAACAAAAGCAACACACATAACAAAAAAAAAAGAGAATACCAGCATACACAGATTGCATGGTCTACTTGTGAATGGCTAAAAATGAGGAGTTTAGGAAGGAGCAGACCATCAGCGGCATAATTAATGATCTTCTAGGGAATACTTTGACAAATGAAAACGATTTTGAAATTCTGGCTATGAAGGCGTCTGTCCTAGATATTCCATGAAAATAATTAAATTTTTACCAACACATAAATGGCGGCAACATTGAGATGCAAATACCCTGGAAGCCCTTCCCCACATTTACAGAAAATGACCCCCAGTTCCATGCCGGTTCACAAGTTAAACACTGTAAAGCAATGAATATGACCATAATCCATATAATTGAAGAAGGAAAACAAATAGAAGGATTGCATGTTCGTAAGGTAATAACAGTGAAGCTGAGCAGTAGCTCTTCGCTGCTAAAGGCAGTAAAATATGATAGGCCTGAGGCAGATTTACAAGTTCAACATAAAAACAAAGGATTAAATTAACAAAACTATTGGCAAATAATCGTTTTTTAAAGAACGATAACATCACAAAGATAAAAGTGAGAAGAAAATAACTTGGAATTTTAACCATCAACTAAAAAAGAAAAGTATTCAACAGAGATACAAGTACTACGTTTAAAACTGACAGTACAAGAAAAAAGAACAACCTGACAACTAAAATGGTTCCATCATCGCTCAAAATGATGACTCAAGTTCAATTCAAGTACGACCCTAAAAAAAGGGTTCAATCCAAGTACCGAGTTGCAGAAGCATATAACAAAAACATGAGACGAATCTAAAAGGAGAAATACTTACCAAAAGGGAGAAAAGTGAAAATTTAGAAGGTAAAAAAAGACCTCTTACATTACACCTCTTCCTTCTCTCGATTCCATTGTTCAATCCTGGCTCTTCGCTCCTCACTCCCTTCCCTAGCAGGTGGAGGGCTTCTGCTTCGCCTAGGACTCCCATGTTTTCTCCTACCACTGCCTTCACGGTCGTGTCTGTCAGATCTTCGCCCATTCCTATCGCGATCGCGGTCCCTAGATTCTCTGTCACGTCTGTGGCGTGGACTGGCACTCCTGCGGCGAGGACTGTCGCTCCTGCTCCTACTCCTACTCCTACTCCTACTCCTTCTGTACTTGCGGTACCTCCCGAACAGCTTCCTTCTCAGCTCCCTCCCAATTACCTTGACGTGCATAAAATTACAGTAACCCCCACGGTTACAGCTGTTCTCCTCGTATTGTCGACAAGTGGCCTCGCGGAAATCAGTGACTGGGGAGAAATCCGCAATTATAGGCCGACCGGAGTAGAACCTTCCTTGAAGAGCCTGGAGCGCGGCCGCTGCCTGATCCTCCTCCCTGAACTGAACGTACACATTTCCGATCATGTGGTCGGCGAGGTTGTCACAGACGTTGAGGCTCTCGATCTCGCCGAACTTGTTGAGCTCCTCGAAGATGTCCTCGTAGAAGTCCTCGAAGTGCTCTTGAATCTTGCGGGGGTCGATGGGCTGGCCTTGCGCGTCCACTCCGGGCGTGATCATGTCGTGGCGCTGGTACATGTTCGATAGCAGGAGGGTTGGAGAGATCGTCGGACGGTTGTGGAGCCGTGAACACCTGTCCCCGTGCCGGCATGCTCCAATCTTGAAATAGAAGGGGCAGTTCACGCGGTCCTTCTCGGTGCCGAAGATTGAGGCCAAATGCTCCGCCATCGTCGCTCGAAATCAGGAACAAAACGCAAGGGCAGAATATTTTTAAATATAAAATTTTAATTAAAAGCCACTAATCTAATTGAAGGGGAAGGAGACGAGAATGTGATCGAAGTACGATTTGAAGCCCTAATTCTGGAATTTGGGGGTTTTAGAGGGGAAAGGAAGAAATGATTTAGGAATATATCACAGAAATGAGTTAATTTCGTTTTGCGCTTGGGGCTTGCGGATTGCTGATTCAGCAGGCCGAGGAAAGCCAGATTTGTTTGTGGAGAATTTACCTATTATATGCTGAAAAATTAATGTATAATTTCCTTTAAAAATTTTATATATACACGTGGAAAAAAATTATTTGTCCTTCTTACGTGCCTTTTTTGTGTCCAACATTATAAAATTAAATTATAACCTTTAATCTTAAATTTTAAATTCTAAACCCTAAATTATGTGCCCTAAAATACATAATATACACAATACTTTGCACCCTAACCTTAAACTCTAATTCTAAACACTAAACTTATTTTCTAATGATGAGACATAAAATAAAAACACCGGAAAAAAACATATATTGCTACTCTTATACACATAAGAAAATGATTTTTTTTATATAATACAAGAAAGATTTGAGGGGTATTTTAGCCCTCAAATTTAAAAAAAAAATAATTAAGCTTCTTTTTTAAAGTTGAACTCAATTGAAACTCCAAAAAAAATTATCAATATTGTCTTTCGAGCCGCGAAAACCGTCATTACTAACAGAAATATTAAATTGAAGTTATATATTTTCATATAAGACATTTTTATCGACTGTCATGCCAAGTGGAGGATGACATGAATTTTACTTTTTTTATAAAAAAAATTATTTATAAATAAACAAATATTCCAATACAATTAACTTTGAAACACACGTTAAAATGTTTAAGTTATCTATAAATCAAAACCATAAGCAAAACTTCACCTGAAAATTATCTTCTTCCAGTGTCGTCCTCATCACCATGTATTGTTGTCGTCATTAGGTACTCCTTCAATTTAAAAATAAAGTTTTTGGTATGAAAAAAATTGAAAGCCTCTTTGCTTCTTTTATCTATTCTTCATCGAGTTGTTTTATATATTATACTTATTAAATATATTATTTTTGGTAAAGTTTGTTGGGGTTTAGAATTGAAATCTAGATTTCTTTTGTTGAAAAGTAATTTAGATTTTAGAGGGTTGTATTTCACTTTTGATAATATTTTGAAAAAAAAAACACTTTCTTTCTTCATTGTCTGGTTTTGTTAATATTTTAGTTGGTGTTGTTTGTTTGTTTTAAGGTCATTCACTTTGAAAATGAAAAACATTATCTTGCTCATCGTCTAGAGGTCACCAGAGTAAAGGTGTGTTCATCAACAAATTGGGTGTACGATGGTGAATATTAAAATTATGTGTACCATTCTTGTAATTCATATGCTTTGATCGCCTCTGATATAAAATTATGTGTTATTATATGATTCATAATTTATTATCAATGATTAAAGTATACATGCATCATTATTATGAATTTAATATCATGATTATGATTATATGATAGATGAAGATGTATTTGCATGGTTTATGCTTTTTAAATGATTATTATTGTCATTACTATTTTTATTTACCGTCACCACTAATTTTTTTTTAATAGTCGAATTGTGATTATAATGTAGCATTTATTTATACATATTTTTAATTTTTGACAATACACACACTTTGCAGATAAAACGATTAAACTCGGACCTCTTAAAATGAATATCATCCGTTTTTTACTGGACCACTTGTTGAGTTTCTCTGCACCATTAACTTCTGACGATTTAGCGTACAATTTGTTTTTTGCATGTAGATTGGACCACATTAATTAAAGAATTGCCAATTGAGAAGTTAAATCAAGTGAGTTGAATCACACATACTCCACCAAGTTTATTATGCTTTCTCTAGTAATTGTGACATGTACATTATGCGTCTAGACTATAATTTTATTTTTTTCGTGTTTATTTTGCATAAGCATGACATGGTTTGACAATGGCGAAATAGATAAGGTGTATGAGTTCTATGATTGAGCTAAAAGAACATAATATGCTATGTTTTTTTGACAAATCATAATTCTAATCTTAATTCCATCTAAAGAAGAGGGAGAATAAGACTCTAGGGAAAGGAATTGAGTGTTCTTATTGGGTCTAAAACTCATGACCTAAGTGAATATGAAGGAACAAAGATAAATAGCTTGACCAACTGACCAAATATGTTTGCTCATAATATGTTATGTTTTGATATGATAATATCAAGTACATGAAAATGAATGCACATGATATGTTATGTTTTATAATGTTTTTGAATTATATATATAACACTTAATGTATTATTTAGTCCCTAAACTATATCCATTATCTCATTTTTTACCCATTTACTTTTGATTTGAGGTGTTTTTAATAGGTGTCACATGTCCATCGTTTTTAACGAATTTGATAACAAGTACTAATTTGGGGAAAATAATAACATTGGGTTTTGATTTGAAAAAAAAATAAAATGATTGAAGTGAAAAAAACGATTTACTTTAAGGACTAATTTGTATATTAAAGCCCTATTGACAATATAAAAATTCGTGAATGCTTCGCATTATAGAAACTTTAAAGATATACATGAACATAATCACATTGTAGGTGGAAGGGTCATGCTATCCCAACTTTGATGGTTTAATTGCATTTTAAGTTTATGATAGTTTTGAAATCATTAAAAATAAATTTTGTCCTCAAATTTGTTAGTTTAATACTTTTTTAAATCTTTTAAATTTGAAATTGGTAAAATTAAGCCATAACTCCTTCAATTTTTATAGTTTAATTATTTCTTAGGACCGTGTTAGTTTCAAAGGTAAGCAACTTAACTCCCTTATAATTCAATCTGATTTTCGTCTTCGATGATATGTACTTTTTGAAATGAATCATGCCAATTGTCTATCCATTTAACGGTCTAAAACTAATCCGATTGAGCCGAATATGATCACAAAAACGATAAAACACTCTCATCAAGTTAGAGAAATAAAAAAAAAATACTAGTAATATTTCCTATCATTCTTCTGGATGAAGCATATTATTATATAAACTCTTGGATACAAATATATAGAGGATGATATATTTTTTTAATAGTCTTAAGGTGATTATAAGGTAATATCTGTTTATACATATTAAATTTTTGACAATGCACATACATCGAGCAGACTGATAAGTGTAGAATATTGTATATTTTTAATGTGTTTTATTCTTCATTTACTTGATATATATGCTATTAAACCGGTTCTTTTGGGCTTTATTTTAGTAGGAGCTCCATTGGATTATGTTAGCCCAAAAACAACAATTGAAGGCAGAATCTGGATTTTCATTGGATGTCGTGGCAAAAGTCGTGGGCATGACCAAAGAATAAATGCAGATCAACATTATCCCAAAGTCGAAATTCAGAATTATTTTAAGGATAAATGCATGAGAGATAAATATGGGATTACCCAGAAGATAAAGTAAAATTTAACCAGAGCCACATGTTTCAAATTAATTATCTTTATCTTTTGCGATAAATCTTTGGTTTAAATTTAGTCCACTAGTTTAAAATATTTATCTCTTGTTTTATCTTTTATTTAGGGTTTTGAGTTATTTTATTTTGTTAAGATTCTCGGGTATAAATACCCCTTAGGATTCAACATTTGAACACAGATTAGAATTGTTTATTTTCTTGGTTATTTTATTAAAGTTCTACTTTTACTTTTATCTCTTTTCATTTAGCCTAAAGCTTTTGCGATTGCTCCTAAAAATTCCTTTAAAAGTCACTACATCTTCAACTACTCAAAAATTCGACGTTGATTTGGAGGTGTTTTGGCTTGCGGTTTGGGAGTTGGATCAGTTGCTCGTAATTTGGCTTCCTGAGAACAAACTTAGCGGCGATCCGCTTGGAAATTTCAATTAACCAGAGAAAAGAGTTAGCTGCGGCTAAACCCCTATTTTTATTTCGTAGTTAAATCAAGGAAGACATTAAAATCTCCTTAGTCCCTGTGGATCGACCCTACCTCTTTATATTACCTTTCAATATTAATTTAAGAATATGATTATTTATTTGACAATTTCGTCACTTGTCACAGAAAAAGCGATTTAAACCCTGAATTTCCTAGGATGAGTATCATCTGCTTTTCTACTGAGACTACTTGTTGGGTTCTAGAAGATGGCATATTTCACAATACAATATATTGTGATTAATACATGTACATTTTATACATAAAAAAGTAGTATATTTTCATAATAGCATATATCATACAAGTACATGAATCTTATAACCTGATGATAATAACATATTCATCTACTTTATGAATTAAAATAAAATGAAATAAAATAAGATTATTGTGTTATAATCTAATATACATCGGAAATTATTTTGTACAATGCAATGTGTATGAATCAATGTACCTAGTCGATAATTAATATGTAGTACATATATCCTTTTCTTAAGATATTGGGAGATGGAGGTAACTTGTCAAGTAGCAAAGCAAAATCTTTAGTATGGGGCCTATGCTACTACCTTTCGAGTATACAATATATTCTTTTAGGTGTTTTAAAATTCTTTTTAATCAAAGCAAGTGTTTAACGTTTCATTTTATAATAATATTTTAATTGGGCCGTTTAGAAAAGTTGTTATTCCCCCCTCAAATTATTTTTACTCAATTTTATCATTATAATTGAAATTAAAGTGTTATGGGACTAATTTTTAGAGTTGGAGTTTTAATTTTATTTTTGTATAGACAAGTTTTCACAATCGATGTGTTTTTGTTCAAATTTTATGGACATAAGGTTTTGATTTCGCAACAAAAAGAGAATAAGGGGGGAATATATCAAAATTGATGTATCAAGAATAATTGAATTCTCAAAATCAAAATTGATGTGTTTTTGTACAATTTTTATCTTTGTTCTCTTAAAATTTAGAAATCAAATGGGAGAAAGGAAGAAGATGAATAGATACTATGTGTCACACATCTATTAGGCAAAAATATCTTGACGGTTGACCTAAAAGTGAAAACAGAATGAAACATTAAACATTTACTTTAACCCAAAAAAATTACACTTAAATAAAAAATATTTTGATTAAAAACTTATTTTATAGTTAAACCTTTATATAAAGAGGATATTTAAAAAAATTATAAAAATATTTTTTAGAATAAAATACAAATAAAAAGGGTTTTTTGTTTTTCAAATATAAAAATTGTATCAAGAATTTATACAGACGACTTTTTTATACAACCTCACATATTTATATCACATCGTTAATTTTGTGATTCAAACTTCCGATTTAAATTAAAAAATAAAATTTTATTAGTCACTATAGTCTAAACCAAATAATAAGTTTCCACATAATTTGATATAAAAGATTTTACGTAAAATATTATTTTCTTTAGAAAAATTGCTTAAAGAAATATAAATTAGGGTAAACTATACGAAATACCAGTGAACTTTAGGATTTAACTCGATTATACCACTAAATTAAAAACGATACTATTATATCACTGAACTTTAGCAAAAGGTCCGATTATACCACTGAACTTTAAAAGGTTCAATTATACCACTTAGTCATTTTGGGCTATATGAGGCATCAAAGCAACCATACCAAAATGATGTCGTTTCGTTTTGGTTAAGGGTTCACATTACCCAGTGATATAATTGAACATTTATTAAAAGTTTAGTGGTATAATCAAATATTTTACTAAAGTTCAATATTATGTTAGAACATTTTATTAAAGTTCAGTGGTATAATGAACACTTCAGTAAAATTAAGTGGTATAATAGTATCATTTTTAGTTTAGTGTTGTGGTATAATCGAGTCAGATCCTAAAATTCGGTGGTATTCCGTATAATTTATCCTATAAATTATATAATATAAACTTTACATATTATTTTATAAATATAAATTTGTTTCATAAATAATTAAGTTTACAGAATAATCAAATTTAAATATATATATATATATATATAACAAAACCTTGTACTTGGGGTACGGACACAGTATCCATCACCTGGACCACTCCGCTATACTTTTCCTTAGTATGTATCCTTTCTGTTCTACAATTTATGTCACATGTTAATATTTTATAAAATTTTAAATTTTTTTATATAAAATATTTAATATAAAATAATTTGAATGACACGTTTATCCCTAAAAAAATAATTTTTATTTTTATTAGAAAACAAAAAAAATAAATATATTTTATAAAAATTATTAAATTTTTTAAAATAACATTTTAATTAGACAATTTCAAAATATAAATGTAATAACTTACTAAGATAAAGAGATTACAAGTTTGCGTGCGCCCCGCCCCCTTTTTTTAGTTTTTAGGCATATCCCACAGATTGGGCCACACTCAGCTTCACAAAAAAACATTCACTACCCACTAACACGTGTATAAAGAGGTCCAAATTATCCACGTGGCGTTATATTATTGGGTTGTTTTGTAAGCAAACAAAGCAGTAGATATTTCTTGTTTGTTCCCGCATAAATGAAGCAACAGGAAGCAACGGAGGAAAAAAAAGGCGAATTGCAGATTGGGGGAGAAAGAGAAAGAAAAACATTTCGCTGGAAAACGATGAATACTGTGTTCCCAGTTGACGATTTCTCCGACTGCTTCTGGGCGTCTCCGGCTTCCGATGCTGCGGCTGGGATGAGCCGAAGCCATTCCGAGTGGGCGTTGGAAATGTTTCTGGAAGAATTTTCTGGTGCGGGCGAGAATGTGATCGCTCCGTCCTCGGCGGTACTTCAGCCGTCAGTTTCGAAAGCTGAAGAAGGTGATGGAGGTGCTGACGTGGTGGAGATCAAAAGGCCTAACAACCAGAATCAGAATCTTCCGCCGTCTGATCCAACACCGACAATCCCGATTGATTCTGATGAGTTCCGCGCGATCCTCAAGAGCAAGCTCGAACTAGAATGCGCCGCGGTTGCTCTCTCTCGTGTATTCCTCTCTTCTCTATAATCCCCGTTTTCAAAGTGGATTTATTATTATATACTATCATTAATACTCGTATTTTTTTCCTTTTTTTTTCTTCAAACAAATATTCAGGCGTTAGCTGTGAAGGCAGAAGATTCGTCTGCCCAAGCTGAAAATCACGCGCTTCAATCGGGATCAAAAGTTCAAGGTAAGCTTTTGTTTTGCATACAGCTGCATATTTGATTTGAGAAAGTTTGGGTGATTACTGATTAGCAGTGGTTTACTTATGAGATTGTTTTGTTATGATGGGTGGTTGCAACCATTAACGTTGGCCTTTGAGTTTTACTTTATGTCTGTTGGCCTCTTTATGTATTGGGACAAGCCTCTACGGTGTTGAGTTGAATTCTGTTAGTCAAGTCTGGTTTTGGGGCCACCTAGACATCTAGTGCATAATGAATGACATGAATATTTCTTTAGTTTGTGTCCTTCTAGGTTTACTCCAACAAGGTTTTTTTTTTGGCTGCTTGGTGAACTGTAAGGAAAAACATTAGTTTTGTATTGCTGGAGTCTTCCTGCATATATCATTGCATGGTTATGCCTAATGATTTCAATACTGCATATTTTCATGGAGTGCCATGTGATTCTGTCTACTGAAAGAAAAAAAGGAAGGAAAACAAGAAAAAAGATGGAGCATAGACACAAGTGGAATTGACTTGCTTTACTAGATTTGATAATTTTTAGTAGTTAGCTATAAATTTCATCAGGCAGTCAAACAAATCAAGTAACACTACCCTGTTTATACTGCTATATTTTCCTTCCAACTTCTGTTTCTTCCAATTTTCTAAGATTTAAAGGGTAAGCAATATGCTAGGGAACTTTATAGTTCTTCATACATTAATTTGTTATACCTTTTCCCATAACTACTTCAAATGATAATTATCTTCCACAATCCTAGGTTCCTCAAAGGTACAAGGACAGGGTGAAGCTTATGTCACGCCTTATGGAATTCTGGCAGAGTCAACTACACAAAAAAAAATCAGGGGTGCAAGTAAGGCAGGCCACAAGTGGATCATCAAGAGAAGACTCAGATAGTGATGAACTCGAAGGAGATACTGAAACAACTGACAATATGGATCTGGCTGATGCAAAACGTGCAAGAAGGTAACCATGTTTTTAGTGTTGGCCTGTTGGGTTATATTCGTGATTGGTTTGAGGGGTTTGAAATGCCGTGTTCTTTTCATTTTTCTATTTTGCTTAACATATTTCCTTCCTTTTCTCCTTTTCTTTGTCCTAATTTAATAAGATTTGTCTTCTCTATCAAGTAATAGCTATAAGAACTAATTCTTGTCTTGAACAGAAATATATATTTCGCCAGTAGAACTTGAGCCTGATGATTCTATAGATTTCATTAACCAAAATGTTATTACCTTGTCAAACTCAATTCCGGTTCTTGGCAGGAATATGTATCTTTTTCCTTTTTGTGTTTTTCTATTATGTTTTAGAAAATCAACATATTTGTTTAGAAACACTTCTAAGCATTTATAACCCGTGTCATTACCAGATATGTAAATTAATAAATTCATACTGAACTAAAATTTAAATTTTCTGGTGCAATCACAAAGTACCGTCTAGTAATTAGTGAATTAATGATGGATCAGAATGCGGTCAAATCGAGAATCGGCTAGACGATCTAGAAGCAGAAAGCAAGCGCAAATGAATGAACTTGAAGGACAGGTTTTTCCCCATTGTTCCCTCTTCCCCTTGATGGTCTCATGCATTTTATTTGCGTTGTCTTATATGATCCTCTAACTGGTTTTTGTAGGTTGGTCTACTAAGAGTTGAACATTACACGTTACTTAAGCGTCTAACTGACATGAATCATAAGTGTGATGAATCTGCTGTTGACAATAGAATTATGAAGGCTGACATTGAGACTTTAAGAGCGAAGGTAAAACATTGCATTTTCTTATCATGATCTAATTATCCCGTTGTCAGTTGACATAGGGTCCTCCTGAAAGTTTGAAAACTGACTTCCAAATATATCCCCAGAGAATTATTATCCTGACAACATGACATTTGTGGTCTTGTGTAAAATTTTGGAAATCCCTGGGTGATTCATTTTCCTTCATCTAAGAGTTAGGGCTTTAATTGGTAATCACGCATTCTATATTAACAGATTCTCTCATTTTATGGCAATTTATGTGTGCTCCATCTCAGGGATCTGCTGGACATGTCTAGTTCTTATGCGTTGTCACTCTATGGAGTATTCAACTGTTCATACGCAAAAATTATTCACTACTTGTATGTCTCTCTAAGTTTACAATGGATAGTCATGATCTATTGTGTTAGTTGATGCACGGAAATTACCTTGTTGGACAGTAGATGCAAATGCAATTTCCAGTGTTTAGACTGTTGGCAAATTACCTTGTTGGAAACTGCTGCAGGAGTGACTAGTTCTTTAACTATTTACTTCTTGTTATATATTACTATTGATTATGATTGGTGCTACTTTAGTTCTGGGTTGTCAGGTTGATAATTCAATTTGAAACTTTCAGGTGAAAATGGCTGAAGAAACAGTTAAGCGGGTGACAGGGATTAATCCTGGTCTTATATCTAGACCCAATATACCTAGAGTAGGCATGCCATTTGTTAGCAGCCCATTGGAAGCGTCGACAGTTGCTCCCCTACCATCGCAGTCGAACGCTAACCAGTTTTTTCACCCAGTTCCTAGCATTGTTGCACCCATGCATCATCACGGGGTGGATAACGGTTTCGGGGGCAACACCCTGGTTCGTTGTAATTTGAATTCACATACTAAAGTAGGAGTGAAGAACGTCAATGAAGCATCTACATTACAGGTTAGATTTGACAAACTTGACCCGAGACCCGAGAACCAAACCGATTTACCCAAAATTAACCTGAACACGATAACCCGAATTTGATCCGAAACCTGAAATAAACCGAACCGAAACCGAATCGAAATTCAGTTGAACCGAAAATTGACCCGAACTGATTTTTACTCGAACCGATTTTCAACCGAACCGAATAGAACCAAATCGATTTCACTCGAACCGAAAACAACCGCACCGAAGGCAACCCGAAATTAAGAAAATATATTAAAATAAATAAATAAAGATGAAATGTGAACTGTCGTACAACTTACTAAAAAATCAAATATACATGCTATATAAAGTCATATATTAGGTGGAAAAACCTAATTCGGCCTAAAAACCCGACTAAAACCGATCGATCTCCTATAAATCCGATATTGACCCGACCCGAAATCATCCGATCCGAAAGTTAGCAGAACCGAAAATCAACCGACTCGACGTCTTAACCCGATATCCGAACCGAAATCATCATAGACTCGAAATAAAATCGAACCAGACCCGAATTGAACTAAATTTAAACTGAATGCAATTAGAATCGAAATGATCCGAACCGAAATGAACCGAACCGAATGACCCGTTTGTCACCTCTATGCCTGGCCATTCTGCTGACGGGAACCACAAGCAAAGTTGAATATTAGCGCCCCTCTTGTTTTCTGGTGTCTTTGTGTGTTATTTTTGTTTCCTTTTGAGACGTTCATCTATGGCTAAATCTATTGACGGGTTTTGATTCTCACTGCAATTTTGTTTTTAACATCTTCATCTTCAGTGAGCGACTATCATATCTGTATCATATAAGGATCGTACTACTATGTTTTTTAAATATCATATAATGACTGTACTACTATGTTTCTTGAATAAACTTATTTGGTAAATAGTTCCTTATAATATTCGTAGAGGTGCGAAATCTGTTGTTAAGGTTACCCATTTCAGGTATTAGAGGTGATGAGACTGCATATGCAAAGACTTTTACTTGTTGGAAAAAGGTCGCATTCAATTCATTACTGTAATTTCCTTTCGGAGACTGACATTATAAGCACAATCTGGGCAGGATGGGAGTCATTGTTTTTACAACCGACTCGACCAAGCCAATATAACATGCACAAATGATATAAATTAAGGAATTCAAATCATCATTAGCTATTGGTTAACAACGTTCGGCCCCTCCTATTTGTTATCGGTAAAATTATTCATCCATACATAAATCACATTACAAGGCGAACATGTCAGAATTTCCCCCTTGGACATTATATATTGCTGTAGTGGTGTAAATCTGATCTGGGATGATAGGGCAAAAGCAGCATGTGTATGCCTTAGAGTTCCCCTCACTGAATTTTTGTGTTAGATTGGAGACCTGATTGAACTTTGCTCTGGAAATGCGTTTCCAACCTGCAATCAACACTACTAAAGTCAAAAATCAGAATGGACGATGCACAAAAAAGAGAACCGATGAACATAAGGAAATGATATCATGACTGTTGAACATTTATAATCATATGATAAAACCAGAAAGAAAAAAGATAAGCACAAGTGATCATGCCTGGTTGCACATTTATAGTATATAGTATCAGGAGAATTATACGTGCGTGCATTAGCAAACATTCGCTTGGCATCGGCTACAAACATCTCAAGTGTTACATAATATTGCTCCGATTCAACTCTTTTTGACATAGTCTTCAGATCTGCATTACATGCATATACAGTCAAGCATAAAAATTACTACTGTCTGTAAATGTTTCCACTTGGGAGCATCTTTATAAACAGGGGAATAACTTATCATGAGATAAAACTTGATAGTATTCTTATACAACCTGAAACTGTACTAAGATTGGCTGGTGGTTTATTAATGAATACAAAGAATTTGCATCACTAGCTGAGCTGTAAACACTTGTAATAGAAACTAGAAACTTCAGTCAGGTTATTAGACAAACCTACATGGTACTCGGTTCAATATTCTGGTTTCCAAATAAACCATGGAAATGTAACAAAAAATTAGTTCTCAAAACCAAAAAAGTAGAACTAAACATCATGCAACATTGTCAAAGAACTTTCTACCTCAAACCTAAACCCACTTGACAGCTACACCATCCTATCATGGCTGTTTATGTGAACCTTACCCATGGGGTCTTTGATGATGTCATAATAATCAGGTACATCCCGAGCATCAACTGGCTCCTTGAATGGCCAAGCATCAACATGGTCGTGCATTGACTGCTTGAACAAAATCAATTTGCTTAGAATCCAAGGAAAATCATGGCAGGTGATGCTCATATGGACATCTGATTTCAACCAAACACTTGGAGAGAATAAAGTTAACATGAGTTAATGCAAAAAGGCACCGACTTATTAACATCTATAGTTATCCAGTAATTAGGTCATTGCAAGAATCCTAATAAGTTAGCGGAAAATAGTTTCCCCTGCATCATAGACATCGATCCATTGGGTCCCTAAAAGTACAAGGAAGGTGTTTGAGATTGCTAGAAGAATGCATGCATTTTTCACAAGCTTCTTAACCACATTCATTTGCAACATAAGGAAACAGGATAATGATTATTCTGAGTTATACCCCACAACTCTGATAGGAAATTAAGCATCAATTAAACAAAATTACAAGTGCAATAATGAAGATATATGCAGATGAGGAACATTAAAAAGTTCAGAAAGTTGCCTTCAGAAGTGAGCGCATGAAACCGGTTAAATTTTTCTGATTTGTGTTGTTGTCTGCGGACACAATTAAGGATCTAAACCGTGTATGGCCCCATTGATCAGGAGTCCATCCGGCTTCCTCTGTTACCAAATTAATAAAAAAAATTCAGGATTTCGTTAGTTAAAACTTCCAGCAGGCAGACAGTCTTTGAATATATATGTATATTAGCATAAAAAATAAATAGGGGAAAGATTGCAAGTTGTTAGATAAAAGATAAACTCAAGATATCTCCCTTACAGAAAATTTGAAGTTTATCAATGAGGAACAAACATATGTTCACCCAAATTTGTAGTGAGGAATATCAATGCATATAATTGCAATACAGTATTTATGTAAAACATGGAAAATGGAAACAATTATCTAATATAAATATATAATGTCCAACAACGGCCAAGAATAAATAACAAAACACAAAAACCGAAATCAACTAATACAAATACAATAAAAGGCCAAAGAACTTACTCAAACCAGGGATATCCTCAACTTTGACGACTTTTTTAGGAATACCAGCTTCTTTCTGAATCAAATGAATCTTTCATTACGGCTATGTTTGAAATTTTTATACATAACTTGCAAAAACTAAACCATAAAACTATAACAAAGGAAGCCACAGTAGTTAAAATACTTAAAGATCAACGACAGAAGAAGGAAAAGATCCTGTACTTTACTAGATCCAACTTGAGTCAACCAGTTTTACTTGCGGATTAGAACATAAAGAAAAATGAACAAATTAAGTGACAAGAATACGGAGTCCAGCGAACAGGAATGCCATTTAAGAACAAGCACCAACATGATGCAATACAGTACACAAAGCAAAACATAAACCTGGAACACTTAGAAAATAAGCAACTTCTCAACAAAAATATGATGCCTTGATTAAAATTGAAAAACCAAAATAAACATGAGAAACTTCATATTCTATATGTGATATTGAACATGATTCAAACTTCAAAGCCTACAATAAACTTTTACAGAAAATGTAATTTACTAAAGGGTAAACTACACCAGAGGTCACAGTTTGGATTTTGTCTTATTTAGATAACCAAAATTTAAAAAACTTACGTTTCGGTCACGTTATCTATTTATTACATTTTGGATAAAGAGCCGTTGATTAGACACGTTAACAAAAAGGGTTAATTTCTAATTTGACCCCTAAACTTTTGTCAAAATATCAATTTGACCCCTAAACTATCTCAATTGGCCGGTGATGGCACCGAACTAAAGCTCTCTATTACCTCTTTCCTTCTATGGTTTTATTTCCTTAAACTCGAACTGAATAACCTTTGTTCTTTGGGTTTCTTCCTTAGTGTGGCATCACCGAACCAATCCCCGAGCTTTCTAATTTAGCCTTGGAATTTACGATGGAAGGAAACGATGATGTTAGGAAAGGAAATGTGCTTCGAATGCCTTGAACGTCGAATAAAGTCGGATTGGTCGGATCAACTACAGTTTTGCTATGGCATCTCCGATTCTCCTCTACCATTTGGCTCCTCCATTGTGGTTCAATTCTCCCATACTAATCCTTCAACTTCCGTGAGTTCTCTGTTCCAGGTTATGAGTCAATTGAATCGCGTGGGTGATTGGGAATTGTAAATAATACAATGAGTCTGTCACCGACTGGAGGTGGTTGGAGCGACGTCGACAATGTGGGATAAAAGAGAGGTTGAGTTCAGGGGTCAAATTAGAAATCAACCCTTTTTGTTAATGTCACGTCATCAATGTAACAAATTGATAACGTAAGCGACTGAAACACAACTTTTCGAAATTTGGTGATCAAAATAAGACAAAACTGAAACAAAAGTGGCCTCTAATGTAGTTTACCTCTACTAAAAGCATACAAATAGAATGGGATCCACATGTACCTTTTGAAAATCAATTCCTGGATAAACAATTTGACAATTTGAGAGCTCCTTAATCTTTTCATCGATTGCCTAATAATCCCAAATAAAAAAGTGCATGTTAATAAAAGTTTGAAAAAATAGTAAGAATACACACGAGAATAACAAGGAGGAAAAAATAGAAGTAATGGAAAGAAAGAAATTTGGTTAAAGGTTCTTGGTTTATTGCAGATTGGTTATTCAGTTTCTTCAACCACCACTGAAACTGTCAATAGTTCAGTAATCCATTCACATCGAAATTGAAAAAAGGTGCTAATGTCGGGACCTAATATGCATCCCAATGAACTACTGCAGGTCAAATAGGGGGATTACAACACTTCGGATAGTAACCAGTGTTGCAGGCCTCCACAAAGAGGCTTCCTGGTAAAGACAGCAGGTTATAACATAGGAGATTTCAACCCTAAACAGATCCCACATCAAATAGGCAGTAGGAAATACAGTCTAACTGTATGAAGGACCTTGAACCTAACTTTTCAGGTGAATTTTGAGAAGAAAATCATGAAATCCAATGGGCAAATTGAAACAGTACCTCATAACTCAGAAGTTGAATTGGTCCTTATAGAGGGTTATGATAAATTTTACCCCCCCCCCAAAAAAAAAAGGTCCGTTGCCAGAGTGAATAATAAATTTACCTGCCGCTGACGACGAATCATGGTTGATAAATCAGTATATGGAAGCTTGGGGTCGATTTTACATTCCATAAGGATACCTCCATCATAGTCTTTAATATACCTAGAAAAGTAAAGAAATATTTAAACACAGCCTCAAAAGATAGCAAGGACATGGATAACAAAGAATAGAGAAACGAAACCAGTCTCATTAAAAGGGACCATGCATCAAAAGAGAACCAAAATTCTCAGCATTTCACTAAGGATCATTTCATTTTAGTTCTTGATATCACATATTTCCATTTTAAGGGAAGCATGCATCCTAACATTCCAACACTCAAAGCGCATATAAGAGGCAAAGAGTTTCTTCCACTCCTTGATCTCTCAGTAATAAAAAGTGTGGTCCTTGAGCCATAATGATGGGGAGAGAGAAAATAAAACCAAAATGGTATGGCAGCATACCCTTGCCATCGATCCCTCTCCAAGTGAATCTCTTTGGTAAAACCCTGCAGTAGATAAAATTGACAAGTTCCTTAAGACAACATTCATTGAATCAGAGTATGCAAATTATTATGCAAAAGAAGTGACTAAAGAACCATAATTATTTTGCTATATCTTGCAGGTCATTTGCACATGAGTCGCAAAGTGTGGCAAAGAAGAACCATAAACACCTTCGACAAATTCAAATTTAATACACTCAACTTAAAATTAATTGAGCTGGACTGGTCTATCTTCTTGGAAGCACCCTAAAAGCTTTCCTTTTTTAACCTAATTTTCTTACAAAAAGAAGTCTGCCAAAGGCAATTATATGCTTCATAGACTTGGGAAGAAATATGTTTTACTCCGTAAATGTATGATCCAGAAGTATGTAAAACAATACAGCAGGCCAAACACACAAAAAATGTGTATATATCAGACCTGTTTGATAAAATACCCAACAGCATTATTGTCAGCATATGTCAGAAAATGTGTTAGTCCATCAACGTCACGTGCATGCTGTTTTAAATGATTCATCAGTCTGGTTCCATAACCTTTTACTTGTTCATCGGCTGTGATTGCACAAAAAGCTATTTCCCCAAACCTTTGGCTGACATTTACCACCAAAACAAGTATCAGTGAAGAGGACAGATGAAGCATTTACATCATAAAAAGAAATTCCTTAGGTTATAAAAAATGCTACAGTAGAAGAGCCGCAGAATAAATAAATAACAATCAATAAGAATTATCCTGAAACAGTTGAAAGATATGGACCACACAGCGATTATGTCAGATTCCCTTAAGAATCTCAAATTTTGTGTTACAATATGAAGCAGAACTTAATAATAGGGAAGGCACACTAAAACAAAATTTAGCGAAAAGAACAGAGCCAAAAGAGGAAAATACACTGCAAAAGGAGCAGAAAATTGATTTGACCCACATTAACATAAGACCGGTAATGTAAATAACACGCAGGTATAAATCTTACCTGACATGTGGGCGATATGTGATGCCACCAACAACGTTATTCTGTCTGATAACCATCACAGACTTATGGCTTCTACAAAATCCAAAGTAAGAAGACGTGAGATATCAAAATGCACAAAAGCTGATACCATCATCAACAAGCAAACTTGAAGGTCGTTACATTAAAGAAGCACAATACACAGCTAGAAACAGCAGGAGAATTAACAAAGATAAATCAATGTCAAATACCAACTCATACATTAAGATGACTGAATGTTTGACCTAGCAAAGAAATCCCTAAAAATGAGGTTTTCCATCTTAAAGTGTGACTTCAAAATTTTCTATTGATACCTGTCCATCACAAGGCGAACAATGTACTCTTTTGGCATATTAGGTAGTTGTCTTCCAAATATATTCTTCAAACCAATCAACCTGAGAAACCAAAAACAAAAGCTGAATTTCCATCACCAGTTCACGGAGGGAGTATGGTGAATTACGAGAAAACCAAAACACCCTTACCATGGTCATCAATGGCTACTAGAAACTAAATAAACCATGCATATCCAAGAAGAAAAAAAAAAAGTTAACATGAACGCTTGAGGAAACGAGAATAAAATACCAAACCATATGCTGATCCACACCATCGTTTGAATAGCAAACAAATTTGAGTCTTCCTGCTTCTTCCTGCAAAATGGTTTTTTTTTTAAATACATATTGTAATTCACAAGAGAAACGACCTATTAGAACAGAGAAGCATTTAGTTTTTATCATTGCAACTCAAAAAAGTTCGAAAACTTTACCTCTCTTTTCAAGCTCTCTTCTCTAGCACTGTAAGCTCCACTAGTCTGTATATTCTCAGTAAATATCTTAACGTCTTCCTTCGTCGTAATCCCCGCCATTGTGCTCCCAACTGCTGCGGTAGCCCCGGTGGGCCCAACTGACCCTGACCCAGGGGCTCCCCCATCTTTTCCACCATCGGTATTCTCAATCTTAACCGTGGAATTTTCGGTCTTGAGCTTCATGTTCCGAACCGAGCCGGAGCCGCCACCCGCAGACTCTAGGCGAGCAGTGGTGAAAGTTCGGATGGAGGAATCATTGTCGTGGTCAAAGTCGTCCTCATCGTCGTTCACGACGGCGTCCTCTGAGTCGTCAGCATCAGAATCAGAGTCAGCACCGCGTGCGGAGATGCTCTCGAGGTCGTCATTGGAGGTCAAAGCCCCGTCTCGAGTGTCGGCGGAGAAGGACGACGGAGGGAACGAGGAAGGAGGCGCGTGGTCTTCGGACGCAGCAGCGGCGAGTTTGCGCTTGTGGAGGGAGGAAGTAGCAGAGGCGGAGGCAGAGTGCGAAGGGGAGGGGGTCTGGGAGGTACGAGAGCGGTTCGGTGCGGTTATGTGCGAGTCCATCTCCGCAAACTCCGATTGAGTCGACTCGATGCCGATTAGGGTTTCCTTTTCCCTTTAGAAATTGCCGGTGCTGGTAGGGTTTTGCATAGGAGAGGAGAGGAGAGGAGAGGAGAGTGGAGTGGAGTAAAAGGGTAGAATGAATGGAAATCTCAGTTCCAAAGTTGCCGGCGGCGGCGTCGGTTCTCCCGTTTTCTGGGTTTGTTATTGGTAAATAGAAATGAGCCCAAAACGTTGGTGTATAGGTATCTATGTATGGACCCATCCTTCCATATTCGGCCCTCTAAAAATAATATTAGATGGGCTCAAAATGAATTTAATAAAATTTAAATTTTGATTTTTTTATATAATTATATAAATTAGATTTTGATTTAAACTTTAAAATTCATGTTTCAAAAAAAATATTTACAATTCACTTATTCCGTCGTCAATGTAACATCATGTGTTATAGTGTGCATGTATTATAATTTTTGAAACGAATATGATAAGACTCATCAAATTAATTCTGGTAAATTTTTATAAATCTTAATTAACTTAAACGGTGTTCTGATTACAAGGATGATAAATCCAACTTTATTCATAGGGCACATAGTGCATGCACCTCTTTTTATGCTCAGTACTTTTGGACTGAAGACTCAAACTTTTGTCACATTCAAAACTCAAAAGATAAACCCAGAAGTTTTGATACTTCAGATAGGAAGGAAGGAAGGAAGGGCAGGCCATCCAACGGCATCCGACACACACCCTTCAGATTCTTCCACGTCCCCTCCACTTATCTTCACCATTACCTTCGTTCCATGGCCGCTTGCACATCTCTTTCCCTAAATTACACGATTTATTAATGTTTAAAACCAATGTATATGCATGTAATGAATCAACAAACTATTATTTAAACAAATGGGGGTGGTGAGAAATCACCTTTAGAACACCCGCAGCAGCTAGCAGCCATTGCCCTTGCCCGATACCGGCAATGACCCTATTTTTCTCGGCGAATTCCTTCACTAAATCGACTGCCTTGTCGTTCATTACCAGCAACTCGGGGGACCTCCCACTGGGCACAATAAGGCAATCGTAGTCGTAAACGCAGATATCACTCCAATTGGCTGTGATAAACAAGTTATGGCCACGTTTCTCGCTGAAAACTTGGGCTACTTCGTCGTCGTGGATATCCGTGACACAGGTTTCTCCCTTTTTCTTGCTTGCGGTAGCTGTGTCAACCTTGCAGCCTAATGCTTGGAGCGCACGGGATGGGACGTTGAATTCGTAATCTTCTACGTAGTCCTTGGAACAAAACACAAAACACGAGATTTGTGATTAGTTTTATCTGTGTAACTACATTCCTAGTGAAGAGGGCTTATCTTAATTCTTACCCCACATAGGAAAAGCACTGAGTTAGTCTTGGTTGCATGAATTTGGGCTCCCATGGATTCGAACAGAGCTTTAAGATATTCAGCATACGCTGGCCATCCTATTGAGCTCAAGATGTTTCCATCTTTGAGCCAAGCAGTAATGTCGAAAGCTGATGTAATTCCTGGTTGCTCCCACCAAATACCACCGGCCAGCTCAATCACCGGTTTCATGCTTGCAAATGCAGTGCATTTCTTGCCTTTCAAAAGCCCGCCGCAGCCAAAAGGAGTTGGCTGTGGCAACTCGTCGCAATAGGCTTCCCTGCATCAGCAAACCTTTTGACAATACTCAAGACCCTGTCGTCGACGCTGAGGACTTCTGTGAACCGACCTCTGGGAATACTCAGGGCGTCGTAGCATTCAGTGTAAATAAATGGCCCGGCAACTCTGAGTAAAGCTGGAAAAAGGAAAGAAAGGTTTAAAACTAAGCAACCATATGTGTGAAGATGAAATAGAAAAGCATGTTGTTTTATAACCTCAAATCCTAAGAAGTCATGGACGGCAGTGACGCATTTGTCGCCGGGAAACTTGTTCGGAGAGACACAATCGACTCGAACTCCAAAGGCTTGCAACACACTGAAAGGAACCATGACTTCGTAGTCTTCCATGTAGTCTCCACAGATCATCAAAGCAGATTTCTCCACAACAGAGACCATGGTGTCCAAATCACTGGCAGTGACTGTTCTACCAAAAACCAGACCTTGTATATGAAGATGTAATATGTATTTAGGGTTGGTGCTCCAGAACAAACTGAAGTAATTAGGAATCTGAGCGATGTCGTCAGAAACGGAAATGGTAATAAACTAGAGTTGTTGTTTTCTAGAATATGGTGAGATATAGCTCTCATAAACCATTCCTTGGAAATGGAGCATGGGAAAAAGGAGACGTATACGATTCAAACTTCAAAAAGTATGGATTCCACATTTAAAATGACTGTGTTAACCAATTCAGTTACACTGGAATTCACATAATAATTATGTGTTTTAATATGATTTACTGGTATACATGTATTTTAATAAGATTCACTTATAATGTAAAGAACTTGTACACTTTCCAAGTACTAAATATAAAACCTTTTAGGAGTCAGGTTTTTGCACACACCTCTTCCATTTTTTTTTATTTTAATTTTCGGATCGATGGGGCATTTAAATGATGAAGCTGGAGCTATTAAATAATAGGCATTTGAAACACATCAACAGATTATATATTAATACAAATGATTTGTGTAAAAAGTGTAATAGTAAAAGATACTATAAGTGTAGCTGCCTGTTCTTCTGATTTCTTTCCCAGTCTTTTGACAATTTAAGGTTAATGGGGACCTATTGAGAACAAATATTGGTTGGCGAGCTTCCATCTGCTAAAAAAATGGAAAAGCTCATCCGAGTTGAGATGGCTCAATCAATAGCATACCAAACGGCGCATACACTTCTCGATTAATCCGATCTTGGTCTTTTTGGGCCACTTTTATGACTATTATACATAGGCAAGAGCCATCGTGACTTGTGTTTTCGTCTACGATAACACCGCCAATAAAGTATCGACAATGCTACCATACAACCAATGGGAATGGCCCATCTGCAAAAGCAAATAAACATACGAGGTAAACAGGGAGCGGATACTATCTATATTCAACGTAACTCAGGAATGATGGGGGGAAAAGTGGTTGTTTTGACATGCTTCTGCTAAGAATAATAGCCGAGAGCTATATTACCTGTCCAAATCAAGGATGGGATTGTAGACAATAGCTTCCCAAGCGGATAGAATATAATGCCACACAGGGTTGTAGTAAAGAGACTCCGATGACCAGAAAATCCTCGTATATGTCTCTAAGAATATAAATAGTATCCATGCAGCCATTTCAACCAATATGAACTTTATGATAAACCGACCAACCATCACCATGATGAGGGAAAAGGCCACCAACCAATTGAAGAGCCTTTGATTGTATTCCTTGATGAACAAAGAACGTGACTTCCCCATCATCTGCAGAATGTATGGTACAGTCAGAAACATATTATTTAGCAAAAATATAAGAAATGCTCTCTAACACACTCTATCAATAAAATTGAATGGAATTCCCATCTTTCACTCTAAATATTTTGACAGAAGGAAAATAACATATGCAAGGAAAAAAGAAGCTGAATAGGGAACTGCAAAGATTCCTGATTACCTTCATCATCCGTTGCTCATAGTTAGCTTTTGAAGGCCCAATGCACTCCCGCTCAAAGCTTTGGTTACATTGCAGGAAACCTGCATTAAATTTTGCCATAGAAGGAAGTTTGAGAACTTGAAGCTGGTCCATGTTGTCTTCACATCGGGTATATAGTGCCTCACAGACCCTTGAAGATTGATATTCATTTGCCATAAAGACATTCTTTAGTACCTGGATAAAAATTTCCACATTAAGATGTGAGAATTACAAATGCTAGTAGTCTACTATATCAGATTACATACGAAAATAATTAAAAGAGCAGGATTTATTACTCTTATAACCCGAGATAGACTAAGATAAAAAACGGGATAGACATATACATGCCTGCCATTATTAATAGTGTAACAAAAAAAAAGATGCATGAATTTGAAAACTTAGGTAAAAAAAAATCTAAATGTATGAATTGATATAGTATCATTGATAAAAAAGGAAAAGGGAAATGCCATTTAAAGTGCCAGTCAATACCTCCTTGATTTCTTCATCCAGTTGCTCAAAAGATCTCTTTGCATGGTGGCGACCAAAATGTAGTCCATCAAAAGTCTTCATTGCTTCCTCTCGAGACGTTTCATGGATATCTTGTAAGGATTGTTCTGGCATGGGTAAACGTAATTTTCCCATCCTTTCACCGTACAGCTTTAAACATCGCTCTACAATACCTTTATTGAAAACCTCTACGAGAGAGCCTGTTGATGGGATCTCCCCTTTATTCAAAGCTTCAAGTATCTATAAGATTAAAACAATAATGCATATTAAAGTTACTAAGTTATGGACATCAACTAATCACCCCCTAACAACAACTAATTTAAGAATTCTAGCAATTCATGAACTCTAACTTATCCAAGAACAGGTGTGAGAATGCGAACATAAACTAACCTTCTCCAGGAATGAAACAAACTCCTTTCCATTTAAAGGCTTGCCCTGCACAATCTTTGGGCGTATAACACTAGCTACAAGCTCTTTCAATTGCTCTCTTTTCTTAACATACATGGGATCAAGCTCATCATCCTTCAGGTCACAAAGCTTTGTTCGCATGAGATGGGGCTGTAAGTTCAAATTTCAATTAATTAGGTAGTAAAGGTTTAGATTTTAACATGTACCTTAATTATTTGTCAACATACAACAAAGATCTGCAGCAAATCAACATAGGAGTGAAAGCATACACACATTCCGTCCTAAATCTCACTGTAAGCGTGCACGAAGACGTCTTTGCCTTCTCTACCACCATATAAAACAAAATGCAGATATGAAATGTAGCCATGACTTGGAAAAGGTCTTATACAAATCAAGCATCTATTTATGTTTCTGATCAGAATGACAATAGCAGAGGAAAGGGGAGAAAAGGGTAATACAAGTAAAAAAAATGGAACTCATACCTGGGGTAGGCTAAATGCGGTGCTGTTATCCCCCATTACAGCTAATGAATCCCGGATCTGATTAACCTGATAAAGTTCCAAGAACCGTGAAATTCTGATCAAGAATAACATTAGTTTGTGATAACCTACAAGTACGGTCATGGAAGAAATACCTGATCAATATTTTTGTCTCCTGAAAATACAAAAGACACACATCATCATCATCCCAAAAATAAAACATCTGTCCAAAACAACTAAGGATGCTCGAGTAAACTAACCATCAGTGTTAGGGACATGTCTAAGTGCCTCATCCACCATTTCTTTAACTGTTTTCCCTTCTGTATAAAACCCAGAAAAATGTCAGTGAATCGACCCTGAATTGCGGGGCAGAGGCAACTGCCTAATGGCATCCAGAAAGGAATGTCTCCCAAATCTTCCAAGCATTTTCAAAGAAGCTTAATAGTATAGTGAATGAATCCAAGGCAAAGTTTAACTAGACATATACCCAAGCATATAAAATAAACAGGAATTTGACGAATAGACTATATTACTCGGACTAGGGTGTAGGTGTCAAACATAGGTATTGTTAGATTTTTCTAAGTTTTTCCATATATTTGAAGGATCCATGGAGGTCATATCCTCATATCCAAGTGTCGAACACAAGTGTCAGACACGAGCACTTCATGAAAAATGATCAAAGCAACATAGCAAATGGAAGCTAGAAAGGGATAACCGTGTCGCAATTATAATATTACAGGCAGTGAAATTGAAGCTAGCATGTCCCTGGTACATTAACATTTAAAGTATCAGAACCTCATGTCATGATACTTCAAATTCATGCTAGAATGCAATTATGAACTTACCCAGAAAATCTCGCTGGATAAGCCACAAAAGTTTTGCAGGTTCAAAAGCAATGTCTTGCCCCTACAAGAATTTTAGTTACTCGATAATCTCCACAACCAAACAGCTTCATTTGTACAAACATAAATGAGACAAACATTTTAGGGCAAAATTTACCTTCACTCTGTGCTCCATGAAATGTTTGTCAAAAACACAATACAAGTTAGCGTCAAAATTAACAAGCACTAAAATGTGCAATAGCACCAAGCTAGCCCAGTGAATGTGAAACTGATAACACTTTCAATTCAGCATATGGAGGATAGGGCAAACCTTCCATAAAATTCTTCAGCAAGCTCTACAGCAAATGATAGCCTTGATATGTCTGCTTCCCGGACCTAATGACAGAGTAGCACAAACGTAAACCAATCAACAAAAAATCAATCCATCGAGGCAGCTGCTAATTCAGGGGCTTCAAGACTTTTAGCCACATGCCAACAACCTGATGCATAGACTGTGATGCTAATTGAATTATTTAAATGCTAAAATTGACAGCATTGCTTTTATAAATGATACCTGGATAGCACTTTAACTTTAGCCAAGAAGAGAGAGAGGTAGCTTTTAAGGGTTTTTATTGGAAGACGTTTTTCTATGTAAAAGAATATTTCATTCAGAAACCACCATTTCAATTAATCAAAACCCCAATTATTTTTATTTACTTTTATTTTTAAGAACCAAACATATCCTAACCCCAAGATCTCACACATAAATGATGTTTAATATCGGGTTATGTAGTCCCTAAAGTTAAGCAAACTTTACTCGAAGTTTTAGTCAAAGCAGTAATATCTTAAGAGAAACACTTAGCTTCACAAATTTTAGCTTGAATTTTCTGGTCTAAAACTTTAGCTTTTTCAGCATCCCCATATGTCAATGTTTCAAATAAGAACATCTAAACAAGGAAACATTCTAGAAAAAATAAAAGAATTAACTAACCGTCTCAGGCAGGTTATAAATTAGTGCAGAGCTCATAACAGTTGCCAAAGCAAAAATCCTGCATGAACAGGCATAAAAAAAGCAATATAACTAAAAATATACTAAATAAAGCAAGTTGAAGTAATGTGCTGGAATTACCTATCGTCGTATACATTTGACTTCCCAACACTTTCAAAACCCTCAGTATCAAGGTAGAAAACAGAAGTTCTTACTCCATCGATATCCATCTCTACCGGTGTTCCCCAAACCCAAATCCCTGATAGAGACAAAGTGTAAACATCCTATTTAACAGGTGTGCATAATTGTAATATTGTTGCCGTCTTACCCTTTGTTTTTGTGTCACGCATGTGTCCGACACCAAATCCTGACGGATGAATAAGAAATAGTATAAACAACAAGAAACCAAATTGATCCCATTTGAAATTTAAAAAATGTTGAAGTGACAACAATGTCTGCAAACAACAAAGCAGCATATAGCAGTAAAGAGTGCACCTTCGTAACAAGACAGAGATAGAAGTTGATTTAGCAGAAAAGATTTTCCAGAACGGTAGGGACCAATGACCTGGATATATAAATCCAAAAAAGATATCTCAAAAACGGGAGAGCTTAAACCAAAGGCCTTAACCTTTCAAATTTGATATGTTATGTTACAGGAATAAACCAACATTGCCAACCAGAATTACAAGTTAGATATCACTGAGGAAATCAGTAAATAATGTATATTTATATGCAAATCATGGTTCGAGTCTAATTGATATTTACAGTCAGGTCACCAGATATAACCAATAAACTGCAAATACATGCTAGATGCCAGGGAAGGGTGTCTAAACTTACAGCAACAGCTGCAATTGGGGTATTTATTCTGCTGATGGCTTCCAAGCCTTCCCTCGAAAGACGAAGCTTTGTATGACCAGGATCAGGCTCCACAATAGGAAATCTATATGTATATATTCAAGTGGAAAAGGGGAAAATAGATAGAATCAGATAAAATCAAAGATCATTATGTGAAGTTATTGCAAATGCAGGCGCAATTATCAGGCCAGTGCTAAATTAAAATCAGATTCCAAGGAGGCATTTGAATTCACACTTAAACAGCACTTACATGTACTTTGTACATCTAAAAATGTAATTTCCTATAGAAAGCACATACCAAAAGCTTTCCTGCAAGTACACGATAATTTTTTAGGGAAAACCCCCACTTATGCTATCAGCGTAATGAAGAATGGCTTCTGAACGCTCCCCAATATTAAAGCAACAAAGCACTTTAATCTAGATTGATGCAACCAAAGCATGCTTATATAGATCTTCATCCTATACTGTCACTTCTTAAGGTATACTATGGCACAAACCCTACAAACTATAAAAGCTGCTTTGCTCTCGAAAATAAAATGTCTTAATAATACCTTACGCGTCAAGTGTATAGCAGAGAAACATTAAAAAAAACGTTTTGAGTGTGTTCACGTAAACCAAGATTCAACATAACATTCTAACTTCCAACCAAATGAAATCATCAATACTAATTACATATCAGAACTAACCTGAAATGAGTGATCTAAAGGCAACAAATGAACTGTTCTCTTCAAGGGAGCAAGCTAATAACCACTAGTTCAATTCAAAATAACCACTCTCGAAAATATTACTACTGGGCAAGAGCCTTTTTACTTGTAGCCATACTTCCGAAACCTCAATGCTAAACGAGTGACTTTATCAGAATATGACAACCATGATCTATCCTAAGTAAACAGTTGAATATTACATTTGAATCAGGCAAGGATTTTTTTCAATAACTTAAATTAGCAATACCTAAATTATTTATGAATAAGGGCTAATGGGGGTCAACACTCTCGGAACATTATTCTAGTTATGCTCGGCACAGATTAAAATAGTAGAATCATCCAGAGTTCATCTCGAGCTTATAAGAACAAATCAAGAACACAACCAATATACAAAAAAAAAAACAAACTTTATGTAAAAAAAAAAAAACAAATTGGCGGCGATAACTACCAATAAACCAAATTGTGCCAACGAGATCTTAGAACCATGCAAAAAGGTGCCAAGTTTTAAAACTAACAATTAAGAAATCGCATCTTAATCAACTGTTAACTACTCCAGTAGCTATAAATTGATTCAGCGATAAAGCATAAAATTTTAAACATAACCAAATAAATGAACAAACTTACGGTTGGTGAAAATTGTCGATTGAGAAGGACCCAGAAGCCAAAAATAGGAGAAGAATCGAAACAACAAAGACCCGATAAGAAACCTCCATTGTTAGCAAAGATCGCTATTGTTCAAATGCAGATAGAAGAAACTGTACAAAGAAGGCAAACATAAGAAAAAAGGTCCGGATTTGAAAATTAAGAGAAAAAGGAACGGCGAGAATGGGGTCTAAGTAGACCTGCAGATCGGGTTTACGTTAAAAATCGTGAACGTGCGTGCTAGGAGATTTCTGCTGCATCTACAGAGGGGGAAAAAGAGAGAAAGAAGTGGAAACAAAGCAGCAAGTGCAGAAACTGAAATTATGGTGACGGTGGGTTTAAGCAAAGGAGGATCCAAGGTCAAATGTTTACTTGGCTGGTTTTTATTGGTTGATTAACAAGTGTACATCTTGGAGGTTTGTTGACCTTAGCGCCTCTAGTAATCCAGACAGATCTGCGACATAGAAGCTCTAAGTTGGCCTCCGACCTTGTTCATCTTCGATCTTTAATTTTTATAAACTTTTACACATAAAATTTTAGTTTTCAATCTTATTCTTTGTTTTATTATCATTGCATTGTCCGATATCACGACTTAATTACTACACGGAAAGTTTTTAATATATTGATTTTGACTATATATTTTTGTTCTAATAAAAATCTAAAAAAAAAAAACTTTTCTCATCTCTTTAATCTTCTAAATCTGGTTTTTAATTCAATTTATTTTTCCTCATTTCTATAACATATTCTTTAATATTTTTAAAAATAATATCTACCTTTTATTTAGTTAAAAACAAGTTTTTGTGCAAAATTATAGTAACACTTCAAATTAAATATAACGTTCCATATTACAATTATCATGCAACAACAACAAGATTATGTCCGGGACGTAAGGAAAATTAGCTCATCGGAAAGAATAAAATTAAAAAAATTTGCCCATAATATCCGACAATTTGTTCTGTTCTCTGTATGTGTAATAAATAAATACTCTCTCAATTTTGATTCAAGAGATAAGAGATATGTTGAAGAATCTTGAAGAACGTACCTAAAGTCCTTATCCCTGCTAAGGTATAGAGATATTTACATTTTTACAATAAATATTAAAATTTAAATTTATATTAAATGAAATAACATAAATATTATTGACCACTCGATCAAACAATAAATTTTTTAACCGCTCAAATATTCTTTTATTGCACTTTTCATTTTCTTGCCTAACGGAATAAGGTTCTCAATACCGTGGCAGACCTTCGTTGTTTGTTTTCGTGGGACCATGTTCAAGTGATGAGTTTGGATTTGTTGTAGCTCTTTGTAGGAGAGATTTAGCTAAAGTCAGCTTTGACTTCTTACTATTCTGAGCGGCTCTTCGCGTTTTTACCGTTTGTTTTAGGTTTCGTGTTTTCAGGGCCCAAGCTTTGACGTGTTGAGTAATGAGCTTTTGGTGCACCTAAGGATCAATGCAAGTGGCGAGTGACAGAGTGTCACCAGCAGCGGAGTGACGGCCTTTGTTCTAGTTTTGGCTCTCTCCTAATTAAAGGCTTGTTGAATGTTGAGTGCTTATGACTTGGCCTGGGTTGTTTAGCTGTTGGACATGCACTGTCTTCTCTTTTCTTTTTCTTTTTTATCGAAAACTTGTTTCGGGTGGCCCATTGTTGCCACCTTGATTTCTACATCTCTGATTCAAAACCAGATTATTTAAGGGTAAACAACATCATTGCTCACTAACTATTCATGCTTTTCTGTTTTGATCATTAAACTATTGTTTTATGCATAATCATCACTAATGTTACATTTTTTTCTATCTTGGTTAGTAATGTTACTTTTTTCCTATTTTAGTCACCAATTTATTGTCTATTTCCTGTTTTTGTCACCAAACTATTATTTTTTCATGAAATTTGTAATAGCGGGTGATCAAAATAAGAGAAAAATGTAATGTTAGTGATGATTTTATTAAAAACAGTAGTTTGGTGACTAAAAAAAAATGAAAATAGTTTAATGACAATGATGTTGTTTACCTATTATTTTACTTAATTTTCAAATGTAGGTACTGAAATGCTGAGTTACAATACACGTACACGTGACTGTGGAATTTAGGGGCACGTGTCGGTCAAAGTTGGTAGCCTTGTATGGGAATTTCGGGAAAAAGAGACGGTAGTTTGGTAAATTGAGGCGAAAATTTTCGAAAAGGTTAAATTGAAGGATTTTCCCACCTAAAATGAAGCGCCATTACGTCCTCCGGCATTTAAAGTGAAGATATATAGAAAAAAATGCCCTACCCCATTCTCTTTCTGTACCATCATCTTCCTTTCTTTCCACTGTTTCTTCATTTTCCAGCTTCCCAAACCTCTCAGGTCTCTCTCTCTTGCCCCGTCACTCTTTTTGTTTAAAAGGGAAGTTTGTTTATTATGTTCATTAAGCTGGATAATTTCCTTGTCTAGATCTGATAAACGTTTAGCAGATCTGGGTTTTCACTGATGTTCATTAGTTTATTTTGTTGTACTAACTGGAAATTAAATGCGGTGGTGTTTTTTTTAAGGTAAAGAAATATGGCAGGAAAAGGTGGAAAGGGGCTGTTGGCGGCGAAAACAACCGCAGCTAACAAGGACAAGGACAAAGATAAGGACAAGAAGCGTCCGGTTTCTCGTTCATCTCGTGCCGGAATTCAGGTATTTCTCAATTTTTCTACCGTTTACTTTGTTTTACGACCAAAACAGTGGTTTTTCTTCTCTGTTCCTTCTCCTTTTGTGCTTTAAGTTATGCGTGCTTAGTCTCTTTGGATGTTTTGCTTCATGATTTATATAAACGCCAAACGAAACAGCCAAGAAAAAAATGAGTAAATTCAGCATATTTGATTTCGAAGGGGTTTCGTTGTTGTTTATTCTCCTTTATCGGTTCGTGGGAGGCCCTGTGTTTCTCCTCGACAAAAAAAAAATCATAGATCTTTGGGTTTCGTTCTCTTTATAATATGAAACAATTTGTGCATTATTTTAGTTCCGTAGCCTTTGAAGAATGAGACATTTGCCAAAACACGGTGTTCCTTCAACATAGTCGTTAAAGGTCAAAATTTTGTTGTGAATAATTTGTTACCAAAGTTGTTCGGATGTTCTTTCTACAGTTCTTCCATGGTACAACCACCATTTCCTGTGGTCTTTTTCACACTTTTGATTCTGTCTTGTTAGGACTTGTCATTTTTGTTGGAGTTTCTTTTCAATGCTATAAGCAAGAAAGATTGCATTTTTCTTGTGACATGAGTCTTTATTGATCTGTATCTTGAGCATGGATCGGTAACCTTACACATACATGGGGTATCACCTATACTTTTGTCTAGCTTCTTTTATCTTTGAGTAATTATTTGATGTACTTGGCGGGGTTTTTTTTTTACAAACGGACTTTTAAAGTTGTCATGTATTACTTTTAGAAGCCTTGAACTTTATTCCCTATACTTCAAACCATAAAATCATTCACAAACCTTAAAACCTAACTACTAGTACTAAAACATTAACTCTAAACCCTAAATCTTAGTTTATAAACTTGAAAAACTAAGGGTTGCGAATTTTTTTCACAGTCAGTGCATAGGATAAAAATCTTTTAATCTTTTAACTTAATCCCGTGCCTTGTTTCATCTTTACTTTTGATGTTAGTTCCCAGTGGGTCGTATCCACCGTCACCTAAAGACCAGGACATCTGCACACGGGAGAGTTGGTGCAACGGCTGCTGTTTACTTGGCCTCAATCCTCGAGTACCTAACCGCTGAGGTTCTCGAGTTGGCCGGAAATGCGAGCAAAGATCTGAAAGTGAAGAGAATCACTCCAAGGCATCTGCAGCTGGCCATTAGGGGTGATGAAGAGCTGGACACCCTTATCAAGGGTACCATTGCTGGAGGTGGTGTCATCCCTCACATCCATAAGTCCCTAATCAACAAAACTGCCAAGGAATAGACATGTCTGATTTTAACTACTACGACTTTCGAGTACTTTTTTCCCCTTCTAATCTATTATGTGTTTAATGACTGTGTTTTATTGTAGGGTTTCAGTTAATGTGGCTAGCACATTTGGTGTGTAACTCAGTATATATGTTGTAACTTTCTAGGCTTGTTCCTGTTGAGCTTGGGATCTTTGTTTGTTGGATAGTTTTAACTGTGGTTTCCTAGGTTTATTGTATCCTATTCTAGCAGTGAAGTTGATTGTTTGTTTGCTTTTCACATGGGCTTTATGTTGTTTCTGTAACGATGCAGTCTTCGGCTCCTGTTACCACAAACATGCTACATGCATGGTACTAAAGGATAATCTACAACTTTTTATACAACACTTTTGGCCTTTGGGCGTTCAACAAGTGCTTTATCTCATTTTTGATAGAGTAGTGTTAGGGATTTAGTATGCGGTAAAATAACTAAAGTGATAACAACATTGACCAAGATATGCACACGAGACAAGTTTTAATGTGGTTCAGTATAATCTACTTTCACGGACGAGAGGAATGAACAATTCACTATAAACGTAGGGAACACGAAGAGTACAAATACATGATAACCTATGTAATCCCAAAACTTGGTGTACAAATTTAATAACTCGATGGAACTAAAACACTCTTCCCAACATTCGTATAACACCTATCTTTACAACGTAATCACAATAGATGTAGAGATCTAACCCATCTCTACAACGTAATTACAATAGTTGTAGAGATCTAAAAGTGGTTGCATTTCTCTAAAGAATAATTCTCCCATATCTCTTATAATTCAAAAGGTTAAATCTAGTTTATATTTATAGACTCAAATACTTGGTCACCAAGAAACCTTATTCAATAAGATTCCTTACCTAAAATAGATATGTACTCATTAAAGTAAATCATAATTATCAAATAATCTTCAACCACTAGAATTACAATAAAACTCAACTTGACTACAAAATAGAATTTGAGTTAAAATATAACAAATCTCCCCATTGACACAAATTCTATTTAAGCATTGGTCTTCAAGTCTTCAACAACTTTAATTTTTACGTAAGCCAAATATCTGTTGAAGCACCGCCGCCAAGTCTTCAACAACTCCAATTCTTACGTAGTATTCATTAAAGCACCGTTGAATCGATTGAGAATTACTCACCTTGCAACTGAAAGTTCGTTGCAATAATACTCCTCTTGCATGTCTCCAATATCGTACCACAAAATCCGCAGTAAAAATTCATTCACCATCGTGCAGCTCGAACCATAGCTCTAATATTATTTGTTAGGAATTTGGTATGCGGCAAAATAACCAAAGCGATAACAACATAGACCAAGACATGCACATTAGACAAGATTTAACGTGGTTCAGCATAGCCTACCTCCACGGACGAGAGAAACGAACAATCCACTATAAACGCAGGGTACACGAAGAGTACAAATACATGATAACTTATGTAATCCCAAAACTTGGTGTACAAATCCCATGACCTGTTGGAACCAAAATGCTCTTCCCAATATCCGTATAATACCCATCTCTACAACATAGTCACAATAGTTGTAGAGATCTAAAAGTGGTCACATCTCTCTAAAGAATAATTCTCCCATATCTCTCATAATTCAAAAGGTTAAACCTAGTCTATATTTATAGACACAAATACTTGGTCACCAAGAAACCTTATTCAATAAGACCCCTTACCTAAAATAAATATTTACTCATTAAAATAAATCATAATTACCAAATAATTTTCAATCACTAGAATTGCAATAAAACTCAACTTAATTGCCAAATAGAATTTGAGTCAAAATATAACAAGTAGAAATAGTTTGCCTCTTTTCGGTGCTTTAATTTATGCTCTATCATTGAAAAATTAAGTTTAAGGTTTAAAGTTAAGATTTAGGATTATGATTTATAGTACTGGATATAGTATGTATTTTTAGGGTTTATGATTTAAGATTTAAAATTTAGGGTTAAAGTTTAAGATTTAATTTTTTGATGTTAGATACAAAATGTGACAAATTTTTTTTTTGTCTTTTTCGATGCCCACCTGCAGTCAATCGTTGATAGAATTGGATTAGACTGTTTATTTAAAATTAAAGATCAAAGCCAAAATATGTACAGTTTAACATGAAACAAAATTTTTTATTTAATTTTTGAGTTAATTGCACTACACATACTTAAATTATGACATGCATTTTAAATTAGTCCTTAAATTTTTAAACGTTTCAATTTTATCCCTAAATTATAACAATCATTTTGAATTGATTCTTAAGCTTTTGAACATTCTAATTTCATTCATAAACTATGAGCATCATTTTAAATTGATCCCCAAACTTTTGAACATTCCAAATTCATCTTTAAATTAGCGTTTATGCTATATTATATAATTACGTATTAATACACATCAATGTTTACATTGCAATTAATAATTTTTATAGTGATTTGATTAACTTAGGGTATAATTAGCGTATACTGATAATTTGGGAATAAATTTAAAATGTTCAAAAGTTTGTAGACCAATTTAGAACAAAAGTCATAGTCTTGGGATGAAATTAAACCATTTAAAAGTTTGAGGATTAATTTAAAATGTTCAAATGTTTAAAAATTTAAAAAATAATTTAGAATAAAAGTCATAATCTAAAGACGTGTTTTTATAAATTGGCGATTAGACCGATTGAACTAATTAAAAATTAGATAATTCCAACCCAAACATGACACCTAAACATTATTGAGGTTGGTGTTGCCCTACACATCGATTGTTGCAAAATTTGCGGGGGGAAATGGTGCCATGAACGCCGGTGATGATGGACCAAGGTGGTGACGAAGCAGTGAACTGAGGCAGCAACTGGGTTTAGAGAATCAAAACAGAGAAGAAAGGATTCTTAGTTTTATTAACTGAAAAATCAACTTGAGTTGCAACAATATTGAGGGTTCTGAGCTCATTATATTGTTTGGATATTTAAAGCGCAAGTACTAACAGCTGAGCTTACCCTTGTGAGCAGGGAGCATTCGATGAACTGCTCGTGAATCATTCGTATTTGTTCGTTTATTAAGTTAAATAAACGAACATGAACAAGATTTTTATGTTCATTTAATAAACGAACACGAAAAAATGTGTGTTTGGTTCGTTTATGTTCACGAACAAGTTCATTTATCGGCTCGTTCACCCAGTTTCCATTTTCCTTTTATTTTTTACATTTTAAATAATGGTGAAGTTAGGGACTAAATTGAACACATGATAAATTTTAGAGTTCAAAATATAAAGTGTGAGGAGCTTAGGACTAGTGGCATCATTTCACCATTTTTTCAATGAACATGTTAACCAGCGATAAATTAACATGTTGACCAACATATTCGTGAACGTTAAACGAACACTTTCAAAAATAAATAAACGAACACATGGTATTAAAATCTTAAATGAACACGATCTAAATATAAACACCTTCAAAAAAATAAACGAACGAAAATATAACCTTATTCAAATTCAGTTCATTTACACCCTAATGTGTTCCCCAAGTTACGGGGAAAATGGCTTGGCCCAGTGCTAAGATGGCCATCCATGTGAAAGCATGGGCCACACTAGGCCTGTAAGAGAAAAGAAGTTTAGTTAACCAGAGACCGAGGCCGCACATCTAAAAACGGATTGGTTCGGTTCTTTCGTTGTCACACAAAGCCACAGAAAAGAACAAAACATTTGTTTCCAAGTATTTTACAAGCATATTTCCCCCCAACAAAACAAAACAAAACAAAACAATGGTTTATTTAGTGCCTCTTAATTAAAAGGCTCTGCCATATGCCGTAACATTGATTTCTTTTTCGCCTTCAATACAATAAATGACAACAACATGCCACACAATCAAAGCTTGGTTGGAGGAAGATTGAAAGCATTTGATTAATAACAATATTGCTAACTGTCCAGACCATCTAATAGCACGCAAATAAATAAATGTCGACACCTGCAAAATCATGACCAGCTGTGGCGATTAATGATGCAAGACCCAACTCTGTGTACCTTTCTTCTTCAGCATCGGCACACATGGACAATACAGTTCAAAACATGACGCGTGATGGTTCTAAAAACAGAAGTGAAATTTACGTCCATTGCTTTTATTACAATATCGCGAGTAAGTGCGTGTTAAATCACAATCCTTGTAGTAATCTTCGCATACTCAACCACATGTTTAGGTGAGATGAATAACTGAGAAGAATCTCTCATAGCTTAATCAGTGGTCGCGGTAGGATTCGATCTTCGTTCATTCTAGACATGGAACAATTTTAAAATTTGTGGCCAACGTTTACTCATATATTGACCAACAGAACTAGGGGTGTAAAGAAGCCAAGTCGAGCTCGAGTAGTGCTGAGTTCGACTCAACTCGTTAAAAATTTTAGTCGAGTTCGAGTAGTTTTTAACGAGCCTGAATAATCTGAGTTCGACTTGGCTCGTTGAGAACTCGAGCCGAGTTCGAACATGAGTCGAGTTCAATCGAGTCAAGTGTTGATCAAGCTTTGACCGAGTCGGACTCGAGTAGCTTGCGATCTGTCTCGTCTCATTTAAAGCCCTATTAAGAAAAAAAGTTTGATACACAAGCTTGTTAATTTTAGGGTTTAGAGTCTTAAGTTGTTGTGTTTAGAATTTAGGATTTAGATTTTAGGGTTTAGGAATTATGTTTAGGGTTTTAGGATTAGGAATTTAGATTTTAAATTAAAATATTAATATATTATATTTTTGAGTAGCTCGCGAGCTTTTTGAGTTGAGTATCGAGTAGTTCGACTCAACTTGTTACGAACTCGAATCGAGTTCAAACTTGAGTCGAGTGTTGACCGAGGTTTGACCAAGTCGAACTCAAGTAGCTCGCGATTTGTCTCGTCTCATTTACAGCAGTAAACATAAGCTAAAATCGTTCTGGTAAATATATCGAGAAACAAAAAAAAAGTGCCCCATACTCACTGTGTCAACTTCTTCCGCTTGGATCACAGTGAATTTGTTTGATTGAATTAATAAAGGGGGACAGAGTATACAGAAATTACTCGATGGTGTTTTTTTTTTTTCATTTTACAGTTGGCTTTATGTAGTGTCCCCATTTGTAAGAAAGAGCAGGGCAATGTCCCTCAAATAGTAACCTTAACATCAAGTTCTTGGACATCAGTAGCTAGAAATTTACTCTCATGTTTCTCTGCTTCTATTATGATAATTTTTACAGTTGGGTGTAGTCCCCATTAAGGAAAAAATAGTTAAAAGATGGTAACGTTAACATCAAGTCATTCGGCAAAGAGGGCCCTCTGCGTTTCTGTTTAAACTTCGAAACAAAATACATTTAAACCCAAGAAAACAAATACATTTCTGGCAATTCCTGCCCATTTTGTCTGCTCAGACAGAGCCCATGGTTTTAAATGCCGGTTCACGTATTTATGTAAATGCCAGAAAAATGAAAACTATACTCATTTATTTTTTTAATATAGTCACTTAATTTTTATTATAATTATAGAATATATCACAATTACAACACATTTAGGAAGAAAAATAATAAGATTAATCTACCCAAATTCTTCTACAACCCAAAAAATAAAAAAAAAGTGAAAAACTTCAATAGAGATAAACGTACTATCAAAATTTAGAAGCTTACTGAATCTCATTGTCTCTATCCAATCAAGACGCATAACGGATGAAGAGGAGTAGTGACCGATCCAAACTATCAGGCAGAATGTTACGCTACCCAAGACTGATTACATTGGCAAACAACCATCATCCGAGTAGGAATCTAACTTTGTATGATCACGGACAAAATTATAATCAGAAACTAATGCCGATTAAAATCTCTGTGCGAACAACAAACGACCGCTAGGGTATGCCGAATCATGTCACAAGAACAGATGAAACAAACCGCAAAACAAAGAAAACATGTCACAAAAACAAAAAAGACGCGTGTCACAATAACAGAAGAAAACGATTGTCACAAGATAGAGATTCTTATTAAAAATAAAAAATAAATAAAAAACAAAAAATAATAAACACCGATGATTGACAATCAATATTTAGATATTTGCCGATCGCCAGTTAACGCAAAGAAATTAAAAAAACTTGCAGGCGGCATGAGAGAAATAAACTAGGGTTGCAATAATTGACCTATTTGTGTTGTTCGGAAACTATACTCATTTATGAACAGTCTTGGCCGCATAGATAAAACACTTTTGAATATGCTCCAAATCTGTATTATACATTATGCATTTATCTTCCCAGATTTTTAAATTTGAGGATGATAAGCGTTTTAGTGTATTCAGATTTATCATTTTTAAATCAGTATATATAATAATAACAATACCAATCGAGTTAGATTATTATGATAATAAAAATATTAATCGAATTAAAATTCAACTGGCCAAATGTGTTTCATCATGCCTGAATTTCGGTTGGACGAAACAAACGTGTTAATATATATAAATTAGAAGGGTTAAAGAAAGAGCAAGAAGTTAAAAAGTAGAGTGCGAGAAGAATAATTTAAAGGCCACTCTCTTTTTATCAAGTCAGTATCAGAACACCAACTTCCTACGAGGTGCTGAGATACTGTCATTACTTTCCCCAGCCAAAGCAGCAAGATCTTGGATGGTTTCGCCGATTAGGTCTCGAAATATTAGTCGTTCGATGTCGAGGACCGCCTCGGACATCTCTATGGGGTGACCTTCCCAACCGTTGAAGGCATCCTCAGCAAGGTCTTTTCTTAACACACCACAAATGTCTTCAAGCAAGTCATCCGATGTGTCCCTCGCACGAATCTTTTGGAATTCGGACCAAATTTGTTGCAACGATGTCTCCCCAGACCCTGAATTCGTGACAGAGATGAGCTTCCACGGCTGTAATTGCTTCTTCCGGTTGAGAATTTCATTGATGGTATCAAATATAAGCTTCCTCTGGAGTCTAGAGACTTTGGACGTGTCTTTGCCCTTCACATATTGTTGCTTCTCCAGCAATAAAAAGACATCAGAACCATCATGCAAGAAATTGAATGCTCTGAGGATATCAGAAATGTAGACAAAATCACAATCATCAGCTTTGTCTTCGGATTTTGATTCCAGGGGTAAGATTGCAGGACTCCACATTTCATCTTCTGATTCAGCAAGTTGATCTGATGATTCCCAACACAGACGAGACATGAAAGGAGAATTTTAAAATCTCAGTTCCAGGCTTTCATTGAAAAATTAGGCAATTCTACAGTACATCAGCTTAATATACTGCTAAAAAACAACAAAATTAAAATGTTAAAAAATACGAAACCTAAAATATTATCCACACAATAAAAATTATACTTTTTTAATAACATTTTAGGTTAGTGGTAAATTTCAAAACTTATAGACAAATTTCAAAATTTATCTAAAAAATATTTTAAATAATTTTTTAATTAGTGTAGATAATATTATAAATTTTATATTTTTTTAATATTTTAATTGTGTCATTTTCTAACGGCATACTATGGTGCTGAAACGAAGTCATATTAGTACGGATTAGGACAGTAACAAAGACTTAAAACATACTGACGGAAGATTATCTATTAAATATAATATAAAAAACAAAGAAAAAGACTTAGGTTTTGTTTTTGGTTGAGGTGAAAAAATTTTGGTTTGCTCTAAACTAAAGTTTTGCAAAAGTTAAAAAAATTAACTTTTGACAAACTAAAATTTAAAAAATTAGTTTAAAGGACAAACTAAAATTTTAACACTTAAAAATTAATTTTTTTTTAAAAAAAAAATTTAGGCGAAAAAACTAATTTAAGAAACCAAATTCAACCAAAAAAACACTCCCTAAATTTATGGTCGCTTTCACTCTATTTCCCATATGCATATAATTTAACAATTTTAACACAGAGGTGGGACCATTTTCCTACAATTATCAAAGGCAGTATGGGATACTCTAAAATCTAATGGCTTCCAACGGCCATCTGTCAGGCAAAACTCAGCAAAAGTACGGGGAATTTACCCTTTTCTCTCACACAAGGGAAACTTTGTTTTGCAGCAAACGGGGGAGGTTTCAGTCACTTTTCCTATTTATAACCGTTCTTCGAATTCAGATTCTGTTCATCAGCTTACTGTTTTCGAGTTTGACCCAAAAATATTTACCGCCGGTAAATTTGTGTCCACTAATCATGGATTTATAAACAAATAAAAGTCTAATGCTTTTGAATGAGACTCTAGTTTGACAAATAAGCAAAGTCAGGCCTAGAGCTAAACTACAATAGTATATACGTCAACGTAGTTATGTGCAAAATCTAGCCAATCAAAATCATTTCATAGACTTCTTCACTTTCCCATAAAAATTTAGTAAAACAAGATGTTCGTACCTTTGAAATCGATGCTCCGTTTCATGACAGGGGAGGGAGACGACTCTTCCTTGTAAAAAGACGAATCAAGTACGGAGACTGGACTCGGCTGCAACTCCGCCGCGGCAGCCGCCATCTCTGCAATGCTATGAAGAAGCTTATCGCGTCTTTCCAGAAGGCTCTTCCCTTCCTTATAGTCCTCCACCTTAGATTTCTGTAACACCCAATGTGCCATTAACAATGACAAAGTTAAGCAAATTTAACTTAGTAATGAAGTTGAACAAATTTTTACCTCTGTATCAGTTTGAGAAGACGTGCTGATGCTACTTTCTGAAACAGTAGATGTTTGATCGTCCGCTGGAATAAATTCCTTCTCTTCTTTATCATAAATCTCGGCCGTTTCTTTCCTGATTCCGGCTAATCTATTTGTCGTCTGATCGAGTCCGGTTCTTCTCACATGAACCCGAGGGGACTGAACCGGAGAAACTCTTCTCTGCTCTACTACATTACCATTCCCACTCAGTGGCCTTCTGTTGGGACTCCTGACGCCACACTCATTCCTACCTGGAGAAATCAAACCCTTACCTCTGATTTGGTTCCGGACATTCCGTTCAATCTCCGGCCGATCACGTCTCGGATTCATAGTAGGCGGTGAGTCAATGTTCAAGTTCCGGCGAGATCCTGGTCTTGACCGATAACTTGAAGGAGGCGATTCTTTGCCAGTCCTTCTGATGGGTGAAATTGGTTGTCTTCCCGGTTTGATAACGACGATCGGAGATCGTTCATATTGGTAAACAAAGTTCCTGTTATTTGTTTGGCTTGGAGATTTCTTAGCGTGTAAAAGGCCTTTGAGCTGCAAAGCTTCGAGGATTTGCTTTAGAGTCTCGAGATCTTTCGACGGCTCATCGATTCCTCTCATCTTGAGACGTTTCTCGATCTCTCCGTAGATGGAAGCGGTCTGTTTTCGCTCGGGAAAGAAATCTGCTGAATCATAGAAACATTTTCTTCTGTCCATTCCTCGAACTGGAGCTTGAACCGGTTCAGCTCCAGCATTTCTTAAGTTTTCCGATCCATTGAGGTTTACACGATCTTGTTTGGCTCCATTTTCTCTTACGACATTGCTCGAAACCCCTCCATTTTGGAAATTTGGTTGCTGGCTTTGTTTTGAATGGAAATTAACTCCGTCAACCAAACGATGCTGAATCAGATCTCGACCTCTTGCTTCTGACGCGGATCTTCGGAGCTCCACTTTTCTGTCCGGTTCAAGATTCGAATCCGGCAAAGGTTCCAGCCCCATGAGCCTCGCTATTACGCTCGGTGACCGTCGTTGTATATCGTTATCATCCGCCTTATATTCTTCCCTGTTACTTTCGCATCGGTTGGCAAATAATATGGAGGCGTTCGTACGGATCTCCCGGGGCTTAAGGCTTCCTTTAGCATCAACGACAGCTCTGCTATCAAGAGAAAGCCTCGGAGCTTCCTTGAATTTCCATGGCGACCTCGCGCTACCTTCTTTGCATTCAAAAATGGGAAGGGGAAGAGATGATTTGATCTTATTACCAGTTGGCGTGGCAGGTTCCGGCACCGGAGATCGCAGCTCCGATTTAACCGGAGACTGCTTCGAACGGTCCGGTGATGATACTAAACGACCTTTTGGCTGCTTATCTAATTCTCTTGTTATTACTGGTGTCTCAACGGCCTTCTCCGTCTCGTGCTCCGTCGTCGTTTCACTTGCCTGAAAAAAACAAGTCAATAAAACGAAGCGAAACCAACGTAAAGAATGCAGAGATTTCAAAAAAAATAAAATAAAAATAAAAACCAACCGGCGTTGCCGCGGGAGGGAGGCGCTTAGTGGAGTAAAGGCGTTTGCCTGAAAGAATCTGATGAAGGTCAAAGATCTGAAGGAAACCAGCCATGCATCCCATTTGTTTCCCTATTTGCTTCTCAAGATTTTGCTCCGGCAAGACATTACCCGTCATCACTTTTCCTTGTTCGTTATTCACCCTCGTAAACTCAATAATCCGCTTCTTGCTGACGAACTTAATCTTCTGGGTAGATTTCCATCCTCAAATAGCTCTCCATTAATGATTGCCTGTTTCTTTTTTATCTGCTATGTGGCTAATGGGTTTTGCGACAGCTGTCTATATACGCATCTCCCGCTTTTCTGGTCTTTAAAAGGGTGGGGGCAGTGTTAAGGAAAAAGAGCAGTGGGTGTGGGGGCAAATGAATATGCCCTTACCTTTTGATAAAATGACAAATCAGTACATTATTTACAGGGCAAAGGCCAAGAAATCATACGGGTTTGCATAGAGGGAAAAGGCCAAAATGCTTGGATTTGGTTTTAATTTTTTTTTGGAAAGAGTATCGGCAGATTTGTAATTTTCTCATATTCAACGACTTTGTTGCATTATAACGTGGCACACAATGTAACACTCCTAATTTGGTCTGACTGTAAATTATGTCAGAGATGTTACATTTGAGGGTCGAAGTAAGATTCATTAAAGTCTAATTAAATTAATTTAGTGATAAAATTTGTAACATTATGATAGTAAAGGACTAAAATATAAAGTATACAAACATACACGGGTCACACAAGCAATAAATTTTAAATTCATGCCTTGACAAACAATTTTCAAACATTCATGAGGGTGACCTTCGTTATTTTTACCTTCAATACCGATGCTAGTAAATAAGTCTTGATCTCCAATTCAAATATCGATATCAAATTCACCTACTGAAATTTTGCCAACCTTCTGGTTTCTATATTGCAAGAGTAATGTCGAAACTCCGTATTCCAAATTGTCAAAAATGGCTGAAAAAATCATTTTTCAAGCCTCTTAAACATGCTTAAACACATGGGCGAATCTTGGTGTGATGGCTTGAGGGGGTTAATCAAAATTTTTAGAGGTCTAATCAACATTTTTGAAAATTTTGAAGATTTTATGAAATTGCTTTTAAAAAAATAAAGTTCTAATTGAATTTTTTAAAAAACATTGTGAGACTTAATGAAAATTTTAATAATTTTGTAGAGTTTAATTGAATATATTCAAAAATTTTAAGACTTAATATACATTTATAACAAATTTGAGGGGGCCTAATTAAAATTACTAAAAAATTAAGGGATTTATTTTAAATTTCCCCAAACCTAAGGGGTGCCAAGGCTCTCACTGGCTTGAATTTAGATCCGCCTCCGCTTAAACACCCTTGCACCATGCTCAGTCAATAATACACACGCTTTAAACATCAAAGACTATATACACGAATAAAAATCGTTTTGTTCCTCTGTTTATATATTCAATCAATGATTTTATGTCGCAAGTAATATCAATAAAACATAAATAACCAAATAAATAGCGAAAAATAATCATTAATACATATTACATAAAATAATTGGTGAGAAAAATAAAAAGACACAAAAATAATGCTGAAGAATTTTGTTCTTATATACACATCATATTCTTAAGTTCTAAACATCGACCAAAATTGAGTATAGAATGCTTAGTTCATAACTATCAAACTTGCACCATTCATGCGCTTCAACACTGTACATTTTCACATACTAACCATTGCTATGAATATAACATAAGCCATTATAGCTTAATCAATTAACTTAACTCCTATGATCATGCTTTCATATCAATCTAAAGTTGCTATAAGCTTACAAGCAATCAAATCACTTCATACTTAGAATAATATGCAAACTACCAATTCAATAGTCACACTATCCAAACACATCTAAATAACTATCGTATCAACATGCAAATTCATCAGCAGGGCCCGCTGATAGGGGAGCACAATGAGCTATCGCTCAGGCCCCCAAGCAGTCTAGGCCCCTAAAAAAATAATTATCTTTATTTTTAAAATTTATTTTTTAAATTTATTAAATTAGTTAATTAATTAATCTAAACAATAAAAAAATAATTACCAACAACCAATTAGTCTAGTGAGATGAGGCACTGAATCTCTTAAGCAAGACCAGAGGTTCGAATCCTGACGTTGCGAATGGAGCAAATTAGGCTGAGAGGGTCGCCCCATAAATGGGTTTGCAGTACCCGATCTGGATTAGTCAATTAATGGATTGGATACAAGTGGTTAATAAAAAAAACTCAATTCCTTCAAATTTAAATTAATTATGTTTTTATAGTTTATTAATGAAAATCAAATTAATTGTTCAAAGTAATAAGATATGTTTTTGTTCTATAAGAGTTTATTTTTTAATTTTACATAGGGTCCTAGAAATATCCGAGACACCCTAATAACCAAATATCTCATGATCACAGTACTTTGGACTTGTTTACATGTGTCAAAATAACTCGGAACACATTATATACAGAACTATCAATCTATCAACAATACGAATGACCACATAAGTATATGTCATTGACTCTTAAGAGTTTCGAAATGAGTATTTACATAACAAAAGACTTCAGAGATTTATGACTTCTAAAATACGATCTGAATCGATCAATGTGGGACTTATCCCTTGCAAAGGCATCTAAAACAATGGAATGAACTTCAAAAAAGCTCAGTGAGGTAATTGATACACATCATACACATTAAGCATATACATAGTTATTATCATATCAAATGTTAACAAAAAAATATTACGGATCTAAACCCCTGCATGGATTGATTCCATTGTTTTGTTAACTTTTTATATATATTTTTGTCAAAATAAGTACTTAAATTATTTTTTTGTCAAAATAAGTAACAAATATATATTTTAACTAATGTCACAGGTCACCTTATAAGAACTTAGATATACATATATATATATATATATTAGGTACTTATTTTGACTAAAAAATATTTTAGGTATCTATTTTAAAAAAAAATATACTTTAAATACTTAAATGATAAAATTAATATATTCTGAGTACTTATTTATGATATAACTTATAAGCAAAAAAATAAAATAAAATAAAAGGTAATGGGTTTTTCTCCATCTTCGAAGTTCAAATACTCAACGGAATAATAACCTTGACCGAACAAAAACAAACATAAAAAACACCAACAACATAGACCAGCCTGACCGGTTTACCAAAACCGGTACCTGACCACTGCACTTCCAGGACTTCCGTTACAGATGGCTGCAGCATTTCTCACTCATTATTGAACTTACAACTTACAAGACCTCGGCATATTGACACGTGTACAACTACGATGCAATAAAAGACAAAACCCTTTAAAACCAATATAGAACACGTACTATCCCCTATTTTCTTTTCATTCTACCTTATTAATCTAGATTGACTCGCGTCGCACATTTAATATTAGTATATAAGTCTTTTAGCAGGAATTTTCTGCATACACAACCCTTCACTAATCCTCCATTGATTCATGCACTGTGTGTCTGCAATTATGTTTCGTTAATTCTCGGTTTTATAAGTTGGAAGAAAACTATTCCTAGTAAGTGTAACGGTAAACGATTACTTCGCTAAGGAAGAATCGGTAGCTGAACTGAATGACTTTAGCTTTACACTTTCCCTTGCTTGTGCTGTTAGTTTACTAGTCTATGATTTGAGTGTATCTAGTCTCGGTATCGAAAATAATCTCAATCTTCAACATACTCGAGAAAATAAATGTCTGAATTTGGAAAATAAACCCCCTTTTTTCATTCCCAACCCTTACTCCTGTTTATTTATTATATCACCGAGCTCCAAATGTTAAGCTTTTCAATTTTGAGGATCCTATGTCCTAGGAGTAACTTTCGCCACTTAGATCCTTCTTGCTACATGATAAGTGTTCAAAAGTACTATTTTTCTTATTCTTTTTACTCATATTATTGTTAGACGTAAGCTCATATGAGTTGCATAATTAGCCATTCATGCATTAATCCATGTTTCCTTCCATCGTTGAGCTTGATTACATAACTTGGTAGTTTTTGTGGGAAAAGATGCTGCTTTGGTGTGTTTTGTGTGTATGTGCAGGATCACTTGCCAAAGCAAGGCTAGAGCTAGTTGCCAGGACAATACATGAAAGAGATGTCGAGCTAGTTGCCAGGGCAATGCATGAAGGAGACGCCGAGCCAGTTGTCAGGGCAATTGTCGACAAAGAGCAAATGTGATATGGTAGTCGAAATTGACGACTAGACAAGCCCAAGATGACGTGGAGCAAAGCCCAATCCCAAAGGAATTTGATTTTCATGAAGAGATTAAAGAAGAATTAAATTCCAAGAAGATAGGAGAAGTTCTAGTAGGAATATAATTATAATAAAGAATTATATTCTTTAAAGATAATTTAATTCCAACTTAACTTCCTCCTCAAAGAAAGACTTTGACCTAGCCCTATAAATAAGAGGCCATATCGTCAACTTCCAAAGAGAGCAAGAGATGGGAATTTCGACAACTCCAAGGGGGCAAGAGGAGAGAATTTTCGACAAGCATCTAGGGCAAGGAGGATTTCGACAAGATTCCTTCTTCATCCTTTTCTTTTTTGTTCGATTGGGTTCATGCTAGGGATTATTTATCTTGTGTTTCTTTGGAACCTAGCCATGAACTAAATCTATTTGGCTATGGTTATTGTGTTTTGTGGTTGTGAGAAACTATTGGTTTTTGTTTAGGTAATAAGAGTTTGCACTTTTCTATTCAAGGTTTATTTATTCTTGGTTTTTATTCTTGTTTGCGAGTGAATTGGGAGAGGATCTCGTGATTTCATCCATTTATCTAATATCGGGAGAGTTAGATTCAAGAAACGAATGAATAGGATCTTTATTCAATCTATTGATGGTGAAGATTAATCCGGCTTAGGAATAAGTCAAGGATTTCAACGGCTAAGAGGAGCGCAAGATTGGTTGTTGTTCACCCTTGATTCACGCAGGGATGCATTATCAAGGCATGCACAAGTAGCTAGAGTTTCGACTTAGGGATAAGAAGAAACCATTGAAGAACGCTCTGCCGAACCTTGAAGGTTGCTGCCCAGACGCCCAAGTAGTTGCCCAACTAGTCGCCGGGCAACCATCGATTAGTTGCCAAGGCAACCTCACAGCAAGTTGCCACGACAACCGAGTTGCTCATGCACTCTTTTACCAAGACTATCCAATCGGCTATCACACCTCAACTCACGATAACCTGGCATATCTCTCTCATTTGATCTCATCTATTCTTTTACTTTATTGCTTTCTAGATTAGTTATTAGTTAAACTCCTATAATCCTTTATTTGTGTTTTTACTTTTTACGAGTGCAAGAGACTAGATTCTTGAAGTGGCACCAATCCTCGTGGAGACGATATCTTTTATACTATAACTTGCAACGTGTATACTTGCACAATTGCGTAGCACTTATTACGTGCAACAAGTTTTTGGCCTCGTGTCGGGATTGGCAATAGCGACTTTGTTTTTATTTTCTTGCACTTTCTTTTTACTTTTCTTGTTTAAGATTCAAAGGGCTAACAAACTTTGGTTTTGCATTGGTATATGACTGGCGAGACCGACTACACAGAATATCCCTTTGATCCAAATCGAACGAACCTTACAAAGACTTAGGCGAAGGATAAGAGTAGTAATGGCTAATCAAGACGGCAATATGAATCAAGATGTTCCAGCAGGAGGAGGAGTGATTCTTGCAAAAATGTAACTATTCGAGACTATCTTGATGGACTTAATCCGGGAGTTGTCGCTTTGAAATTGAAGCCGACCACTTTGAGTTAAAATCGGTAATGTTTAATATGATCAACACAATTGGTCAATTTGGCAGCTCAACAAATGAAGATGCACGGCAACATCTTAAATCTTTCCTCGAGATTTACAACTCGTTCAAAATACACGGAGTCACCCCCGATGTCTTACGATTAAGATTATTCCCCTATTCACTGAGGGATAGGGCAAAAGCATGGTTGAATAGTATTCCTGCCGGATCAATAGCATCTTGGACCGATCTTTGTCGTGATTTACTTGCTCGGTTTAATCCTACAAATTCGACTGATAAGCTTCGTAACGACATTACTTCTTTTCGACAGGCAGATGATGAATCCATGTACGAGGTTTGGGAGCGATATAGAGAACTTCTACACAAATGCCCCCTACACGGATTCCCGGTGTGGACTCAAGTAACAATGTTTTACAACACCGTGAATACACCAAGAATGATGATGCTAGATGCCTCGACAAACAGCATACTTCTAGATAAGTCGCCGGAGAAAGCAATGCAAATTTTAAACAGGCTGGCCAAGAATGATTATCAATTCCCCTATACTAGAAGAGGAGGAGTTAGACGCTAAGCCACAATACATGAACTAGGATCATCAGATTCAATTTCGGCACAATTGGCCACTTTAACCAAGATGGTCCAGAACATGCAAAAACCAAACAACACACATGAAGTCAAGGTAATGGATTCTTTTTGTGAGTTATGTGGTGATAACCATGATTCTTCTGAATGTATGCAGAATCCAGAATCCAGCTTCTATGTGGGGAATTACAATCGGAACAACAATGTGATGTCCAATACATACAACCCAGCTTGGAAGAAGCACCCTAATTTTTCATAGAGTAATCCCAACAATGCTCTAAACCAGAACAATCAGAATGCACAAGCATCGGGATTCCAGCAGAATATGCCATGGCAACAGTTACCGCAACAACAACCGACAACATCTAGTTCTTTGGAAAATTCTTTAAATGCTTTTATGATGAAAACTGAATCTTATATGGCTGAGAATAGTAATTTCATAAAAAGAACTGATGCTTTTATTAGCAGGACCGAGATGAGATTGCAAAACCAAGAGGCGGCAATCAAATCATTGGAAAATCAAGTCGGACAATTTGCTTAAAATCTAAATACTAGACCACAAGGAGGTTTACCGAGCGATACTGAAGTCGCAAGAGGAACTGGCCATGAGCAATGTAAGGAAATTACCACTAGAAGTGGCCAACAACTTAGAGAGGCTCAAACCCGCTCATCAAACAAAACTCCACAAAAGATCAAGACGAACCTAGCGGCAAAGCCTCAGATGCTGAACTAGGAATTGTCACGGCAACAGGCAATAAGTATGCCTCGGCAACCGACAATAAGGATGCTTCGGCAACTTGTGATAAGCATGCCTCGACAACCCCAATTGATAACGCTTCGGCAACTCCAGTTGTCCCGGCAATACCGTCAATCAGGTTCCAAACCAATGAAAGGATCGAAGATATCCGACTTCCACCACCATTCCCACAAAGGTTGAAGCGACAAAAGCAAGAATATCAATTCAAGAAGTTTCTTGATATCCTAAAGCAAGTCCACATCAACTTGCCATTGGTGGAAGCAATTGAACAAATGCCAAACTATGCCAAGTTTCTTAAAGATATTGTATCCAAGAGAACAAGGCTAGGAGAGTTTGAAACAGTTGTCGCAACAGAGGGATGCATGGCAATGTTGCACAATCGTATGCCACCCAAGTTGAAGGATCCTAGAAGTTTCACAATATCATGTTCCATTGGAAATCACTATGTCGAGAAAGTATTATGCGACCTTGGGGCTAGCATAAATTTGATGCCTAAATCGGTTTTCCAGAAACTAGGAATCGGGAAGGCAAGACCTACAACAGTTATGCTACAGCTAGCCGACAGATCCTATGTGCATCCAGAGGGAAAAATCGAGGACATACTGGTAAAAGTTGATAAATTTATTTTTCCCGCTGACTTTATTGTTTTAGATTGTGAAGCAGATGAGCATGCACCCATCATTCTCGGGAGACCATTCCTAGCAACAGGAAGAACCTTGATCGATGTTGAAAAGGGAGAACTTACAATGAGAGTGAATGACCAGCAAGTTAAACTAAATGTGTTCCAAACACTAAGGCATGCCGATGATCCAGAAAAATGCCAACTCCTTCATGCCACGACAGAGTTTAACTTCGACGAGGAATTTAATTGCCTCGACAACTACATTGTCGATCAAGAGGAACCTGAGGAGTATGAAGAACCGGTCGACGAGGAACAACAAGAATAGGCAAATTGGCTAGTCAATCGACCAGGTACATACTTTGAACCACTGGATTACTCAGGTAAGGAATGTAAGCTCAAAAATCCCTCTATTGAACAACCACCGATTCTTGAGTTGAAACAATTGCCAGAGCAACTAAAATATGCATAGTCAGGAACCGATAATACATTGCCTGTAATTATTTCTTCTAAGTTACAGCCTGAGCAGGAAAAAAAGATGATCAAGATGTTGAAGCTACACAAAAATGCAATAGGGTGGACAATTGCCGACTTGAAGGGAATTAGCCCGGCAGTGTGCATGCACAAGATTTTGTTGGAAGATGATCACAAACCTTCAATTGAGGCCCATAGGAGACTGAATCATGCCATGAAAGGGGTTGTAATGAAAGAAATCATCAAGTGGCTTGACGCCGGCATTATATACCCTATCTCTGATAGTACATGGGTAAGTCTGGTATAATGTGTACCGAAAAATGGAGGTATAACGGTGGTAAGTAATAAAAACAATGAACTCATTCCAACCAGGACTATGACCGGTTGGAGGATTTGTATGGATTATCGAAAGCTAAACAAAGCCACTAGGAAAGGTCACTTCCCATTACCCTTTATTGATCAAATGCTTGACCGTCTTGCAGGTAAACCTTTTTATTGTTTTCTTGATGGTTATTCAGGTTACAATCAAATTGCCATAGCACCAGAAGATCAAGAAAAGACAACCTTCACATGCCCATACGGTACTTATGCCTTTCGAAGGATGCCGTTCAGATTGTGTAACACCCCGACAACCTTCCAAAGATGCATGATGACACTCTTTTCAGACATGGTCGAAGACTTCCTTGAGATCTTCATGGATGATTTTTCTATTTTTGGTAATGACTTCGACAGCTGCCTCGGCAATTTAGAGAAGGTGTTGGCAAGATGTGAAGAAACTGATTTAGTCCTCAATTGGGAGAAGTGCCATTTTATGGTAGATGAAGGAATAGTGCTCGGCCACAAGATTTCATCCAAGGAAATTGAAGTAGACAAAGCCAAGGTGGACGTGATCGAGAGATTACCCCCACCAAGTTCGGTTAAAGGAATTCGAAGCTTTCTTGGACATGCAGGTTTTTACAAGAGGTTCATTCATAATTTTTCTAAAATCGCTAAACCCTTGTGCAATTTGCTTGAACAGGATAAAGTCTTCGATTTTATTGATTCTTGCACCCCAAGCATTCGAAACCCTAAAGGAAAAGCTTGCCTCGGCACTCATTATCGTTGCACCAGATTGGACGCTACCTTTTGAGCTCATGTGTGATGCAAGTGATTTCGCGGTAGGAGCAGTCCTAGGCCAACGCACAGGTAAGACCTTCCATGTGATATACTACGCTAGTAAAACTCTTAATAGTGCTCAAGTGAATTACACAACAACGAAGAAAGAGTTACTAGCTGTAGTTTTCGCATTTGACAAGTTCCGATCCTAATTGATTGGTGCAAAGGTAATTGTTCATACGGACCATTCAACAATCAAATATCTATTTGCTAAAAATGATGCCAAACCTCGTTTGATTCGTTGGATATTACTTTTACAAGAATTTGATATTGAAATTAAGGACAGGAAAAGAACAAAAAATCAAGTGGCCGATCACTTATCACGTTTAGAACGCAACAGGGAGGAGGACGCGTATCTAGAGATATGCGATGCATTCTCGGATGAACAAATTTTAGTTGCCTCGGCAACCATGGACGCGCATGCCTCGACAACTCTCAACGCCTCGACAACCATGGATGCACACGCCTCGGTAACTCTCGACGCCGCAGCAGCCCTTGACGCGCATGCCTCGGCAATTTTGGGAGCGATCGCACACAAAGACATGCCTCGGCAATACCCCGCACGCGGATTTAGTTAATTTCCTTGTTGTGGTATTTTACCTTATGGCGTTACTCACCAAGGGAAGAAGCGGTTCCGCCATGATGCTAAGCATTACTTTTGGGACGAGCCTCTTTTGTTTAAACAATGTACAGATCGGGTTATACGTCGATGTGTCTGAAGAAGAAGAGCAAAGAATGTACTCGGCAATGCCATTCTTCACCCTATGGAGGACATTTTGAAGGAACTTGTACCGCGCCAAAGTTCTGCAGTCCGGTTTGTATTGGCCAACATTGTACAAAGATGCCTAAGACTTTTACAAGCAATGTGATCGTTGCCAGAGGACGAGCAATATCTCTAGACGACATGAGATGCCGCTCTAGAACATCATCGAGGTGGAATTGTTCAATGTATGGGGGGATCGATTTTATGGGACCTTTCCTATCTTCATTCGCAACCTCTACATTCTACTTGCCGTCGACTACGTGTCTAAATGGGTTGAGGCAGCTGCAGTTCCCAACAACGATTCCAAGACCGTACAACGATTCTTGCAGAAAAATATATTTACACGGTTTGGGATGCCGAGAGCAATTATCAGTGACGAAGGCAAGCATTTTGATAACAGACTAATTGCCAAGATATTGCAACGCTTCGGCATATCACATAAGATCGCCACGGCATATCACCCACAAACCAACGGGCAAGCAGAAATATCCAACTGGGAATTGAAGGGTATACTCGAGAAAGTTGTAAATCCCTCTAGAAAGGATTGGTCATTAAGACTAGATGACGCACTTTGGGCATATCGCACTGCATTCAAAACACCCTTAAGTATGTCCCCCTTCTGACTTGTCTATGGCAAAACATGCCATCTACCGGTGGAAATCAAAAACAAGGCATACTGGGCAATCAAGACCGTGAATATGGATTGGGAAAGTGCCGGACAAAAGCGTTTGTTGGACCTCAATGAGATAGAAGAATTTCGTGCACTCGCCTATAACAATGCACGAATCTACAAGGAGAAAACAAAGCAATGGCATGACAAGAAACTATTGCCGCGGTAATTCATGCCAGGGCAACTAGTTCTCTTATTCAATTCTCGGCTAAAACTTTTCCCGGGAAAGCTGAAATCAAGATGGTCGGGACCATTCAAAGTCGTCAAGCCATTCTCCCATGGTGCTGTGATAATCAAGTCCATCTCTGACAACCATGAATTCAAAGTTAATGGACAAAGATTGAAGCACTACAATGGTGCCCATGTGGAACGTAACAAAGAAGTGGTCAACTTAGGAGATGCATGAGCATGCTCTCCCTTTGATATCTTTTTTTATTTTTATTTTTTATTATTTTTTATTTTCGATTAATTTTTATTTTTATTTTATTTTTCGAACTAATTTTTTTTTATTTTTGATTATTATTATTCTTTAGGATAGATTTATTTATTTATTTATCTTTTTAAGTTTAAGAATCCTATTACACATCTTTATTTATTTTCTTTTATTAGTTTATCTTTAATTTTAATCCTTATTTGATTTGTCTTTGAATTGTAGGGAAAAAAAGTTCAAGATAAAGAGGAATTTTAATCCAAAAAGGAAAACATCTTCAACAAGGAAACTATTGAGCTGAATCTAAGGCTTATATAAAGCCTCCATTTACCCTAATCAAACCCCCTTGCCGTCACCCTCTCCCTAAACCAAAACCCTTTTTTCATTTTCCTCTAATCCCACCCACCATATTCACCATCTATCTTTTCTATAAAAACCCATCACCCTTAACCTATTCCTACTTTTTATCTTGCAACTCTTTAGTTTCTTTTATTTTCTTTGTTTTTACAAAACTCACAACCAAGATTATCAATGGCATCCAAAATTAAATTTTTTCAAGTTCCTCCAAAGAACCAAGATACAAGAGTTTGCTACACCGGTGGTTCAAGAAAGATTTCACTCCAAGTTTGAAAGCCGGAAGATTCATGAAGAACAAGGCTTTGAATACTCCAACTCTCATCAAGATTTTAGCCTTAAACCATTCATCTTCGAGAGGATTACAAATCAAAAGTGGCAAATCTTTTGCCATCAACCGGAATCGGGCAACATCTCATGGGTAAGAGAATTCTATGCTCACTCACCTAACTCGGATAATACTTATGTTTTTGTTCGTGACAAGGCCATACTCATAAGCCCCAAAACGTCAACACCTTTTACGGGCTTTACGTTGAGAAGGACTAGCATCAAGCCTTCGTTGATCAAATCACGCCCAAGCAACTCGACAAGGTGCTTCAAGAACTCACTCAACCAGGAACTCATTGGAACGACGGTAAATACAAGGGCACGGTAAATCGCCTTCGGCTTAAACCCGAGGCAAAACTATGGAATAAGTTTGTTAAAACTTCTTTAGTGCCCACCACACACAATACTACCGTTGATATACCACGTCTTTTGCTCATACATTCTATTTTGCATAATCGCATCATTAACATTGGAAAAATTATTTGTGATGAGATTTTTGTATGCAGCTCAAAAGATAAGGGTTCTATTTTATTCCCTTGCTTAATTTCTAATCTTTGCAAGGAGATGCATGTCCCAAGTGACTCCACCGATAAAAAGGCCATACCAAAGTCCGGTTGGAATCAAGCACTAATCCGAAAGCTAATGGGAGAGGCACCGGGAAATGCTTCAAGGCCTCCAATTACCACGGTAACTCCTACCGCCCCGACAATCCCTAATGCCCAAGCACCTAACGCCGGTAACTCGCCATCAACCCGGGACACTTTGAAGCACTCTTGCAACCATTGGTGAGCCACCTAAAGGCAGATTGAAGACCGGCAACTAATGTTCATGCGGTACATGAAGGAGCACAACAATGCCATCACCCAAGTCATCCTAGAAAAGTACCTGGACAATCGCGTGTCGTTCCTAATCTTTCTTGTCAAATCCTTGCCCCAAAGAACCAATGAAGCGATCGCCACGACAAACCAAGAATGATGATGCCGCGGCAACCTACATCGTGCCTGCACAAGCTGATGCCACGACAACCAAAGCTAAAGACATCCCGATAACTACTGCAAAAGCCAAAGGTAAAGCACCTATGCCCGAATCAACTCCTACGGAATCATTTTCTGATTTTTCAGATTCGGACGAGTCCTCTATTGCACCAACAAAGACCGCACCAATTGAATCCTCCAAGCGAAAAGCCAAAGACATTGATGAAGAGGACGATGAGGACAACCCCTGCACGAGGATCGATTCCACCACCGGCAACAAGAAAAAAAGAATCAGCGTTCAAGCAAGAGAATCAAAACACCGACCAAAAGGAAACTAATCATCTACAATGACGAACTCTCGGAGTAAGTCCTCATATGCATTTTATTTTTCGTTATTTTTATTTTTCTTTAATGCATACATTGAGGACAATGCCTCACTCGAGTTTGGGGGGATTGTTATTAGTAGTTACCATGTTTAGTTACATTCATATTAAGTATTACATTTAGGATACATAAATTGCTTGCCATGCCTTTAGTTGGAACAAGAATTGCTTAGATTTGATGAATATCCGATGATGACTTTGCCAATGCACTTAATTGATAGAATTTTTATTCTAGGATAACCATGGAAAAACTTAGAATTTTACTATGATGCTAAAGTTGATGAAACACTATGGTGGTTTGATTGATTTAAGGAATTCTAGTGAACTTAGGTTGATAATTAACAAATTGGGGATTAGAATAAAAATTGGATGAATGCTAGAGGTGCCCGAAATTGGCTCTAGCATGTGCTAAAAAAAATCAATCACTAGAGGTGCCTCAAAATGGCTCTAGTATGTGTTAAAAAAATTGATCGCTAGAGGTGCCCAAACCGGCTTAGTCGAATAAAGTAACTTAAGAAAACTAAAAACAAAACACTAGAGGTGCCCAAAACTGGCTCTAGTTAAAACATGTTAAAAAGAACCCAATAAAGTAATTTGAAAACCTATTTTTGCATAGAATCCGAAAAATTAACTTGCACACAACTCCGCACACACTCACAAGCATTATAGTTTGATTCCGAGTAACTCCTAAGTTTTTCGAAAAATGAAAAGCCAATCATACTTTGTGCCCCGGTTCAGAGAATTGAAATCAAGTTCAAAGCTAAGTTTGTGAAAATTGAAGTCTTGGCGGTAATTATGAGTTTGCATTGCTTGAGGACAAGCAATAGTTCGAGTTTGGGGTGTGATAAGTGTTCAAAAGTACTATTTTTCTTACATTTTTTACTCATATTATTGTTAGACTTAGGCTCATATGAGTTGCATAATTAGCCATTCATGCATTAATCCATGTTTCCTTCCATCGTTGAGCTTGATTACATAACTTGGTAGTTTTTGTGGAAAAGATGCTGATTTGGTGTGTTTTGTGTGTATGTGCAGGATCACTTGCCAAAGCAAGGCTAGAGCTAGTTGCTAGGACAATACATGAAAGAGATGTCGAGCTAGTTGCGTGGCAATGCATGAAGGAGACGCTGAGCCTAGTTGTCGTGGCAATTGTCGACAAAGAGCAAATGTGATATGGTAGTCGAAATTGATGACTAGACAAGCCCAAGATGACGTGGAGCAAAGCCCAATCCCAAAGGAATTTGATTTTCATGAAGAGATTAAAGAAGAATTAAATTCCAAGAAGATAGGAGAAGTTCTAGTAGGAATATAATTATAATAAAGAATTATATTCTTTAAAGATAATTTAATTTCAACTTAACTTCCTCCTCAAAGAAAGACTTTGACCTAGCCCTATAAATAAGAGGCCATATCGTCAACTTCCAAAGAGAGCAAGAGATGGGAATTTCGACAACCCAAGGGGGCAAGAGGAGAGAATTTTCGACAAAGGGCAAGGAGGATTTCGACAAGATTCCTTCTTCATCCTTTTCTTTTTTGTTCGATTGGGTTCATGCTAGGGATTATTTATCTTGTGTTTCTTTGGAACCTAGCCATGAACTAAATCTATTTGGCTATGGTTATTGTGTTTTGTGGTTGTGAGAAACTATTGGTTTTTGTTTAGGTAATAAGAGTTTGCACTTTTCTATTCAAGGTTTATTTATTCTTGGTTTTTATTCTTGTTGCGAGTGAATTGGGAGAGGATCTCGTGATTTCATCCATTTATCTAATATCGGGAGAGTTAGATTCAAGAAACGAATGAATAGGATCTTTATTCAATCTATTGATGGTGAAGATTAATCCGGCTTAGGAATAAGTCAAGGATTTCAACGGCTAAGAGGAGCGCAAGATTGGTTGTTGTTCACCCTTGATTCACGCAGGGATGTATTATCAAGGCATGCACAAGTAGCTAGAGTTTCGACTTAGGGATAAGAAGAAACCATTGAAGAACGCTCTGCCGAACCTTGAAGGTTGCTGCCCAGACGCCCAAGTAGTTGCCCAACTAGTTGCCCAGGCAACCATCGATTAGTTGCCAAGGCAACCCCGTTGTGCAAGTTGCCACGGCAACTGAGTTGCCCGTGCACTCTTTTACCAAGACGATCCAATCGGCTATCACACCTCAACTCACGATAACCTGGCCTATCTCTCTCATTTGATCTCATCTATTCTTTTACTTTATTGCTTTCTAGATTAGTTATTAGTTAAACTCCTATAATCCTTTATTTGTGTTTTTACTTTTTACAGTGCAAGAGACTAGATTCTTGAAGTGGCACCAATCCCTGTGGAGACGATATCTTTTATACTATAACTTGCAACGTGTATACTTGCACAATTGCGTAGCACTTATTACGCGCAACAAGTTTTTGGCGCCGTTGCCGGGGATTGGCAATAGCGACTTTGTTTTTATTTTCTTGCACTTTCTTTTTACTTTTCTTGTTTAAGATTCAAAGGGCTAACAAACTTTGGTTTTGCATTGGTATATGACCAGGGCGAGACCGACTACACCAGAATATCCCTTTGATCCAGAAATCGAACGAACCTTACAAAGACTTAGACGAAGGATAAGAGTAGTAATGGCTAATCAAGACGGCAATATGAATCAAGATGTTCCAGCAGGAGGAGGAGTGATTCTTGCACGAAACAGAACTATTCGAGACTATCTTGATGGACTTAATCCAGGAGTTGTCGCACCTGAAATTGAAGCCGACCACTTTGAGTTAAAATCGGTAATGTTTAATATGATCAACACAATTGGTCAATTTGGCAGCTCAACAAATGAAGATGCACGGCAACATCTTAAATCTTTCCTCGAGATTTACAACTCGTTCAAAATACACGGAGTCACCCCCGATGTCTTACGATTAAGATTATTCCCCTATTCACTGAGGGATAGGGCAAAAGCATGGTTGAATAGTATTCCTGCCGGATCAATAGCATCTTGGACCGATCTTTGTCGTGATTTACTTGCTCGGTTTAATCCTACAAATTCGACTGATAAGCTTCGTAACGACATTACTTCTTTTCGACAGGCAGATGATGAATCCATGTACGAGGTTTGGGAGCGATATAGAGAACTTCTACACAAATGCCCCTACACGGATTCGGTGTGGACTCAAGTAACAATGTTTTACAACACCGTGAATACACCAAGAATGATGATGCTAGATGCCTCGACAAACAGCATACTTCTAGATAAGTCGCCGGAGAAAGCAATGCAAATTTTAAACAGGCTGGCCAAGAATGATTATCAATTCCCCTATACTAGAAGAGGAGGAGTTAGACGCTAAGCCACAATACATGAACTAGGATCATCAGATTCAATTTCGGCACAATTGGCCACTTTAACCAAGATGGTCCAGAACATGCAAAAACCAAACAACACACATGAAGTCAAGGTAATGGATTCTTTTTGTGAGTTATGTGGTGATAACCATGATTCTTCTGAATGTATGCAGAATCCAGAATCCAGCTTCTATGTGGGGAATTACAATCGGAACAACAATGTGATGTCCAATACATACAACCCGACTTGGAAGAAGCACCCTAATTTTTCATAGAGTAATCCCAACAATGCTCTAAACCAGAACAATCAGAATGCACAAGCATCGGGATTCCAGCAGAATATGCCATGGCAACAGTTACCGCAACAACAACCGACAACATCTAGTTCTTTGGAAAATTCTTTAAATGCTTTTATGATGAAAACTGAATCTTATATGGTGAGAATAGTAATTTCATAAAAAGAATCGATGCTTTTATTAGCGAGGACCGAGATGAGATTGCAAAACCAAGAGGCGGCAATCAAATCATTGGAAAATCAAGTCGGACAATTTGCTTAAAATCTAAATACTAGACCACAAGGAGGTTTACCGAGCGATACTGAAGTCGCAAGAGGAACTGGCCATGAGCAATGTAAGGAAATTACCACTAGAAGTGGCCAACAACTTAGAGAGGCTCAAACCCGCTCATCAAACAAAACTCCACAAAAGATCAAGACGAACCTAGCGGCAAAGCCTCAGATGCTGAACTAGGAATTGTCACGGCAACAGGCAATAAGTATGCCTCGGCAACCGACAATAAGGATGCTTCGGCAACTTGTGATAAGCATGCCTCGACAACCCCAATTGATAACGCTTCGGCAACTCCAGTTGTCCCGGCAATACCGTCAATCAGGTTCCAAACCAATGAAAGGATCGAAGATATCCGACTTCCACCACCATTCCCACAAAGGTTGAAGCGACAAAAGCAAGAATATCAATTCAAGAAGTTTCTTGATATCCTAAAGCAAGTCCACATCAACTTGCCATTGGTGGAAGCAATTGAACAAATGCCAAACTATGCCAAGTTTCTTAAAGATATTGTATCCAAGAGAACAAGGCTAGGAGAGTTTGAAACGTTGTTGTCGCAATGAGAGGATGCATGGCAATGTTGCACAATCGTATGCCACCCAAGTTGAAGGATCCTAGAAGTTTCACAATATCATGTTCCATTGGAAATCACTATGTCGAGAAAGTATTATGCGACCTTGGGGCTAGCATAAATTTGATGCCTAAATCGGTTTTCCAGAAACTAGGAATCGGGAAGGCAAGACCTACAATGATTATGCTACAGCTAGCCGAGCAGATCCTATGTGCATCCAGAGGAAAAATCGAGGACATCTTGGTAAAAGTTGATAAATTTATTTTTCCATTTGACTTTATTGTTTTAGATTGTGAAGCAGATGAGCATGCACCCATCATTCTCGGGAGACCATTCCTAGCAACAGGAAGAACCTTGATCGATGTTGAAAAGGGAGAACTTACAATGAGAGTGAATGACCAGCAAGTTAAACTAAATGTGTTCCAAACACTAAGGCATGCCGATGATCCGAAAAATGCCAACTCCTTCATGCCACGGCGAGTTTAACCGACGAGAATTTAATTGCCTCGACAACTACATTGTCGATCAAGAGGAACCCGAGGAGTATGAAGAACCGGTCGACGAGGAACAACAAGAATAGGCAAATTGGCTAGTCAATCGACCGGTACATACTTTGAACCTTTGGATTACTCAGGTAAGGAATGTAAGCTCAAAAATCCCTCTATTGAACAACCACCGATTCTTGAGTTGAAACAATTGCCAGAGCAACTAAAATATGCATAGTCAGGAACCGATAATACATTGCCTGTAATTATTTCTTCTAAGTTACTTTGGCTGAGCGGAAAAAAAGATGATCAAGATGTTGAAGCTACACAAAAATGCAATAGGGTGGACAATTGCCGACTTGAAGGGAATTAGCCCGGCAGTGTGCATGCACAAGATTTTGTTGGAAGATGATCACAAACCTTCAATTGAGGCCCATAGGAGACTGAATCATGCCATGAAAGGGGTTGTAATGAAAGAAATCATCAAGTGGCTTGACTTGGCATTATATACCCTATCTCTGATAGTACATGGGTAAGTCTGGTATAATGTGTACCGAAAAATGGAGGTATAACGGTGGTAAGTAATAAAAACAATGAACTCATTCCAACCAGGACTATGACCGGTTGGAGGATTTGTATGGATTATCGAAAGCTAAACAAAGCCACTAGGAAAGGTCACTTCCCATTACCCTTTATTGATCAAATGCTTGACCGTCTTGCAGGTAAACCTTTTTATTGTTTTCTTGATGGTTATTCAGGTTACAATCAAATTGCCATAGCACCAGAAGATCAAGAAAAGACAACCTTCACATGCCCATACGGTACTTATGCCTTTCGAAGGATGCCGTTCAGATTGTGTAACACCCCGACAACCTTCCAAAGATGCATGATGACACTCTTTTCAGACATGGTCGAAGACTTCCTTGAGATCTTCATGGATGATTTTTCTATTTTTGTAATGACCCGACAATTTGCCTCGGCAATTTAGAGAAGGTGTTGGCAAGATGTGAAGAAACTGATTTAGTCCTCAATTGGGAGAAGTGCCATTTTATGGTAGATGAAGGAATAGTGCTCGGCCACAAGATTTCATCCAAGGAAATTGAAGTAGACAAAGCCAAGGTGGACGTGATCGAGAGATTACCCCCACCAAGTTCGGTTAAAGGAATTCGAAGCTTTCTTGGACATGCAGGTTTTTACAAGAGGTTCATTCATAATTTTTCTAAAATCGCTAAACCCTTGTGCAATTTGCTTGAACAGGATAAAGTCTTCGATTTTATTGATTCTTGCACCCCAAGCATTGAAACCCTAAAGGAAAAGCTTGCCTCGCACTCATTATCGTTGCACCAGATTGACGCTACCTTTTGAGCTCATGTGTGATGCAAGTGATTTGCGGTAGGAGGAGCGATCCTAGGCCAACGCACAGGTAAGACCTTCCATGTGATATACTACGCTAGTAAAACTCTTAATAGTGCTCAAGTGAATTACACAACAACGAAGAAAGAGTTACTAGTTGTAGTTTTCGCATTTGACAAGTTCGATCCTAATTGATTGGTGCAAAGGTAATTGTTCATACGGACCATTCAACAATCAAATATCTATTTGCTAAAAATGATGCCAAACCTCGTTTGATTCGTTGGATATTACTTTTACAAGAATTTGATATTGAAATTAAGGACAGGAAAAGAACAAAAAATCAAGTGGCCGATCACTTATCACGTTTAGAACGCAACAGGGAGGAGGACGCGTATCTAGAGATATGCGATGCATTCTCGGATGAACAAATTTTAGTTGCCTCGGCAACCATGGACGCGCATGCCTCGACAACTCTCAACGCCTCGACAACCATGGATGCACACGCCTCGGTAACTCTCGACGCCGCAGCAGCCCTTGACGCGCATGCCTCGGCAATTTTGGGAGCAGTCGCCACGGCAGCACATGCCTCGGCAATACCCTGGTACGCGGATTTAGTTAATTTCCTTGTTGTGGTATTTTACCTTATGGCGTTACTCACCAAGGGAAGAAGCGGTTCCGCCATGATGCTAAGCATTACTTTTGGGACGAGCCTCTTTTGTTTAAACAATGTACAGATCAGGTTATACGTCGATGTGTCCCTGAAGAAGAGCAACAGAATGTACTCTGGCAATGCCATTCTTCACCCTATGGAGGACATTTTGAAGGAACTTGTACCGCGGCCAAAGTTCTGCAGTCCGGTTTGTATTGGCCAACATTGTACAAAGATGCCTAAGACTTTTACAAGCAATGTGATCGTTGCCAGAGGACGAGCAATATCTCTAGACGACATGAGATGCCGCTCTAGAACATCATCGAGGTGGAATTGTTCAATGTATGGGGGATCGATTTTATGGGACCTTTCCTATCTTCATTCGGCAACCTCTACATTCTACTTGCCGTCGACTACGTGTCTAAATGGGTTGAGGCAGCTGCAGTTCCCAACAACGATTCCAAGACCGTACAACGATTCTTGCAGAAAAATATATTTACACGGTTTGGGATGCCGAGAGCAATTATCAGTGACGAAGGCAAGCATTTTGATAACAGACTAATTGCCAAGATATTGCAACGCTTCGGCATATCACATAAGATCGCCACGGCATATCACCCACAAACCAACGGGCAAGCAGAAATATCCAACTGGGAATTGAAGGGTATACTCGAGAAAGTTGTAAATCCCTCTAGAAAGGATTGGTCATTAAGACTAGATGACGCACTTTGGGCATATCGCACTGCATTCAAAACACCCTTAAGTATGTCCCCCTTCTGACTTGTCTATGGCAAAACATGCCATCTACCGGTGGAAATCAAAAACAAGGCATCTTGGGCAATCAAGACCGTGAATATGGATTGGGAAAGTGCCGGACAAAAGCGTTTGTTGGACCTCAATGAGATAGAAGAATTTCGTGCACTCGCCTATAACAATGCACGAATCTACAAGGAGAAAACAAAGCAATGGCATGACAAGAAACTATTGCCGCGGTAATTCATGCCAGGGCAACTAGTTCTCTTATTCAATTCTCGGCTAAAACTTTTCCCGGGAAAGCTGAAATCAAGATGGTCGGGACCATTCAAAGTCGTCAAGCCATTCTCCCATGGTGCTGTGATAATCAAGTCCATCTCTGACAACCATGAATTCAAAGTTAATGGACAAAGATTGAAGCACTACAATGGTGCCCATGTGGAACGTAACAAAGAAGTGGTCAACTTAGGAGATGCATGAGCATGCTCTCCCTTTGATATCTTTTTTTATTTTTATTTTTTATTATTTTTTATTTTCGATTAATTTTTATTTTTATTTTATTTTTCGAACTAATTTTTTTTTATTTTTGATTATTATTATTCTTTAGGATAGATTTATTTATTTATTTATCTTTTTAAGTTTAAGAATCCTATTACACATCTTTATTTATTTTCTTTTATTAGTTTATCTTTAATTTTAATCCTTATTTGATTTGTCTTTGAATTGTAGGGAAAAAAAGTTCAAGATAAAGAGGAATTTTAATCCAAAAAGGAAAACATCTTCAACAAGGAAACTATTGAGCTGAATCTAAGGCTTATATAAAGCCTCCAATTTACCCTAATCAAACCCCCCTTGCCGTCACCCTCTCCCTAAACCAAAACCCTTTTTTCATTTTCCTCTAATCCCACCCACCATATTCACCATCTATCTTTTCTATAAAAACCCATCACCCTTAACCTATTCCTACTTTTTATCTTGCAACTCTTTAGTTTCTTTTATTTTCTTTGTTTTTACAAAACTCACAACCAAGATTATCAATGGCATCCAAAATTAAATTTTTTCAAGTTCCTCCAAAGAACCAAGATACAAGAGTTTGCTACACCGGTGGTTCAAGAAAGATTTCACTCCAAGTTTGAAAGCCGGAAGATTCATGAAGAACAAGGCTTTGAATACTCCAACTCTCATCAAGATTTTAGCCTTAAACCATTCATCTTCGAGAGGATTACAAATCAAAAGTGGCAAATCTTTTGCCATCAACCGGAATCGGGCAACATCTCATGGGTAAGAGAATTCTATGCTCACTCACCTAACTCGGATAATACTTATGTTTTTGTTCGTGACAAGGCCATACTCATAAGCCCCGAAAACGTCAACACCTTTTACGGGCTTTACGTTGAGAAGGACTAGCATCAAGCCTTCGTTGATCAAATCACGCCCAAGCAACTCGACAAGGTGCTTCAAGAACTCACTCAACCAGGAACTCATTGGAACGACGGTAAATACAAGGGCACGGTAAATCGCCTTCGGCTTAAACCCGAGGCAAAACTATGGAATAAGTTTGTTAAAACTTCTTTAGTGCCCACCACACACAATACTACCGTTGATATACCACGTCTTTTGCTCATACATTCTATTTTGCATAATCGCATCATTAACATTGGAAAAATTATTTGTGATGAGATTTTTGTATGCAGCTCAAAAGATAAGGGTTCTATTTTATTCCCTTGCTTAATTTCTAATCTTTGCAAGGAGATGCATGTCCCAAGTGACTCCACCGATAAAAAGGCCATACCAAAGTCCGGTTGGAATCAAGCACTAATCCGAAAGCTAATGGGAGAGGCACCGGGAAATGCTTCAAGGCCTCCAATTACCACGGTAACTCCTACCGCCCCGACAATCCCTAATGCCCAAGCACCTAACGCCCGGGTAACTCGGCCATCAACCCCGGGACACTTTGAAGCACTCTTGCAACCATTGGTGAGCCACCTAAGGCAGATTGAAGACCGGCAACTAATGTTCATGCGGTACATGAAGGAGCACAACAATGCCATCACCCAAGTCATCCTAGAAAAGTACCTGGACAATCGCGTGTCGTTCCTAATCTTTCTTGCCGAAATCCTTGCCCCAGCAACCAATGAAGCAGTCGCCACGACAACCGCAACAGATGATGCCGCGGCAACCTACATCGTGCCTGCACAAGCTGATGCCACGACAACCAAAGCTAAAGACATCCCGATAACTACTGCAAAAGCCAAAGGTAAAGCACCTATGCCCGAATCAACTCCTACGGAATCATTTTCTGATTTTTCAGATTCGGACGAGTCCTCTATTGCACCAACAAAGACCGCACCAATTGAATCCTCCAAGCGAAAAGCCAAAGACATTGATGAAGAGGACGATGAGGACAACCCCGTACGAGGATCGATTCCACCACCGGCAACAAGAAAAGAACCATCGCGTTCAAGCAAGAGAATCAAAACACCGACCAAAAGGAAACTAATCATCTACAATGACGAACTCTCGGAGTAAGTCCTCATATGCATTTTATTTTTCGTTATTTTTATTTTTCTTTAATGCATACATTGAGGACAATGCCTCACTCGAGTTTGGGGGGATTGTTATTAGTAGTTACCATGTTTAGTTACATTCATATTAAGTATTACATTTAGGATACATAAATTGCTTGCCATGCCTTTAGTTGGAACAAGAATTGCTTAGATTTGATGAATATCCGATGATGACTTTGCCAATGCACTTAATTGATAGAATTTTTATTCTAGGATAACCATGGAAAAACTTAGAATTTTACTATGATGCTAAAGTTGATGAAACACTATGGTGGTTTGATTGATTTAAGGAATTCTAGTGAACTTAGGTTGATAATTAACAAATTGGGGGATTAGAATAAAAATTGGATGAATGCTAGAGGTGCCCGAAATTGGCTCTAGCATGTGCTAAAAAAATCAATCACTAGAGGTGCCTGAAACTGGCTCTAGTATGTGTTAAAAAAATTGATCGCTAGAGGTGCCCGAAACCGGCTTTAGTCGAATAAAGTAACTTAAGAAAACTAAAAACAAAACACTAGAGGTGCCCAAAACTGGCTCTAGTTAAAACATGTTAAAAAGAACCCAATAAAGTAATTTGAAAACCTATTTTTTGCATAGAATCCGAAAAATTAACTTGCACACAACTCCGCACACACTCACAAGCATTATAGTTTGATTCCGAGTAACTCCTAAGTTTTTCGAAAAATGAAAAGCCAATCATACTTTGTGCCCCGGTTCAGAGAATTGAAATCAAGTTCAAAGCTAAGTTTGTGAAAATTGAAGTCTTGGCAGGTAATTATGAGTTTGCATTGCTTGAGGACAAGCAATAGTTCGAGTTTGGGGTGTGATAAGTGTTCAAAAGTACTATTTTTCTTACATTTTTTACTCATATTATTGTTAGACTTAGGCTCATATGAGTTGCATAATTAGCCATTCATGCATTAATCCATGTTTCCTTCCATCGTTGAGCTTGATTACATAACTTGGTAGTTTTTGTGGGAAAAGATGCTGATTTGGTGTGTTTTGTGTGTATGTGCAGGATCACTTGCCAAAGCAAGGCTAGAGCTAGTTGCTAGGACAATACATGAAAGAGATGCCGAGCTAGTTGCCAGGGCAATGCATGAAGGAGACGCCGAGCTAGTTGCCAGGGCAATTTTCGACAAAGAGCAAATGTGATATGGTAGTCGAAATTGATGACTAGACAAGCCCAAGATGACGTGGAGCAAAGCCCAATCCCAAAGGAATTTAATTTCCATGAAGAGATTAAAGAAGAATTAAATTCCAAGAAGATAGGAGAAGTTCTAGTAGGAATATAATTATAATAAAGAATTATATTCTTTAAAGATAATTTAATTTCAACTTAACTTCCTCCTCAAAGAAGGACTTTGACCTAGCCCTATAAATAAGAGGCCATATCGTCAACTTCCAAAGAGAGCAAGAGAGGGGAATTTCGACAACTCCAAGGGGGCAAGAGGAGAGAATTTTCGACAAGCATCTAGGGCAAGGAGGATTTCGATAAGCTTCATTCTTCATCCTTTTCTTTCTTGTTCGATTGGGTTCATGCTAGGGATTATTTATCTTGTGTTTCTTTGGAACCTAGCCATGAACTAAATCTATTTGGCTATGATTATTGTGTTTTGTGGTTGTGAGAAACTATTGGTTTTTGTTTAGGTAATAAGAGTTTGCACTTTTCTATTCAAGGTTTATTCATTCTTGGTTCTTATTCTTGTTTGCGAGTGAATTGGGAGAGGATCTCGTGATTTCATCTATTTATCTAATATCGGGAGAGTTAGATTCAAGAAACGAATGAATATGATCTTTATTCAATCTATTGATGGTGAAGATTAATCCGGCTTAGGAATAAGTCAAGGATTTCAACGGCTAAGAGGAGCGCAAGATTGGTTGTTGTTCACCCTTGATTCACGCAGGGATGTATTATCAAGGCATGCACAAGTAGCTAGAGTTTCGACTTAGGGATAAGAAGAAACCATTGAAGAACGCTCTGCCGAACCTTGAAGGTTGCTGCCCAGACGCCCAAGTAGTTGCCCAACTAGTCGCCCAGGCAACCATCAATTAGTTGCCAAGGCAACCCCGTTGTGCAAGTTGCCACGGCAACTGAGTTGCCCGTGCACTCTTATACCAAGACTATCCAATCGGCTATCACACCTCAACTCACGATAACCTGGCCTATCTCTCTCATTTGATCTCATCTATTCTTTTATTTTATTGCTTTCTAGATTAGTTATTAGTTAAACTCCTATAATCCTTTATTTGTGTTTTTACTTTTTACAGTGCAAGAAACTAGATTCTTGAAGTGGCACCAATCCCTTTGGAGACGATATCGTTTATACTATGACTTGCAACGTGTATACTTGCACAATTGCGTAGTACTTATTACGCGCAACACTATATTAACGCAAGTGTACTGTTTGTGACCATAACAGGGAAACTTCACTTTCTTGATAGGTAAACAGAACCGTCTCGAATATTTTCGAGACTCTGAGCGAAAATTCAAAAATAGGTCATGGTGAAACAAAAATTAATTTAATATTTTATTAATAAATTATTATTTTTATTGTTTTGTTTTAAAAAACACCTTAAATATAACTAAAACAATAAAGATCAACCATTAACTTATAAAATTAGCATATGTGAAATTATTGAAGTTGTAAAGGTAGAAGGTGGGATCCTGAACGAACGGTCATGTTGCTAGTAAACGTCCAGTTTTTTCTTTTTACCAAACAGAATCAAGTTTTGTCAAGAAACATCTTCTGTAGCACGGGGCAAGTTAGTATACGGGGCCTTCAAATAATTAAGATAAAGTGGGGTTTCCAAAACTTTGTAGAGGGTCAAGCTGAAGTCTTCATCCCCCATGTGACTTGTCTATACGCTATACTAATGAAATTGCAGAAATCCCTTTTCTGGGTTGCAGCATGTGAAGGGAGCCTATATTGCTCTCTTGTACAATGCCTATGAACTCGAACCCGTATCTATATCTATAGGTGAATATAATCCCTCCGTTCTTTTTTTTTGTTTCTATGTATGTCTTAATATTAAAAAATAAATTTAAGATTTTTAGAGTTTAAGATTTAATATTAAAATATAAGATTTAATTTTTTTGATATTGAAGTATATATAAAAACACTAAAGAAGCAGATGAATTATGTTCATCTATAGGTGCTATTCATATATGTGTATATATATAAGGCTTAAGTGACAAATAAGTGCCCAAACTATACATTTTTTCAGATATGTGCCCAAAGTATTTTTCGGGCCAAACATGTGCCTAACGTTTTCAACGTTACTCAAATAGGTGCCCGCCGTCAACGTTCGTTAATTTTTACCGTTAACTAACACGTGTCAGCTTCTTAAATTTCCAAAATTATATTTAAAAATGAATAAAACAAAATATTTTCTTTATTTTACAAAATAACCCCAAAATTTGAAATCCCTAACACCCAAAACCCAAATCTCGATTTTACCTGATTTCGCCGCCGATTGCCGCCCCACCACATCCGTCGCTGGATCATCGTGATCATTTACCCACTATCTCGTCGCCGAAAATTAACCGTTGTCGTGCGAAACGTCAAAATCATCGAATGGTTTATTCAAATAATTCGCGATGAACGGCGACATAACGGACGATGAACGGTATGTGGGTCGTTCGATGAAGGGAGGACGCTTCAATCCGTTGCCGAAAACGCGACCAATGCCGGTAGTAGTGGTCGGATTTGGGGGTTTAGGGATTTGGGACTATTTTGGGATTATTTGAAAATTTTAGGATATTTTAAAATTTTTGATTTATTTTTTAAAAAATAAAGTTAAAAAATGTTTAATACTGCTACGTGTAATGTTTTTATTAGCTAACGGAATTTTTTAACGGAGAATCACGGCGAGCACCTACTTAAGTAACGTTGAAAATATTAGACACTTATTTGGCCCGAAAAATATTTTAGACACCTATCTAGAAAAAATAGTATAGTTTGGGCACTTATTTGTCACTTAGTCCTATACATAATGAACCAAAGATCTCTTTTATGTGTCTTGTCTTTGATCTGAATCTGATATTACTAATTATTATGTGTCGCAAAACTGAAATAAAGCATGCTGAACCCTTTCTCTTCTCTTTTTACCTTTAATCTAACCCTCTTTTTTCATGTAACCCACACGCATTTCAGGTCTGCAGAAAACACTTTCATCGTTAGCTTTTTACAATTACAATCTCAGTCCACTAACTGCAATGGTAAAAAGAAAGAAAATCCCAGTCAAAACAGGCAAATAGCACAGTTTCCAATCTGAAAACTCCCATGTACCTTCACCGGCCCTCCTCCTCCGCTGCATACATTCCTAAGTTTAATAGAAATGAAGTTACTTTTTGAATTAAGAAAGGATTAAAACTTGGCAGGGGAAAATGTGTCTGTATTTATATATTTTAGATGTGTTATTCTGTGAAATGCCTCCCATATGCTGATGTCAGAGAAGGCATTTGCTGGTGTTGTATATTTTAAGCTAAAAAACTGTTGATTGGTCTAAATGGGATTTGGGGAATGCTGAATCAATCATGGAGAGATGGGATTCTGATTCCTCTATGGGGCTATGCGGTTGGACCACTTTAAGACTGCTAAAAGCTGTGTCCATCCCAGATGGACATTACCTATACATACGTTTTTTTTTTTTTTTACAAAATGTTACCTCTATGGATGAAAAATATTGATTATGATAAACAGACTTAAAATGGTTTGGTTAAATGACACTTCAGCAGAAAAAATAATTATATATTTTATATAATTTTATAAAATTATTCTTAGTTGATATGTCATTCTGTTAAGTCGACACATTTGTTTATATGATACTGCTATGTCAGTACACACTGCTATCATTTGGGTTTGTTATGTCATTTCAAGTCATATATTGTTAGTTGACTAACAGTTTTCATCCGCGGAAGGTCATTTTGACCTAAAATAAAACGTTTAGGCTTAAATTATTTTTAAAAAAAATATGAACTAAAATAATTATTTAGTCAAATATTTTTTATACATTTTTTCCATATTTTTAGTAAGGTTGTCCTCTGAACAAAACTATGCGTGAAGATAGGGTTTTGTTATATGTTACAGTCTATTTATATTTATAAATGAAGGGTTGGTTAGATATATAAGAGCAGATTAAGAGTTTGGAAATTGTCATTTAACAGGGAAAGTTTAATTTAATCCAATAAAATTAATGGATTATTCTAATACATGGTTCCCGATGCCAAGTTCAAGTGAACAAGAGTCATCCCCGACATTGGTCAAAATCTCACAGTTCTCTAAAGCTGTTAGCACATGACTCATCATTTTTATTCTTGAAAATTAAAAAAAAATTGGGTACTGAAATAGGAAGCAAACTATTATTAATTAACAAAGCAACATGCCCAAGACTTAAACGTTCATGTCGCATTTTATATTTTAGTGCTAGATCTTGGCCTCTCGTTTTGATCGATAAATTTCTCAAATCCAAGGACTAGAATATATTAATGAATTCAAGCCTATTTATTTGTGTAGTTTTAATTGACCACATTCTTTTGTTTCACTTTAATTACTTCTTAAACTCACAATTAAGATAACAAACAACAACCTTCCTCTTTCTCTAACTTAGATTTTTTCTTAATATTTTTGTGTTGTCTTTCTCATTTTTTATTTTTATTTAGTCGGCGACAATACTAATTTTAATGTTAGTTGTCAACTGTCTGTATTTACATTTCTCTTGTTTCATACTATGTCCTTTATTTTTTTTCTTGAACTTTCTTTCAATTCTATATAAGGATTTCTGTCCATGTGACACATTTTTCTCTGGTCTTGTGGAACGCTTTCTCTCTACTCTTGTGGCACGGTCCTTATGGCTTTTGATACGTTTTTCACATACCTTTGTGGTCGTTTTTGTACTCGCACAAAGACCCTTACAACATTTGTTTTCTGATTGGTTTGTCAGTGATCATGTATAGTCAGATCCCCTCTTTGGTAAAAGGTTACTTGCCGATATAATCAGAATGTGTAGCGAAGCAGCTTGCCAAATAGTTTGGTTTCACCCACCACGCATTTATCACTTCATAAAGCGTCTCGTTCGACATAGATAATGAGTTTTAATAAGGTTAATGGGTTTTTTGATGTTGGATGCCACTCTCAATGGAATGTTTCATTTTTCTTCATATCTTTGGGTTTAATATTGTTGTTTTATGCATGAGTTTTTTTTTTGTGAGTATTGTCCCATTTTCTCTCTATGCTTGGGTGCGTTGTAATTCTAATTCCATTCATTGATTTTATTAATAAAATCCAGTTGTCATTGTTCAAAAAAATTGTGTAGTTTTAATTAAATCTTTCTCATCAGACTATAATTAAAATGCTTTAAATGCAAGATATACTAATTGATCTAGTGATTAGGAATATTCATATTATCTAATTTTATATGAGTTTGAATCCCGATATAAAAGTACAATACTTCTTTATTTAATAAAAAAATATGTTAGATGCATCATCCTATAGGTAGCTTCTCCATAATATCGTATGTTTAATTATATACCCATCACATATGCAGGCCATGTCTGGATTAATGGAATCAAAACCTCATATATAATTTAATAATAATTTTTGTGTTATTGTTTTAGTACTTAATTATTTTTTTGATAAATAATATATAACGTTACGTTTTGTATTTTAGTACCTAGCCGTTAAAAAATTAACATGCTGCCACACTATTTTCTCTCTCCTGGCCAGCAAGCATGTGTAATTTTTTATGATTTTAGTCGACGTGACATGCGACTAGGAGAGAAAAAATAAAGTAACGGTCTTTCACAAGTGATTTTTTCCCTCTTAGTCAATCTGCAATTAATTTTTTAACGACGGTGTATCAAAATAAAAACAAAATATAAAATTAGATCTTTTTATTAAAAATTAATGGGGTGTCAAGATAAAAACACGAGTAAAAATGGAGTACAAATATATAGCTTTTCCTTAGATTTAAATTGAACAGTGGCGGGGCCAAAATTTTCATATAGTTGGGTCATAGTGGAGTATGGGATTTGAGAAATTCTCATAGCATTACAATAAATATTGTTGACACCATATATCAAAAAATCAAGTGAGGTCAATTCTTATTTTTTTATAAAAAATTCTAATTTGTTTATATTTTATAATAGGTCTAAAAAAACATTTTAATTAAATTAGTAAGATCATTTGCATCCTAAAACTTTTACATACATCCGCCCATTAGAACTCCTAAATAGAAGACATCGAAACTTTCTTAACATTATTTTTTTACCTACAAAAATTCAAATTTAAAATCTTACGTAAAAAGAATGCCAAACTGCTTTCTATCGAAATCAACATTTTTGCCGACTTGTCTAATGATCGATAATTAGGTTCATTCTACTTAGACAGCAGAGTAAGAATATGGGTTATTATATCATTAACAGTACTGATGTCATATCATGTGCCTCAAACAACACAAACGTGGTGATAAAACAGATGCTTAGCGTTAACGGTCGTTTAGGTTATTTTTTCAGGCCTTCTCAAACTGGAGTTTAATAATGTTGTTTCCATTCCACTGTGCATGGAAATTGGCGTACCTCAGCTGCGCACCAAAATAAAAAGTTGGTTTAATATCTTATTACTCATTACTATATATTTTTATATTATTATTATTATTATTATATCTTATTTATTATTCTAGTGATATTTTTCTTCGATTAAGTAGAGATATTACAATCTCAGGTCTTGATTCACATCCATACAAGATGAGATATAATGAACATTTTTTACTATTCGATTGATTAGTAGATCTCTTAATAATATTTTTCTATTAAAGAATAATGTGATCTAATTAGATGCTATCACGTGTAATAAAACATTACTTTTTTAAATTTCCATTACAGTAAAAATCCAAAATTTCCAGTCAAAAACTTACAAGTTTTCTAAAAATTTCACGGTCTTTCTAGTTTTTTAATGATTTTTTATATTTTTAAAGATGTTATGAATTTTAACTTTTTTAAAAAAATTAAGTATGATTATAATTAAAAAAAGCATAAGTTCAAAACATAAATTCAGACAACTATAGAGTAGTTTATATTTTTATATTTTTCCAGATTTTTTATTGAACAAATTATTGAAGATCCAATTTTTTATTATTATAAATTCAAATATTTTCAGAAATTTATGGAGTTTTCAAAAAAAAAAAATCATGACTTTAAATTTCTTAATTTTAAAAATAAATTAAACACGAATATAATTTTGGAAAAAATATAAAGTTAAAACTTAAAATTTGAAATTTATATAGTTTTATAATTTTTTTGATATTTACTATAAGATTTTTTATGCTTTTTTGATTCTTTTTAATTCATTTTTTTTATTTTTATAACACGTGTTTTGATTGAATAAAACATTTTCTTGAAATGTTATGTAGATAATAGATAAGATAAAATGCTAATGCATGAAATAATTGAAAATTAAATGATAATACAAAATAACGGAAAGAATTGTAGTACTGTACCAAAATAAAGTAAGATTTTTTTGATCGAAATAGGAAATTCATTCATAAAACCCAGGGTGAAAAACTCAGAAAACAAAGACTCCAAAGAAACTCAAAAACAGAGGCCAGAAAAAAAAACCCTAACAAAAATAGAATCAAAATAAATCACCAAAAATTAAAGCGACGGCGTGTCGTATATCTGAATTAACGGAAAATCTTCCAAATAAGAATTAGAATAAAGTAAAGTAATGATGAGATGTTAAACCTACAAAGTTCCTCACTTTTCACATGGCTTTCCTTCCCTTTCTCGCTGAAAGCTGAATAAATTGGGTGCATTGAAGGAAGTAAACGAACACCATAAAATAGGGTAATAGCCAGCGTATACGTTGCTAACATAATCCCTATTCGCTGATTTAACCACACACTAACGATTTATTAATCCCTCTTAAACTTATATAATACCGTATAAACTTTGTGGTGTCTACATAAAGCAAATACAGCTTCCTCATTTTAATTATTATATACTATTATATGTCTGCAAATTCATAAAAGTTCTTTTTTGTAATTTAACCAAACTATTCGTATAAATTACGTAAAAAAACATTTTTTTTCTTTAAATTAATATGCACTGAACATGTGAAATCTCTTATTATATTTAGAATCATTTCTTTTATTATATTTAGATATAATAATAATAATAGTAATAACAATATCATGTTTTGAACCCATCAAGTGATTTTTGTGGAAAAGAAATATTGTTTTTTTTAAGTGATTCGTGTTCGAGCAGTTTTTCTGTAGGACATGTGTGCGTTATCAAATGACTAATATTAATGAACAAATATTATCTTGTAATCACACATGACAGATCAAAAAATAAAATAAAATCATTTTTATTAAATAATATTATTTCTGATTATTTATCAAAATAATGTTAAAACAATTATTAATGATAATTATACATATTTTTTTAATATATGTGTCACATAAGACAAAAATAATTATGTCTCTATATTTATTTTTTTCCACTTAATATAATACGGATGGAAATAAGTTGTTGATGTTCTACTCTAGTTTTTCTTTCAAAATAACTAAAGAGAGTCGCTTGCTATTTTCTTTTTATTTTTGAGTTAGTCGGCGATTAACGTTCACGTAGATGTTGGTTGTCGAACGTCGGTGTTTATTATTTTTCTTGCTTTTATTTGTTATGTTTTTATTTTTTAATTTTCTTTTATTTTAATAAGAATCTCTATTTTCTTTTTATTTTTGAGTTAGTCGGCGATTAACGTTCACGTAGATGTTGGTTGTCGAACGTCGGTGTTTATTATTTTTCTTGCTTTTATTTGTTATGTTTTTATTTTTTAATTTTCTTTTATTTTAATAAGAATCTCTGCTCTTATAACACACTTTTCTCTGTCTTTATGGTACGTTTTCTTTGTTTTTATAGTTTTGTTTCATCTGCCGTTTTGTATGATTTCAACATACCTTAGTGGTCATTTGGTACTCACACAGAGATCTTCACGATGCTAGTAACTGATTATGATTCTGTCGGTGGTCATAGAAAGATAGATCCCACAGATCTCCACTCGGTTGATGATTGTTTACGGATGTAATCAGTCCTGGGTAGCAAGCAGAGCAATCTGTCTGATAGTTTGGCTCGCTCACTACTCTTTTTTCATCTTGTAATATGTCTAGTTTGGATAGAGACAATGATATTCATAAAAGTTTCTGAATTTTGTCGGAATGCTAATCTCTATATGAAAGTATTTACTTTTCTTTGCACTTTTGAATTTTTATATGAGATTTTGATAGATTAGTCTCTACTATTCTTCTTAATGCGTTATATTTATAATATCTTCTATTATTTGTAATAAAATTTAATTGCATTTTCAAAAAAAAAGGGATGGATTAATTTGTGAATCGACTCCAGCCATCCACCATTTGCTCATCTAAAGGATGTGATTTATTTTTGGGTCACTAAGAGGACAGCCCAGCCTTAAACTGAAAATGGGCATCTTTTTAAAAGCCAAGGTAATAGAAAAACCCACTAAGATTAAACGGGCTCACGGAATTAGATTAATGAATAGTGGAAAATGGATAACAACCAACCCAATGAGTAAAGCTTATTTCAATAAAAACCAACCCAATGAGTGAAGCTTAGGTACTGGTATGATAAAAGGCAAAAATGAAGGTTTCCCAATTAAGACAAAAGTACTTATTTTATGATATCAATTTCACATAAAACAAGATATAACATACCATCAAGTTTCTTGAAAATTTATCCCTACATTTCATTTAAGCACACAAATTTTAGAGAGATAACATTCAATTGCTTTTACAAACATATTTTCAAAGATCTTTCTTTCTTTAAAAAAATAAACTTCAATTTTTTTTAGCCTTTTTTTTAGTTTTCTTTTTCGTTTTTTCGTTTTATTTTTTTCTTCTTTTTTTGGAACAAATTTTTTCTCTTGTCTCGACAAGAGTAGCAAAAAAAAAAACATAACAAAAGGCTTTGGGTTAAAATGTGGTAAAACAAGGAAAAGAGAAAATGGGCTCAAATTGGCTAACTAAGGGACAAGCACATGGGTAGGCTTTTTTAAAAATCTGAACAATTGGCTAAACCTAATTGCCCTTATCATATTAAAGCATAAATCCAAAAACGTGGTCTCAAAATGCATTCGCAAGCAAATTCTAAAATAAACATGCTAAGTTTGACAAACGCAGTAAAAAAATGAGCAAGATATAATGAATTGCTCTTAGGTTCAAAATCTCACAAAAGAGTGTTATTTGCATCAAGTCATGTGCATTTTTCAACTAATAAACCAATGAGATGTCATCTAATTTTTAAGAAAACACTAATCATACTCATCACTTTCATGCATTGTAATTCAAACCAAGATGTATTCAAAACTTACAAAATATTCCAAGATATTAGACAGAGATTCAAGGTTTCAAAAGAAGAATCAGTATTGAAGCACACCAAATTCCAAGCGCAAAAATACGGTTTTAAAAAGAAAGTGAAAAATTTTCACAAATTTAAATGGAAACAATATGAAAAAAGATTATGTAGAAAGCGTCTCCTCACACCTAAACTCTAGATTGTCCTCAATGTATATCAAAATAAATTGCTCACAAAAGAAATTAAAGGAGTAGGAAATCCCCTGATGTATGAGCAGGCCAGACTAAGATGGTTCATGGTGATGGTGGACAAGGTGACGTGACTCTACAATATTGTATCAAGGCTTCCAAATTCTTTTCTGTTCGTGACATTAGGCATTCTAGTTTTGCCCATTGTTATTCAAAATCTGGCTTAAAGGAATTAAAGGAGTAAGAAACCCCTTGATGTATGAGCAGGCTGGACTAAGATGGTTCATGGTGATGGTGGGCAAGGTGACGTGACTCTACAATGTTGCATCAAGGCTTCCAAATTCTTTTCTGTTCGTGAGATTAGGCATTATAGTTTTGCCCATTGTTCTTCAAAATCTGGCTTAGCTGAATCATTGTTGAGAGAAGAATATTGTTTCTTGTGAGTACATTTTTAAGATCGCAGAAGATCACTGGGTAAGCATAATTGACGTGAAGGAGTTTCACGAAAGTATACACCCCTATCAACCTTCTCTAGCACAAGCATTCTATTTTTTTCATCTCACAAGCTACATGTAAGTTAATACTAGTTTTTCGAGCTTTGATGCTGAATTTTAAGAAGCCATTTAAATTACCCTCTGATGGTGGTAATACCACTTTTTCTTTGCCCCAGCGAGACCTTTATCTTGGAGTCATATTCATATTCGTTATGGTCTTGAAGCTTTTGTTTGCATCTACGCTTCTAGTTTCTAGCTTGAAGTTTTTGTTTGAATCCAAGCTTTTAACCCCACTGCACCGTGAGAAAATATATTAGTGACTATAAATGGTATGAGCCAATGAGAATGAAGCTTACCTAGTTTGAAGTTTTTGTTCGAATCCAAGATTTTAATCCCGCTGCATCATGAGAAAATATATTAGTAATTATAAATGGTCTAAGCCAAAGAGAACGAAACTTACATGGCATAAGCTTTAACAACACCTTTTGACCGATCTCAGACTGAATAAATAAGATGCGAATGATGATGATGCATGACCGTTGATATTCCAAAAATCAAAAGCACGTTTCATTGATCATGAAGTTCGTGTACACATTATTGAAGACATAACAAAGCTGCCATTCTGGTCATTGTTCTTTTCCTTTGATGTGTTTTAGTGTCGGTTGCTCGAACTCTTCAACTAGAGAGACCTCTCTCTTTAATAAAATAATTGAAAATTCGTAATAAAATCAAATTCCTGTATTGAACCTGTATCCAATTTTCTGCACACACTGTCTTTAGTAAAATGAGCATATCTTGAGCTCCCGACGTCCGATTGAGGCGTTTCAAGATGCGTTGGAAAGGTAACTGAAAGACGATCAATACATAAGAAGACATCCTAACCCAAAAATGCTTGAATCCTATCAAAAAATTGCCATGAGTTCGCAGTTAGAATTCTTTGCACATAGCTTGACTTTTCACATGTTGAACAAGATCTTTTGCAATCTTCTCATATCTGATGTAATTAGGATCTTGTGTGATTCAAAAGAATAAATAAAATACATTAATGATAATAACGTAATTAAAAATAAAGATGAACTAATATATATATATATATGACAAAATGGGCCCTTATTTATATATATATGGACTCTTATTAAATGGACTCTCTTTTTATTATTTTTAATGAACTCTTTTTATATATTTTTTACTTATTGGGTTTAATAATAATAATACACATGTATGCACGAAAAAATGAGGGTCAGATAAAATTAGGTGACTAAAATAACGAATTTAAACATCATTTAAGTTCATTTACTTTTAATTTACAATATCATGTTTAAAATGGACATTTTATTTTTTCAAAAGCACTTTTTGACAGCAATGTCAAACATTAAAATCTTACAATTAACTTTTCAAAATCACTTTCTGATAGCACTTTTAAAAGCGTTTTTCAAAAGCAATGCCAAATTGGCCCTAAGTAATTTTCTATCAACTTGATTTTGGTGAAGTAAGCAATGACATATAAGGGTGCATTTGGTTTACGGAATGTAAGATTACCTCTGTGAATAAGATTCCTGGAATGTAACATTACCTGACATATTAATGTGAATGTTACATTACATTGTTTGGTTTATTTGGTAGGAACGTAAGATTGTTGTGTTTGGTTAGAGGTATATAAGATTATCTGGAAGTGAAATTTACTAAATTGGCCATGTGTTATATTTTCTTTTTAACATGTTAAACTTTCAATATTAAATTAAAAACATATGCACAAAAAGTAATAGAATTATTTTTGTTACACTATCTAAAATTTGCAAAAACTATATATTTATCATTTTATTAATATAATTATTATATTAACTATTTTTTTTAAAAATATATAATTTATACTTGCATACCCTAGTTACCATCTATTAAAATATTTTTGTAAATTTTTAAATGCTAAACTTTTAATATGTTCAAATTTTTAATTTTTTATTACTTGTGGTAGATTGCCAATTAAATTAAAATAAATAATAAAATAAATCTAAAAGTTGTATAATACTGAAAAATTTATACTATAAGTTTAACCTACTAAAATGTTTTATAAGATGATAAAATCATATAAATCAAAGAATAAAATTAAAAATAAAACTCTTAACTTATTACTTTTCAAGCAATATGCAATCCTAACATATAACTTATAAACATCCTAAATATAATATTAATAGAAATATATTAAATATTAAAATAATATTTAAATATGTGCAACACCATTTAAATGTTAGATTAATATTGCATAGAAATATTTAACTAATCTACACTACACATATTTAATCATCTAATTAAATTCAATAAAGGATCCATGTGAACAATATTCATTAATATAGGGGCAATATTGTCCAAAGGGGTGGGAATTGACAAATACAAGGAATCACATTCTCACCATTTAATGAAAAAAGAGATACTATTGAGAATATAATATTATCCCTTGGAGGAAATGCTCTACAACCAAACGTGGATATATAATTTCGAAAAAAATCTTTCTCCCAGGTAATGGTCTTTTATGTTAACCAAACGCCCCCTAAAGACTAAAGAAAATTATGGACCATTCCCTTTTTACAAGTGAGTATTCACGTGGAACACCGTAGTCTAAAAAATTTCAACTTTTTTTTTCTGATTGATTTTTTAAAAAAACTATACAAATAATTTTTTAAATAGTTAATGTTTTTATAAGAATTATCGTAATTACTGATTAACTGTTGGTGTAACAATAAATAAGTTATGTTAGAGGTTTCTAAATTATATAATGTGATTTTGGTGAAGGTTGATACGATTCTCAAAGAGCTTTTGAGCCGGAGCTAGATATAGACATGATTTTATATTAAGAGTATGAACTTTTAAGAAGTTATATTAAAATTTTAAAGAGTGAAATTGCAAAGTTTTAAGGGTATGAAATTAGATCATCAATAATAAGAATATAAAAAGTAAACTTTATGAGAATTTAAATTTTATAGGAAATGCGACCGTACCCCTCGATCCATCCTTGAACCAAAAGAAATATATATGTTAGAGTGCAGTTGGTTCACAGAATGTAAGATTATCTCTGAGAATAAGATTCTCGAAATGTAACATTACCTAATATATTGCTGAGAATTTTATGTTACCTTGTTTGGTTTATTTGGTAGTAATGTAAGATTATTGTGTTTGGTTGGAGGAATATAAGATTATTTGGAAGTAAAATTTACTAAATTGTCAATGTGTTATATTTTCTTTTTAACATGTTAAATTTTCAATATTAAATTAAAAATATCTGCAGAAAAAGTCATAGAACTATTTTTGTCACACTATTTAAAATTTGCAAAAACTATATATTTATCATATTATTAATATAATTGTTATATTAAAATATTTTTGTGAATTTTCAAATGCTAAACTTTTAATATGTTCAATTTTTTTATTACTTGTGCCAGATTGTCAAATAAATTAGAGTAAATAATAAAGTAATAATACTGATAAGAATTTTAGATCATAAGTTTAACCTACTAAAATGTTTTATAAAAGGGTAAACATCTTACAAATCAAAGAATAAAATTAAAAACATCAACTCCTAACTTATTAATTCTCAAGCAATATGCAATTCCAACATATAACTTATATACATCATAGATATAATATTAATAGAAATACATTAAATATTAGAACAATATTTAAATATGTGTACCACCAGTTTAAATATTAAATTAATATCGAATAAAATATTTAATTAATTTACACTACAAATATGTAATCATCTAATTAAATTCAACAAATGATCCATATGAACAAAATTCATTAACTTAGGGGCAATATGGTCTAAAGGAGTGGCAATTGACAAATACCAAAGAAATCTAAGGGAATCATATTCCCACCGTTTAATAAAAAAAAACGCTACTGTTCAAAATGCAATATTATCCCTTGAAGGGAATGTTCCAAAACCTAACATGGGTATGTGATTCCGAGAATGATCATGTAACGAACCGAAAATAGAGTTAATGTTTTGAATCTAGAATTCAAGTTCAATATTTAAATTTTAAAAAGAACAAGAAACAAGGAACGAAAATTTGGGAGATTGAATTTTTTTACAAAATTATGGATCGATTTGTGGAAAGGTTCAAGATTGGAGACCTTGAGTGTGATTTACCCATGTTGGGCTTGGAAGACACTTTATTCGAAATAAAGAGGGTAGAAAGGACGGGGAAAATTATATTTTCCTCTCTCTTCCCCTTTCCCCTTTTTCCTCTTTCTTTCCCAATCTTCTTCCATTTTATCCTCTCAAGCTTTCATGCTTGATCTACCATCATAGAGCTGTCATTCTAACGACTTAGGTTTTGGAACCCGAGAGTCGGGTAAACCGGAGTCGCGGGCCTTGCTTGTTGGATCAAGATATTGGGCTGAAAGGGGGCTCCATGGGAGTTCTAGTAGGCTTTCTTGTGTTGTTGAGCTTAGGTGTTGGGTTTGTGATTGAAGGAAGTAGAGGGTTGATGGGCAATAGGGTAATTACTCCCCCAAAGAAGGCAAAAGGCTGAAGCATTTTTAATTTACTTGCAAAAAGGAAAAGGAAGAAATTCACCCTTATCCCCCATCACTTTTCCACATCCTTCTTCATTAAACACCCAACCCAACTCAAAGAAAAAGTTGGAAACTTTGGTTTTGATGCGTGGAATCCTGGAATTGTTGTCAAGGGAAGGTTAATCAGCAATCAAAGATCTATTTTCCAAGGTAGATATCTCTAAAGCTTGTAGATTTTGAATTTGAAGCTTGAACCAAGGAAAAGAGGTGGAAGAAGCTTCGTGGGTGCTTTATTTTGGATTTTCTTGCTTAAGGTCAGTATATTTCTGACTCTTACATTTCATGAGGATCCTAAGATGATTGCTTTGCTTGGTGTATGGTTGTGGTTTGCTAAGATTAGGTTTTAGAAGCTTAAAATCCCTTTAATGGTAAATCAAAGATCGGATGTTGATAATGTGTAAAATTGGTAGGAAGCCACCTATTAACTTATGCATAACGTGTAGGCTTAATTTTAGGTTTAACTATTGAGTTTAGGGGAAAAATTAGAGAAATCCAAACTCTAAAAATAGAGTTCTAGGCACGCGTATCGGAATGAGCTAGACCAATATCGGTACATTCTTTTAAAAGTGAGCTCTTCTATGCATTTTTATAAGAGGGTATCGGTACGGGCCAGGGGCGTAACGATACCACTGTTCTATTGCCAAATTCTAGTAGCAAAATAGCGTATCGGTACGACAAGGGGTATTTCGGTATGAGTAGGGTTTCGGTACACAAGGTATGTATACCGGTACATGGTTTCGGTACGAGAGAAGGGCGTATCAATACGGGGCTATGATCGTTTCTTTCGAACCTAAAGTAGGTACCGATACTCGAAGAGAATTATCGGTAGCTAGAGAGACATATCAATAACCATGTAGGAGTATTGATACTCTTTAAAAAATTTACCCAATAAGTTTGAGTTTGCGTTTGGGGATCCCATAATTTGAAGTAAAGGGCCCAATGGGTCTCTAAAGGTTTAAAATTTGTAAAACTAAAAAATCGAGATTAATACCCCATAGACGAAATAAATGGCTAATGACTTGGTAATCTTTGGGTGAATTGATTGTATTAGTAACCCATAGGGATCATTGGTGGATCAATCGATATTGTGTGGCTTATAGGATCCTTGTTGGGTGCTGAAGAGACGCATGCATAGTCTAGTTGCTTTGAATAATGAGATAATCTAATGAGAATGTTGTGAATGAGCTTAAAAGACACGAATTAATAATTGTAACAAATTGAAATATGCCTTGGGGCATTTGTAATAGTTCAACTTGATGCTTCTTATCTCTTGGTACGATGTATAGATGCTCGGGGAGCATATGTATCTTGTGTGTTATAGTAAGGAATCTAGATGTCCTAGAGTCAGTGCAAGGGCACTTATATAAGGGGATGTATACTTCGGGCTGTGTGATCAAGTACAACCGACGTATCTATAGGCCATGTAATCTAGGAGCGATTAGAAATCTATCATTGGCTATGGTGAACCGGATAAGGAAATATAACTCGGTGGGCTATGTGAGCTCGAGTAACTCGATGGGCTATGTAAACTCGAGTAGCCTGATTGGCTGAGTGACCTCAGGTAAAGACTTCTTGTGGCTATTGTGATCCAAGTATATTTGGGATGTATCTATGGCTATGGTGATCTGAATATGGTCTAACTAACCCGATGGCTATGTGATCACGGGTAACCTGATAGCTGTGTGAACACATGTAATGTAGGGCTTTGTTGGCCATTGTGTAGGTCATGTGTGGTTATTTATGCTTGCTGTATGAATAATAGTTGATGGCTATATTACCCAAGGGTTGTGTGATCAGGGTACAGTATACTTTAACTCGGCGAGTTATGTTATTAGGGTATGGTATACTTTAACTATGCGGGCTGTGTGAGCTCGAGTAACTCGATGGGCTATGTGACCTCGAGTATGGTAAAGTCAGGTGATGGCATGCAAGTATTCTTTTAATTAATGATGCATTCAGACAAATATTGTGAACTCTAGCTATGGTAGGCTAGAAGGTGATATTTCTTATATGTGAAGCCTTATATGTTCATTCTTAATAATATCATCATGCATGCTTGTTTTATGATATTCATAAATTACGGTAGAGTAGAAATATACCACTGAGCTTTGTTAGCCCAGCGTGTGAAATCGTAGGTTTTTTCGTGCGTAAGTTGATAGGCTATCTTTTAGAGGAACACATCGCGGAGGACTTCCCAGAATCGAGCTAGTTTAAGAGTACAATACTTGATATTTTAGTTTAGACTTAAATGTATTCATAGGACCTTACCACAATTGAGTCTATAACTCTATTTGAATTATTATTTTGTTATACAATGTATTTTAAATTGAAGCTCCTATTTTATAAACTAATTTTAAATGTTATTTATCTACGTGGATTTATGGAAATGGATGTTTTTGAGAAATGTCAAAGTTGTGATTTTAAATGGAAAATTTGATGGGTCAATTTTTGGGAGACCCAAATGTAGCACTTTAGATTTAGATTGGGGTTAGGGTGTTACATTTAGTTATGGTAAGGTTCTAAGAAACCTCAAGGTGGTTTAGAGGTTATGGTAAGGTTTCTAGTGAATACAAGTCCCTAAATTTAAGTGGTACTTTTACAAGACTGGGAATCCTAATGTGTTGCCTTATTTTTTGTGTTCTAGAAAGAGTTGATAGAAAGGGAAACCAAAAATGGAGGGACGAGTCACTTTCTTGATCTCACCTCTATTTTTTTGCAAGTAGTACAAGCTATTCTGAGATGCCTTGCAAGACCCCTGTTGAAAGGCTTTATTGTTTTGGGCCTATAAATTTTGAGGGTTTGGGTGAGGATGACCCGATCAAGGCTGATAAGTGGTTACGTGACACATAGAGAATCTTGAAACAGATGGGGGGAAGCCTAGAGGATGATCTTGATTGCATTGTCTATCTTCTTAAGAGCAGTGCACACGAATAGTGAGAGACTATTAAGTTAGGATTATAGCCTGCACTCCCGTAATGGGATATCTTCTTGGATGAGTTTTGAAAAAAAGTATATCAGTAAGGTGCATATGGATGAGATGAGAGACCAATAGATAGTGTTTGGATATGAACAAGAATTTTTGTGTTTGAGTCGTTATGCCCAGAGTTAGTTGCCACAGAAGTGTTGAGGTACAAGAGGTTCAGACAATGTTTGAGGGTCGAACTTTAATTGTACATGATAACGGGTCCGCTTGGGATATTTTTAGAACTAGCCAATAGTACAAAGGTACTAGAGAGGCTTTAGAATACGACACCGAGCATGATGAAGAATTCGAGGGGCCATGATGTGGAGACCTAGGATATCATAGGTTTTCTCAAGTTCTGCAAGGGAGGTTGTGTGTTTCGAAGGGTCAAAGAGAGTTGCTTCAGACCATCTATCAAGAGTTGATTCAGGATCTAGTTCGTAGGGGTTCTTTGATTTCTACTCTAGAAGGGAGTACTAATGGTTCAATTAGAGCGTCGCCTCCACCATCATGTGATTATTACAACCGACATCACTTTAGAGTGCGTTTTTTTCTTTAGAAAGTTTGCTATAGGTGTCGGGCACTAGGGCATATGGAAAAAGATTACCCAGTTGTAAATGAGGATACATCAGCTTAGTCTTAGAGGTTGGCTACATCGCGTCATGGTCAGAGTTTTCCTAGAGGCAGAGCTAGGGCACCGTCACTTTATTGAGGTAGAGGTTATGTGAGATCCATAGCTAGAGTTGAAGTGCAAGACGTTTCTAGACAGCCTATTGCTTAGGCTAAGGTTGACGACTTTATTGTTGAGGATATGTCAGGTAATTATGTTCCATTTTTGTTTCAGTTGTTATTTGATAGCCGTTTAACTCCTCGTTGTGTATTGAGTTACCTCTTGTTGAATATGTATTCTGGTAAATATTGAGATTGATGTTGGATTGTTTAGTAAATTAGAATTGTAAAGGCTGATAGATAAGTGTTTTGCTGTGGATGGTGGTTGAGGATCGAGAGTAACAGTCCTTGCAGACTTGTTGGATTTACTCTCTCTCACTTGTTGTGGAGGTTACTTTTCGCATAGAGTGTTGTTGAGAGTGTAACTTATGCTGTGAGTTACAAGCGAAAAGTCTTAAAGTTCAGATTATTTCAAATTTGGTTGTTAGTGATAGATGTGTAGAATCTTTACCCCTTTAAGGTGGACATTATGCTCCGTCGTGTTAGCTCAAGAAAGGTTCTGTATGTTGCGAGATATTTTCAGCTTATGTTGTAGACGCGTGGGTTGAGAATTCTAGGCTTTAGAGTTGTAGATGTTTTGAGGGTATGGAGGTACCCTTGGTGAATAAGAAGTATTGTCGTTTGATCGTGGTTTAGAACTACGATAAGGGTAAGGTTGAGTTCGTTGTTAGTGTCCATCGCTCCGTGGTATGGTATTTAACAAACTCTTTTTGGGGACACACTTGTACAAGCGACCATTCGGGTGTCGTTGCCAAGTGTTTCGCCTAGAGACGTGCCTATTTTGGAGTGGCTTGTATGGTGGATTTTGATGTGTTAAGCCGAAGAGTAACGGTAAAAGATCATTTTTTGTTTTATAAGATCGACAACCTTGTTTTTTGTTGTAGAATATGTGAATTTTGTGTGTTTTTTTCAAAGTAAAGGTATCGTAGTAAAGGTAAATGAAGGTTGTGATAAACATGGTGGAGGTGATGGTTGAGGCCCTAAGGGCAAGCCGTGAGGACGCTAACCTAGCATGTGTACCTTTTTGATCTAGATTTCATAGAGTTAGAGGATTGCTCTATCAAGTTTGAGATGAGTTATCTTCAGGTAAGGTAAACAGTGTAAAAGTTATCAGGGTAGCACAACAAAAATATGGGGTTAATAGCTATGTTGTGAGTAACCGTATGTTAATATTGCAAAGAAATATTGTCGGAAGAACCAGTTGGAAATTGTTGAGGATTGCTAGAGTTTTCGTACAATTGTTAGTTGAGATTAAGTGGTTTGATTAGAAGAAGATGTTTAGACCTTTGAGGATAGCTTGATGGGTTTTGGTAGCTAGTGAGAGTTTGTTTGAGATAACGATCCTTGCTCTGAATCAAGAAGGTTCGAGTAGTGCAATCTCGTAGATCGTAAGTTAGTTTTTGTTCGTATAGGGGCAAGTTCTGATAAAGTAAAATGTTAAGCTCTGACTTGGTTGAACAAACCAGGTTGAAGAGCCGTTAATTTAAAGTAAATCTATGGTATGTTCGATTGTCAAGGGTTAGCATGTTCTGAAAATATCTGGCAAGGGTATTGATGTTAGACAAAGGAGTGTCTCTAGTGATGTATCGTAGAGACGGTGCCACAATTTAAACATGGATAAAGTTTGAGTTTGTGGTTTTAAACAACTAAATATTGTAGAGAGGATTGTTAACTAAGATAGAGTTTATCAGATGTTAGTTCATTAAGTTGGCATTGGGACAACATAGCTTGAGGTTGGCTTTGTTGCCCTACCTTAAGGTTGGTAGTGTATGTTGTTGGTTGCTAGGAATAAGATATTAAAGTTCATGGGAGAGGTGTTGTGAGTACATGGTTCAACACTATGGTTCCGGCTAAGAAATTTTGAAGGAAAATTCCCCTTAACCGAGGTGATCGTGCATGAGTTAGGAAATGGATGAGTTTGTTTTGGTTTCGTCTTCTTTTTCTGTTTAAAATTTGAAGACAAAATTTCTTTAAGGAGGGGAGAGTTGTAATGACCCAAGTTTTAGAACTTGAGAGTCGGTTAAACACGAGTTGCGGGCCTTGCTTATTGGATCGAGATATTGGGTCGGAAAGGGGCTCCATGAGAGTTATAGTGGGCTTTTTTGTGTTGTTGGGCTTGTGTGTTGGGTTTGTGATTGAAGGAAGTAGAGGGTTGGTGGGCAATAGGGTATTTACTCCCCTAAGAAAGGCAAAGGCCGAAGCATTTTTAATTTACCTGCAATAAGGAAAAATAAAGGAAGTTGCCCTTGTCCCTCATCACTTTCCCATATTCTTCTTCATCAAACACCCACCCCAACTCAAAGAAAAAGTTAGAAAATTTGGTTTTAATGCGTGGAATCCCGAAATTGTTGTCAAGGGAAGGTTAATCAACAATCAAAGATCTATCTTCCAAGGTAGATATTGATAAGTGTTCAAAAGTACTATTTTTATTACCCTTTTTACTCATATCATTGTTAGACTTAGGCTCACATTAGTTGCATAATTAGTCATGCATGCATTAATTCATGTTTCTTTCCACCGTTGAGCTTGATTACATAACTTGGTGATTTTTGTGGAAAAAGATACTGCTTTGGTGTGTTTTTGTATGTGTGCAGAATCACTTGCCAAAGCAAGGCTGAAGCTAGTTGCCAGGGCAATGCATGAAGAAGATGCTGAGCTAGTTGCCAGGGCAATGCATGAAGAAGATGCCGAGCTAGTTGCCAGGGCAATTTTCGATAAGGGATAAGATGATATGGCAGTCGAAATTGATGACTAGATAAGCCCAAGATGACGTGGAGCAAAGTTAAATCCCAAAAGAGTTTGATTTCCATGAAGATGTTAAAGAGAAATTAAATTCCAAGAAGATAGGAGAAGTTCTAGAAGGAATTTAAATATAATAAAGAATTATATTCTTTAAAAGTATTTAATTCCAACTTAACTTCCTCCTCAAAAAAGACTTTGACCTAGCCGTATAAATTAAGGACCAAGCCGTTAACTCTAAAGGGAGAGAGGAGAGAAATTTCGACAGAAAGAGGGAAGAGATTTCAACAAGTGAAGGAGATCAAGAAGGGAGAGATTTCGACAAGGGAGAAAGCTTGAAGGGAGAGTTCGATTGAGAGATTTTCCAAAGTGGGATGATCAATTTCTTCTTCTTCTTTGCTTCCATTAGATTTATGGTTTGGGGATTATTCTTTGTATATCTTTTGAACCCAACCATGAACTAACTTGATTGGTTGGGGTTATTGTGTTTTGTGGTTGTGAGAAACAATTGTATTTTGTTTAGGTAATAAGAGTTTGCACTTTCAATTCAAGTTTACTCATTCTTGGTTATTATTCTTGTTTGCGAGTGAATTGGGAGAGGATCTCGTAACTTCAACAATTTATCTAATATCGGGAGAGTTAGATTCAAGAAACGAATGAGTATGATCTTTATTCAATCTATTGATGGTGAAGATTAATCCGGCTTAGGGATAAGTTAAGGATTTCAACGGCTAAGAGGAGCGCAAGATTGGTTCTTGTTCACCCTTGATTCACGCAGGGATGTATTATCAAGACATGCACAAATAGCTAGAGTTTCGACTTAGGGATAAGAAGAAACCATTGAAGAACGCTTCACCGAACCTTGAAGTTGCTGCCCAGCCGCCCAAACAGTTGCCCAGGCAACCGTCGATTAGTTGCCAAGGCAACCCAGCTGTGCAAGTTGCCACGGCAACTGAGTTTCCCTTGCACTCTTTTACCAAGACGATCCAATCGGCTATCACACCACAACTCACGATAACCTAGCATATTCCCTCTCTTTTGATTTCATCTATTCTTTTAGTTTATTGCTCTTAGTTTACTCATTAGTTATAATTCCTACAATCACCTACTTGTGTTTTTCTTTTCCAACGCAGTAACTTAAGCAAAGTGGCCCAAACCAATCCCTGTGGAGATGATACTCGATACTCAGATCACTTTATTACTTGCAACGTGTATACTTGCACAATTGCATAGCACTTATTACGCGCAACAAGTTTTTTGGCGCCGTTTCCGGGGATTGACAATTGGTTTTAGTTGTTTTTGTTATTGCATTTTTCTTATTAATTTTACTAACTTTTCTTTTTGTTTGTTTTATCAAAAAAAATTAAGTGCGCTACAAGTTAAGGGACATCAACATGTCGAAAAATAAAAGCCGGTCTATTCGAGAGTTGATGTTGGAAGATATAAATCAATCCAATAAAGAGTTTCTTGCACCCTTCGATGATTGCCTATACCAACCGAGAAAAGCATATACCGTGGAAAACTCGTGCACTTTTTGTGGAGAACATCATGTGTTTGAAAATTGCCCTCACATTTTCGGTGCATATGACTACATGGAGAGCCATAGATGAAACCGGTGGCAAAATCCTTCATGGTATGATCAAAAAGCTTAAATTTTTTTTACCATAACAATTTTTCTGCAGCAACAGACATGCCTTGGCAATGTAGTCCTTATCAGCAGCCTAGTGTCACGGCAACAGATGTGACATGACAATGTAGTCATTTTCAAGAACATTCCAATTCCTTTGAGGAAACGTTGCTAGCTTCCTTGGCTAGACTTGAAGGATCAATTGAAGAGATTCGAGAGTTATCAAAGAAAATGGATGCGAGGATAGCTCAGTGGGATGCAACCTTGGGGGATTCAGAAGATCAATTAAGGAGATCCACATATGCCATGGATAACATGCACCAACAATCCATTCCTGGGGATACTGACGTCCCAAGGCAAGAGGACAAGGAACAATGCAAGGAAAGCTCTCCGATGTGTGAGGAACAACTAAAACCTCGAAGTCGAGAGTATGTTGATGAGAAAGACTGCCCAACACTTGATGAGCCTGAGCAACAAATTGCCTCGACAATGATTGAGGAGCCTGAACAAAGCAATGCCGCGACAGCACTCAATGAAGCTGAGAACAACAATACTACAACAAAATCTGAGGAACCTGATGCCCATAAGGTTACAACGTTGATGTTGAAGCAGGAATTTGTAGATTGCTCTCATCTACAGTTGCCACGGCAATTGCACGGCCGCATGCAAGATCAACGAGACGATAATACTTTGCCAATGGAATATAAGGAGGTAATGGTTGAACCTTTCGAATTCTTTAAAAACTCACCTCGTCCATTGCAGGTATGCTTGAGGAACCGATGTTGGTAGATTTGAAGCCATCGAAATCTCTACTGATGGAGATGTTTGAGAGGCCAAAAGAAAAAGGTGTTTGGATTCGTAAAGATTTTTAGAAAATTGGTTCTTCCCTTGACTTACAGCAAATTTTGGCAACTGATTGCCACGGTAATTGGCTAGAGCAACAATTTCCACGACAACGAAGGCTACATCCAACCATGAGGGAGCCCGACGAGAATAAGGTAATTAAATGGTTGGATGTTGATATAATTTTTCCTAATAATATATTCATGCCTTCAGGAACAGTAGCAAGGTGGAAGATATGCATGGACTACAAGGGAACACGAAAGAAAGACACCTCCACCATGGTAACACAAAGGGGAGTAACTGCGAGCACATTGGCCCAATTCTTTTGGGGCAATATTGTCACTCGGTGGAGAGTGCGGATGGACTATAAGAAGTATAAAAAACGACAGTCCTCAAGTTTTCTCAGATATGTAGTAACATTAGAAGATGCATGAAAAATGCTCTTTCTAAGAATTTTTTATTTTTTTTTATTTTTGGAACTTTATTTTATTTTCATTTTTTCTTTATTTATTTTTGGATTTTTTAGGAGATATTTTATTTTTCTTCATTATCTGTAGTTTCCAGGTTTTCTTTTCTTTTCCACAACAAGACTCACAACCACTATGCTAAGGAAATTCCCTGCCGACTACTTGCCACGACAACCGCAACAGAGGATGCCTCGGCAACTACCTCAGCAGTTGCCACGGCAATAGAAACTGGCGATGCCCAAGCAACAATAATGGCTTCAGAAACTACTGATGCCCAGGCAAGTGAACCTGCCTCGGTAAACATAGATCAAATCAAAGCAATGCTATTCATGCGGTACCAGCCACAAGCATTCAACCACCGACCAGAATATGAATCAAGAAAACGACACGAAGAATACTTATCACTCGAGGTGAAGACCTCTCCGACTAACTCATTTCATTTAGTTTCTTTTAAATTTTGTTCCACTTTTACATGCATTCAAGACAATGCTTCTCTCGAGTTTGGGGGGTGTTGGTTTCTAATTAGTTTCATGTTTAGTTGCATTCATCTTTAGCAATCACATATAGGTTGCATATGTTACTTGCCATGCCATTGATTGGATTTAATTGCTTAAGCCTTGTTGAATATCCAATGATGAATTTTTGCCACTGCATTTAATTGAAAGAGCCTTTAATTTTAGGATTGCATGAAAAGAACTTAGAATTTTACTATGATGCTGATTTTTTACACGGTTGTGGCTTGTTGATTGAAAGAAACTTAGTGAATTTAGGTTGCTTAAAATTTTGGTAAATTTAAAATTGAAAATTAAAACTTAAATTCTTGCTAGAGGTGCCCGAAACTGGCTCTAGTAGTTAATGCACATTAAAGAATCGCTAGAGGTGCCCGAACTTGGCTCTAGTCGACTAAAATAAAATGAGAAATTACTTGTTTTGCTAGAGGTGCCCGAAATTGGATCTAGTGAAAATAAAAATAAATGCCCCAGTAATTAAATTGATAAAAGCCTAATGTTCACATAGAATATTGAAAATCAACTTGTACACAACTACTCACACACCTTGTCACGAGCATTATAGTTTGATTCCGAGTAATTTTTGTGCTATCCGAAAAATTAAAAGGTGATCATACTTTGTGCCACGGTTCCGAGGTTTGAATTCAAGTTTGAAGCATGTATTTGATGATTAAAGTCTTGGCAGGTAATTATTAGTTTGCATTGCTTGAGGACAAGCAATAGTTTGAGTTTGGGGGTGTGATAAGTGTTCAAAAGTACTATTTTTATTACCCTTTTTACTCATATTATTGTTAGACTTAGGCTCACATTAGTTGCATAATTAGTCATTCATGTATCAATTCATGTTTCTTTCCACCGTTGAGCTTGATTACATAACTTGGTGATTTTTGTGGAAAAAGATACTGCTTTGGTGTGTTTTTGTATGTGTGCAGAATCACTTGCCAAAGCAAGGCTAGAACCAGTTGCCAGGGCAATGCATGAAAAAGATGCCGAGTCAGTTTCCAGGGCAATGCATGAAGGAGATGCCGAGCTAGTTGCCAGGGTAATGCATGAAGGAGATGACGAGCTAGTTGCCAGGGCAATTTTTGATAAGGGATAAGATGATATGGCAGTCAAAATTGATGACTAGATAAGCCCAAGATGACGTGGTGCAAAGTTAAATCCCAAAGGAGTTTGATTTCCATGAAGAGGTTAAAGAGAAATTAAATCCCAAGAAGATATGAGAAGTTCTAGAAGGACTTTAAATATAATAAAGAATCGTATTCTTTAAAAGTATTTAATTCCAACTTAACTTCCTCCTCAAAAAAGACTTTTACCTAGCCCTATAAATTAAGGGCCAAGCCGTCAACTCCAAAGGGAGAGAGGAGAGAAATTTTGATAGAAAAAGGGAAGAGATTTCGACAAGTGAAGGAGAGAAAGAAGGGAGAGATTTCGACAAGGGAGAAAGCTTGGATGGAGAGTTCGATTGAGAGATTTTCCAAAGAGGGCTGATCGATTTTTTCTTTTTCTTCTTTGCTTCCATTAGATTCATGGTTTGGGGATTATTCTTTGTATATCTTTTGAACCCAACCATGAACTAACTTGATTGGTTGGGGTTATTGTGTTTTGTGGTTGTGAGAAACAATTGGATTTTGTTTAGGTAATAAGAGTTTGCACTTTCAATTCAAGGTTTACTCATTCTTAGTTCTTATTCTTGTTTGCGAGTGAATTGGGAGAGGATCCCGTAACTTCATCTATTTATCTAATATCGGGAGAGTTAGATTCAAGAAACGAATGGGTATGGTCTTTATTCAATCTATTGATGGTGAAGATTAATCCGGCTTAGGGATAAGTTAAGGATTTCAACGGCTAAGAGGAGCGCAAGATTGGTTGTTTTTCGCCCTTGATTCACGCAGGGATGTATTATCAAGGCATGCACAAATAGCTAGAGTTTCGACTTAGGGATAAGAAGAAAACATTGAAGAACGCTTCGCCGAACCTTGAAGTTGCTGCCCAGCCGCCCAGGTAACCCAGCTGTGCAAGTTGCCACGGCAACTGAGTTGCCCTTGCACTCTTTTACCAAGACAATCCAATCGGCTATCACACCACAACTGAAGATAACCTGGCCTATTCCCTCTCTTTTGATTTCATCTATTCTTTTAGTTTATTGCTCTTAGTTTACTCATTAGTTATAATGCCTAAAATCACCTACTTGTGTTTTTCTTTTCCAACACAGTAACTTAAGCAAAGTGGCCTAAACCAATCCATGTGGAGACGATACTCGATACTCAGATCACTTTATTACTTGCGACGTATGTACTTGCACAATTGCGTAGCACTTATTATGCGCAACAGATATCTCTAGAGCTTATGGATTTTGAGTTTGAAGCTTGAACCTTGGAAAAGATGTGGAAGAAGCTTGGTGGGTGCTTTATTTTGGTTTGCTTGCTTAAGGTCAGTACATTTCTGACCTCTACATTTTATGAGGATCCTAAAATGATTACTTTACTTGGTGTATGGTTTTGGTTTGCTAAGGTTGGGTTTTAGAAGCTTAAAATCCCTTTAATGGTAAATCAAAGATTGTATGTTCATAATGTGTAAAATTGGTAGGAATCCACCTAATAACTTACTCATAACGTGTAGGCTTAATTTGAGGTTTAACTATTGAGTTTAGGGGGCAAAATAAGAGAAATCTGAACTCTAAAAATAGTCTTAAGCACACATATCGGTACGAGGTAGGCCAGTACTGGTACGCTCTCTTAGAAGTGAGCTCTTTTAAGCGTTTTATAAGGGGGTGTCAGTATAGTCCAGGGGCGTACCGATGCCACTGTTCCATTGCTAAATTCCAGTAGCGAAATAGCATATCAGTATGACAAATGGCGTTTTGATACGAGTAGGGTTTCGGTACGCAAGGTATATGTACGTGTACATGGTTTCGGTATACGAGGAAGGTATATCAATACGGGGCTATGATCATTTCTTTTGAACCTAAAGTGGGTATCGATACTCGAAGAAGAGTAGCAGTACCTAGAGAGGCGTATCGATACCCATGTAGGAGTATCAATAATAGCTGGGTAATCCGTCTAAGAAGTTTGAGTTTTCGTTCGAGGATTCCATAATTCGAGGTAAAAGGCCCAATGGGTCTCTAAAGGTGTAAAATGAGTTGTAAAACTGAGAAATAGAGATTAATACCCAATATGCAAAATAAATGGCTAATGACTTGGTAATCTTTTGGTGAATTGATTGTATTAGTAACCCATAGGGATCATTGGTGGATCAGTCGATGTTGTGTGGCGTGTAGGGTCCTTGGTGGGTGCTGAAGGGAGCTTGTATAGTCTAGTTGCTTTGAATAATGAGATAATCTAATGTGAATATCGTTAATGAACTTGAAATACATGACTTAATAATTATAACAAATTGAAATATGCCTTGGGGCATTTGTAATAGTTCGGTTTGATGCTTCTTATCTCTTGGTGAGATGTATGGATGCTCGGGGAACATATGTATCTTGTGTGTTATGGTAAGGAATTCAGATGTCCTAGAGTTAGTGTAAGGGCACTATAAGGGGATGCGTACTGCAGGCTATGTGATCGAGTACATCCGAAATATCTACGAGATATGTGATCTGGGTACAGTTAGAAACCTATTTGTGGCTATGGGGAACCAGATAAGGAAACATAACTCAGTGGGCTGTGTGAGCTCGAGTAACTCGATAGGCAATTGATAAGTGTTCAAAAGTACTATTTTTATTACCTTTTTACTCATATTATTGTTAGACTTAGGCTCATATTAGTTGCATAATTAGTCATTCATGCATTAATTCATGTTTCTTTCCACCGTTGAGCTTGATTACATAACTTGGTGATTTTTGTGGAAAAAGATGGTGCTTTGGTGTGTTTTTTGTTTGTGTGCATAATCACTTGCCAAAGTAAGGCTGGAACCAGTTGCCAGGGCAATGCATGAAGGAGATGCCGAGCTAGTTGCAAGGGCAATGCTTGAAGGAGATGCCGAGCTAGTTGCCAAGTCAATTTTTGACAAGGAATAAGATGATATGGTAGTCGAAATTGATGACTATATAAGCCCAAGATGACGTGGAGCAAAGTTAAATCCCAAAGGAGTTTGATTTCTATGAAGAGGTTAAAGAGAAATTAAATCCTAAGAAGATAGGAGAAGTTCTAGAAGGAATTTAAATATAATAAAGAATTATATTCTTTAAAGATAATTTAATTCCAACTTAACTTCCTCCTCAAGAAGGATTTTAACCTAGCCATCTCCTATTTAAAGGACCAAGCCGTCAAAGAGAGTTAAAAAAAGAAAGAAGAGAGGATTTTTGACAACTCCAAAGGGACAAGAAGGGAGAGATTTTGACAAGGGAGAAAGCTTGGATGGAGAGTTCGATTGAGAGGTTTTCCAAAGAGGGCTGATCGATTTCTTCTTCTTTGCTTCCATTAGATTCATGGTTTGTGGATTATTCTTTATATATCTTTTGAACCCAACCATGAACTAACTTGATTGGTTGGGGTTGTTGTGTTTTGCTGTTGTGAGAAACAATTGGATTTTGTTTGGGTAATAAGAGTTTGCACTTTCAATTCAAGGTTTACTCATTCTTGGTTCTTATTCTTGTTTGCGAGTGAATTGGGAGAGGATCTCGTAACTTCATCTATTTATCTAATATTTGGAGAGTTAGATTCAAGAAACGAATGAATATGATATTTATTCAATCTATTGATGGTGAAGATTAATCCCGCTTAGAAATAAGTTAAGGATTTCAACGGATAAGAGGAGCGCAAGATTGGTTGTTGTTCACCCTTGATTCATGCATGGATGTATTATCAAGGCATGCAAAAGTAGCTAGAGTTTCGACTTAGGGATAAGAAGAATCCATTGAAGAACGCTCCACCGAACCTTAAAGTTACTGCCCAGCCACCCAAGTAGTTGCCCAACTAGTCGCCCAGGCAACCATTGATTAGTTTCCAAGGCAACCCCGCTGTGCAAGTTGCCACGGCAACTGAGTTGCCCTTGCACTCATTTACCAATACGATCCAATCGGCTATCACTCCTCAACTCACAATAACCTGGCCTATTCACTCTATTGTGATTTCATCTATTCTTTTAGTTTATTACTCTTAGTTTACTCATTAGTTATAATTCCTACAATCACATACTTGTGTTTTTCTTTTCCAACGCAGTAACTTAAGCAAGGTGGCCCAAACCAATCCATGTGGAGACGATACTCGTATCACTTTATTACTTGCGATGTGTATACTTGCACAATTGCATAGCACTTATTACACGTAACAAGTTTTTGGAGCCGTTGTCGGAGATTGGCAATTGGTGTTAGTTATTTTTGTTATTGCATTTTTTTCTTAGTTTTACTAACTTTTCTTTTTGTTTGTTTTATCAAAAAAATTAATTAGGTGCGCTACAAGTTAAGGGACATCAACATGTCGGGAAATAAAAGCCGATCTATTCGAGAGTTGATGTTGGAAGATATGAATCAATCCAATCAAGAGTTTCTTACACCTTTTGATGATTACCTATGCCAACCGAGAAAAGCCCAAAAAGCATATACCATGGAAAAATCTTGTGCTATGTGTGGAGAACATCATGTGTTTGAAAATTACCCTCACATTTTCGGTGCATATGACTACATGAAGGACCATAGAGTGAACCGGCAGCAAAATTCTTCATGGTATGGTCAAAAAGCTCAATTTTTTTTACCAAAACAATTTTGCCGCAGCAACAGATATTCCGTGGCAATGTAATCCTTTTCAAGAGCATTCCAATTCCTTGGAGGAAACGTTGCTAGCTTCCTTGGCTAGACTTGACGGATCAATTGAAGAGATTCGAGAGCTATCAAAGTCCATGGATACGAGGATAGCTCAGTGGGATGCAACCTTGGGGGATTCAGAAGATCGATTGAGGAGATCCACATATGTCATGGATAGCATGCACCAATAATTCATTCCTAGGGATACTGAAGTCCCAAGGCAAGAGGACAGGAACAATGCAAGGAAAGCTCTTCGATGTGTGAGGAACAACTAAAACCTCAAAGTCAAGAGTATGTTGATGAGAAAGTCTGCCTAACACATGATGAGCCTGAACAACAAATTACCTCGGCAATGATTGATAAGCCTGAGCAGAGCAATGCCGCGACAACACTTAGTGAAGCTGATAACAACAATACTACAACAAATTCTGAGGAACCTGATGCCCAGAAGGTTACAACGTTGATGTTGAAGTAGGAATCTGTAGATTGCTCTCATCTACAGTTGCCACGACAATTGCACGACCACATGCAAGATCAACGAGATGATAACACTTTGCCAATGGAATATGAGCAGGTAATGGCTGAACCTTTCGAATTCTTTAAAAACTTACCTCGTCCATTGCATGTATGTCTTGAGAAACCGATGTTGGTAGATTTGAAGCCATCGAAATCTCTACTGATAGAGATGTTTGAGAGGACAAAAGAAAAAGGTGTTTGGAATGCTTTTCAGAAAATTTGTTTTTCCCTTGACTTACAGCAAATTTTGGCAACTGATTGCCACGGAAATTAGCTAGAGCAACAATTGTCACGACAACAAAGGCTACATCCAACCATGATGGAGCCCGACAAGAATGAGGTAATTAAATGGTTGGATGTTGATATAATTTTTCCTATTAATATATTTGTGCCTTTAGGAATAGTAGCAAGGTGGAGGGCATGCATGGACTACAAGGGAACACGAAAGAAAGACACATCCACCATGGTAACGCAAAAGGGAGTAGCTGCGAGCACATTGGCCAAACTCTTTTTGGGCAATATTGTCCCTGATGGAGGGTGCAGATGGACTATAAGAAGTATCGGAAATGAATCTCCTCAAGTTTTCTCAAACATGCAGTAACAATAGAAGATGCATGATGGCACTCTTTTCAGACATAGTCGAAGACTTCCTTGAGATATTCATGGATGATTTTTCCATTTTTGGTAATGACTTCGACAGTTGCCTCGACAAGTTAGAAAAGGTGTTGGCAAGATGTGAAGAAACTGATTTAGTCCTCAATTGGGAGAAGTGTCATTTTATGGTAGATGAAGGAATAGTGCTCGACCACAAGATTTCATCCGAGGGAATTGAAGTAGACAAAGCAAATGTGGATGTGATTGAGAGATTACCCCCACCAAGTTCGGTTAAAGGAATCTGAAGCTTTCTTGGACATGCAGGTTTTTACAGGAGGTTCATTCATAATTTTTCTAAAATTACTAAACCTTTGTGCAATTTGCTTGAACAGGATAAAGTCTTCAATTTTGATGATTATTGCGCCCATGCATTTGAAACCCTAAAGGAAAAGCTCACCTCGGCACCCATTGTCGTTCCACCAGATTGGACGCTACCTTTTGAGCTCATGTGTAATGCAAGTGATTTCGCGGTAGGATCAGTCCTAGGCCAACGCACAGGTAAGACCTTTCATGTGGTATACTACGCTAGTAAAACTCTTAATAGTGCTCAAGTGAATTACACAACAATAGAGAAAAATTTACTAGCTATATTTTTCGCGTTTGACAAGTTTCGATCCTATTTGATTGGTACAAAGGTAATTGTTCATACGGACCATTTGGCAATTAAATATCTATTTGCTAAAAAGGATGCCAAACCTCATTTGATTCGTTGGATATTACTTTTACAAGAATTTGATATTGAAATTAAGGACATGAAAGGAACAGAAAATCAAGTGGCCGATCACTTATCACGCTTAGAACGCAATAAGGAGGAGGGCGCAGATTTAGAGATATGCGATGCATTCCCGGATGAGCAACTGTTAGACGCCTCAGCAACCATAGATGCGCATGCCTCGACAACCCTCGACGCCGCAGTAACTCTTGACGAGCATGCCTCGGCAACTCCAGACGCGTACGCCGCGACAACCACTGATACGCACGCCTCAACAACCCTTGATACGCACGCCTCGACAAGCCTTGATGCGCATGCCATAGCAACCCTTGACGTGCATACCGAGACAACTCTAGACGCGTATGCCTTGGCAACCATAGAAGCAGTTGCCACGGTAACGCATGCCTCTGCAATACCCTGGTACGCAGATTTAGTTAATTTCATTGTTTGTGGTATTTTACCTTATGGCCTTACTCACCAAGGAAAGAAGTAGTTCCACCATGATGCTAAGCATTACTTTTGGGAGGAGCCTCTTTTGTTTAAATAATGTGCAGATCAGGTTATACGTCGATGTGTCCCTGAAGAAGAGCAGCATAATGTACTCCGGCAATGACATTCTTCACCCTATGGAGGACATTTTGGACGAACTCGTACCGCGGCCAAAGTTTTGCAATCCAGTTTGTATTGGCCAACCCTGTACAAAGATGCCCAAGAGTTTTACAAGCAATGTGATCGTTGCCTGAGGACAGGCAATATCTCTAGACGACATGAGATGCCGCTCCAAAACATCATCAAGGTGGAATTGTTCGATGTATGAGGGGTCACTTTTTATGGGACTTTTCCCATCTTCATTCGACAACCTCTAAATTCTACTTACCATTGACCACGTGTCTAAATGGGTTGAGACAACTACAGTTCCCAACAACAATTCCAAGACCATGCAACGATTCTTGTAGAAAAACATATTTACACGGTTTGGGATACCGAGAGCAATTATCAGTGATGAAGGCAAGCATTTTGACAACAGAATTATTGCCAAGATGTTGCACCGCTTCGGTATATCGCACGAGATTGCCACGACATATCACCCACAAACCAATGGGCAAGCAAAAATTTCCAACCGGGAATTGAAAGGTATACTCGAGAAAGTTGTAAATCCCTATAGGAAGGATTGGTCAGTAAGACTAGATGACGCACTTTGGGCATATCGCACTGTATTCAAAACACCCTTAGGTATGTCCCCTTCCGACTTGTCTATGGCAAAACATGCCATCTACCGGTGGAAATCAAACACAAGGCATATTGGGCAATCAAGACCGTGCATATGGATTGGAAAAGTGTCAGACAAAAGCGTTTGTTGGACCTCAACGAGATAAAATAATTACGTGCACTCGCCTATAACAATGCACGAATCTACAAGGAGAAAACAAATAAATGGCATGACAAGAAACTATTGCCCCAGCAATTCATGCCAGGGCAACTAGTTCTCTTATTCAATTATTGGCTAAAACTTTTCCCGGGAAAACTAAAATCAAGATGGTCGGGACCATTCGAAGTTGTCAAACCATTCTCCCATGGTGATAATCAAGTTCATTACCGATGAACATGAATTCAAAGTTAACGGACAAAGATTGAAGCACTACAACGGTGCCCATGTAGAACGTAACAAAGAAGTTGACACCTTAGGAGATGCATAAGCATGCTCTCCTTTCAATATTTTCTTTTTCTTTTTATTTTCATTTTTATTTTTTGGAGATATTTTATTTTATTTTTCTTCATTATCTTTAGTTTCTAGGTTTTCTTTGTTTTCTTTTCTTTCCCACAACAAGACTCACAACCACCATGCTAAGGAAATTCACTGCCGACTACTTGCCACAACAACCACAACAGAAACTGGCGATGCCCAGGAAACAACAATGGCTTCGGCAACTACTGATGCCCAGACAAGTGAACCTGCATCAGCAAACATGGATCAAATCAAAGTAATACTATTCACGTGGTACCAGCATTCAACCACCGACTGGAATATGAATCAAGCAAACGACACGAAGGAAACTTATCACTCGAGGTGACGACCTCTCCGACTAACTCATTTCATTTAGGTTCTTTTAAATTTTGTTTCACTTTTTCATGCATTGAGGACAATGCTTCTCTCGAGTTTGGGGGGTGTTGATTTCTAGTTAGTTTCATGTTTAGTTGCATTCATCTTTAGCAATCACATATAGGTTGCATATGTTACTTGCCATACCTTTAATTGGATTTAATTGCTTAAAGACTTGTTGAATATCCAATGATGAATTTTTTCCACTGCACTTAATTGAAAGAACCTTTAATTTTAGGATTGCATGAAAAGAACTTAAAATTTTACTATGATGCTGATTTTTTTACACGGTTGTGGCTTGTTGATTGAAAGAAACTTAGTGAATTTAGGTTGCTTAAAATTTGGGTAAATTTAAAATTGAAAATTAAAAGTTAAATTCTTACTAGAGGTGCCAGAAACTGGCTCTAGTAGTTAATGCACATTAAAGAATCGCTAGAGGTGCCCGAAATTGGCTCTAGTCGACTAAAATAAAATGAGAAATTGCTTACGTTCCTAGAGGTGCCCGAAATTGGCTCTAGTGAAAATAAAAATAAATGCCCCGGTAATTAAATTGATAAAGCCTATTGTTCACATAGAATCTTGAAAATCAACTTGTACACAACTACGCACACACATTGTCACGAGCATTATAGTTTGGTTCCGGGTAATTTTTGTGCTATCCGAAAAATTAAAAGCTGATCATACTTTGTGCCACAGTTTCGAGGTTTGAATTCAAGTTTGAAGCATGTCTTTGATGATTAAAGTCTTGGCATGTAATTGTTAGTTTGCATTGCTTGAGGACAAGCAATAGTTCGAGTTTGGGGGTGTGATAAGTGTTCAAAAGTACTATTTTTATTACCCTTTTTACTCATATTATTGTTAGACTTAGGCTCATATTAGTTGCATAATTAGTCATTCATGCATTAATTCATGTTTCTTTCCACCGTTGAGCTTGATTTCATAACTTGGTGATTTTTGTGGAAAAATATGTTGTTTTGGTGTGTGCAGAATCACTTGCCAAAGCAAGGTGAAACCAGTTGCCAGGGCAATGCATGAAGGAGATGCCGAGCTAGTTGCCAGGGCAATGCTTGAAGGAGATGCCGAGCTAGTTGCCATGGCAATTTTCGACAAGGAATAAGATGATATGGTAGTCAAAATTGATGACTAGATAAGCCCAAGATGACGTGGAGCAAAGTTAAATCCTAAAGGAGTTTGATTTCTATGAAGAGGTTAAAGAGAAATTAAACCCCAAAAAGATAGAAGAAATTCTAGAAGGAATTTAAATATAATAAAAAATTATATTCTTTAAAGATAATTTAATTCCAACTTAACTTCATTCTCAAGAAGGATTTTGACCTAGCCATCTCATATTTAAAGGACCAAGCCGTCAAAGAGAGTTAAAAAAAGAAAGAAGAGAGGATTTTCGACAACTCCAAAGGGACAAGAAGGGAGAGATTTCGACGAGGGAGAAAGCTTGGATGAAGAGTTCGATTGAGAGGTTTTCCAAAGAGGGCTGATCGATTTCTTCTTCTTTTCTTCCATTAGATTCATGGTTTGGGGATTATTCTTTGTATATCTTTTGAACCCAACCATAAACTAACTTAATTCATTGGGGTTATTGTGTTTTGTTATTGTGAGAAACAATTGGATTTTATTTAGGTAATAAGAGTTTGCACTTTCAATTCAAGGTTTACTCATTCTTGGTTGCGAGTGAATTGGGAGAGGATCTCGTAACTTCATCTATTTATCTAATATCGGGAGTGTTAGATTCAAGAAACGAATGAGTATGATCTTTATTCAATCTATTGATGGTGAAGATTAATCCGGCTTAGAATAAGTTAAGGATTTCAACGGCTAAGAGGAGCGCAAGATTGGCTGTTGTTCACCATTGATTCACGCATGGATATATTATCAAGGCATGCACAAGTAGCTAGAGTTTCGACTTAGGGATAAGATGAAACCATTGAAGAACGCTCCACCGAACCTTGAAGTTGCTGTCTAGCCGCCTAAGTAGTTGCCCAGCTAGTCGCCCAGGCAACCATCGATTAGTTGCCAAGGCAACCCCGCTGTGCAAGTTGCCACGACAACTGAGTTGCCCTTGCACTCTTTTACCAAGACGATCCAATCGGCTATCACTCATCAACTCACAATAACCTGGCCTATTCACTCTATTTTGATTTCATCTATTCTTTTAGTTTATTTCTCTTAGTTTACTCATTAGTTATAATTCCTACAATCACCTACTTGTGTTTTTCTATTCCAACGCAGTAACTTAAGCAAGGTGGCCCAAACCAATCCCTATGGAGACGATACTGGATACTCGTATCACTTTATTACTTGCGATGTGTATACTTGCACAATTGCGTAGCACTTATTACACGCAACAACTATGTGAACTCGAGTAACTTGATTGGCTGAGTAATCTTAGGTAAAGACTACTTGTGGCTATTGTGATCTAAGTATATCTGGGACGTATATATGGTTATGGTAATCCGGATATGGTCCAACTAATCTGACGGCTTTGTGATCACAGGCAACCCGACGACTGTGTGAGCATGGGTAATGTAGGGCTTTGTTGGCCATTGTGTAGGTCATGTATGGTTATTTATACTGTTTGTGTGCATAATAGTTGATTTCTATATTACCCTAGGGCTGTGTGATCAGGGTACAATATGTTTTAACTCTGTGGGCTGTGTGAGCTCGAGTAACTCTATAGGCTGTGTGACCTCGAGTATGGTAAAGCCTGGAGATGGCATGTGATACTTTTTTTAATTAATGATGTCTTGAGACAAATATTGTGAACTCTAGCTAGGGTAGGCTAGAAGGTGATCTTCATTATATGTGAAGCCTTATCTGTGCACTCTTAATTATGTCATCATGCATGCTTGTTTTATGATATGCATGAATTTCGGTAGAGTAGAAATGTACCACTGAGATTTGTTAGCTCATCGTGCAAAATTGTGGGTTTTTCTGTACATAGGTTGATAGGTTACTTTTGAAGGAGCACATTGTGGAGGACTTCCCTGCGCCGAGCTAGTTTTAGAGTACAGTACTTGATATTTTAGTTTAGACTTAAATGTATTCATAAGACCTTACCACAGTCGAGTCTTTAACTCTATTTAAATTATTATTTTATTATACGGTGTATTTTAAATTAGAGCTCCTATTTTATAAACTCATTTTAAATGTTATTTATCTACGTGGATTTATGGAAATGGATGTTTTTGAGAAATGTCAAAGTTGTGATTTTAAATAGAAAATTTGAGGGGTCGATTTTTGAGAGACCCAAATGTAGCATTTAGATTTGGATCGGGATCGGGTTGTTATATTTAGTGGTATCAGAGATTAGGTTTAGTAGGTTCTAAAAAAAACCTGAGGTAGTTTAGTGGTCATGGTAACGTGTCTAGTGAATACAAGCCCCTAAATTTTAATGGTACTTTTACAAGATTGGGAATCTTGATGTGTTGCCTTGTTTCTTTGTGTTCCAAAAAGAGTTGATGGAAATAGAAACCAGGATTACCTGATCAAGGCTGACAAGTGGTTGCGTGGCATACAAAGAATCTTGAGACAGATAATGAGAAGCCAGAGGATGATCTTAATTGCATTGTCTCTCTTCTTAAGGGCAATGCACACTAATGGTGGAAGACTATTGAGTTAAGTCTACAACTTGCACTCCCGTCATGGGATATCTTCTTGGTAAGTTTCAGAAGAAGTATATTAGTGAGGTGCATATGGATAAGATGAGAGACCAATTTCTTCATCTAGTTTAGAGAGATCGAGCAATGTTTGGATATGAATAAAAATTTCTATGTTTGAGCCGTTATGCCCTAGAGTTAGTTGCCACGGAAGAGTTAAGGTGCAAGAGGTTCAGACAAGGTTTGATGATCAAGCTCTATTTGCACGTGACAACGAGTCTACTTGGGATATTTTTAGAACTAGCCAATAGTGCAAAGGCACCGGGGCGGCTTCAGGATGCGACACCAGGCAGGACGGAGGATTCGAAGGGCCATAATGTGGAGACCCAGGATATCATAGGTTCTTCGTAAGTTTTGCAAGGGAGGTTATGAGCTTTGAAAGGTTCAGAGAGAGTTGCTTCAGACCAGCTACCTAGAGTTGATTCAAGATCTAGTTCGCAGGGGCTTTTTGATTTCTATTCCAGAAGGGAGTACTAATGGTTCAGTTAGAGCGTTGCCTCCACCAGCAAATGAGCATTACGCCCGACATCACCTTGGAGTGTGCTTTTTGCTTTGGAGGGTCTACTATAGGTGTCAGGCACCAGGGCATATGGCAAAAGATTGCCCAGTTGTGGATAAGGATACACCGGCTCAGTCTTAGAGGTTGGCTATATCTCATCATGGTTAGAGTTTTGCTAGAGGCGAAGCTAGGGCACATCAGTTTATCAAGGTGGAGGTTCTATGAGATAGAGTTGACATGCAAGACGTTTCTAGACAACCTGCTATTTAGACTAAGGTTGACTTTGCTGCCGAGAATATGTTAGGTAATTATGTTTCGTTTTGGTTTTAGTTGTTATTTGATAGCTATTTAACTCATCGTTGTGCATTAAGTTACCTCTTTTGAATATGTATTCTGGTAAATCTTGAGATTGATGTTGGATTGTTTATTAAATTAGAATTGTAAAGGCTGATAGATAAATGTTTTACCATGGATAGTGGTTGAGGATCGAGAGTAACGGTCATTGTAGACTTGTTGAATTTACACTTTCTCACTAGTTATGGAGGTTACCTTTCGCATAGAGTGTCGTTGAGAGTGCAACTTATGCTGTGAGTTACAATCTAGAAGTCTTGAAGTTCAAATTATTCTGACTTTGATTGTTAGTGATAGATGTGTAGGATCTTTACCCCTTTAAGGTGGACATTGTGCTCCGTAGTGTTAGCTCAAGAAATGTTCTGTATGTTGCGAGATATTTTCAACTTAAGTTGTAGATGCGAGGGTTGATAATTCTAAACCTTAGAGTTATGGATGTTTTGAGGGTATAAAGGTACCCTTCGTGAATGAGTAGTCTTACCGTTTGATCGTGGTTTAGAACTGCGATAAAGGGTAAGGTTGAGTTCATTGTTAGTGTCCATCGCTACGTGGTATGGTACTTAATAAACTCTTTGTTGGGGAAACACTTGTGCAAGCGACCATTCGGGTGTCGTTGCCTAGTGTTTTCTATGGAGACGTGTCTGTGTTGGAGTGGTTTGTAAGGTGGCTTTTGATGTGTTAAGCCAAAGAGTAACGGTGAAAGACCGTTACCTGTTTTATGAGATCGACGATCTTTTCTTTTTGGTTGTAGAATGTGAGAATTTCGTATATTATTTTTCAGAGTAAAGGTACCGTAGTAAAGGTAAATGAAGGTTGTGATAAACATGGTTGAGGTGATGGTTTTTATGCGTTTGACCTTGTGAATTGTTGAGTGAATGCGGAAAATTAATATATATGGTATTCGCATTTATTTGAGGAATATTTAGGATCGAATATTAAAACTAGTGGAGTAACCGGGAAGCTCAAATAGGAATCATCGGTCACCGCTTGAGGTTAGTATACCTCAAACTCTAAATGCTTCATGAGCATCATAAATATAATTTCCTTGCATTCTAGTGGTTACAAACTAAGTAGATAAGAAATAAGCATGTTTGGAGACCGATAATCATGGGATTGATATTTATGAGATGCATGATGAGTTTGAGAATATTCGAGACTTGTAAGGGCTTTAGAGACCGTGTAGAGTCGCTTGAATATTCGTATAATTATCTGATTGGTTGATTTACTTGTTGAGCTGCTTGAGTGTTTGAGATATGAATTGACATGTTCGATGGAAATTACACTTAATGGACTGATAATTTGGTAATATTCGAATAGATTATTATAAAGTCAAAAATTGATACTAAATAATTAAATGCACTAGCAAACAAACCCTAATGACTTTCATAAGCTTTAGGGATCGATTAAAGTATAGTAAATACCGTAATTCACCAATATGGTTTGAGCTCGTGATTAGGGTATCGGTACGAGCTTTGGCTGTACTGGTACGCTATTTATTGCCGTATCGGTACGGGTCGACCCATACAATACTTGGGAAATTAAGGATTTCCAGTAAGCAATTTCAGTATCAGTACGCATGTGAATACCAGTACCCGAGGGTACTGCATCGATACTTGTGTTCGAGTACCGGTACCCGATACACTAAATAATCTATAAATGCATTTAAAGGGGGAAATTAATGTATATATATTAATAATTAATTTATGTCTTAATAAATGAGACAATATGGATTAATGGAGATAATAAATGAGATTAATCATATACTCTTCCATAATGTATTAACAACTTGGTAATGTAAAATTAATGACGTGTTGACGATTAACAACAATAGGGGATCCTTGGGATCTCGTTGCTTGTATGCCGGGTAGGTATTTGATTGGTTGAGTTTTCTTGATTGTTGGAATCCGGATACCCATTGAAAGAGTGTTGCAACATCATGGTTAGAGATACCGAATGAAGGTTACCGGTGCTATGTGACCCGAGCCTCATTCGACGATACTCGAGGGGGATTTCGAGTATGGGTGTATGTTTCGATGCTGTGTCACCTGGTCTCACCCAGGGTGTATGTTCCAATGCTATGTGACCTAGCCTTATCCTTAGAGTGTACGTTCCCGATGTTGTGTGACCCAGGCCTCACTCAAGAGTTGTTGTTATTGATATGTATGTTTTTGCCTAGATGATTTATGAGATCTCGAGTATGATTGGGCCTCGTGATCCATGTATGATGATTGCTATGATGTTAGCATGTGTTTAGGCGACTAGTGGTAGCGCCACGTGCTTATGTATCTCTTATTATTGCTCGTACTAGCTTGCATGCTTATATTTATGATTCACATAAAGTATAGTAGATGTGTACCACTGAGCTTTGTAAGCTTAGCACTGCAAATCGTTGTTTCCGTACGTAGGTTGATCATGTTGGGTTTCATAGGAAATAAATTGATCTAATCATGCATATAAACACAGCGAAAATATCATATGAAGAATTTCCAGGATCTCATGCAATCATATTAATGTACGAAAGAGGAAATCATAAATTACCTCAATTTCTGATTCAGAAATCTAGTTGTGTTGAGGCGCTGCCTTTCAGAAAGACGACCGCCCTCTACAAGTATCCACACGCGAATGGACGACGAGCGGCTATCAGAATGCTAGTTCCAATCAAGATTTCAAAAATCTAGTTTTAGCTATTTTCGAAAACTTAGATCACTCTCAAAACCCTTAGCATACATACATATATATATATAACTTGTATAGGGTTAGGTTAAGTTTACTATTATAATTTAATTAAAACTCTTTTTAAAATAAATTATAATAATGAATTCTTTTATCTTATAAAGAATTCAACTTCAACCAACTCTAGATAAAGTGATTTATTTAATAATATTATTTATTTATATCATTTTCAAAAAATGATAAAATAAATAAGATATTCTATTACGAATTTAACCTTTTAAATTTGAATAAATAATCTCTAATAATATAATTTAAAATAATCGTATTATCTTATATCTTAAATTTATTATTGAGAGTAATAACCACAATCATTCTTATCCATTCTTAGTGTGCAACCCTATTGGTTCATTTAAAGTTGGTAGTAGATAAAATCACATTTTATTGTACAAGTCATAAGCGGCCTCTAGCAAGGCATTATGACTACCCAAGTTAAATGAAAAGCTCATAATCTGAGGCAACCTTAATTCAGTTTATGTCATAATCCTTTTATCTCATGATATCTTTATAGAATATAAGGCATGGAAAATGTTAACCTTATATCATTTTATCTTTAGTTTCTCGATGCCCAATTGAACTGATTAAACAAATAACATTGATCTTTATCAACTCATACGACCATGCATTTCTCAGTCTCAATCATCGAGGGGTCCAAAGATATCTCTCTTATGTTAAGAGGGATAAATTCCATCTTAATCAGACACATCTCACTGCACGATTCCTTATTTTGTTCAAGCATAACCTTTATAATCGTCCGATTAAAAACGATGTTTGACTATGTCAAAACATAATAGTCATCATGTTGAGAACCGTAGCAATTTCAGGTCTAAGGATTCAATGTCACAATTGTTTGAAGATTAATATATAACTTTAATTCATGTATTAATCTTAAGACGAGTCGATCCTAATATTTGTTCTCAACAAATACATATATGAATTTGATTTGAATCTCATTCACATATTTATCTTATGAATATCTATCAAACTCCATACTAATCTTATCTTATTATTGTTCCCACAATAATAACTGATTAGGGATATTTAGAATAATAATATTCAATGATACAAAAGCATGCAAATTTATCATAATAATAAATTCAATGATCAAAATATCATGTCCACACAATAGGCCTTATGGCACTATCGCTAACAGATCATTGGATCGCAGAATCGAAGAACACTATCAGTACAGGATTCCAGCAAGTGGCGAAGACTAGAGTACAACATTTGTATTTCGTGTGCTTTGTATTCATAGGACCTTACGTGGCCGAGTCTGTAACTCTTTTTTGGAAGTGTATTTATCAAATTGAATGTTCAAATGTTTTACATAAATTTGGAGCTCATTTGTAACGATTTAAATTATTTATCTATATTTTCAACTGTTGGATTTAAATGTCTTTGAAAAATATTTTATCTGGGCTAAACCAATTCGAGAAATTTTATAGGAACGGTTTGAGCTTAAGGGCCAAATGTGACATCTAGGTTTATGCAGTTACAGATCATTCCTCCTGATAATGATATTTTCCTTGAACCAAACGTCCGAAGAGTAAAATAAATTAGAGAAATAATGAATTTGAAATTTTTAGACGCCCTCTAATGTGAAAGTGAAGAGTTTAAAAAGTTTGACAAAGTAAATCTTTAATGAAGTTTTGACGGAAAATGGTATAAAGAAGAAGAAGAGGAAGATACCTAGGACCTTTACAGGGTTGTTCGACTGATATGTGGTCAACAAACGGTAAACTGCACTGCCATTTACAAAATAATATTTGTGGTCCTACCAGATACTGAAAGCTAAAAGGCATTGGACCTAGAGGGAGTTGGAGGGACATTTGTCTTCCCTAAAAATTTAAAATTCATAGATAATTTAAAAGTTTTTAGAAATTTTCTATGTATTTTTTTTATTAAAAGTCTATTTTTGTCACTCCTAAAATTTTATAAGTTCGCCCCGTTAGAATTTTATAGGTTCGCCCTCCTAACATAAAATTTTACGTCCGTTCCTGACTCTTGTCTTCGTAAGCTGTTCATTGCTAAGATAAGCTTAAGTTTGTGTACAGTCAATAATTAAATTCTTGGGTTAGTTTACAGCTGCAAACGAATTTGAGCAAATAGATATTGGTTCATATTCATTTCTTTATTTTATGTTTATATGTGTTTGCATTTGTGTTTAATCGTTCGTAAATATGTTCATGAACATTTAAGGAATATATTCACTAATACGTTTATGAATAAATAATTGAAAATGTTCGTAAACATTTAAAAATGTGTTCATAGCTCATTGAGTTTAGCCCAGTTCACATGTTATTGGTATATATATATGAGTACATTAATTCGAGTATGTTTTAGTACTCGATATCTTTCGATTTGTGGGCGAAAAAAGAATCTAGATTGTAAAAACATTGTACCAAATTATATGTTCAAAAAATCAAACAAACCGCAAATAAATATTTTTTAAGTGTAGAATCAAACATAAATATTAATAATTACACCATAAATGAAATAAAACATAAATACTTTGTAAGTGTCTCTTATGGAAAGAAACACCAAATTTAAATAAACAAACTAAAAAAGAATTTGTTTGTGAATATAAATGAACCAAATACAACTTTTTTAATAAAAGCTTGATTTCATTAAAAATAAGAAAAATATAACAAAACACTCCTCAAACATAAGAGAAACATGAAGACTATGTCGATCAAAAACATATACATGAAAAACTAAAACATGAAAAACTAAGCGGTTACGGGCGTGAAGAAAAATAAAATTGTAACGCCCCGGTTTTGGACCTAGCGGTTTAAGGCTAGCTAGACTGTCCGGTGGACCGAGTTAGAGATTCTAGTCGAATTCGGGAGTAGATATTTTTTGATAGATAAAAATATAGAAAAATATTTAAAAATCCTATTTTAATATATTAAAAATATTGGTGAAGGCAATTTTGGGAAATAAGCTTTGGAAGGGTGACATTTTAGCTGGTGACCAAAATGCAATTTTTGAAAACTATTTTAAAAGGTGTCTGTTTTGTAAAGAATCAAAACTTTGAATCTTTAAGGAGCTATTTTACCATTTGCTCTAATCTGAGTTTTCTCTTAATTAGGATTATTTTTAAAAGAGTTTTAATTAAAGAAACTAATAAGGATTTAGTTAAAAGGGTAGTTATTTTTCTAAATCACAATTTGACGTAACTTTCTTTCTCTCATATTTTCTCTCAAAATACTCTCAGCCAAACACTCTTTTTCCTATAAGAGATTCAAGGTAATGACCTTGTTTCTTTATCCTTTGATTTTCTAAATGATTCTTTAACTTGTTTGCTCAAAAATCTTATTGAATCTCATTGTTTTTTAAGAGGAAAACATCCAATTAAGGGGAAACTCACTCATTGGAGGCAAGTTTCGTTTTTCTCCTCTAATGAAAGGTTCTTTACTGAAATTCCCAAGTTCTTGACTCTTTATATATGTTTTCTAATGGATTTTAATTGATTAATTATGGAATTTTGCTTAATTGAGGGTAAATTGATGGAATCTTGTGATTTTCGAATTGGGTCTGCTTTTTCAGTATTAAGGATTGATTTCAATCTTATTTTGGATGTGTATATTGTGGTTAAGTTGTTTTTGACAATGGAATCCCGAAATTTGGTTGAATCTCTAATGGTTTTGGGGTTGCTTTTGGAGTTTAGCTATTGCTGGAAGTAAAAGGATGTTGTAAAAGGGATTTTAGATGTTAGTTGATGAAGTTTGATGTGTAGAATCATTATAATATGGTTGGGTTAAGATTGAGAAGTGTTTGAGGTTGATTTCGGTAAATTTTGGATGAGTTTTGAGTGGGCATCTTGAGAGCTACGGGATTTTGGTTTGAAACAGAGAGTTGGATGCATTTTAGAGTGGTTCGATCAGGCGTCTAGGCCGGGTCGAGGGGGTTACAATGGAGACTCGTTTTGCCGAGATGAACACAAGGTTTGATGCTCTTGATTCTCGTTTCAATTCCTTGGATGCTCGAGTGACTTCCATTGAGTCACACCAAGCTTCGATGGACATGACTCTTACCGCCTTTCATGGTGAATGACATAATCACTCTCTTGGTGATGATGGCATTCAAGATGAAGATGAGGATGATGACGCTCCTTAGGCTTTTGCATATCATACATATCATATCATCTTAGGTTTTGAGTTTTATGCACCTTTGTTTTTATTTGAATTCCTATGACATTATGTTATTTGCGTTGGTTTGTATTTTTATGCTTTAAGTTGGATTTATTTTGTTGCTTTGAACAATGCTTTGAATTTATAATATCTATGTTGTTTATTTATGCTTGGAGTTTTTTATTACTTTACATAATGTCTTTATCTTTGCCCATTGATTTTGATCTAACAAAAAGGGGGAGAAGAATGAGATTAATTTTTTTAAAAAGGTTTTTTAAAAAAAGTATAATCTTTTAGCCTTAAAGAAAGGGGGAGTAATTTAAAAAGACTTAAAAATTATTTTGGGTTTTGTTATATCAAAAAGGGGGATTGTAAAACTAATATTTGATTTTGATATAACTAGGAATTTCAAGCACCAATTTATAAAATTAGATAAATTACTTAAAAAAAAAACTCAAAAATTGACAAATATTCAAACATAAAATTAGTTCTTAGTCAAAACTTAAACCCCAAATATTTTCTAAGTGTTTTTGTACTCAAATAGCCAAAATTGTTCCAGGAGTATCGATACGCCTTTAGCCATATCGATATGGGTTTAAGCTACTGGAATTCGTTTTTATACTTAATGGCTATAGGGTACCGATACACATGAAGCCGTATCGGTACGCCATTCAACCTGGGAACCAATTTTGCTTTCGAGTGTCGGTACGACCCTTATGCATAGCGATACGGGGTGTTAAGATTTTATAAATCATTTGCAATTATTATTCGATCGTTGCTTTTCAGTTTATTGGAATCATAAACTTTAAAATTTAGTTAATGCGTATCGATACCCTCTTTAGCGTATCAATAAAATTTTCAGTTTACAACTTTCTCAGATTCCAATGAGAAAAATTAATACTGATACGGTACGGACCGTACCGGTACGCCTTTGTAAAATTGACTCTTTGTATCGATACGAATTTTCACGTATCGATTCCCCTTTGTACAACGACTCTTTATTCTTATAGCAGGTACCGATACCAAAGCCCGAGTACCGATACCTTATGCTGGCAGACTACATTAATTGCAAAAAAATGAAGTCCAACGGCTATACTTATGATCTCAGCTACCCAAACGGTTAGAAATCAATGAAGGGTTATATAATCAAGTCTCTAAAACTACAACAACCATTCATCAAGTTTAAAGCATTCAAGCACACATTTAACAATCTTTGAGCTATTAGAGTCATATTGTTGTAACCCACTTGAGAGAGCTGATTTGTAATCTTTTGATTCAAGTTTTGGGGTTTGAGTGAACTTTGTAATTGGGCAAACATATCACCTTTGAGAGGATTTTTTTTAGTTTGCTATCTTTCTTCTTGTAAAAGAGAGTTTTCTCAAAGCTTTGGGGTAGGAGCTTTGAGTGTATAAAGGTTTCCTCTTGAGCCTAGAAAAATAGAAGAAATTCTTAGTGAACTCGAGAAAATCCTTACTGGGAAGCTAAGGTAGTAGATGTAAACCTTGTTAGAAGGTTGAACCACTATAAATCTCGTGTTCAAATTTTCTTTCCAATTTGCTTTCACCATTTTTTAAATTGTCAATTCACCCCCCTTTTGGCCATATTCAATTGATTGATCATCCCAACATGGTTACGTCGACAAACAACCTCAAAATGAGATCTAACTATATTAGATCGTTGACTTTCCCTTATCAAAGATGTGCGCCAAAACGATAGCTACATACACGAATGCAAAACTACCATGAATGAAATAGATGAGAATCATGTCATAAAGGCAGACGAAACAAACACATCATGGAGCGCACAAATGAGGAATCCAAGACAAAAGAGATTCTTATTAGAAACTAAAAATAAAAAAAGAGGAGATCATCAGCGGTCGACAACCACTACAAGACTAGAGTTGTCGCCGTCGGTACAAAAAAATTAAGAAGAACACAATAACCAAACACAACTTTATTTAAACACGTTCATTTAGTAAATAAAATAAAATTTAATTTATAAAACTTAATAAATACACATAAATAAATATGATTATTATCCTATACACAAGCGGTGAAAACTTTTGGTTTTCATAAGTGCCTTAATTTTAGGGTTTAGGCTTTTATTTTAAGTTTTAGAGTTTAGGGGTTTTAGTGTAGGGGTTTATAATTTAGGGTTAATGGTTAATGGTTAGAATTTAGGGTTTAGTGTTAGGGTTTAGGTTTTAGGGTAACATGGTTATGGATTTAGGTTTTAACCCATAAAACTTAAATTTTAACCCTAAACCTAAAATTATATCAACAACCCCTAAATTCAAAACTACTACACTTAAACCCCTAGACCCTAAACGAAGTCCCTAAACCTTAAAACCAATTCACTTGTGCATGGAATAATTACCCAAATGAATAATGAATTATTATCCCATACACAAGTGGTGGAAAATTTTTGTTTCCACAATCGCCTCAATTTTAGGGTTTATGGTTTTAGTTTAGGGATTTTAGTGTAGGGGTTAGAATTTAGGGATCATGTTATAATTTAAGGTTTAGGGTTATAAGTTAGAAGTTAGGGTTAGGGTTTAAGGTTAGGGTAATATGGTTAGGGATTTAGGTTGTAACCTATAAACCCTAAACCCCTAAATTCTTTCAACAACCCCTAAATTCAAAACTACTACACTTAAACCCATTCACCCTAAACCTTAAATGGAGTCCCTAAATCCTAAAACTAAGACACTTGTATAAACAAAATTTCTACAAATATTTATGCATAAATAATTACCCATAAATAATACATAAATGATTCACGAATAATTTGATAGATTTATAGCCCCATCTTAATATAACAATTTATAAGTTGGCATCAATAATCAATATTCTGTATTTAAAATTTGTTAAACCTATCCCTCCCATACTATGAAACGCAGCGAAGAAGATTGGTAGTTGCAAAAAAAAAAAATTGATAATGAAAAATATAAATGACCCCCATGATTACAATTAGGCAAGACCAGTTTGGTCGATTACGAGATAAGTACCTAAATTTTGAAATTTTGCATTTCAAGTTACAAATCAACTTCGAAAGCCAAGGGTAATCTTAATTAATTTATCGAAAGAGGGAGAAAATAAAAGGCATTTTTTGCGTAGAGACGCGTTCATGACTTCATCCTGTTCGTTTCCATCTCTTCTCTTTTACTCTCAGGTCAGTCTCATTCAATTAATTAATAGTTTTGGATTGAAACAAAGCTCTGTTGGTTGTAATTTTTATATGGCTTGGTCTGTTTTTATTTTACTATATAGTTTATAATTACAAGATTTTGAATTCTGGGTAAGTGTTATTTTTTTCAATTTTTTGGACTATTGACGTTTTTTAATTCCTTTTAAAGATTAATAAAGAAAATGAATATAGTTTCCGGGTGTTTTTTAGGATTGCTAAAACTTGATTTATGTTTTGAGTTCATCTGAGTTTGGTTGTAGAATATCCCTGTTTGTAGAATCAGTTCCCTTGTTTTCAATGAATTGATTTAGATTTGATTCTGATACAAAGAGTTCTGCAAGATTACTTATACCATCTTTTTAAAATTGTAGTTTCCATGTGTTTTAGTTAAATTGAGCCTGAAGTTTCAAAAAAATTCATCTTTTCGGCTATTTTAATGAGCCTATCCCCTTGAAATCTCACACCAAGTATCTATCGTGGCCGTTACAATAACACCTTCAGATATCATAGTTTTCACTTTTATGGTATTGATTATGTTTTCATTTTTTTTTTTTACTGTTCTTACCAGGATTAAGCATATTGGGGTTGGAACAATATGTTCAGAAAAGGGGACTTGGTGGAGGTGTTAAGAAGAGACCACGATCTATGCGGCTCCTGGTTTACCGGTGAGATACTTTCAGCTGATGGTGACAACTATGTTGTTGGGTACAAACTGCTTGAGTACCACGAAGCAAAACGAGTCACGGAGAAGGTGCGAGGGAAGGATGTTAGACCCTTTCCTCCAAGTGTAAATGGTAAGAGTTGGGAAGTTGGTGATATAGCTGAGGTGTTTGATATTCAGTGTTGGAGGGTAGCAAAGGTTGCAAAGGTGTTAAAGAACGGTCATCGATTTGTCGTTAAGTTCTTTGGATCCATCCAACTTAAGGAATTTCATGCATCAAGTTTAAGGATTAGGCATGCTTGGCATGGCAACAAGTGGATAGTGACGGGGAAGGTGACGGCTTGCTTTTATTCATCATGCTCGTTGCCTTTCGATGTTGTTCTTTTTCTCATTCATAAGTCTTGTCTATCTGTTATTACCGTGTTTCTTTCAAATATGTTATAACTGCAATTTCCATTCCATATTATAACACGAACTTCAAAGTAGTTCTTAAGATCTGGTATTATGAAAGAGACTAAGAACAAACTTCATATGATAAGTCCCAAGTGTTGTGTTGTACCGACCAGTATTTCTAAACCAGACTACATATGATTGCAGGTTGCTGAGAATAAAGACCTGGCCGCCAGTGTCACTTCAAAAGTTCCTTTTCGAGCTGGCGGCCTGCATTTCAGGACTTCGTTGCATTGTGGTGAAACTATGCGATCTAGAGTGAAGGTCAGAGGGGGAGGACATAAGGGTGAGGCTCATAATATCGCAACATGTCTGCCCATAGGAGCGACGAGTAAAGGCTATACGCGTCAATACGGAGAATGCAATATGGACACCCTCTTTGGTAGAACCTTCAAGAAAAGGAAACCGTCTCCGTGTTCTAGAGGCTGTGATGCAACTCCTAATAGAACGCTTCCATTGTCGAAACAGGTATATGATATTTCTTGCTCGCATGTAGGGCTTGATGACAACTTCATTAAGCAATCAACTAACAGGAATAGCAGAATGGAAGACACCACTCACTGTTTATATGATTCTTCGAGGCCTTTTTGGTCTACTGAAGATAGTGACCAATGCTCGGTTGCTAGCTGTAGTTTAAATGGTGATCATGTTGGCCAAATCTCTCACAAATTGTTGGACAACGGTCCCGATAATTCCAATGCTGAGTCAGCATTCCCTTCTTTGTGTGAAAAAAGAGACTTACCCTTGTCTCCTGTGGACAAAGTATACGATATCCATAAACTAGAGCTTCGAGCTTACAAGTCAACAATGGAGGCATTGTTTGTTTCAGGTCCTTTAACTTGGGCGCAACAGTCCCTGTTAACAAATCTCCGCCTCAGCCTTAACATTTCAGACGACGAACACCTACTCCAGCTGAGACACCTTTTGTCTACTCAAGTTCTTTGATCTTGCATGTGTCTATCTATGGACCTGCTCAACCAGTGACAGTTTTGAGATACGATAGCAATTGCAGCCAAATCTCTTGCAAACAGCAGCTTAACTTTCCCAACTGTTTATACATTGTAAATTATTTGGGGGACCTGAGTTTTACTTGTTAAAGCTTAGAGCTAATAACAGTAAATCGTGCCTTATCAAGGTTGACTCGACTGAATAACTTGAATGTCGTTTTGCTTTTGTAATATCGATATGATGCAGAAATGACTGCATAAACGAGTCGAAATTGCGAATGTTAATGCAATGGACTTCTCATTTCATGAATAGATTTCAGAGTGGTTTTGCAAAAATGTTGCCTTCTTTTTGGCCCTTCATTAAATTAATCTGTTACTACAAGTTCATAGAATATATAATCAGGTAAAATAAGGAAATAACTTGGGCAAGGGGAAAAACAAAGACAAGAATGATCAGTTTCGAAGCTCATATCTGCAGTAGATGTATCTGATATACAAATTTCATCCGAATTGGAAAAAAGTAGATTATACATTTTATCCGAGCCACCCAAAATTTCAGGTATTGCACACTGTTGAAAGAGAATTGAAACATCCGTTAATATAACTAAGCTGTAACATTTAAACATGTCTTGGCAACAAATGTTAGATTGCCTCAAATCATAGAATATGACATCTGCAACCTTTGGAGTCTTGGGGCCCTTCAAACCATCTATCCCATGATGGGTTTATAGGACCATTTGTTCTGTGATCAGAATAAACACAAGCATTAGCAGGAAAAGCAGCTTTATCTAAAGCAAAAGATACAAGAACAATACAAGTTGCAATTACACTGGGAGTAGTGGATCTGGTCCTGTCTCCGTGCTAACTTGGGGAAAACAAGAGAGATATTAATTCCGATCAAACCGGTTATCATACAACTTTTGTGAGATCAGCATATCATTTAATGATAAATAATAAAATCATTTAGATTCAAATCCCCCTTACTCCTCGGACGATGTTGAAACATTGTCAGTTCTATCAAGCTCTTCCATCTCGTCCTGGAAAAAGAAAAATACACGGAGAGCGAATGAACGAATAAGACATCTAAACTGTAATAAGGTACCTTTCCAGCACACAATAACATTTTGAATCACTAAAGTATGACATTGCTCAAAAAAAAAAAACAAATCTTGTTCGACTTAAATACTAAAATCATCATCTGCCTAAGAAAGCAGTAAAGATGGAGAAAAACGGGATGGAAAATAGCTGAATCCATTAGCTAAAAGACCAACAACTCCATCCATACCAAGTCAGATAGTCTATGAAGTGCTAATGGATAAGAAAACCCGAGACAAATAGCAGCACTCCAGATAGGTTTTTTGTGGTGCAAATGCACAACATTGCTAAAAGCTTGTTTATTTAACCGATGCCAAGCATATGAGCAATCAAGGTGAAGCTTAACAAAAAGCAGCAAGTCAAATACTAATTCCAACGGCTCTTTGCCATGCCACAGGGATTCAGCCAGGCCTTTTAACGTTGAATATTGCCTTAATTCTTCCAAATGAAATATGGGAAGTAATCAAGACTAGCAAAGTTCAGCTTATGGAGCCAAAAAAACTACCTCAAAACTATTTCATCAGTGAATTTAAGTGAAAAGGGCAGAAAAAAACTAAGTTTACCACATGCCATATAGAGCGGCCATAACATGACTGATCCGGAACTTCATCCGGCCTGATGGAGACCATATCTGCAACATCCCTGACAGATTTTTGCAAGGGATATGTATTACAATTTTGCAAAAAACTTACAGTAATAGTCCAGAATAACATAAAAAAAAAACTATCATGGTACTAATTGCAAGGTAGGAGACTTGGATTCCACAATGAAAGTACTTAAAGGTTCATATGGAGCTGAACACTTCCATCTTAGAAGCTAGTTTCTAGGAGTGGCTTTAGATTGCAAAGCCAAACCCAAATGGGCACTACACTAGGATTGCAGTAGCATTGCGAATAGTTGACTTGAACACCACATTGAACGTATCAGCTAGAATCCTGGAAAAGGGTAAAAATGAAAAGGCAAAAGCCTAACCTCGAGAAACCTGGATTCTTGTTCGACACGCTTAAGTTCAGCTAGAATCCGATGCTTGCCTCTGGTATCAGCTGCAGAACCAGACGGTTTCTGTTCATCCGCCGACGACGCGGTTTCTGACTCCATTGTTACTCACCTGCCGCCTGAGCTTTGAAAGATTCGAATTCAATGCCGCTTGCTCATTCCAAAACGATGGCGGAATATTTATTTCGAATTTTCAACTGCACTAAAGCGAAAGGGCAACCAACTCCTTTAAACCTGCAGATCTGTAAGTCTTTTATAAAGATTTGATCTTTTAATTGTTTTCCTTTTTCCCCGTTACCTCTGTAATAACCCCGAAAACGGAAACAAACGACTTTTCTTCCTTACTGTTTTCTTCGAAAGCTGTTCTGCTTTTGCTCATTTCCTAAAAAAATAAAAATTGGTAATAAAATAAGGAAAATACTTTCATACGTGTAAATTTTAATTTACAGAAATTTGTGTAATTAAGCTTTAAGGTTTAAATTTAGGGTTTATTACTTTAGTGTGTACGGGTAAAATTTAAGGTTTGTGATTAAAATTTAGAGTTTAGGGTATAAAATTTAGGTTTTAGGATGCTAGGGGTTTAAGACTTAGGTTTTAAATTTTATAGAAGGATTATGTAAAACAGTTTGCGTATCAAAATATAACCCATAAAATAATAGAGTAATTATTCAATGTACAAAAGTTGGTGGAAACTTTGTTTACACAAACGTCTTAGTTTTACAGGTTAGAGACTTCATTTAGGATTTAGGGTTTAAGTGTAGTAGTTTTGAATTCAAGGGTTATTGATAGAAATTTGGGTTTAGGGTTAGAATTTAAGGTTTATAGGTTCAAACCTAAATCACTAACCATATTACCCTAAATTCTAACCTTAAACCTTAAATTCTAACTATAAACCCTAAATTCTAAACACATACACTAAAGCTCCTAAATTAAAATCCTAAACTCTAAAATTAAAACGATTGTGTAAACAGAAAATTTTCGCCGCATGTTTATGGGATAATCCAAATAATATTTGTAAAAAATAGACAACCTTTTTCCTTTCTTTTTCTTAGCCGTAATTCTATTATTTAGTTTGTATTAAGGGTGAACGCCCGATCAAATTGAATCGAATTAAAAAATTGTAAATTATTTAAGTTTACGAGTCCTATTATACGACTTAAATTTTTTATTCGAGTCGAGTCAAATTTTTCGTTTTTTATACAAATTTAATTATAATTATTTATTATTTTTTGATAAATTGTAATTATTTATAATATCATAGTATATATTGATTTCAATTTAAATGACTTTCTATATCCATATACAATGCACATCTATATATTTTTTATTATGTGGTATATAAATCTCGGGTAGAATCGACAGACTCGACTCGAACTTAAAAATTGATCTATTAATTACTAAAAATTTTGAATTATTCGAATTTCTATTTTACAACTCAAATTTTATTTAAAAAATTTTGAGTCAAATCAAAACAAATCATATTTTTTTCGCGTTGAGTCGAGTTGAGTTTTGTTCGTACCTAATTTACATTTAATAAAAGTATCCGAAACACTGAAGTATGCTTGATAATTTCGATTTATTGTGCGAACACGTCCGGAAATTGTAGTAAGCGGCCAGCCGAGAAAGAATAGATGCCCTTTGTTATTTCCTTGTAAATTTTTTTCCACATTTTTAATCAACTTTCAAACCCGTAATTCTTATTATTGTATTCAACAAGAAATAGGAGAGTGAAAATATTGATAGGGCTCTTGTTTTCATCGATGACTACATTGATCCATGTCACTTAAACGACGAAGAAACATTAGAGTAAACAAAAACAAACATTCAGACAAATCTTTGGGGTGCCAAATCCATTGGATCAGACCATTTGAACTTCACCACCTTTGGTCGGCGGCGGGAATTCTTCATAAGTGGAATTCAACCTTGATTCATACTTCTCTCCGTCGCCCCACAGTGCATAAGCTTCCTCTCCATGGATTGCATCATCCCCGGTTTGCAATTCGTCCTCGGCTAATCTTAGTGGAACTATAAGCTTGATCACATTACATATCACACTAGTCGTGAACACGCTGAGGCAAATTATGAATGCGATTCCTAGCAATTGAACACCAAACTGCGTGAATCCGGCTGTGGTGCGACCTGTATGGAGTCCGTAGAGAAGGCCAATGTAGTGCTGCCAATCGGCTACCAAGTAGAAAAGTCGGTTGAGCTTAGGCACCGCAAACAAGCCGGTCATGATGCCTCCTAGGCTGCCTGCCACGGCGTGCGTGTGGAACACCGCCATGGTGTCATCGACGTGCTTGAGGAACCCTATCTTCTTGTGTGGGACCATCATGGTGTACCATGGGATACTACCAGACATCATCCCCATTAATATTGCTGCCCAACCTTGCACCACTCCTAACCAAAGCAAGACGACAAAATTCCTCGGTTATTATCTATATATAAATTCATCTATAGGTGATATCATGAATAATATTACCGGCTGCAGGGGTGATGCAAACTAAGCCAATGATCATTCCCTGAGTAGCTCCGATCACGGAGGGTTTCCGAAGAAAATAATGTCGAGCTTGAGCCATGTCAATAAGCTTGTAGCGGTGCACACGTGGGTGTTAAGGACGGCTAACGATGCATCGGTACTAACAGTATAGGGATCACCACCGTTGAAACCAGTCCATCCCATCCAAAGTAGTCCAGCCCCTGCAAGCATCAACAAGATATTGTTTGGTGGGAACCTCTCCTTGTCCTTGGTAGTCCTCGGCCCAACCTTCAAGGGTACATACAAAATTCGACTCAATTACACTAAAATCGAAAAGAAACAAAATCATTGAGCAATTATATAGTATGGTGATTACTGATTACCCAGTAAGCTGCGGTGAAACCAGCTACACCAGACGATAAATGGATAACATAACCTCCAGAGTAATCGATGATGCCTTTCTTTGCAAGCCACCCTTGAGGGCACCATATACTATAGGCACCAACCGTGTAGGAAAATGTCAACCAAAGTGGAACAAACAACATCCATGCAAGGAAGTTCATCCTTCCGAGCAATGCCTCTGCTATCAGAATCAGAGTGATGGCTGCAAAGACAAACTGGAAATAGATCATGGTTGCATTCGGCAGATATCCGAGAAACGTCTGCTCGATGAGGTAATGAGCGTCCAGGGAAACGTTAGGGACTCCTAGGAAATGAATGAACTTGTCCCCGAAAGCCATCCGGTACCCCCACCCGACCCAACACACGAGAACCGCGGCAAAGGCGTAAAGTGCCATGAAGGCCGAGTTGACAGCCCATTTCTTTTTCACTATGCTACCGTAAAGGATTACGAGACCCGGGACACTTTGGAGACCCACCAGGGTAGCTGCAGTAAGCTGCCAAGAATTGTCACCTTTGTTCAACCAAGGTGGGCTAGCCTCATCTGGGTTCAAGTTGGACGGAAATGACATTGTGGTTGGACCTGGTATGGCAATATGAATCTACGCTTTGTATGAAAAGGAACATCTAGGAAAGAGCTTATATAGAGCCAATTTCATAGGGTGAAAAGGGTTCAAAAATCATTGCAACACGTCTAGATTGTGTCGTCTGTCTTTGTTAATTTGTTGTCTATGCCGTTGCAGTTGCAAAAATACATAAACGACCGTCTTGTCCATTGGCAGGTAGTATTGTTTGAAGGTTAAATGCGGCAATTTGACAGTGATTAAAACAACGAGAATCATAAAAGCGTTGGTAAGAGAAGTTAAGATATGAGGTGTATTCCTTTTTGTTATATGGCGGGGAATCCCAAAAGCCAGTGTGGCAATGGATTTTCCTTATGAACATTGATTGCAACTTGATATTGTCGAAGAATTCTTTACATGAAAAAAAAATCATTTGCCAATAACCGATTGATTTAGTAGAATGAATCATTAAATCTCTTAACAAAATCAAGGGTTCAAATTATAACGTTGTAAATGAAGCAATTGAGTTGAAAGAGTCGAATAACGTATGTTTCATTGTATATTTCAACTTGCTATGCTTTGTAATTTTACTAATTTAGCATAGGGCATGTCAATATATGTTGGACCAAATCAGAATAATTTACTTTGATCCGTTATAGAACAGGGCTAAAACTTAATGAACATAATTTTTTCTTATACTCGTTTATTTAATTTAATAACGCTATATAAATAATTCACAAACTGTTCATCGAACACATTTTTCATATACATTCCTACTTAGAATTTTCATTAAATATTCATCATCTTCTCCGAAAACCATCTAGATAGAAAAAGAATTTTACTTTTAACATTTAAGTGAAAACTTTCAATGTTAAAATATAAGCTTAAATATAAAAGATCCTCATAATTGTACTAAAAATCAAATAAATTTCAAATTTTAATCTTAAATCAATTGAACTTTTATATAAAAAGTTACGATCAATTAAGACATTGAAATTGCATTCATAGTTCTTCTTTAACAAGAAATACCATTCATAGTTAATCATACTAACGACTGCTAAAAGACCCCTGCAAAATAGTGAAAAAAACAAATAAACTCCTAATAAGAACAACAACCAATTTCTTTTTTTCTTTTTAATAGTGAAGCTCCTAATGGACCAGCATTAACCACTCGTAAAATAAGTCATGTCACTATACATACCATTGCTCAACAGATTGTACATAATCTCAACGAAAAAATATTTTAAAATTTTGATTATTTATAATTCAAAAGATTTAATTGTTTGAGTAAACACGTTTGGTCGGTTGGTTAAGATGTTCATCTTTATTCCTAATAGTTTTTTAAGTCATGAGTTTTAAACTTACGAACACCTCTTTTTCCTAATGTTTTCTTTTTCTTTTATAGGATTAAAAGTAGAATTTTAAAAAAAATGTCGGATGTTTTTAATTAGATATTTGATTGATTTTTTTATTATTTTACTGAATTTTCATCGTGAAAGTATGACTTTTGGACGAATGAAACAAAAATAAGGAAATACGTATTGGATTGGAAACATGAGGAGAGTCCGAGTCCACGAAGTCACGGACCATGATTGACAAATAATCATATACCCATCTTCAGCTGATTTACAACGTTTTAACCAATAGTTTTTAGGTATAACGTTAAAAAAGTTGATATCGTTTGATTAGATAATTATTTTGATTTTTATTTTGGGTAAACTACACTGGTAGTCACTGAACTTTTAGGGCACTTTCAATATTGTCACCGAACTTTTAAAACTTTCATTACAGTCACTTAATTTTTAATTCGCTTTCATCTATCAACTACATTTAAAAAAGCTGACATGGCATTTAATTAAAGGGTTAACTACACTGTAGTCACTGAACTTTTAGCGTACTTTCAATATGGTCACTAAACTTTTAAAACTTTCATTACAATCACTTAGCTTTTAATTCGCTTTCATTACCGTTAAAAAAAAGCTGATGTGACACATTAAGTTTAAAAATAAACATTTTTTCACACTATTTTCTCTCCCCCTCTTATTTTTTCCATTGTTCTTTCATCCAAACATGTTTATCTTTCTTTTTCATCATCCTTTTCCTTCTCTCTTTCTCCTCTGTAATCTTATAGTTTATGTTGAGTGAAATTGTCCTACTACATGCACCATTAAGAAATCTCTCGAGGCTATAGCTATCCTAGAGTTTTTTTCGGACTGTAACAAGCACTTAACCTGGTTTTAGTGTTACCAAAAAAATTTCATCCCGCCTTTAGAGTATATAAGTTGCTCAGGTTTTTTTTTCCAGAGTATACATGATCGAAAAATATTCTAACAAGACATGAAAATATGGTCATCTAAGATCCTCCCAATGCATTAAAAAAGTGACATACCAATATTATATATACTCATATCTAATTTCACTCTCCAATTTTAAGTACCTTAACCACAATGATAGTAGCATAACAAATAATCTTTATTTTTACATATTTTCCCCAAAACTTTAGGATAGCTATAGCCTTGAGAGAGTTCTTAATGGTGCAGGTAGTAGGACAAGTTCACCCCACAGAGGCTATAAGATTACAGAGGAGAAATAAGGATGAAGAGGAGGGGAAAAAAGATAGACATGTTTGGATGAAAGGAAAATGGAAGAAAATAAGAGGGGGAAAATAGTGTGGGAAAACTTTTATTTTTAAATTTAACACGCCACATAAACTTTTTTTTACGGTAATGAAAGTGAATTAAAAGTTGAGTGATTGTAATAAAAGTTTTAAAAGTTCAATGACCATATTGAAAGTGCTCTAAAAGTTCAGTGACTACCAGTATAGTTAACCCTTAAATTTAACATGTCACGTCAGCTTTTTTAACAGTAGTTGAGAGTAGTGACCGTAATGAAAGCGAATTAAAAGTTGAGTGACCGTAATGAAAGCGAATTAAAAGTTGAGTGACCGTAATGAAAGCGAATTAAAAGTTCGGTGACCATATTAAAAGCGCTCTAAAAGTTTGGAGACTACCACTGTAGTTTACCCTTTTATTTTTTAAATATTTTAATTCTTAACATCTTACTTTAAGTTAAAATATTTCTCAATGAATAAAAATTATTAGTTAACTAAAAATGACTTAAAATAACGTGATAAACATATATTACAGTGCACACTGTCATAAGTGTCATATAAACAAAGTTGTTAATTTGACAATATAACACATTAGTCAAATAACTTTATAAAATTATATAAAATATAAAATTAATTTTTCTTCTAACGTGTTATTCAGTCAAGTCATTTCAAGCTGTTTATCGTTACTTAAATAACAATATTCATTTATGGACTATTTTAACCTAAAATAAAATATTAAAATTTAAAATACTTAAAAATAAGAATTAAAGTGGTTATTCGATAAAACATTAAAGACTTTTTTTATATTATGCCTAATTTGTAATCACAGACAAAATAATTAGAGAAAAAAATGTCTTGGAATCAGCTAGAGAACAGAGTCCAGTCAAAATCCTGTGGCTGTGGTGTTCGTTTCCCTTTAACTCCAGTCTGAAGTCTCAACCTAAATTGCAGAAAGCCAGACACTAATAGTAGAATCAGTTGTAGCCCAATGACAAGCGATGAAATTGTCAAATAAAATAATTATATTCTCAATTAAATAATAAAAGTAATATAAAAAGTAGAATCGATTTACAAGGACTAAATAAATTTTAATATTTTTTATTTCAATTTTGATTTAACTACGAAATAAAAGGAGGGTTTAGAATAATTAAGTAAAAATAAAATATAAATAAAAATAGTAAATTGTAAGAAATGATTCAATTGTGATGGTTTAGCCTTAGGCTTTGTTAGTCTCAATCTTCATTGATCATCGAAAATAATTTTTTTCTGGATAGTACGTTGGTTACAGTCAACAGTGACCAACTCCTGCAGCTAACTCTTCTCTTCAGTTAACCGAGATTTCCAAGTCTATTTTCGAAATTCAGTTCTTGTTTGCCTAACCACGCCTATCACCGTTAGTATCAAAACAGCTTTAAATTTTGGAAAAGCCCAACTCGAGTTATAGCGTCTCTATGAGAATCGAACTCGATATTGATTCTCCTTAGCGGACCGTCGTTAAGTTTGTTTACAGGAAGTGAAAGTACAACCAATCGATTTCTCTCAAACAGCAAGTCAAAACACCATTCAAATCAACGGCGTTTTTTTGAGTTGAAGATGTAGTAACTTTTAAAGGAATAGTCGATTGTCACTCTTAGTTTTCAGATAATCGAAAAATACTTTTCGGTAGTAACTTTTAAAGGAATGGTCCATTGTCATTCCTAGTTTTCAGAAAATTGAAAAATACTTTTCGAAGTTATGAAGTGCAACTCAATTCTCACGATTAAAATTGAGCCATCGCAAAATTTTAGGCTAAGTGAAAAGAGATAAAGCTAAAAGTAGAACTTTAATAAAATAACCAAGGAAATAAACAATTCTAATCTGAGTTCTAAAGTTTGATTATACCCGAGGATCCTAACAAAATAAAATAACTCAAGACCTAATAAAGATAAAATAAATAATAAATATTTTAAACTATTGGACTAAATTTAAACCAATGATTTATCACAAAAGATAAAGATAATTAATTTAAAGCATGTGACTCTGATTGAATTTTACTTTATCTTCTGGATAATTTCATATTTATCTCCCAAGTATTTATCCTTAAGATAATTTCGAATTTTGACCTTGGATAATACCAACAGCCTCCTAGAAGCGCTGACTTGACCACCGAAATCTATTGCTCTTTGGGCTCGAACTGCATCGTTCTCAGGTCTAGCCCACGATTCCTGTCATGAAGTCCAATAAAAATCCAAATTCTGTCTTTAATTGTCGGTTTTAAGCTGATATAATCCAAATTCTGGGTAGTTTTTGCTTGCTTAATCCATGGCTTCTTCCATGCTCAGTGGAGCTGGAAGCTTCACTCTCATCAGAGGGGTAACTCCAAAAAGGGTTGATATTTTAGGGTCAGGTTTTCAGGGGAAACACTTATCCAATCTGGGTTTAATCTCTAGTGCCAGAATCTCCAGGGCAGGAAAAACGATGGCCCCAAACTGCAGCTTATCAGCATCAAGGCCAGCTTCACAACCGAGATTCATACAACACAAAAAAGAGGCCTTTTGGTTCTACAGGTTCCTCTCAATTATTTATGACCATGTGATAAACCCTGGCCATTGGACTGAAGACATGAGAGATGATGCACTTGAGCCAGCTGATCTCAATGACAGGAACATGATTGTTGTGGATGTCGGTGGTGGAACCGGTTTCACTACTTTGGGTATAGTTAAGCATGTGGATGCTAAGAATGTTACAATTCTCGACCAATCTCCGCACCAGCTTGCCAAGGCTAAGCAGAAGGAGCCCCTGAAGGAATGCAAGATAGTTGAAGGTGATGCAGAAGATCTCCCCTTTCCTACCGATTACGCAGACAGATACGTGTCTGCTGGCAGGTATGTTTTTCCAACTCTGTGGTGTTATGGAGATCATTTGTTTGCTTGAAATGAACCAAATTTGTCTTCACAATAAGATGTAGATTTTTGATTTCATGTGGTTGGATTATGCCCTTTTTTAATTGCTATGCATGATGGTAAATTTGCTGGCTAGTTTGCATGGATGATTTGGAGGAGATTAATATGATAGCTCGGTAATGTTTTATTGTTGGGGTTATGCTGCCTGTTATGTATTTTTCAGCATAGAGTACTGGCCAGACCCTCAACGGGGCATCAAAGAAGCGTACAGGGTGTTGAAACAAGGAGGAAAAGCTTGTTTAATTGGTCCTGTGTACCCTACATTTTGGTTGTCACGCTTCTTCGCGGATGTTTGGATGCTTTTCCCAAAGGAGGAAGAGTACATTGAGTGGTTCGAAAAGGCTGGATTTAAGGATGTCCAACTCAAAAGGATTGGACCTAAATGGTATCGTGGAGTTCGCAGACACGGTCTGATCATGGGGTGCTCTGTAACCGGTGTTAAACCCGCATCCGGGGACTCTCCTTTGCAGGTAATCTCTTTCTGATATGATCACAGTCTCGATGCATGTATTGTATATCTCATGCATCCAATATTATGAGCAAAGGATTCGATATCTAGGCTAAGGGTATTGTGCGTAGTTCCCTCAATATTATGAGCATGGACTCATAATCGTAATCTATCATTACACATTGGAACAGCCTAGGTTTCTTTTTGTCCCGGATTGTTGAAATTATTAGCAATAGCAATAAAGTGATCATAGCATTATTATTCCTACATGGTAGTAATGTGCCAATTAGGGATTGAGGGTCATGAATAATTATGAACACTATGAACTATGAAGAAGACTGATGAACGCATGTCCTAGATATCTAATTTTTAAAACAAATCCTTGTATTTTCATACCACAAAAACTTTAGTCGACCCTTGAATTAGGGAACGAAAAGATCGCAATCTTATTCTTCGGGGCTATAGAAGCAGCGAATTGATTTCTTTTCTCACGATCAATTCATGTTGTATCCTTTTGGCATTCGTTGCTGACTGCAAGTGAAAATGAATCCATGCAACTGATTCCAAAGCAGTCAACATTTAAATCTTTCTTGTATGTGATTAACCTTAGGCATTTCCTGAAGACTATGAGGTCTATTTTATCATGTTACTGAAGCCTGTTGTTTTTCGTTCGTGGTTCGTTTCAGCTTGGGCCAAAGACAGAGGACGTATCGAAGCCGGTAAACCCATTTACATTTCTCTTGCGCTTTCTACTTGGTACCATGGCGGCAACGTATTATGTATTGGTCCCTATCTATATGTGGTTGAAGGATCAAATCGTACCGGAAGGTCAGCCAATCTAAACAGCAACATGAGCTGCTGCCACCCTTCCAAGTTCCATGTATTTCTTTAGGTATACTGTCTGTAATGTAAGACATCTTCTAGCTCTGTGAAGTTTCTGACATTCTGCATTTTCTTGAATAGAACACTCTTGTCATCTAAGTTATCATGTATCGACTAATTCGAATTAAGTATTGTAGAGTTACATTATAGTTCATTACAGGACGACCCTCTCAACGCCATATTATCGATCGATTCGCAATGTTAGGATTTTACCTTTTAACCTTATTTAAGAGAGCTAAGAATCAAAATCTTTAATGATAAGAAGAAAAAAAAAATATTATAAGCCAAAAATATATGGTGTATAACGTCTAGAAAAGTATTCTTGTTTGAAACGGTAAGAAGTAAACAAATTTATTTTTTATAATAGGGGGAAAATAAGCTCAATAAATGTTTAATATGGTTTGCATGGCTACCAACTTTTCCCTCCAACAGTCATTATTCTTGGAAAGGAAGGAAACAAAGGGATTTGCATCCGTGTGAATCCTGAATCATATGCTCAGAAAATACTTCATGTTTCAATAATCTCTTTGACCAGACAAGAATTATTAGAATCCCTTTCCTTCACACGCTTTTTAAATATAAATTATAAAAAGTAAATGAAAAGAGTCAAATTTTATATAATTATATAACATGTTAAACATAATTATAACGTAAAAAATAACACGAATATAAAGATTATCGTATCTATTTTTAGAGTTTCTTCGTATTAATTTTCAGAAGTATTTTTTAAGGAAAAAATATATTTGTGGGATCAAAAATAATGTAGAACATTTAGTTTTTCAGGTCAAAAATATTTTTTTATCTTGGATTGAAAGTATTTTTTAAAAGATGAACTTTTTAGCTTTTGATTTTTTCGTAAAGTACTTTTGAGCGAAATTAACAACTTGTCATTATTCATATCACAAATTCTTTTATATTTTCAAATGCAATGTTTAAACTCTAAATTCTAACCCTAAACCTTAAATTTTATGCCCTACAACCTAAACCACAACCTAAATCTCTAAACCTTAAAATTGAAAGATAGTTTACACAAGCTTGTGTATCAAAATATTTTTCATGTTAAAATATGCATTTTATCTATTTAGAAATACGTTTTAAAAGTAAGATCAAACACTGCAATTTTAAAATAAATAATTTAAAAACACTTTTCGATCGTACTTTTCAAAAACGATACTAAGTTGACTCTCGATCAATATTATGTTGTTAATCCAATGGAATTAAAAGTACTGTACTAATTGAGATGAAGTCAGGGCCTGGCAACTTTAAGAGGGAATACCAAGTCCAGGACAAAGAATTTTTCATTGAAATTTTAAAACCTTATTTTCTGGGATTTGATTCAAGGCTCCATTAATTTCTAGAAAAATTAATGCTTTGAATGGAATTCCAAGACTCAAGCGCGTTTGACTGTTTCCAATTTCTTTGGCTTTTATGATTCTTTTACCAACTCCCTATATATATGTGGTCTGACATATGGACTTGGCATCATATTCCTTTCTTTTTGTTCATATTTCAAATCAGATCTCATCAGTTTTTGCTACCAAAAACTCACCTGAGGAAACCAGCATGGCAGATACATTGACGGAAGATCAAATTTCCGAGTTTCGCGAAGCTTTTAACTTGATTGATAAAGATTCAGATGGTATGTATTTCTATCATTTTCTGTCTTAATAATCAGTAAAGACTAAAGACATTAAGTTTACCAGTTACCCTTTTTCTTACTACATTTATGTTGATGTAATGCAGGCTTCATAACCATGGAAGAATTGGCAAAAGTGATCCACTCATTAGATGTAAACCCTACAAAAGAAGAAGTTCAAGGCATGATCAGTGAGGTTGATGGAAACGGGACCATCGATTTCGATGCTTTCTTAAACATTATGGCTAGAAAAATGAAGGTAATTCAACCATTTTATGTGCAAGTGTAGTGCATTCCTGTTTTTAATGTTATGCAGTGGAGACTGATGCATGTACATTAATCTCACAGGAAAATGTGATCGATGAACTACAAGAAGCTTTCAAAGTGTTCGACCGAGATCAAGACGGATTCATATCAGCAACCGAGGTAAAAACAAGGTTCCCACTAGTTTGTTCCAAGGTTTTTGATATAAGGAAATTGGTGTCTGATTTAGTCCTATTTGTGTGTTGCAGTTGAGACAAGTGATGATGAATATGGGAGAAAGACTAACAGTGGAAGAAGCAGAACAGATGATCCGAGAGGCCGATTTAGACGGTGATGGACTAGTCAGCTATGAGGAGTTTGCAAGGATGATGATGGCCTTTTGAAAAAAAGTCTAACTCAATTTGAAATTATTGTTAACTTTCTTTTCTTTTTTTGGGAGTGGAGATACTTCTTCCTCTGTATCTGCACCTTGTGCCATATACTGCAAATAACTATAACCATTGATGAAGAATGATTTTCTTTTTGAATATACTGGTGTGATTAAAAAGATGCTCGAACCCGAGCCTATTAAGAACATCATCCTTTTTCAACTGAAGCTACTCCTTGAGTTCATTTTGCTATAGCAATTATAGATTCCAATAGTTCTACAAATTTCAACTCCATGTGGCCAGGCCTCCATCACTTGGCATTAGTGCATGAAAGTCTAGCATACAGACTTCTGGCAACCTTGGATAAACAAGCTTCCCAAATATTAGACGGAACATGATATGGTATATATCTGGAGAATCATAGAAACTGGGAAACATGTAATATCCCAAATTTTGGTTAGTGACCAAAATGAACATTTTGAAAGTCTGGTGGTCAAAGTATAAACTTTGGAAAAGTTCAGGGACTAAATTGTAATTTCTAAAAGTTATGTATTTTAGTCCCGTAAATGAATAGTTCATCCCCAAGAATGACGTTTTCGTGTTACTCAGATTTTTCGTATTGAGTTTGTATTAGTGGCTATAAAGCGATAAAGTTTAGAAAAATATTCGGATGATCGGATCGAATCGGATATTCAAGATATTTTAAAGGATGATAAGGCAAGGTTAAAAATGTCATTTTCATGTCTTAAAATGGTTGGATTTAACATGGACCATTGGATTAAAGTAGGTTTTCCATGTTAAATATGAGCCATTGGATAAAAAATGGCAAGATGGTAAATTTGGGAAATTTCAAGGGCAAAGTTGGTAATCACTAACTACTTGGATGAGTAGGTAGACATGTGGCAAGATATGAAGCATTGGATTATAAGGGCAAAATGGTCATTTTGCTATAAAAGAGTTTTTTATTTGGATTTTTAAAATACATGACAAATGGCCAAATTGTAAACAAATGAAATTTCAAGACAATTCCATCATCTTTCTCTCGTGTTTGAATACCCCTCCAAGGTAAGAAGAAAATTTTTCATTTGGATTTACAAGCTTATTTAGTTGGATTTTGGATGAAAGCATGAAATATGAAATTGATCTCCATGAAATTCTCTATCTTTTGGTACCATTTATTCATGTTTTCCTAGCTTGAAACCTTAGTTTTGTGATTTTGATGGATGAAGGGGATGTTTAAATATGATGTTTTAAGATTAGATTTTGATAAAGTTATTGTTTTAGAATCATATCCAAGCTTGTATGATGATTGAAACTACTTAAAAGCAGTTAGATCCTAATTTGGTTTAAGTTAGGGTTTTGATAGGAAGTTGAATTTGGATTGATTTTGACATGGGAATAATTATAGAAGCTTGGAAATGAGGTTTAGAATCGGAATTCATGCTTGAATCAAGTTGTAAATTTTGTTTACTGTGACCTTTCATATTCGGCCCAATAGAGGATATTAGGGAAAAATTTTGGAAAATTTCCCTAAGGCTAGAAATCATGTGAGAATGATTCTACAAGGCTTAGAATGTTGTTTGGATCAATTTGTAAGTTTTTAAAGTGTTGAGGACCAAATGGCATATTAAGGAAAAATTGGGAATGATATGGAAAGTGATTAGAAATTAATGTGTTAAGCTTAAATGTATTCTTGGAATGCTTTAATATGTTGTTAAGTGTTTGAAATTGAAGTTCAATGGCAAGGGACCATTTTGAAAATTTTGAAAAGTTGAGATGAATTCTAAAAGAATTAATTTTATGGTTATTTAGTGAATTTGTGATGGATATGGATAATGAAGGATTTTTAGGAATTTTATTCCTAATATGTGTTTATGTTAGAATGATACTAACATGCGCTTTTAAATGTATGTATTCGGTAAACGATGATTTGATTGATCGTGATCATGATCATAGTACGAGCAAATTTAAAGATAAGGAAAAGTTTCAAGGGTAAAGCTACAAGCTATAGTAAGGTTTACTAGTGAGGCATCAGGTGAGTGCAATGCATACATAACATGATACATAGATGTTTTATATATCATTGGTAAGACTTCCGATAAGTCTACCTAGTTTATATATTGGCATGATATTTATGTCATTGATCATATATTTGACATGTTTTAAATATGTCAAAGGTTGAACACAAATACATGGATCACTAGTTATATATGATGGTATACTATGAATGTTATTTCGGGTATGAACTGCCCAATGTTCAATTATCTTGATATACATTGCCATGGATGGAATAAATACAGAAATTATGCCCAAATAAGTCAATTGAGGGACAAGGTATAGTTGGCATGCCATAGAGTCCAGCAGCACGCTGCATATTCGGTTATCCGAGTTAGCACTATAGTGTATATAAAGGACACTTAGTGTATGGTTAGCACTGCCTTATAAATGTGCGGTTGGTGGGCACGACCTTATGTGTATTAGCACTTCGGTGCATCTTTGACTCGAGTACCCAGGGTCCTCATAAGTTATATTTGGGCTATGATATTGGTAAATAATTGATAAATGGGTTAAAGAGTTTATACACTCTTGAAATTATGGCAAGTATATTTGTAAGAAATTATATCTGGTTTACCTTATTGATATTTGAATTACATACTAGTAAGACGTATCTAGTGATTCAAACTGCATGAATAGGGTTGCATGTTATTAATTATAGTTATGTTATATTACACTGAATACTATTATTGCCTCACTAAGTATATACTTAGCGTGTGATGGTTTTCACAAGTAGGTAAAAAGCAAAATTCGGAGTAAGGAGTGGGCATCATACTTATCCGGAGTATAATAACGGTATCAGTAATAACATCCTTTGATGTATTTTAATGTTTCTAGATGGCATGTATATGTTAAAATTAATCGGTTACATACTAGTTTTTATATGGTTTGTATTAACTTATTAACTAGTTTATGTTTATAGCAAATGATAAGTAGGTAACAACTAGAAAAGAGTTAAATAGAGAAATCGGGTAGATTTTTGTTTTAGGCAGTTATATTCCTAATATGTTATAGAAAAGAATTGTTAAGTTGTTGCCTGAAATCGGATTTAATATGATAGGATAAAGAAATTCAGAATGTGATTCTACGCGATAAAAAAATATGTGATACTCAAATTAGTATTTAATATAGGATACTGATTTGGGTGTTACATTTATTGGTATTGGTATCATAGTTACAGGTTTAGCCGGTTCTAGACATAAATCTGGTATATAGATAGTCGAAATTAGATGCCCAGTAATTAGTATTGTTACTCCTTCCTTATAAGGGGTGATTGTGACATTAACAGATGTCATATCATCGGGAATCTCGTCAGGCGTTTGAGCAAGATATGCCTGCTCAAAGTGGAAGTAATGAGGTGAATCAAAATCCACCTCAGGGCAGCATAATGTAGAGCCATTGGCTCAAGAACAAAGAAATATGCATGTACAAGATGAAGGCTTATTTCTTCAAGCATTGGATGCTATTATAAATCAGCGAGCATCAGTATTAGTTTCGAAAGAATTAAGAAAAATGAAAGCACCAGAATTTAAAGGTGACACTAATGCTGATCCTATGGCTGCTGATTACTGGTTGAATGATATTAAGATCATGTTGAGTATGATTCCTTGTGATGACCAAGGAAAGTTGGAAGGAGTAGTATCCTTTCTGATGGAACAAGTGAGCGTGTGGTGGAATCTAGTCACTGCACGAGTTCCTTCAGAACAGGTTAATGGGAATTCTTTTTGAAAGAATTCAAAGAAAAGTATATTGGGGACCTGTTCATTGAAGAAATGAGGCAGCAGTTCCTAGATTTGAAGCAATCGGGCAAGACAGTCTATGAATACAAATGTGAATTCAATAGACTGAGCCAATTTGCAGAAGAGTTTATTCCAACCAGAAAATCCAGGATTGATAAATTCATAGCTGTGTTAGATTCTCAGTATAAAAGGGTATTGGTTTTCTGCAATTTCACCACTTTTCAAGAGGCGGTGAATCGAGCAAAAGCTATGGAGAAAGTAGACCTCGAGGAAAAAAATGGGAAAATAGGTCCAATCAGGAAAAAGACATGGAAGTTCTTTTGTTGCATCGTCATTTAAACGCAGTAAAGGATTTTCACAACAACATCCAACGACATCAGCTTCTTCTGCTAAAAAGGGATATTTCGAAGGGAAGTTAAAGCAGGCTCAGACTGTTACAACTGCGGGTACTCGGGGCTCCAGATTTCGCCCTCTTTCGGAATGTAAACATTGTGGAAAAAGGCATTCTGGTCAATGATGGTTCACTAGTGGAGAATGTTATTATTGTGGACTAGCTGGTCATTTCAAAAGAGAGTGTCCAAAGCTTCACTCTGATCGGTCAGTTGCAGCGCCTCGAAAAAGCAGAGGAAATAAAGGTGGCAAACCAGGAGTATCTATGTCTATACATGGCCGAGAAGATAAGAGTACTGCTCGAGTATATAATATCAAGACTGCTCACGACCGAGATGATTCAGAGATAGTAGTAAGTATGATCGAACTCTTTGGCAGACCCATTTTTGCATTAATTGATCCAAGCTCTACCTATTCGTATATTAGTTCTAAAGTGGTACTTGAAAGAAATATACCAGTAGAACCAATTTCGAGTGCGGTAGTTGTTATTAATCCCCTGGGACAAAGCGCCAAAGTAGTTCGAATATGTAAAAAGTGTCCTATAAGGATCCAAAGAAGAGAATTTCCAGCCAATCTTATGGAATTACCTTTCCAAGAGTTCGAAGTTATTCTTGGAATGGATTGGCTGTCGGCATATGATGCTAAGGTTAAATGCCGATTAAAAAGGGTAGTCTTAAAAGAACCAGATGGTTTAGAAATAATATTTGATGGAGAAAGGCAGAATTATTTGATTAAGGAGATTGCAGCTGTAACTGCTGGAAAGTTATTATCACATGAGTATGAAGCTTATTTAGCTCGTCTGATAAATACTCTGGAAGCAAAGACATTTTGTAATAGAGCTATGAGCACATTTGACTGGTCAAGTTGATCATCTTTGTTTTCTCATATTCCGTTATGAGTTCAAAACTCACTATGAGCACCTTTTTTTCCTCCCCTCTAAATAGAGCTAAGATTAGAATTAGATTTTGTAAAAAAACTATTTAACTTTACTTGAAAGTTTCATGATCAAATCTAACTAAAAAATAAAAATTAAATTAACAAAATATATATATTAAGAACTAAAATCATCTTTATGCCTTAATTTTTTTTATGTCAAGTGTGAAAACTAATTCATTTCCTCTAGAAGATGTGGACAGAAACCTGCTACCGGCTGCTGTGGTTGCACCAAATTCAACTTCTAATATGAAAGCAGAAAAGGATAGTCAACAACACCGAACCTTTTCCAAGGTACCTAGAAAAGAAAAGAAAAGAAAAAGCTAGACTTAAAATGGAAAGAAACAAATGAATGAACAAGGAGAATGCATGTATTGCCTGCCTGCGGTTAAAATGAAACTCTGTTCTTTTCACTGGAAATGAAGTTGCGGTGGCCGGTGGGTGCTTCTTGAATGGAGTAGATTTGGAAGAGAAGGGTAAAGGTAAAAGGAGGGGTGTTTTAATATGTTAATATCATATCGTGATCCCATCAACAGGTGAAGCTACCACATGATCTGATCTATCCCTCGGCGGAGAAGGAAGTTTAGATCATGCTGGCAGCTTCAACCGCTAGTAGGTGCACGCCAACCGATGAACCATCCTTTATCTAACACAGCCGGAGATAAAGAGAGAATCATCTGAATAATTATCAAATAGAAGAAGACTATATATATATGGATAGATAAACGTACACAGAGAGGAAGGGGGAGGGATTTGAGTGATTTTGGTGATATGCTGGTTGATTATTTATAACCAAGAGTAGTTATAATGGAAAAGCTTGGTTAATAATATTAAAATAAATCAACAACAAGTTTGTCTAGTAAGATAAAGTGTTAAATTTTTTAAATAATACCAGAGGCTCAAATTTTGGCATTGTGAATGCAGAAAATTAGGTTGAAAATGTCGTCCCTATATTGGGTTTATATAAAACCAGATCCGGATTAGTCTTGTCAATAAATCGAATACTGGTGATTAAATAAAAATAATAATATTAAAATAAGAGAAGAAATGATAAAGAGGTGGGTTGGGTGGGCAGAGTGAAGTGGTCCAAAGTGAGACAAAATGAATATTATGATGGTCACGCCAATGCCATGCAGACAGACTAAGGCAGTGTGAGAATTTCCAAACTTTTTTCCATTTTCTTTTAATGTTTATCTGTTTGTATCTAACCGGTGGCAATAGTAAGAGCTAAAAGCAAAAGAGGGCTTGATTAAGAGTCTAATCAATAGAAAGTGAACAACAGTCTGATTAAAAAAAAAGCTTGTATCTTGACATTTCTTATGATTTGCTTTCGAAAAATGTTAGGTGGAAATGATTAAAGTAATATGAATATATATATATATATGAAATAAATAAGTTGTTTTTAAAATTTCAACATTATTTACTTCTTAACAAATACCTATTAATATACAATATATAGAGTTGAGATTCATAAGGTGAAAAATAAAATTAGTTGATCAACGATTTGTGATTCATCTATTTTGATTTGGACGGCGGCCATCACTGGACCAACATTCGGACCAATCGTCTATAATGAACTCTATGTCAATTAACTACCACAGTGGGATTACTATTCTGAAATGATTCCTCCGGGGAGGAGTGGAACAACATAAGTAAACTCTTTGTTTCGATGCTATTGGTGGTAGGTTTGCACAAGGGAACCAATAGAAGCATGCCAGAATCAGCATCATAAAAGGTATCCAAAATTTGTATCAGATTTCATGTTTGGAAAGTTCCTTAGAATTTTGTAATAGATCCACTAATTGACGGAGTGATCACGAATGTTCATATTGCCTAATTTTATATGAGTTCAAATCTCAAGACAAAAATGAGGCTCGAATCCCAATATTTGTCTTGGGAATGTAATATCTCTATTTAATAAAAAAAAGTTAGTAGGGGTACATTCAACGAGATTGGGAAAAACCAAACTTCTTACAGGGTTTTAGGTAGGGGTGTAAATGAACCGAGCCTGAACGAACAAGACTATGTTCATGTTCGTTTGTTTATTTTTAAAGGTGTTCATGTTCGGTTTGTGTTCGTTTAAATTTTTAATATTGTGTTCGTGTTCGTTTATTTATTTTTGTAGATGTTCATATTCGTTTGTTTAGTATTTGCGAACGTGCAAAAAGAAAACTAACATGAGTATGCAGTGGCGAAGGTAATAGAAATTTGTGGGTAACGTCCTCATAAAAATTTGGAAAATTAGAATTTAATAAAATATTTTTTAAAAAAATCATTTGACCTCTTAAAATTTTTAAAAATTTCTATTAAGCTTCAATTTTTTTAAATATTCTTAATTATATCCCAATAATAATTTTTAAAAAATTTCATTAAGCTTCTCAAAATAATTAAAAGTTTTAGTTCAAACTTTTAGTATTTTAAAATTTTTATATTAACCTCTGAGCTATTTGGCTAAGTTCAGTCACGGTGTATGCATATGTAAATCAATCGTGTAAAACTTACAGATATATTCTATTCAACAGATCTAAAAAATTTTAACAGAGATATAAACAACAGTGAAACATTTCCCTAGAAACATGATATATGTGTATTTTTTAATATTATTTATTGATTTAATTTCGTATTCTTAAAATTTATTATTTGTCAATTCTATTAATTTATTATATAACTTCTTAAAAAATCGCAACCCTTACAGAAAGTCTAAAGTCCGTCCATGTATACGAGATTAATGATTCACACACGTAGGATACTGAAAACCTTTCATTCAAATGAATAAATGTAAAGCTACAAGTAAAACACGTTGATCAGCATCACCTGGTGAGGCATAATAAAAAAAAAAAAAAACAGAAAGGAACAAGGAAAGCAAAAGTGAATGCATGCATAGAGCCTTACATTTAAAAAAGATGGCAAAGAAAACCCCTTTTTTTCGTTAAAAGGCAAAGCATATGTTTAGTTACTTACACAGTCGATTCTTATAACGAGTTTTGACCTTCTACTTTTATTTATGAGTTTTTGTTATTAACCGTCTTTAGGACCGTTAATCATGGACGGACCTAGGAGTGCTGAGAGGCAGCCGTACTCCCTAAAGTTTTCAAGTTCCCCTATATATTATATATTTTTTATATTTTTATTGATAATTTAATTCTGCACTCCCTAAACTTTTGTAATTTTGCACCCCCTACATTTCTAATATAGCTTCATGATAGTTTGCACCCCTTACATGAAATCTTGGGTCCGTCCCTGCCGTTAATGAACTATATAGATTCTAATAGGATTATTTTGTTTTTAAATAAAATTTAATTTATTACATTCTTAAAAGGTTGTGTTCCATTAATTTAAGGCATAATACTAAAAAATACTCCTAACGTTTGACTGAATTGTCACTTTGGCCCATGTTCCTTTTTTTGAAGCAATTTAGCACTCAACGTTTTATTTTCGGTCAAAATAACCCCTCTATTAATGAAAACTATTAGTCAACTGACAATAAACAACTTGAAATGACTTGGCAGAATTAAACGTTAAAAGAAAAAATATTTTATATTTATACAATTTTTAAAATTATTTATTGACTGATGTGTCATTCTGTAAAGTCAACATATTTGCCTATATGACACTGCTATGTAGGTTTGCCACGTCATTTACCGTTGGTTGACTAATAGTTTTTATCCGCAGAGGGGTCATTTTGACCCAAAATGAAACGTTAAGGACTAAATTGCTTCAAAAAAAGAATATGGGCCAAAATTATAATTTAGTCAAATGTTAGGAGCATTTTTTGGCATTATGCCTTAATTTAATGTGTTCAGTGTAATTAATATTCACCTAAAGGGTTTACGGTTTATGATTTTATAGTTTAGGGTTTATGAGTTTTAAGGTTTATGGTTTTATAATTTAGGGTTTATGGTTTATGTTTTAATATTTTATGATTTTAGAGTTTTAAGGTTTGATTATATTAAACACTCCAAATTAATAAAACATATTTTTTTAAGAATGAAATTACATTCTATTGAAAAACAAAGTAAATATTGATGAATGAAATCTATGTAATTCTTATCGACTGTCGTTGTGAATAGCAAAACTCTTTTATTTATGGTGGGAAGAGATTGGACAATTCCAAGCTACTTTGTCCTAAATAGTTTCTTAAAAAGTTCTAACATCTTCAGTTTATATACCACGTGAAAACAGTCGGGATTTTGAGAGGTGGGTTTGCAAGCAGATACAAATTTGTAATGGCAAATGCCACTAGTAAATTTGATTTCAACATGTTATACAAGCACTGGAGATTTGGGGGGTGAAACAGCTGATGCAAAAACTCACCTCGGTACACTGCAATCAAGGGGAAATTACTAATCAAATTCTCAAAAGAAATCAAATTGTGATCCATAATAAAAATGGGCAGTGACCGCCCGGTTGAGCAAAGAATTTTGCCGAATGTAATAAATACTTCGTCGACGATAGACCAATTCCAATGCAATTTGTTTTTCTGCTATACAACTTCATTACATGCTGCTCACAATTCCGTCTATTTACATGCAAAAAACCAGTAGAGCGATATTTTCAAAATCAATATCCCCCGGCTGTCAAAAATACAACAAAAGAGTCACCTGAAATCCCAACTTATCGGTGGATAGAGCTCAAGCCATCAACTACTGCTTTGTAACTTTCAACATATATATATAATGCTGGGTTGGAAGAAATTTTCCTCGCAGCGTCTCTATAACTTATACCAGCTTGTCAACCAGGCCGACCCTATTCTGTTGTCTTGCTTTTCCATTTTAATGTCATAAAGAACAAAGAATCACTTCCTCTCGTAAAAGCTTGCGCAGACCTGATTAGGGTTTTAAACACCAAGAGATGATCCTGTAGCCGAAAATCACACAAATGTTACTTGAACGTCATTACCCCTGACTGAAAGAAGATTTCAAGCTCTCATCCGGTAGCGTCCAAGACAGCAAATGCCCACTAGAATCGCCACTCAGCAACTGCTTCAAGTCACTAGTTAAGTGAAGAGCGGTAACTGGATGCTTATGGAACTTCAGGACTTTTTGGAGCACCAATCTGTATTCTGGAGGCTTATCCAAATCTAATCCTCCTGTTCCACTGATATTCGACTTGCCAGAGGTCTTGTCTAGGTCAGTGCAGTGAATCATATGCCAAACCTTAATAGCCCCACTCTGGTGACCCGTTACATACCAGTTTGTGTCCTGCCAATCGGAGAAGGTACAGCTCGTAACAGAGAGTATAGAATCAGATGGCAGCTGGGATGTACTAATTACTGCTAGACAGTCCCCATTGATGCTCCAAACAGCAAGCAGAATTCCAGCAGCAGTCACAATTTCCCCAGATAAATCGTTCACATAGACCGCAGAAACCGGTGCTGGGAACTCGGGAAGCTGCCTAACAAATACTAATGAGCTCAGGTCCCATACGATAACAGTACAGTCATCTGATCCACTTACAATCAGCATATAAGGCTGGCAGACACGAAGACACGTGATTTTAACCGTATGACCACAAAGCACTTTTTCCAACAGCAACCGTCTTAATGCACGAGGTCCATCCTCGCTGATTCTCCAAACAGAAACTAAACCATCATCGGCGCCAGTGACCAAAATATGACCATCATGACTAACACCGGCACACTGAATTTGGTTTCCACCATGAAGATTCTCATGTGTTGAAAGGAGACGATCTTGGTCATAGCTCATAAATCTCAAGCTGCGATCAGGAAAACCCCATGCAACATATTTGGTATGTGTTCTAGGTTTGAGCAATGTGTTTGACCCGGCAACAAGAATTTTCTCATTGAAAGTGACTATTTGAGTAATGGAAGAAGAGCTTTTCCGTATTTCACGTGGAACAAGGAACATTGAATGCTTCAGTGGATGAGGAGGAAGCTTTCTGTCAGAACACCTTTTAACATGGGGTTTGAGGAATAGTTGCTTAGGTGTCTGTCCAAAATGATTGATCTGAGCTAGAATTGAGGCTTTCAATGAAGGATCTGTAACCGAGTCTATGTCTACACTTCCCTCGTATGTGTAATGGTAGAAAACATTAACAGCTTCTTCTGCCGCCTGTCAGTTGTAACAACAATATACAAAAAAGAAAACAGAGAAGATTAAGATATATGATCTTGGAAAGACAACTTGGGATTTGATTATATACGGGGCAGTAAATGAAGTCGAACTAGGAACTAAAAGAGATAGAAAACAAACACAATATTGCCAACAAAAAGGACATTTTTTTAGTTCTTTCAAATTATAAATAGTAGCCATCAGCAACAGCAGCTCACCCAGTACAACTTCAAAGCAATCCAGAAAAAGATAAAGAATATTATATCAGCAGGAATTTTATGTGACTGGAAAACTATTAACTTTCAACACCTTTTTAAAGATGTGCATGTGTTAAATCAGTAGAATTTTTAGAGATCGCATGAAATGGAGGCTAAAATATGCTTTCGCAACCAATGTCATACCCACCTTTCCCCTTTGTTTATATCCAAAAATGAGGTCTATCCAATGGTGCAGATTTTCTGAGACAAAATCAGATTCTAGGGCTTCTCTATGCTTCCGGATGAACTCCCTGGCACTTCCTTTAGCCCAAGTAGGTAGGAGAACATCACCAACCTGCGGAACACGAAGAAAATAAGAAACATGAATGAGAAATTTGAGTCAACTTCATTTTGCACATTACCAAACAACAAAATAAAGATCACAAAAACGATTTAAGGTTCAAAATTTTAACCAAGACCTTTTCCCCCGACTGTTTCTCCCCCAAGTCAAGGTTGAAATCATTTTCCAAAAACTCAGGCATGTAAAAGAATTCTGGTATCAGTTCTTTCACATCTGATGTGTTACCCTTCCCAGCAGCACTCAGCCAAGTGTCTCTTATGCAATTGAAAAGACGGTCAGCATGATCGAACTGACCACCTTGTAGCTTCTGATTTTCCACACTAAACGGAGGCAAGCGAAGAAGATAAAACAGAACAATACCAGCACTAGAATAATGAGAACCATAATGAAACTTTGGGACTTCTGGGTCATCCCAGCTCTCATATCTGAAAATAAAAAGAGAACTGAATGATAAGCAGTAATATAGGCCTACAACTTAATATTTAAAGACGATGTTAAACAATTAGTATAAAAAAGGATGTAGTTAAACAAGCATGCCTCGCAAGATATATCATTCAGAAAACAGTAACCATTTAAAGAATAATTACTCTCAAAATGGCACACACTACATGTCTGACAAAGATGGTTTTTAAATAGTTTTTCTTTTAATTAAAAGAATTTTGAAAAATATTAGGATTGACCTTTTCTTAAATTCCTCCTCCCCTTCAGGTGTCTGACAGCCCATTGGTTTGTCAAGTTTGCGGAAGGTTTTGGGATCTGACAAGTCCAGATTTTCACTCTCATAGTCAGCAAGAACCCATGGAAAGACTGGGTATTGGGTAAGATCACTGTATCCACGTCCCGCCAAGGTATTGAGATGCATGAGATACTGGAAATTACTGATTTCTCCATTTTGCCATCTCTTTGAGAATGATTTAGCCGTTATTTTAAAGAGACGGCCACCCTCATTGCTTTCCTGTTTTGTAGAACCTGAAATGGTTGTATCCAACCTGATGAAAAGAAAAGAACAAAATTAAACAATCTTTTCCAAGATTCAAAATATAAGGAAAAAAAAAACAAAGGCTAAAAGAATGAAGATCAAGTACAGCAAACAAAACTACTGGCCAAATGCATATGATAAAAGGAAAGGCAAACAACTCTGAGAAAAACAGGGAAGACAAATATGACCGTCTTTTTGTGTAACACGATATTACAACTTGCTTTTGAGAAGCAACGAACACCGCACACTATAAAGCCACCATAAAAGCAAAATTAAAAGAAAAAAGAGAACAATTAAATTCCAGGTTACATACATGCTGTTCCTTGGTAGATTCATTGCAACCAGATTTTTGAATACTTCATCTCTCTCTCTTTTGTGAAACACCAGGAGATCATTACATCCATCCATGCTGAATAACTCAACAGCAACAGGGCGTAGCTGGTAATCACGCTTCAAAATCTCATGAACACTATCAAGTTTCCACATACGCCAAGCGTGAGGTAAATTGCAACTGCTAACCACTTTCTCCTTTCCCCATGCACCACCATTGTAGGCCCAGGCCCTTCCACCTACCAATATCTTTAGCGGTGAGGCACAGGATGAAGTTGATTTAGACTGGAAATCCAAACAACCTGTAACATCCTTCTTTACACCTAATGCCTGGTCAATAACAGAGAGTTCGTCTTCACATTCCTTCTCACATATGCAGCCAGAACTGTCGATGTAGAAGTTCTCTATTACATACAAACAAAGCTCCCCAATTAGAAATATACCATCATGCTTGTCAAGACCTACTACTCGCTCACAGTTATATCTGAATCTTATCTTTTCAAGAGGTTCCAGATAAGGTCTGATTAAATATTCACCATTATCATTGAGTTCCTTATCTGATTTACTCTCTGCAACTTTGACTTCGTCTATTTTAACAGATGATGACCGCCTAGGAGATTCATATTCAGATTTTCCAGGTATGCTTTCTGATACAGGGACAGAGACTGCACTAGATTTCCCACCAAACTCAAGGGCCGAGTAAAGACTAGCTTCATTCACGCTGCTAGCTCTGTCATCATTCCAGCCATCTCTAACAGACGTTACATCCTTCACGTCATCTGATTCTTTATACAATGATTCATCATATAGCTCAGTCTCAACACCATTCTGTTCAACACTCTCATTCAAAAGATTGAAAATTGCTTCAGAATCAGAATCAGAATCAGACACATCTGGACCATCCTCATGTTTGATTTTGGAGAACTCGGACTCGCCTATTTCCAATTGCCTATCAAGAACATTTTGGATACTATCAATCTTCAATTTACAACGTTCAAGCTTTTTGCGCATCCTGTATGGACCCTCAATGGGGCAAAGTTGCCATTGAGGATCTTCTCGCACAGAGGATTTACGAATTGGGAATATTCCCCGTTCATGTACAAGTTGTTGGAGATGATTTTGCCATTCGCTCTCAGCATGGAGAATCCATCCATACTTATCCTGACGGATAACTCTCAACTCAGTAGACATTGTATCACGAAGCACCTCCAATGCATATCTACTTTCATTAACTTTCTCCCAGTGTTTCAAGTCAACCTTTGAAGTATCCCGTGATCTTCTTCCCATTTCCCTCTTACGACGACCCTCCATGCCTTTAATTCTTACACCAGGAAATTTTGCTGAGCCACCAATGTACTGCCCCCACATTATTGCCGCACTTTGCTCCAGGATTCTATTTACCATCTGCTCAGAGATCTGAAACCAATCAAAGAAAGCAGATAAACTTCCAGTCAACAATTTGTCAAAACCACCATGCAGTACATCCAGGTGCTGTCCTTGGTTAGGTTTAGAGACAAGCAGGTCTTCTAAAGAAGCTCTTCGATGAACCAATAAGTACTTGATAACATCAATGGCCATGTTCTGAACATTTCGCCTCTGGTCACGAAGAAGAGAAATTAAATTTACACAGAGACAACAATTTAGATCAGTATCAAAATTGCTTGGACAGAATACAATTCGTCGGTGAGCAACTAATAACTGCAAAACAGTGGAGATACCAGTTCCTGAATCTTCTTGTGAAGAGTTCATTGGAAATGTTTTCTTATGTTCCATAAGCAGACCCAGGAGGATAGGAGATCATCTTCTCCTATGGTGATCAGGAATGATGGTAGGAAGCAGTACATTATCATCCTATTTGTATTCTTAAGAATTGAATTTAAATAAGCATCAAGCTGCTTGCTTCCTCTTGCAATAGACAAAAGACCCTTGCTTGTAGGAACTGCTTCTTCAATCCGACCATCTTTGTTTGCTAATTGCAACATTGATAACAGGAACTCTAGAGTTTTCAGAACTCCAGCAGGTTGGGGAAGAGCACCCATGTAAACACGATCAACAATCATCCAGCATAAAGCATCTAAGTTTGAGGACCATTTGATCTTATCAAGCTTTTTCTCATCTTCTTCATCATCACGCAAGAGAAGCCTTTCAACAAAGTTCATTAATCTAGTAAGAACTAAACCTTGGAAAACCAACATAGATTCAGGTTCAACATAGAGTGGAACCATTTCCAAGATGCTCTCCACAACTTGTGCTGCTTTTATTTGCTCTGTTAAAAAGTCGGCAAGTACTTCAGCTATAAAATCCAACATAGCAGTTGCACCAGCAGAACATGGGCCACCACCATAGCCAGAATCATCCGTTTCGAGCAGAAGATTTGCTGTAACAGAAAAGGCCACGTTTGCAGCTGTTGGCCCTTGAGAACCAGACTTCACATCAGAGGATTGATTAAAACCACTAATATTAATAGAAGAGTCCATGGAAGGTGAGGCAATTGTGGGATTTTCGGATTCATTTTGGTTTAGACTTAACCAAGAAGCCAGACCAATCATGGGAGATGAAGAGGGCGATAGGGGGACTTTGTAATTGGATCTCTCAGATAAAATAGGTGAATCCGGGATAGTAAGAAATGCAGGACTCTGTGAATCTGGTGGTTGAAGTGCCAGATTGTCTTTGATACCATGAAAGCTGAACTCATTTGTGCTTGAGGTGGAAAAAACCTGATCAACACTTTCACCTTCTACACTCCGAATAACTTGGACATCTTCCTGCATTGATCTTTTCAATTCCTCCTGAGATGTAGTATGCTTCATCTCTTCTTTATCTCCAGTCATGAAATTTGAAGTGGCAGGCATCTCTTCAGAACTTGAACTGACATGTGCTTGAGGAAAACTTCCAGCACTAATTGATGTCTTGGCAGACCGTTCCTGCTCCACAGGCAAGCTAGAGAAAGTATTTTGTGAACTAGCGTCATCACAATCATTTGAATTCTTCTCTTCTATCTGTGCAGAGAGCTCTCTGGCCATCTTCACAGTGTGAGCAGACCTGCAAGACAATTCCAAAAAATAAGATTTCTTGTGAAACAAATTGGAGATCATCTAAGCATTATGATACATCACAATAACAGTCTTTTAAGGAACATTATCTACATATAAAACATGTAATTAATGCAAAACTAAATGTTCAAGTATGAATGGAGAATATTTCTCAAAGACAAACCTAACACAAGAAAAATAGAGATCAACGCAGCTTTCTAGAAACTCGGCTCGTCTGCATACAGCAGAGAAGGGAGGGCACATCTTTGCCAAATCAACCATAAATCTCAGAACCGAGGTTGCAGCAGCAGGAGCAGACGCCTCCCCACCCATCATGCGTGCAGCGTATGTCTTGTGCATGAGAGCTTCACCTTGAAGCTCCCCAGCCATGTCTACATTTTCCTCCACCAGTTCTGCAACAAGTTGGGAAATATTTCCAGTTTGGCGAGCAAGAATTGACTGCATGCTTAGCCTATCAAAGGTAGCCTTTGCCATAGCAATTATAGATTCCAATAGTTCTACAAATTTCAACTCCACGTGGCCTCCATCACTTGGCATTAGTGCATGAAAGTCCAGCATACGGACTTCTGGCAACCTTGGATAAACAGGCTTCCCAAATATAAGACAGAACAAGATATAGTATATATCTGGAGAATCATAGAAACTGGGAAGCACGCGCATTAGACCTTGATAACCTCCACTTGTGCGAAATTTAAGAGCAAAAGTGGTAGAAGAAGCCAAACACGCACCAAGAAGGGTCATGATCCGTCCCATACTAGTAGGATGAACAGCTTCATCGAGAAAATATGTAATTAATTTAGAGGAGACAATTTTATGCCACTGTTCAAGCATCTCTTCTGTTTTGATCGTCACTTGAAGATCGATAAGCATCTCCAAAAGCATATTCCTTACAATGACATGCTTTCCTATGGACTCGCGCATTATTTGATGATGTGGCTTCAGCTCAGGTGGATCAAAAGTCATAATAACAAATCTAACCACATTTTCTAGTTCAGATGCCAGGAACCCATCTTCCAATATAACTCCAAGGAGTACAACTAATTTTTCCAAAACAGGAACTTCAACATCACCGCGCTGCAATGTCACCAGTAAATGTTGAACAAGGTTGATTCGGCGAAGAACTGTAAGGTTGTGATTCCTGTACCAATGCATGGAAACAAGATGCTCTAGAAAATTTAACAATGCAATTTGAATGGAAACTGGGGCAGATACCCACAGTGTCCAATCCAGCAAAACATGTTCTACCATATCCGGATTTGACAAAACAATGCAGTTTGAAGTTTCAACTGGCATATCAGCATTTTCTAGCTCTGAAATATGGCTGAATGAATCCTTTGGGGCAGAAAAATCATCCATGTCAACATGAGATCCAACGGAAGATGTTTCATCGCGGAACTTCCCAAAATTAAGTTCCTCGAAGCCAGTTTCATGAGTAGATGTGGTAGGTGAGACGGAAATTTGAATTCGTTCCAATTTATTTGGTTCAGAAAATGATGCTTCACATGCAGCTATCTGGAAAAATATCTCAAGACACTGCATATCGAATAATGACATCCTTCGATGCAGGAATAAAGCCAGTAAATGGTATCCCCTGTATGTTTGCATGTCTCTTACATTTTGAGGATTATGATGAAGTGAACAAGCAAGAAATGAAAGGGCCATGTGGAGCATATCCCTAGTCTCAGCAGCCTCAACTAGGGCCAAAATGACAGACATCCCACCAATAGGCCGGATGGTATCACCAATCACACATTGCCTACAGATATAGGTATCCCCATTAAGACGCCCAAACCGTGGTATACCTGCATAGACAACAAATGGAAGAATACTTTAGTTAAGATGACTTCTCAAAACAGTTGCACATAAAGGGGAGGAAAATCAAAAGGCTATTCACCTCCAATGGGAGAAGCAGCAGCTGACAAGGGATCAACCAGATTGAGCAAGAAAGATGTCCCAGATGATCGAACAGCCTCCGCACATGTTCCATCAAATGCAAATATCAGTTTTTTTCCAGAGAGCTGAAACGAAAGGTTCCCTAATCTATCCAAATCCCAAACAATTCCACTTCCGTCTGCCTTAGAGTTTTCCTGCTTACTTGCAGTGTCAAGCTTCTGCATTCCAGGAGGTACAGATAAGTCGGCATCTAATGAATCTAAGATGGCCATGCTACCACCACCACAAGCCTGGTTGGGAACAAAACGAAGAAGATCTGCATCTTGGAAAAGCCCTCTATATCCTCTACCAAGAATGTACATGACACAAATGCAACCTGGTGTGAGCACTTCCTCAAAAAGATAGCAAGAGCGGAGTCTCCATGTTAAGTCGCTAACCCTTGCACAAGTAACTGGAGTCCCAATAGTTACCTGCAAAGGTTTTCCAATGGGAGAGGGTGAATATCCTAATTTTCCTGTGTGCCTTAGCTTCCCATCAATATAAACGTAAGCAACACTAGCTTGGAATAATCCAGCAAGAGCATTTGGTTTGCTATGAACAACAGCAAGGTGATGCCACCGGCCTTCTTCCAGTTCTAATCCAGAAAATGACAAGGAGCAAGAATTACTGGTAGCAAGGGTAAGAACACCATCCTCTTGAAGATAGAGTTCGGCATAGAAATTATTCTCATTATTTACTGCACCAACAGAAAATATCCGGAGAATATTCTGATTATGATGCTGCCCATTTGAGCCACTTTTCCTCTTTGAAGGACCAGCTTTGGCAGGATCAGTTTCTTTTGCTTGCGTTCTGAAAAAGTTCTGAAACTGAAACCAACAAACAAATGAATACCCAGCAGCAGGAGGCCAAGATCTTTCTCCCATAGACACCAAAACCGAAGCATGCCCAATCTTGCTCATGTCCATCTCAACAAATGGAGCCAAAGAAACATTTTCCAAGGCTGTATCTTCCATGAGAATTAACTTCTCCATCATATCAACAATTGTATGACCTGATTTCATCAGCCTCATTTGCAGAATATATCTTACAAGAGCTTGGAGTTCAAATGCGGACAACCTATCAGAAGAAATCCAAACCTCATTTCAGAAAACAATAGATGACAAACGAAAGTGATGATTCCTAGAAAAGACAGCAAGGCATACCTATATGCCCCTAGAATCTCTACAATCTTCAAAGCATAAGAGAGTAATGGTGATGAGCCTGAAAGGAAGGGTTGAATTGTCTCTAGAAGAAGTTCCACACAACCTACATACATTGGAAAAGGAAATAGTAAAAATTAATGTTTAATGCAGAAAGAGCATAAAGGCGTAGAAGATTCTATCTCACCTGCAGATGTGAGATTTTCTTGATTGAAAGAGCCAGAACGGGCAAGTTTCCCAATAAGATACAGCACTTCTACTTGCACTTTAGGAGTAAAAAGCAACAATGAACGGATGAGAACTCTAACTGCGCCAGCATTGTATATGCGTTCCTTGTCAGGATTAACCAAACCAGATGGAGTGCTTAAAAGAAAACCAGTGGACTCGTTTTCTGCCATATCTGCTGATATGGTACCCTCTGGTGTCATGAAAGGTGGAAGGACAACTTCAAGAGCAAGTTCCAACAACAGATGTATCACTTGCTTTTCATAATCCACACACAGCAAGCCAGAATCAGAGAGAAGATCATAAAAAGTTTGGGATGATATAATAGCATGAAGTTTTGTCCTATTAATAGCATTACCACACGCCCCAGCTGTCACAAGGCGCAATAAATAGGTGAAGACTTTGATGTAAACTAATAAAGATGATTCTTCTGAGTGTCCGTCTCCGTCACCCTGAAAACTATGGAGGGTGGTCAGAAGGAGAGAAAATCCAGTGGCGTCACCAAAGACTCTCTGTGCAGCATTATTTACTCCCAGAATGCGCCACAAGGCTCCCATTGTATCACATTTCGCATCACTTTGAAGCTTGTATTGATGTCCAGAATCACTTGTAACCATTCCACTCTTTAAAACTTCTACAAGTGATCCTAATTCTTCCGGATGACCCTGAAAAAAAACCACTATGGTGTGACAAATCGGTAATGCATAACAATTGCACAGTTCACTCATTCATGAAAACATGCACAGGGACAAGGACATTTTAACATCAAACAAACTGGAAATTAAGATCAAGGATGCTTATTAAGGTGGGAAAAGGGGGGGAAATGTTAAAAGGAGGGAAGAAAAACATGCTTGAATGTAAGATCTAGGTAAAACAGATGAGCATGCATAGTAACAAACCTGCATAGCATCTTCTGTGATCAAACATGACAATATCCGTAGGACTCCAGGACGATGAACATTGGACACCAAGAAGGGGAGAACAGTGGTCAAACCATTGGCAGAACGGAATGCAGCTTGGTTGGCTTCAGCTTTCTTTACTAATGAAACCATACAATCCCAGCCAATAGCAATTATACTCTCAACTTCAAAAATTGCAAACTTCCCAGAACCAGATTCCATGAGCTTGGGTGAAGTAATAATAACATCCTTATTGTCCAAGTGTTTCTGGAAGCTGCTGGAGCTGGATTTTCTCTCCAGCTGATTGGCACTACCACCATGTTCCTCTGAACCCAAAAGAAACTTATGTTGCTTCAGATCATCTAACAGGACTTCCAGCACACCTACTTCTCTTAGGACTTTCTTGTATTGTTGATCAAAGGATAAGAGCTTTACAAAAAAAGAAAGGACGGTGAGCTTTAACTCTGATGCAACCGGTTGCTGCAATAAGCAACATAGAGAAAGCAGCTCTTGCTCAGGAACGCAATTAACCACAGTCACAGCATATTCAAGAATTTTTAGAATTATCTCTTGCAATGCTGGAGGAAATCCAGCCATATTTAAGATAAAGAGAGGAACAGTCCTCAGTTGCTGGCACAATTTATAATTCTCAAGATCACTAGAAAATACTTTAAACATTCTGTTTAATACTTCTGCCTGCAAATCTGTGCTTTCAGCCTTGAGAAAAATGTCCTGCAACATCTGAACGGCTTCAAGGTCTTTAACTTTATTATTTTCCTGTTCCCAATTTTTATCGCCAAGTCTGTCAGTAGATGATGCTTGACTTATGCCATGGCCACTGGCCTTGGTGCGAGAATGTTTAGATGTTTTGCCTTCAGTAGGACCTGTTTGAGCTAGGTTAACAAGAATATCAAGTAGCCTAGTCAAAGTGGGTGAGAGATGTTCGGAGGATAGATCCTCTTTTCCTACTAAATCCATTTCGGGTGCTTCATCAGAAGAATGACCTCTATCTTTGTCAATTTGCGGCTTCAAATAAATAGATTGAATGCCTTGCTTCTGTGGCATCAAAGACAAAACTAGAACAAACTGAACAAGGAAGTGATAACCATGGGCATTTTGTATATCTTCCCTAAGCCTGACACCACTGGCCTCTACAAACCAAGGAAAAACTTCAAAAAGTAATCATCAAACAAAAATGCAGCTATAAAATTACTTCTTTCAATAGCTAAAACCACAGAGCTTAAGATACATCAAAAAGTCCATACACTAGCCAAAGTTTTCTAAAACAATTCAACAAAAGAAATTCACAAACCATTTACCTGGCCTATAGGACAATTCCACACATTCAAGTAGCAAGTCCACAATCCCAACAGTGTAGGCAGGGTCCCCACAATCTGGATTAAAATCCTTCACAGCCATTAAGAGAACTTTAATCTGCACAAAAAGAGAATGAAGAAGCAGATTTTTTTATGAATGACAAGGCAACAAGGAAATAATAGACCGGGTACATATTGAAAAACAAATAAAACATAAATGAGATAGCTGAAAGAAGAAGAATATGTCAAAATGAAATCAATAGAAAAAATTGATTGCATGATGAGCATATTATGAGTAAATAGGTAAAAGTTTTGTTCCCATAAATTTCATATAAAAAGAACCCACATAATGAAGAAAGCAAAGCAGATAGAAAGAAGACACTTGACAAGCACAATAGAGGCTCTTCAAAATAAATATCCCGATCTCTCCAAAGTCTCCAAGCACATATTATCAGAACCTTTACAATTTCTCTGTCAAATGCATAAAACAGGAACAAACGGAGCTGTTTTGAAAGCCGGCATCTAAATTTCTCTGTCAATATATTTTTGCATAAAATATCCGGTTTTTCAAATTACTAGAATTAAACTTAAATTTTTTACAAAATAATAAATAAATAATAAAATAAGAGTAACGGTAAAAAAAATTAATAACATATATGGTAATGATAACAATAAACCATAAAAAATATAATAAAAAAGAGGAAAATATATTATATAATAATAAAAAAGTATACTAACTGCCAAGAAAACAATAGTGGTGTTTTATAATGGTAAAATAAAAATATAATAACAAATATACAATGCAATAAATAAATAACAACCAAGAAAAAATATAAATAAACATACTAAGGGATCAAATTGAATAAAATTAGAACTTGAAAGGGTCAAAATAGTAAGTAAATATGCGAAATTAGAATACAGTCAATAGAGGAATGACCAAGATAACAATTAACCCCAATATAGCAAAAAACCCTTTATTTTTTTCGGATTTTCGGATAACCTGAAACGGAAAATATTGCGGTCCATATCCAATTATCCAGTTTTTTCCGGATATCTGATGCGAATTATCCGAAAATAAAAAATTGAATCGGATTCTTTTGCACAGCCCTAATTGTAACTATGTAGAGAGGATCCAAAAAGATTTGGCTGTATGATCTAAATATAAAAGAACATTTTCTAATAGGTAAGAAGGTTTACTCCTTCACGGTTTATGTTAAGACTGTCTTCAAAAGGCCACATCAACAATAATGGGAGTAGATAGCAATCAACATCGTTATTCTGCTCACCAGATCTCTCTCTTTCCAATAATTAAAGGAAACTAAAACTCTAAAGCAATGAAGTATCCGGTCAATTGAGCTACAACCATTATCACTCGACTTGAGTTGATGCACAGAAAAATTAAGGAAAATACCAAAACTAGAAAAAAGTGGGAGACTGATTAAGGCATCCTACTGTTGGATATACACAATTCCACATAACACAACAACCATCTGTCAGACTCCTAAAAAGGTCACCTGAACTTTTCCACTGTTAGTTGACACATAATCCTACCCTCACTTAACGAATGAACTCCGACACTCTCCAAATGTTTTGCCAAAATTACTTTACAATTCAATGCATAATCCATGCCTTACTGTTTATATAATTCTTCGCTGTTCAAGTTGAAATCAACTATCAAAAAACCTGAAGTGTAAAGACAATGTGTGATCCAAATATTAAAAATCCCCTCAAGCATAGGACACTATTTAAAAGCATAAAATAAAAGAATAGAAATGGCATCTAGAAAGCAATATTTGTTCTTCAGATAAGCTCTTCAAACTTTCCACGAAAGCACATACCAGCTGATGTTTGTGAATGTATTTAGCTGTGCTCCCATCATCATTGACCAAAATAAGTCCAAGGATCTATAAGAACAGGAAAATCATAGCAGTTGACAATCAGCACATGATGCTAATATGAATCTCCTCCATATTAAATTCATATATTAAAGCAAAACAAATTTACCTGCATTGCATGTCTATGAAGTTGTATGATGTGCAGTGAAACAAGACCTTCCTTATACCTAGAGAAGACAATTACAGATCCTTTGGCAACCATCTGAAATAGCAACATCAGAGAATCATCCTCAATCAAACTCTGTGCTGCTGAAGGATGGCTTGCCAATGCTTTCATAATATGCACCACGCTTCCTTCTACCTAAATGATTAGAAACAAGTTTCAAGTCAAACCAAAAGATTCATGTCATCTGTGCTCAAAATATATGACTGTCGACTTGTTTAAAGAAAGTAAGATAAAGCTGAAACAAAATAGTGATTCCCAAATGGGAAGAAAAAGATGTCTCATTAAACTGAATGTTTTGTAGATTGGTGATAATTGAAAAAAAAAAAAAAGCATTGTGCAATAAGATTTCTTTTGAAAACTTTCATAAAATATAATAGAGATAAAAAGTATGTGCACATGCCCAAACATAAGGATCGTACATTTATGTTCAGAAGATGTATAAAGCACTTAGAAGTTCAAGAAATCTTAAAAATAAAGCAACCTCAAGTCGGCGGGCTTGCCCAACATCAGAAGCTGAATCCTTTTCGGCTAGCATTGAATCCTCATGATCATTAATTTTTTGTCCCTGATGGGCCTCATCAGGACTCAAAAGAGCACTCAAAACATGTATTAGACAGAAAAATATCCCAGAATCAAGGAGAGACTGTTTATCAATAGGCTGCAAAGAACACAAAAATAGCAATTAATGTTGTTTAAATATCCAAAAGAAATATAATGGCATGATTTCACCTACAGAACATCAGTTAAGCTATTGTAGATTAGTGAGATATACCCCCGACACAAGGATTTCAACAGCATTCAACAAATTTGAACCGGGACTGAAGCCACCCTGTAGATAACCACATAAAAATATAACTCTGGAAGAAACCCACAAACAATAGCAGTAGTTAAGATATTGAGATGTAAAGTGTTTGGATCCCAGAGCCAAACCTCAGTGACTTCGGAGAAAAAACGTAGAACTTTCAGTACATCCAAAGATCTTGTTTTGCTGCTAATTTTTAACTTTTCAATATCTGTTACGAATGCTCTTCCCACAACAAAAGAGAATATATGTGTTTCTACTAACCTGTAATTAATTAAAGCTCTTAACATTAGTCAACAGACTCACAGTTCGATAAAGGAAGAAAGCAGCAATATGATAACTGGAGATGCACAGTGCAGAGCTAGTAACCATTTGACAAACTGTGAACACAGAAAATAATCTAACTTTTCTTAAGGAGAGATATGAAAAGAATAACAATTCAAATGGCACAAAGAAAATAATTAATTGATGATTTCTTAACAATATTTGAAGCAGAAGCTAAAGATATTATGAATATTACAAAGTCTTAACTTTAATTACAACAAGCCCCATCAGACTTAACTAAACAAAAGGTGTCTACATAGTTTGAGTAGTCAAATTTTGTTTGAAATTTCTTAGGATGGGTCCTAGTAGTTAAAGTTTAAAGCCAACAACATAAATCTAAATGATGACAGAAAATAGAGAGAATGTAATCTTTCTATTGGCAACCAGATCAAGCCGCAGCAAGAATGAATCATAAAGTATGACCAAGTGTCAGGAGAATGAATTTTGATAGACAAACTTCTAAGTAAGGCTAACTCCACGTTGAAATGTTTTCTGATGAAACATGGCAATAAAGTAACAATGTTACAGAAGAAGAGTTTCCCAACAACTAAGCAAACATGTGAAGATTGGATGGAACAGAGCAACCAATGGAAACAGCGCTTAACAACATGAATACTACAAATAAGTTGCGTTCAATGATCAGAGAAGAATAGAACTCCTTGACAGAAAACGGCATGCAAATATTAAGAAAGCAGACTGAAGGATCAGAATTCGTACAGGGTGACTAATTGAGCTACATTAGTATGCTGCTTGACTAATCTACAAAAGACATCTATAGTCAAATTTAAGGCCGCTTCTTTCTCCTGCAAAGACAACACAAAACATAAGGGAAATTGAGATGGTACATAAAAGAGTGCCGGGATTTATAACATAGATGAGAAAGAACCTTCTCGGAATTGGATGAGCGGAACTCTTCCCAAAATCTCTTGAAGTCCAACTCCAAATCATGTTTATTTCTGCTGACAAGTAAAATAATATATAGAAAGAAGTTTACATCCACTGAGCAAAAGAACTGGAAGCAAAGAAAAGAAAGCACTTTGCAAGTGTAAAAATTGACTTAATTACATAAATAAATAGAAATGAGCGAACTTCAAAATATATCTGCTCAGTTCAGCACAATAAAACATAAAGGAAATAACAGTATGACTGAATACCAAACAACCACGATAATAAATGTTTCACCACATAGTTAGCATAAAACCTCATACTTGACACAATGGCATAACAGGACTAATAAAAGAGGCATCAGCATTACATTATTATCAACTCCCTGCTTCAAAGAAAACAGGAAGTCGTAGCACAGAAAAGTATCTTGCACTGTCCCACGTGGTTTCATGGAAAAATAAGGAAATTCTGCAACATTGCAAGACTCATTTGTAACTAAAGAGCATCTAACATCTTTGATACCTGTGATATATGATATAAATGCGATATGTTATTACAATCCAAAGTCCAATCCTAAAATGATAAGTAAAGAAAGCATCTATCCATTGATAAACAAATTGTCCAGACTATTCCAAACTGTAAACACAAGCCCACACCTAATTCTTTCTCAATTACCTCCCACTTAGATCACTAGACAATAGGCAAGTCATCTCAAAATTGTAAAACATTGAATGATGGATTTCAGGAGTGAATAAAATATTTCAACAGCAGAAATAAAGAAAAGATGCAACAAAGCTTAAGAAGCTCAAGAACTCCGCCGGGGTGGGGGGGGGGGGGTTAATAGAGAAGTAGCATTTATCCTATTGTCAGCCAATTATCCCAATATAATAACAGAACTGTCTTTCAACTTAATTAGTTTGTACTAGACTTATTGTCAAAAACTTTTATAGGATCATTTCTAACTCATATCGTTTCTATTTCTTCCCTTCATGTTTGGTTCTCCTTTTTCAATCTCTTAAGAGTTAAGACCTTTAACTAGAAACAGTAATCCAGAACTAACTGAACTTTGTTTGAAACAGCTGAAATTCAATTGTGCAATTTTATACTAATAGAAAACTGGTTGCCCTAACAGATAGAATACTATCCATCCAACAATCACAAATACTTGGCCACGAGACCATACATTGGCACAGTTAAATTAAGTTCAACCCTGCACACTAGCACATTGAACAGTACCAAAACACTATTCACATCTAAATTAAAATCTCTTAATCATTCTTGTGTGTTACAGAATATGCAGCAGTACACTTAACGAAATCTTATCAAAAACATAAAGAGATCGACAAAGCCATTCAGTATATAACTAAAGCTATACTTCTAATTTCCCAAAATACATTGGAGATCAACGTTAAAAGCAGAAAGCTTTTAATAAAGAACGGAAATAATACTCTACCAGTTCATCTCCTAAATTTCATCAGCGGCTGATGAAAATGCAAACAAGAAAAAAAAAGTAAACAAAAATTCTAAAGTTCAGAAAAAGTGAAAATAATAAATCGAACCTCGAAGGAGAGGAAACATAGTCGAGGCGACTTGAGGAAGCGTTAGTATCGTGACTGGAAGTCGAAGAAGAAGAAGAAGAAGAAGAAGAAGAAACAGCTGTAGCACTGGAAACAGTGGTAGGAGATTGAGCTAAACCGACTTTTTCCTTGATGTCCTTAAGCAATGATACCCATTTCATCTTTTTTCCCTTTGGATCGTCTCTCTCCTCTCATCCGACAACGTCGCCGCCGCAAGCACCAGATCTTCCGTCTCCGATTACTCAGCCAAACAACCAAAGAATTCCAATAAAACTACATCCAAACCCCCCAAAAATAATTAAAAAAAAACAAACAGACGAATGAAGAAAGAGAATAACTAGAAACTTGAAAGAAACCGTGTGAATACAGCTGGAGAAAATGTGAGTAACAGATCTATCGGATTAGAATGAGTCTTCAAAGCAGAACGGGATCTGAGATTAATCTGTCCTTTTTCGGCTACGTTTTCCTTTTTGTCGCTTGTTTTTTTTTCTTTTTTTTTTCAAATTTCTAGTCGTTTGTTTTTCCAACCCTAAAATAGAGATGGATTTAGACTTATTTTTTTATTGCGTTTGAATAGAAAAATTAATTTTAAAAAGTCAAAATAATAAAAAATAGTTAATTTTTTAATGTCAAGGTTTGCACATAAATAATAAAAACAGTTTTTTTAGTGTCAAAATTTTTATTTGTCTCCCAAATTAATTTTTCAAACTTTAATTTGTCAAAAAGCTAATTTTTTTAATATTTATAAAATTTTAATTTGTCACAAACCTTAATTTTGCCACCGTAACTAAAAATAAAGCCTTAATCATATAAAAAGCGACTTCAATTTAGCAAAAAATAAAACCATAGTCAACACTTGAGAATAAATTAAAATCTCAAATGTGTACCAAAAATAAATTAAAAAATATATATATAAACTAAATTAATTACATATTGATAGATCATAGAAGTAATTTACTATTAGATATTGACCGTATTTTTTTCATAAAGTTTTTAGATTGGAAACAGTGTTACACAGCCCACGCCAGCGTAGGATCCGTATACCACGTGGCACGTCCAGATTTACGGGCAAGACGTGACGGCTTCGTTCCGGCCTTTATTTGCTCCCGCAAAGTGGAAGAGACGATGGTTTTTTAAAAGAAAAAGATAAAGCATGTTTTGCCGGTTAATTAGGGATTTGATTTTTCCTAATATATTGTTTCCTCATACTGATTTATTCTTGGTAGTGTTCCTTAATAACAAAGGCAAGTCATAATATACCGGTGAAACTAGATTTACTTAACATATTAAGTAACGACCGGTACTAGTATTAATTAGAAGTAACCTACAAAAAAAAGTTAGTATCAATAATAAATACTATATACTGAAAAATAAATTACTATATTGTTTTGAGGATTTGCATATAGGAAAATATTTTGATATATAATTTATGTAAATTTTATTTTACGTAAATTTGACAATTTTATTGTTTATAACTTTTATTTGTAGTTTAGAGATTTATTTTTTAGAGTTTAAGATTTAGTATTTATGTCTTAAAATTTAGAATTTAAAGTTTAGGATTCAGGGTTAAAGTATGCATGTTTTTTAATAGTTTTAAGATAATTATATGATAGTATATGCTCATACTTTTTCTTAACTCTTAAATAAGACACACACCTTGTAAACAATGTTGCTTGAACCTGAATCTCCTAAGATGAACATTATTCTCTTTTCTATTAGGACCACACGTTGGTCCAAGTTTAAAGTATGCATGTTTATGTGTAAAATAAGGGTGGTTTACATATTTAAGAGGCTCCCAACAATTTATTAAAATGAGAATCTCAATTTTAAAAAAATGAATGTTTGTTGATTTGTTAGTAGGCTGGCTTTTGAATAAAAAATGAGTCTAACATAACTTAAAGTCCATGAAATAAAACATCATTTTGGCTATTTTTGACAACTAGTTAATAGTGGATTATATTAGCTGATGACAAATTATATTACTTGATTTAACTAGTTGATTGTATAAAAATATTTTACAAAATTAACTTATAGATGACAGTTATTTGCTTATTTCAACAAGCTAAATGACACGAGAATATATCTTACTTCAAAAAACATATGAGTTATTCGAATTTAAATTATTTGGAGAAGCATTTTTGTTACTGTAAGAGACAAAACAGTCTTTACAAATCTTATATACAATCCTCTAAACTCAAAAACTTCTGGTAACATTTTTTTGCAATTTGAGGAGTCACCTGAATTTGTTGTTAGAACACTTTATTTACCAAACACCTAAATCAACATATTAGACTGATCAATCCTCTAAAAGTGATCTAATCTTCTAATTTTAGCTTTAAATTCTATTCACCAAACTTCATGTATTTTATTATGGGTAAAATTTTGATACACATGCAGTACAAAACTAATTTTACACAAGCCTCATATTTATACTATAAAACCCAAATTTTAAAATTTTAACCCTAACCCTAAAAAACTAAACCATAAACCTTAAATCGTATACCTTAACTTATAAACTCTAACCTTAAGTTCTAAACCCTACAACTTAATCCCTAAACTAAAACCCTACCTCTAAAACTAAAAGACATATGTAAACTAAAGTTTACACGGCTTGTGTATCAAAAAATTTTCTCTTATTAACAGTCAATAACTAAATTTCTATTTTTATTATACATGTCCAAAACTATGTGTACGTGTGTATATATATGTATATATATATATAATAACTCCATGTTTAATTATGAAAAGAAAACTGCAAGGTCTTTATTAAGTCGGTGGTTTTGTTTTGTTTTTTTTTTTGGAAAGACGGTGGCTTTTAAAACTCGGCCATTGCATTGATTATCATATCTGGCTATGTACTTTACTTTCCTCGTGACATATATACATTCAAAACAAAATATATATATATATATATGTGGTTTTGCATTTGATTTCTAGGAAACGACATTCCTTGCTTGCTCGCTTCTCAAAGCCAAAAGATGAAATTAGGTGCGATGAAAATCGACAGGGGACCTAATTTACGGTTGTAGTAGGTAGACAAGTTATTGCCCTTAATCTTATGCCCAACATACAGACACCGGTGTAGATGTAGGGTAAATGGGTCAAGACTCAAGCCCCATGTTTTCTTTCACCCAAGTTGCCTTTTTTTTTTTGTCTTTCTATTTTTTAAATTAAAAAAATAAAGATTAGTTGAGATCCTAGAATCTGTCAAATAAGATAAGATGGCAGTTCAAGTGTTGCGTGACTGCCAAACTCTCTGTATGAAATAAATAGGGGGTAAAATTTTAATACATGCCGTGTAAAATTAATTTTACAAGTTTTTGTATTTATATTATAAAAATTAAAATCTTAAATTTTTAATTTTAATCTTAAAAAATTAAACTCCACACTCTAAACCTTAAACCCTAAATTCTAGACACTAACTTTAAATTCTAAACCCTACAACCTAAACCCTTAAACCCTAAACTAAAACACTAACCCCTAAAACTAAAAGGCATGTGTAAATTAAAGTTTACACGACATGTGTATCAAAGTTTTTTTTCATAAATAAAAGCTATAAGTGCTCAAACTATTTTTTTAGGTATATAAATTTGTTTAATTTTTTTAAGTGCTTAAGTTGTCATTTTTTTAGGTGTTTAAATTTTTTTATCCTTTTTATGTGTTCAAATTATAATTTTTGGTCAAAATAAATACCCAAATAATCATTTTTAATTAAAGTAGGTACTTCAGTTTAACCTTAAAAAGAGAAAAAATAATAGGTTGGGCACCTAAAAGAGACAAAAAAAAATTTAGGCACATAAAAAAATATAGTTTAAGCACTTAAAAGAAACACAAAAATTAAGTATTTAAAAAATATGATAATTCAATATTTATTTTGATATTAAGCCATAAATAAAAGGTACGAATTCCATGTCTTTTTCATTGTGATATGAGCCTATGTAATTTACTTGTTCCTCCTTGCGTGTAGTAAAACGTGGCGGAAGTGCTGATTATGTAATTGTACTTTGAGGAACAATTCCTTGTGTATTTTTAACCTGTAACTTGGGGATTAAAAAAAATATGATGGTATTGAAATTTAAATCAAAATTGTAGGGTGTACAATCTTTATATGTATATTTGCATTCCATGATTAGAATAAACTCAATTCCTGTTCATTTTTATTCTCTTATATTTTTTAGGTCGTGGGTTCTAAATTCATTAAGAGCGCCCTCATCCTTTTTTTAGAGTTCATTTTTCCCTCTCTTATAGGTAGAATTATAATTAAGATTTGTAAAAAAAATAGCAAAATATTCTTATTGGAATTAGTAATAGCATTCAATCTTAACTCTTGAAAATACTACCATAATATAGTTGGTATAAATAATTGATTTATTTTATTATATGATACATAACATCTTGGTCAGCAATGTACAAATTGGTCATGAATAGTTGTATACACTATGTGACTTTTTTTTCCATTGATTTAATGTTATTTTTGTCGCATCTCTAGAATAAAACAAGTTTATCGTATCTTATAACTGTCACCACGTCTTTACCGGTTTCTAATTATCTCCATATTTAAATTTTCTGAGAGGAATGGTTGGAGTTGGCTGGTCCTAACCTAATATACATTTCATGTGTACAAGAAGACGAATGAGGGAATCAATTAGTTTTGTTCAGGCAGAGCAGGTCTTTCTCAAACAATTAATAATTATAATATCTACTCTATAACAATAAGAAGAAGAAAATTGTAATCTCCCGCCATTCTCGTGGGGCTGGCCTAATTAGGAACTTAAAATATTTGCTGGAATTTAGCATTTTTTCCCACAAAGTAACATTCGCGTGTTGTCCACGTCCACCGGCAATGGATATAATAATGTTCCCCCTTTTCTCTTGATAATGGATTTTTTTAATAATTTTGACATTTTAAGATAAAATTACTCGAATTTAAATTTTTTAAAATTCTCTTTTTTATTAAGATTACTGGTTGAGTTCCGATAATAGATTGTTTAAAACATTACTTCTATTAATATTATTATATAATAATATTAATAAAGATCGCTATAGTTTGTTTCGTGAAATATACTAGTTATTTGACTAATTAAAATGTACTTTTAACATTTTTTTAAAGAATTTAACGCATCATCTCATTAGACCGCATTTATTTATTTAAAGTTATTGAATTGAAAAGAAGAGCTTTGTCTTCTTTATTGAGGAGATGGGTCTAATTGTGTTAGTAATTAGTAATGTTATGTTTTCGAATTTGAAGTGTTTTAAGTTCAAATTTTGTCACGTGTAAATATGTTGCGTAAGTTAGCAGTTTAGATTTATTAATATTTAAGTATCATTATGCGTGAATTATATTCATAGCTATTTTGATCTAAATATGGTTGTATTTTGATAGTTTTTTTATCAAAAAAGTATTTATAGTAATTACAATTTTATTTATTAATTATAATGATTGGTTTTAATTATAGTTATATTTATGTATTGATTGTAATTCGAATCATAACTTGAAAAGATAAATGGGCGCAAGTAATGAACCCAACAAGTGTCCTAGTGGAAAAGCGGATGATGTTCATTCTAAGAAATACGATTTCAAATTGCTTTGTCTATATGGGTTAAGAATATCTATAAACAGATACTACATTGTAATCACCTTTAAACTATTTAAAAAAATAGATGCAAGTAATTTTATTTTAAGAATTGACCATTCTATTTATTTAAGTTTAAGATAGTAAATATTTGTAAAATTAAATTAATTTCATGTTAACTAAAATTAGAATTCTAAAACAAACATATTATAACACAAAATCAAGGTTTGTTCAGTTTTAGCTTTTAGGAAATAAATGTAAATTTCGTTTTCTTTTCTTGAAGATTAAAACTGTAACACCCTCGACCCGGATGTCACATTTGGGCCTCAAGCCCAAAACCATAAAATTTTTATTTTCAAACAGGATCAACCCATAAAGTTACAAAAGCATTTAAAACTAACGATCAAAATAAATAAATAAATAAAAGTAATAAATATTACAAATGAGCTCCCATTTAAATTTAAAACATTTGAAGGCACAATTTAAATAATACAATTTCAAATAATAATTGCAAACTCCACAAGTAAGGTCATATGAACACATAGCCCACTAGACTCAAATACCGTACTCTGAAGATCACCACGTGCTAGAATCCCGATCTGATAGTGCTCCACGATCCCACGATCCAATGGTCAACTTACGCACGGAAACAACGATTCTGAGCGCTGAGCTTACAAAGCTTAGTGGCACACATCTACTCTATTGTACTTCATGCTAATCATAAACGTAAGCATGCAAGCTAGTATGAGCAATAAGGAAAGATAAATAAACATATGGCACTACCATAATCGCTTAAATACATGCCATAGAACAAACAACATCTCAACAACATAAACATATAGATAAACAAACAATGAGTGAGGCCCAATGTCACCCGACACTAGAAAACCCACTCATGCTCAAAATCTCACATCGAGCTGCTCGAAATCTCACATCGAGTGGAATACTCGGAATCTCACATCGAGTCTTCGCTCGAAATCTCACATCGAGTGGTGCTTGGAATCTCGCATCGAGCAAATATCATCACCCGAAATCTCGCATCAGATGGCCTTCATTTCATCACCCGAAATCTCACATCGGATGGCCTTCATGTGTTGCAACGCTCACTCACTGGGTATCCGAATCCCATCAAACAAAGACTCATAACCAAACAAGTGCCCTACCCGGCACGTGACCATACATGATCCACCACGGATCCATACAAGTGCCCTACCTGACACACAAATATCATACGACCCACCACGAGTCATTATTATTGCTATTACAACCAATCAAGCATTACCGAGTTTTTACGTTTTATGGAGGAGTATTACAATTTATTTCCATTAATTATTTCAAATAATCCACATTATCACATTGATTACAATAATAATCGCTTGTTAAACATATCCGTCAATTTTTACCTTAACTGGCAATTAAACCAGTTAGTGTTAAATTACCAGTTCATAAGCAGTTTATCGAGTATTTTCCAGAATTAGTCCATTAATCCTAACAACATCAATTTAATTATGATACCCTATTATACCCCTAAATCTTATGAGAGTCATTATAGTTTGTTGCTAGTGCATTTAAATACATTATTATTTAACGATTTTTAAACATTTAATCAACATTGCCCCTACCCAATATTCAATCAACATAGTAATTAATTCTACTAGCACACAAGGCATCATCACATAGCAATCATAAACCAAATAATCATACGAATATTTCAACAATCCTATACGGTCTCTAAAGCTCATAACAGTCTCAACATTCTCAATAATTACCAAGCCTCGAATATCCATATCATCGCATGCTTATTACTCATCTCCTAATTTACAACTACTAACATGCAAGGTAATTACACTTATGATGCTCATTAAGCTTTCGGAGTTTGAGGTGTACTAACCTTGCTGACAATTCTAAAATCCTCTTTTAAGCTTCCTGAATATTCTACTTGATTCGATATCCAAACTCGAGCAACCCTCATATATCAACAAATACCAACATACATTATTTCTGTGCATCTCTTATACTATTAAAAAGGTAAAACACTTAAAATTAGCTTACCAGGTTTGAATTTGGCAAAACAACAATGGATCTGGAACGTCGAGAAACCCCTAGGTAAGGTCCCTTGAAAAAAGTCAACTCTTGCTCAACAGTTAACAGTCAACTCTGGTCAAAGGCTGGTCCACTACCTAAATAATCTGGTGCAGCGCGGTGCACAACAATTACTGTGCACCTTAGATCAGAATCCTGTGCAAACAGGTGCACGATAGGCTTGATACACCCTAGGTGCATGATCGGGTGCGAATGAGCGCACAGGAGGCTCGGTGCACCCGCGAGGCGAGTTCTGGTGTGGCGTGGTGCAACAAAGCATCGTGCACTCGCCCGGGCTACCACACGCCCACTCTCACCGGTGGCGCTTGAGGGCGCATGCGGTGCCTTCTAGTGGCCAGACAACGACGGCCAACTCCAGATCTACAGTACTTCGGCCTGTGAGCATACTGGTGGTGTTGGTTTGTGGCGGTGACGGTGACGGCCGAAACTTCACGCTCTAGCTCCCTAAAACTTCCTCAACTCTACCCCAGCGAACGACAGCTCTGACAGTGATGGGAAGACCACCGGCTAACTCGTCTCGACAAGCTAGATGCAACGGCGATGGCGGTGAGAGCCACGGTGGCTCCGACTGTGGCGAAACAAGGTTCAAAACCTCCCTCAACTTTTCTCTTTTTTCCTTCTTTTTCTCTCTCTCCTCCAAATACCATCTCTCTTTCTTTTTCTCTTTATTCCATCAATCATCAGCCACTTTATTTTCAAAATATTATCTATTTTCTTTTTTTTCACTTCTTTTATTTATCCACCCAAAGCCCAAATCCAACATTTTAATTGGGTCCCTAACCTAAGGCCCAAGACATGTCCAAGACCTATTTCGTCAACCTAAAATCCGGGTTGTTACAATTATCCCCTCATTAAAAAGAAATTTCATCATCAAAATTTGTATCCATAATCCAGAAGAAAGAGCTGAAACTATTGCAACTCTTCGACGTTCCCAAGAATTTCCCGCTGCGCTACTCTAATCTTTCACGATGCTTGTCAATTATAACTCTTGTCTTCTAATGATACAAACACAATTTGAGCTGGTTACTCCTCTTATAAGTAATCCATCTTCGCTTGGCACAACCCAACTTAACTGACAATTTTCTTTAAAGAGATCCATCTCAATTTGGTGCATTACCAAAGCCATTGAACAAATCTGACAGTGCTTTGGCCAAGCTTCACACCAACTTGTCATCGAGAACTTAACTAACGTTGAATGACTCATAAGGTCGTTGCACAACAAAATCTTTCCACAACTCTACACGATCTAAAAGACGGAGGGTTACACAACTGTTGTTACCAAAATGAAGCGGTTCATCAAGTAACGACTCTCTGAATAAGACCCTAACTCGGATGGCATCCCTTACCAAAATATTTGATTGCCCTGTGTAAGACTTTTGGAATGAACGACATCTCGAACCCTCAAGCCCATATCTTGACTCGGCATGATAACTCACATCGGTAACTAAAGTATTTCACATAACTCAGTTTACGCATGAAGTTCACACTCTAAACTATTAAACGTCTCAAAAACATGTCATCTGAACCATCACTCAGATTTTGTCATTACAAGAAATCCCACCAAGGGATAAGGTTCCATCTCATACCCCAAACTCGTAAACAAACCACATAGACTTCCTATACGACTCTTACCCTTGCTAAAGATATCGAACGGTACAACAAAACATCTTCGAAAACCTCAAAATCTCATTCAACTCTGATCAAGTCCACCCATTGTCATAACAAAATGGCCTCACGTAGCTTAATTTTCCACCAACGTCTTTCAGCTCACTTCAGAGCGACTATGATACAAGCAAAAGCATTTACTAAGTCTCGAACCCTTACTTTCTTAACTGATTGTACGGTAATTAACCCTTTCCATACACACGGTCAATGAGATGGTTATCTCTTCAACGTCAAACTTTCCGTATTCCTTTGCATCCACACTTGTCACGCAAAAGATCCAACTCATATTCAAGAGACAACACAGTGGCTCCCATCTTATCTTCACCAAAACACCTTGATGTCACATCAAACATTACCCTCTATCACGACATACTCAAAGAAAAAGAGAATTTTCTTTCCAAAAATCCATTTTAACCTCAATACATTAACAATAAGCATCACCCTTCTAACCTAATCTCAAATGAAACACACAGGCGCTTCATGTTCGGTTAAACGGGTTATCCACCTTCGATTTGGGTAATAGTATTCTATGATCGCTTAATAATTATCAACGGTTTGGGTGGCACATTTACGAACCAACTTTTTCTTAGAGAACAAATATGACTCTCCTTTGAGCGAAGTACTTAGACGATAATGACCTTATTCAAGTTGTTCCTCCGAAATTGAATCTCCAACCACTCAACTGGTTGATAACCTCTAACAACTACGACATCACCAGCATTCAACTCGATTTTACCTCAACACCTACTCACATTCCTGATATGGAAAGGTTCTAACGACACTTCCACGAAGCACAAACAAATACTCTGGTAATCTAAAAGCTCTCGAGCATCAAACTGCACACATTAACACCTATCGATTTAGTCAAACCTATCTCACAACCCTATTGCCATCCTCAAAACTGTCACTGTAAAGATCGTGATAAAAGGGCAACGATCCAACATTTTCATTTCCAAAGCTGGTTCTATCGAGGTCTCGAAGCCTCAAATTCACTATCGGCATCACTGGCTAACTCCCCACTTGATTAACCGAAACAATTCCTACAGTACAACAACTCTTAAGAAGATAACTCTCATTCAAACCGGTAGAACGTCTAGCTTTGGCCATACACTGACGAATTGATATATCCCGAATCCACTATCTCTGAGGAATGCCCTTACGAATGGCAATGATACTCTCCTAGTATCAACAAGGACTCATTTTTAAACAGATAAAAGGGTCCTCCAACCAACATGCACTCACCGATCGATTTCGGTAGTAGATTATCCATTATCGCAACAAAACCTTTATCCATGTATAACGATAAAGATTCTTTGTTGTAAAAACTTGCAACGGATCTGAAGACTTATGGGTGACTATAATGCACAACAAAAACACCACTCATGCGACATAAGGAGAATACATTCTCGACTCGGGTATCATCCGACTAACTTGCATATCGACAATCTGAGGCTACCTCGCTATCGGGATCACTACCATTAACTTTCCCGTACTTAACTCGATCTTCTCGGCCACGAACATAACCATCGTAACGTCGCAACATTAGATACACTATCAGAATTCTAGCCTTAAGGAGTACAAATTTAGTTTAAGGGCTCGTATTCACTAGACACCTTACTAAAACACCTATACCACCCCGGGGTTTCCTAGAACCGACTAAACCTAAGCTCTGATACCACTAAATGAAACACCCTCGACCCGGATGTCACATTTGGTCCTTAAGCCCAAACCCAAAACCATAAAAAATTTCTATTCAAACAGGATCAACCCATCAAGTTGCAAAAGCATTTAAAACCAACGATCAAAATAAATAAATAAATAAATAAAATATTAAAAATGAGCTCCAATTTAAATTTAAAATATTTGAAGGCACAACTTAAATAATATAATTTCAAATAATAATTATAGAATCCACAAGTAAGGTCCAATTAACACATAGCCCACTAGACTCAAATACCGTACTCTGAAGAGCACCATGTTCTAGAATCCTGATCTAATAGTACTCCACGATCCTACGATCCAACAGTCAACCTACGTACGGAAACAACGATTCCGAGCGCTGAGCTTACAAAGCTCAGTGGTACACATCTACTCTACTGTACTTCATGCTAATCATAAACGTAAGCATGCAAGCTAGTACGAGTAATAAGAAAAGATAAATAAACATGTGGCGCTACTATAATCGCCTAAATACATGCCATAGAAAAAACAATATCTCAACAACATAAACATATAGATAAACAAACCAGGAGTGAGGCCCAATATCACCCAACACTGGGAAACTCACCCATGCTTGGAATCTCACATTGAGTTACTCGGAATCTCACATCGAGTGGGGCTTAGAATCTTGCATCGAGCAAATATCATTACCCGAAATCTCGCATCGGATGGCCTTTATTTCATCACCCGAAATCTTACATCGAATGACCTTCATGTGTTGCAACACTCACTCACTGGGTATCCGGATCCCATCAAACAAAGACTCATAACCAAACAAGTGCCCTACTTGGCACGAGACCATACATGATCCACCATGAATCCATACAAGTACCCTACCTGGCACACAAATATCATACGACCCACCACGGGTCCCTATTGTTGATATTACAACCAATCAAGCATTACCGAGTTGTTACGTTTTATGGAAGAGTATTAAAATTTATTTCCATTAATTATTTCAAATAATCCACATTATCACATTGATTACAATAATAACCGCTTGTTAAACATATCCGTCAATTTTTACCTTAACTGGCAATTAAACCAGTTAGTGTTAAATTACCAGTTCATAAGCAGTTTATCGAGTATTTGCCAGAATTAGTCTATTAATCCTAACAACATAAATATTAATTATGATGCCCTATTCTACCCCTAAATCTTATGAGAGTCATTATAGTTTGTTGCTAGCGCATTTAAATCCATTATTATTAATTACCGATTTTTAAACATTTAATCGAATACTTATCAGCATTGCCCATACCCAATATTCAATCAACATAGTAATTTATTCCACTAGAACACAAGGCATCATCACATAACAATCATGAACCAGATAATCATACGAATATTTCGACAATCCTATACGGTCTCTAAAGCTCATAACAGTCTCAACATTCTCAAAATTACCAAGCTTCGAATATCCATATCACCGCATGCTTATTACTCATCTCCTAATTTGCAACTACTAACATGCAAGGTAATTACACTTATGATGCTCATGAAGTATTTCGGAGTTCGAGGTGTACTAACCTTATGCTGACAACACTAAAATCCTCTTTTGAGCTTCCCGAATATTCCACTTGATTCGATATCCAAACTCGAGTAACCCTTGTATATCAACAAATACGAACATATATTATTTCTATGCATCTACTATATTATTCAAAAGGTCAAACGCTTAAAAATAGCTTATTGGGTTCGAATTTGGCAAAACGTACTACGCCAATGGATCCAGAACATCGAGAAACCCCCATGTAGGGTCCCTCAAAAAAGTCAACTCTTGGTCAACGATCATCTCTAGTCAAAGGTTGGTCAATGCCCAAATAATCTGGTACTGCGCAATGTATAGCAGTTACTGTGTACCCTAGATCAGAATTATGTGCAAGCAGGCGCATGATAGGCCTGATGCACCCTAGGTGCAGGATCGGGTGCAGACGAGCACACGGGAGGCTCGGTGCACCCATGAGGCAGGTTCTGGTATGGCGCGGTGCACCGAAACATCGTACACTCGTCTGGGCTGCCACACGCCCACTCTCGTTGGCAACGCGTGAGGGCGCGTGTGGTGCCTCTCGATGGCCGGACGGCGACGGCCAACTCCAGATTTGTAATACTCTGGCTGATGAACATGCTGGTGGTGTTGGTTTGCAGTGGTGACAGTCGAAACTTCACGCTCTAGCTCCCCCAAAACTTTATCAACTCCACCCCGGTGAATGGCGGCTCCGACAGTGATAGAAAGACCACCAGCTGACTCGTCTTGGTGAGCTGGATGCAACGACGGCGGTGGTGAGAGCCACAGTGGCTCCAACGGTGGCGAAACAAGGTTCAAAACCTTCCCCAACTTTTCTCTTTTTCCCTCATTTTTCTCTCTCTCCTCAAAATATCATCTATCCTTCTTTTTCTCTTTCTTCCATCAATCATCAGCAACTTTATTTTCAAAATATTATCCTTTTTCACTTCTTTTATTTATCCACCCAAAGCCCAAATCCAACCTTTTAATTGGGTCCCCAACGTAAGGCCCAATACCCGTCCAAGACCTATTTCGCTAACCCGAAATTCGGGTCGTTACAAAAACATTAAAAAACATAAAAATAATTTGATTCAAATAAAATTTAAAAATAAACATTGAAAAATTTTAAAAAATAAATGTTGAAATACTAAAATACATAAAAAAGTAGAAATAATATTTCTTTAATAAAACACTTCAAAATTGAAAAAAAGAAATTTAAATTTTATTTTATTTTAATTCAAATCCCTATAAATTTAAAAATATTTGTTTTTGCACAAATTTTAAAGTTTGAGATTTTATCGCTTATGCAGGTTTTGAGTTTGAGGTTGTAACACCCTCGACCCAGATGTCACATTTGGGCCTCAAGCCCAAAACCATAAAATTTCTCAAATTAGGTTAGCCCAACAAGGTATTTCTCTAAAACATTTAAAGCCAACATTTGAAAATATAGATAATAATCAAAACGGTACAAAGGAGCTTCAATTTAAGTTTAAAACATTTGACCATACGATTTGACTAATACAAAAATAAGAATTATATACTACACCACGTAAGGTCCTATGATTACTAGCCAACTAAACACAAGTATTGTACTCTGGAGATCCCCACATGCTAGAATCTCGTACTGATAGTGTTCCTCGATCCCTCAATCCCACGATCAACCTACGTATGGAAACAACAATTCCGAACGCTGAGCTTACAAAGCTCAGTGGTACACATCTATTCTACTATACTTCATGCTAATCATAAACATAAGCATGGAAGTTAGTACGAACAATAAGGAGAGATAAATAAACATGTGGTGCTACAATTAGTCGCCTAATCACATGCTCTCATCATGAAAAGCATCATACATGGCATACAAGGCCCAACCATACTCGGGATCCCACCGAATCATACGAGCGAAACACACAATGTCATAACCACAAACCTAGAGTGAGGCCCCATGTCACACAACCTCGGGAACGTACACTCTAAGTGAGGCTTGGTGTCATACAGCCTTAAGAACGTACACTCTGAGTGAGGTCCAATGTCACAGAGCCTAAAAAACGTACACCCATACTTGGTATCTCTTTTCGAGTATTATCGAATGAGGTCCAGTGTCATACAACATCGAGAATGTATATTCAGTATCATTAACCTCATTCAATAAATAAACCATAAGGTTAAATACGTAAAAATAGCTTAACGAGTTCAAATTTGATGAAATGGACTACACCAACGAACTCAAGACGTCGAAAACCCCCTAAGTAGGGTCCCCCTAAAAAGTTAACGGCCTGGTCAACAGCTCTAACTCGGCTCAGCTTTGATGCTTAGCTTAACTGGTTGGTCCGATTCAGGTAAGCAACTAGTATGGTTTGGTCAACCAGCTCTCTAGTTTGACCCCCATCTACTCTGGAGCTCGCTCATGCATAGGTGCCGGCGCGTACGGTGTGCTTCGATGGCCAGACGGAGGCGATCAGCTGTAGATCACTTGTCTTCAGTCGATAAGACTGACGGTGGCAACAGTTTTCAGTGTAAAGTAGCAGAACATAGTGTTTTAAGCTAACACAAACCTTTCTTTCTTTCACCCTGACAAACGGCAGCAACGCTAACGCGAGGACTACTATCGAACTCGTCTCCTCGAGGCAGAGCCAATGATGCTAGCGGTGAGTGGTCGCGTGGACAGTGGCAAAATAGCTCAAAAACTATCTCATCTCTTTTGAAAAACCTGATTTCTACTTTCTCTCTCTTCCACTTATTTTTTCTAATTACCCTTACTTTTCTTTTTCTCTCTCTTTATAATATCTCTTTTTTTAATCACTCACACCTATTTAAATTTCAAACACCACAAATAAAAATCGATTCTTCCAACTTGGATAAACCCATTTAATAAATACCCGCATTCCTATTCTTTTCTTTTGCCACAAAGCCTATATCCAAATTTTTTAATTGGGCTCCCAACATAAGGCTCAATACCCGAGTTCGAGACCCGATTCGCTAACCTAAAATTTAGGTCGTTACAACTTTCCTCACCTTAAAAGAAATTTCATCCTAGAAATTTATATCGGTAAATTGGAGAAGTTGCTAAAACTTTTATAACTCTTCAACGTTTTCAAACATATTCCATTGCGCTGCTCTGGTCTCTTACAACACTTGTCAATTATAACCCTTATCTTCTAACGATACAAACCTAATCTCAACTGATTCTTTTTCTTATAAGGAATCTATCTTCGCTTGGTACATTACAAACGACAAGCAAAACCAAATGGTATCCTAACAAAACTATCACATGAGTACGTCATAAAAGAAACTTAACTTACACTGTAAAACCCAAAAGATTGATGTATACAAAATCCTTCTACAACTTCGTATAATCTAAAAGAACAGGAGTTTGAACAACCGTTGTAACCAAAATAAAGTGATCACTCTTATGGTGACTCATTGAATAAGACTCTAACTCTGATGACATCCTTTATTAATAGCAATACTTGCCCGGTGCAAGACTTTTGAAAACGAACGACGTCTCAACTCGTCTCAAGAACTTACCTTAAACTCGGCATGATAACTCATATCAGCCACTAATATAGCTCCCACTAACTCAGTTCGCACAAGATTCTTACTCTCTAACCCAAAAAAATGTCAAAAATCACGTCATCTGTACCTTCACTCGAATATTTCATTGCATGAAATCCCACAAAGGGATAAGGTTCCACTACAACCCTTGAATATCGCATCAAAAGGTAACATGTACACACGGTAGTGCCTTATAACCAAACCCACAAGAAATCCAAATAGGCTTATATCTGGATCTCGTCTTTGCCAAAAATATCAAACGATACCTACTAATAACTATTTCATTACTTAACAAAATTTAATTGAAACTGTGTACTCACAAATCATTTACAAGACTCACGATCATCTATTTAAATTTCACAAAGGAACATTAAAGCATCACAACAACTTTGAAGAACTCAATGTTAGACTTTTCACTAACGGCAAGTCAACCACTTATCATAATCTCAACACACTGCTCTACACTATTTCCCAAAACACGAGGTGAAAGTTTGGTACAAACTGTCGCTCTCAGAATTCACCATATACTGACCACTGTACTATATAATAATAAATCTCTTGCCTTAACATATCTTTCTCTAAAACACTTACAATAAGATCTCAAAGTCTATAAAAAACCATCGAACCTAAATCTAATTATAACATCGTGTCCTCTTAATTAGAGTCAGATGCTACTTCTCGCGGTTCCCAAAGTAAATTAATCCTTAACTCAAAGCTTAACTTTTAAAAAAATACAGGTACTGGTACTGACCAATCAATACCGACACTAAATAATTGAGTATTGGTACCACATAGAACTAGCATCGGTACTCTCATACACGACCATCACTTGCGATCCTTGATCACCACACATAGGTAGCATGATACTCTAACCCGAACTAACTTCGTATAATCCATCACTTATCAAGTTTACTCCACTTAGGTATCGATCAATCACACGATCAACAGTCCTCAATTACTTCGACTCATGTCATTGTTTAAATCCTAAATTTCTTAGAGATCAAGTACCCAAATTTATCGTTGTCGAGGTATGCACATCATTCTTATTCTAACATAAGAATACAGCCCCAACAATACAACAAAACATCCTCAAAGATCTCAAAATATCATTTGAATCTAATCGAGTCAGCACTACTATCATAACAAAACCGTCTCACTTAGCTCAGATTTTCATCAATGTTTCTCAACTCGCCGTGAGAAAACTGTGATACAAATCAAAAGCATTTACGAAGTCTCAACCCCTTACTTTCTTAACTGATTACACGGTAACTAACTTTTCCTGCACATAAGGTTATTATCTCGTCAACGCTCATATTTTCATATTCGTTATACATTAACACGTGTCACACAAAACATCAAACTTACATTCAGAAGACAATATGATGCTGAACGGGTGTCGAATCTATCAAAAATAAAATACCTACTTGTTTTTAAGGATTTGTAGTAGTGGCAAGTAGGATCGTACCCTCAAAGAATTGTCAAAAGGTATATGTTTGCTAACTAATACTAGTGCGAATGAAAAGTAAAAAGAAGTTTTTTGTTGTGTAGTTTACAAAGAGATCAAAAGTAATAATTAAAAGGTTTGCATGAATGGTTTAGTGATGTCTAGCCAAGTCATTTGCAGTGTTTCAATCCAAGGATTAGATCACAGACTTCAAAAGATAACATGCATAATTCTTAAAGTAACTTGTTTCATAACTTAGATGATAATCCACAAATAGCCTAAGAATTCTCTTCTTATAATTAGCTAACAACCTAATAGTCCATAAGTTGTTAACACTTATTATCTAGGTTAAATCCTTAGATAGTCCACCTTAGATAAAACCTATCAAATAGCATTAAGTGATTAAGAGACAAAAATACATATATTTAAAAAGCAATAATCCACACAGGTTAAATATAATATTTTATACCTTCAAAAACCACAATCCAGGTTTTCTTACCACTTGCATCAATAATACATGAATTGGTTGATTGCATACATATAATCTAACATACACAATAGAAATAAGCCCGAAAGATATGAAAATACTTTGAATTATAAAGAACAAAGAAGTCTCACTAATAATTGTATTGAAAACCTTGAAACAACTCGGTTAGAACTAAAGGGTTTAGCTACTCATGGCGTAGATGTAAGCAAGAAGGGTTTCTAGGGTAAACAACCATCTTTTTTCTCTTTCCCTATAATCCTATATATAGATGAGGAATTATACATCAAGTAGGGGAATGAGTTACAATAAAGTACAAACCCTAATCCTACATTAAATATAATTTAATATAAAGTGAAAGTCTAATTAATGTAGGATTTCTTCTCTTCCAAGCAATCACGACAGCGTAAGATTCCTTGTGTATGTCTGCCTCCAGTGTATGTATTGCTTACACATCAGTGTCTAACGTTCGCGTAGCTCTTTTGCATTTCAGTGTTCGTAAACCAGCGTTACTAGTTGTTGTTTGCGCTCTAAGGTTTGTGGTTGAGATTATTATTATATTCTATTTGTCTGCGATCTTCTTGTTCGCATTTGTCTACGTCAGCATCTGTAGGACTTTTGCTCGCATTCACCTACATTAACATTTAACTTCTGCTCATATTCTAGTGTTTGCAACTAAATCTAACATCTAATTGCGTGTCAATATTCACTTATACTGGTCCGTAACTCTACTTTTATGTCTGTCCACATAACCTTTATTGGTACATTCGCACTTGGATGTTCGTATCTCCGTACTAAATTCTGGATGTTTGCAGACCTCGTTCGCAGGATAATTTCTAATGTGTAAAATATATGCTAATATCTTCTTTTTATGCATGAAATGTTCATTAGCAGCTTAAACACCTAAAAAATTAAATATGAACCAAAATAAGGACTTGGAGATAGATTAGTGTGCTAAAAATAGAGAATTATATAAGAAAAGCGTACAAATATATAAATTATCAGTGACCCTCACCCTATCATCGCTGAAACACCTCAAACGTCACTATAGACATCAACGTTACCATGACACTCCCTAGAGAGAGAAATTTTTATTCCAAAATTCATTTTGAATTTACTAGCCTCTAACACTTTAACCGTAAACATCTCATTCTTACACCAATCCTGTAAGAATTCACGTGTACCTCACAATGAGTTAAACGAGTCATCCACCTTAAGAGACAAGTAACAACTTTTCACTACCAATTAACAAACTAGCAACAATTTAAGCATTATCCTTAACGAACTGACTTCTTACTAGTGAACAAGCTTGACTCTCCCTTGGGCGAAACACTCAGACAAAAGAAACCTCATTCAAGTTGCACCTTCGCAACTAAATCTCTGACTCTTTTCAACTGGGTTGGTGTCCTCTTACAATGGCGATGGGCACCGACATCCAACTTGATCTTACCTTAATATTCACACATATTCTTGACAGTAAGGAAGTATTAACGACTCCTCCAAGAAGCATAAATAAACACTATGATAGTGCAAAAGCTCTTAAGCATTAAACTATACACGTTGGCATCTGCCAAACGGTCAAACATGTCCTACAACCCCGTTGTGCCATTCTCCAAACAACCATACGAGAATCCTGATAGAAGGGCAATGGTTCAACATTCTCATTACCAAATGTTGGGTTTCCCCGAGGTCTCAGAGCCTTGAGCTCACTCTTGACATTATTGGCTAGCATCACGCTTGATTAACCAAAGCAATTTCTAAGGTGTAAATAACTCCCAAGAAGGTAGCTCTATCAAACCTGCAGGACGTCTAACTTCAATCACACTCTAACGAACTAGTGGATCTCAAATCTACTATCGTCGAGAAATACCTTTGAAAAAGACGATGATACTTTCTAAATATTATTATAACTCTTTTTAAGTAAATAAAGAGCCTCCAACCAACATCCATCCCCTGATCGATTTCAGAAGTGAGTTATCCATACCCGCGTTACAAACGTTATTCATGTATAACGATGAAGATTCTTTACCACAAACTCTCATAATGTATCTGAAGGCTTTGGAATGACTATAACATACAATGAAGACATATTTTAGATGGCAGAAGGCGAACACATCCTCGACTTTGGCATTAATTAACCAACTCGTATCTCAATAGTTCGAGGCGACCTCAACCCTTAAAATTGCTCCCACAAGTGGCTCAACACTTAACTCGGCCCTCTTGGACACGATCATAACCATCTTAGCGTCGCAATATTAGATGCACCATCAGGATTCCAATCTTAAGGAGTATGAACTTTATTTAAGGGCTTGTATTCACTAGACACCTTACTAAAACACCGATACCACCTGGGGTTTCTTAGAACCGACCAAACCTAAGCTTTGATACCACTGTTGTAACACCCTCAACTCAGATATCATATTTGGGCCTCAAGCCCAAACCCAAAACCATAAAATTTCTCAAACTAGGTTTAGCCCAATTAGGCATTTGTCAAAAATATTTAAAGCCAACAGTTGAAAATATAGATAAATAATCAAAACGGTACAAAATGAGCTCAAATTTAAATTTAAAATATTTGAACATACGATTTGATTAATAAAAAATAAGAATTATAGACACCACCACGTAAACTCCTATGAATGTATAGCCCACTAAACACAAGTACCGTACTCTAGAGATCACCACATGCTAGAACCTTGTATTGATGGTGATTTTCGATCCCACGATCAAACTATGCACAAAATTAACAATTATGAGTGCCGAGCTTACAAAGATCAGTGGTAGAAATATACTCTACTATACTTTATGCTAATCATAAACATAAGCAAGCAAGCTAGTACGAACAATAAGAGATAAATAAATATGTGACCCTAGTACTGGTTGTCTAAATACATGCTCTCTGTAATCACTCATTTTTATCTTGGAAAAATTTTGTGTTAACTTGCAAATATTATGTAATTATTAATATTTATTACTAGTGCATGTATTCATATATTATATTATATTAATTATATTATTATGCTATCTGTTTATTATGTTCATGAGAGTTATTAATATATGGGTAATGTATGTGTGAGGGCATGTATATTATACATATTGTGTACGTGCGACTAATATGTATGTAATGTATGTGTACTCTTATGTATGTATGTATATGTGGTTGTATGAATGTGTGATATGTATGGGTATATTTATGTATTACATATATGTCCGTATATATGATTGAGTGTGTATGTATATGTATTATTATTATTACTTTTTTATTATTAATATTATTAGCAAGGTTGGGCTAAATTAAATACAAATAAATGGATATATTAAAACCCAAACAAATTAAATGTCCAAGTCCATATAATATTACAAAAAAACCCAAAAATATATATAATATAGTTTCTAAGGCCCGTTTTGGCCTAACCCAATATCCTAAAAACCCTAACCCACTTGATTACACTAAACCCTAACCATGATATTTTCCCTTGCGCAGCCCAATCTGGACCGTTGGATCATATTTTGATTCAACGGCTCCAAATCAATCATGGCGACCAATCTGGCCACAAGTGTAATACACGCGCGGACTGCTCATATTCAACACGCACGTGACGTGCACGTGCCGACCTTTCAGATGGTCCTCTGCCACGTGTCGAGATCAGAGACAACCTCTTTTTTCACCCAGATTCAATCTCAACTGTCCAGAAACCAAGTGACCTCCCCAGAGTGATTCTCTCCACGCCGGCACCACTCCTCCGTACCACCAGCTCAACTACCATGCAGATTTGTCAGAGAAACAAAAATAGATTATTAGTACCAAATCAGACAAGAAAGACATGTAATCCATGCTTGTTTCTACCAAAAAATCCAGAGAAAATGTATGTGTATAAAAACTAAATTAAAGTCTGTGAGTCACAAGTTACCAGACCCGAACTAATAACAAAAAAATTTTCCAGAAGTTTTACTGGTAATTCCTTTCTCTCTTCTTCACATGCATAGATTAAAACAAAAAAAAGAGAAGTAAAAGGGTCATTTACCTAAGCCGATTCATCTCCGTGCCGGCAACAAACCGTTTGTGGTGAGCCTTTCGAAATGAGAAGCCAATTTTGGTTTCGAAATATTTGTTTCTAGTTTGAAAAATGTTTTTTTTTGTTTTAAAGGCTCTTGTTCGTTTTGGGTTTTTTGGGGTTGCCCGAAGTGGTGACCTAGGATGGGTTGAGGCGACCTTCGCGGCCAAGCCTTACTTGAGGTCGTTCGACCACGCCGGCTGGGAAGGTTTGTGGGGTGAAGTTTTTTTTGAAAGCACAGAAAAGAGAGATTCTCTCTCTTTGAATAAAAACAATGGGAAAGAAATGAAAGGCGGGCTGATAGGGGTTAAATAGAATGAATTTAATTTGTTTTTGGTAAAATAACACCTTAAATCCTCCATTGCTTTTGGGTTTTTTAGAACGAGCTTCCCCCTTGGTCTATTTACAACATTAATCCCCTTTCTTTTCCAAGCCTTTCAATCTGGTTCCTAAATTAAACAAATTTTGAGTTTAAATGGTGAAATTTCCGCTTTAGTCATTCCGCGTTTTCAATATTTTAAAACTATCTCGCCGCATGGGTTTATTACAAGTTTGGTCCTCGCAAGTTGATTCTAGTTGATAATTTGATCCTCAAATGTGCTTTTTTGTTCTTTAATTTCCCCCATTTGTTTTTTTTATTATTATAGTTCGGTCATATTTCATGTTTAGATATTTATGTCCTTTTTATCATGTTTTAGCATGTTCATGTCGTTCTCTTGGTGCTTGTATGTGTTTTATAGCATGATTAAGTTATGTCTTTGTAACAAGTGTATTAAAGTATGGTATATCATGTTTCCATGTCTTATTTTATTTGTTCATGATTGTATATATGTTCATCTCATGTTTTATTTCAGTTTAGTTAGTACGTTATGTTTGTACGTATACATGTTTTTATCCCTTTGTCTTTAGGTTATATGTTAGTGTGTTTTTTATAATGTGTTGTTTTTTATCGTATTTTGAGGTGTGCGCAAAATGTCATACGTAAGTTTTAATGTATTATCATGGCTTTGTTGATTTAATAATCTAGCATCATATTATTTATGTCATGCATGTGTTATGGTTGTGACTCATTTTTTATATGTTCAAGCATGTTAGGATTAATTAATTTAGTCTTGAAAGTATGTTTTTGTTCATGCCCATACTTTGTTGTTATTATGGTATGTTATGTTTTCGTTCATGTGTTTCATTTTTTTTCATTTTTGTAAATATTCATGTTTTTATTTTAGCATCATGTCAATGTGAATGTTTTTTACATTTATCTAATTTGTTTCAAGTTGCACAACGGAATATTAATTATCATTGCGGTGCCCTTTTATTCGAGCGTAAACGTGGCCAGTATCAAGCGCAGTGATGGTGGTCTATCAGTTTACTCTCGAATAACGGAGCCTTTAAAATTTACTCGCACTTATAACCGAATTTTAATTTAATCGCCACTTTAATCCAGAAAGTCTAATATTAGTAAAGCGGTAATTATTAAAGTACCAATTTTGGGCGGTGTGGGGGGTGCTAATCATTCCCTATCCGTAATCGACTCCCGAACCCAACATTTTAAAAATCTCTTGTTTTACGGTGTCCGGCCTACCTTAGTGGCCGGTGGCGACTCCATTTTTAAATAAATACTGTTTTTTTCTAAAACCCCACGGATGATTTTTAAAATACCCAAAAGACCTCCAAACACCTTAAAACTCATTTTAAGCAAACATGAAAAAAGGATATCATTACAGATGGCGACTCCGCTAGGGACCCGATTTTTGTTTTTCAAAAACAAATGAGAGTCAAGCTTTTTCAAAATAATTACCGCTTTACTAATATCGAAAGTTCTGAATTAAAATGATTATTAAATTAAAGTTTGGTTATAATTGCACGTTTATTTTAACGCATTTAAAATTTGGCATGTAAACTCATCCTTTTAAGTGGGGGAAAACGCTAATACTTTCGTGAGGATATCGTTCTTTCGTGTAGGCCTAGCAAGTATATTCGGGGCTCGAGTACCTTATGCTTTCGTAAGGATATCGTTATTTCGTGCAGGCATAAGCGAATGGGTCCTCCTGAATTGAACTCGGTTGAAAGGAGCCTATAATGGATGATGATCGGGGGCCTTGCTACCCTTAGTAGAGGACAACAAGGACAATTCGGGTACCTCCTAGCACCAACACTGCATATAGAGAACATATAGAAACCCACCCCTTTAGAGCTATGCGGATAACCTTGGTGTTTTAAACGGGATATAAGTAGGGTTGTTTTGTTTGTTTACCTTATCTAAATTGTTCTTTTATTTATGTATTTATTTATTTTATCCGGTACTAACTCGTTTTTTTTGTTTTGCTTTTTTGCATACATCATTGTATTTACATTATATAAAGGTACTGTATCAAGTGGTTTGCCCGATTAGAATATCTTTCATCATGGAAAAAAGGTATCTGAAGAAAGAAGAACTCAACTCAGCCGTCAGACACTGGTCAGAAGTCAATCAGATGACCCAAGGTAACAGTTTGCCGAGTAAACGCATAGTGGCAGGATACACCTATGTGAGTCTCCAACAGAATGATTTGTCGGAGCTTAAAATTATTTGGGAAGGATGGGATAGAATACTACAAGACTTATTATGTGATAGTTACAGCAACATAACATAGTTGATATATGTCCGGGTCAACCAACCCTTGCTCCGAGCCATCTTCTAGTTCTGGAATCATGTTTTTTGTTGCTTCACATTCAACGGACAGGACATGATGCCTACGGTAGAGGAGTACACCGCTTTACTTAATCAGAAAAATATCCAGAAATATTGGATCTATGCGAAGCCGTCAAGGAACCAGAATTACACTTCGAAGCTCAAAACTTTTACCGGGATGGGTGACGATTGGGTTAATGGCCTGATTCGGCTTCGAGGAGACAACTCAGTCTTTGCATGGGAGAAAATCTGAGACATCATATCCGCGCACCAGATGAGGGAAGAAAATAGACCTTTTCGCATTAGGAATATATGGCTTAGTCATCCTCCTGAGGGTCCTCGAAAACATTGATGTAGCTATCCTTGACCTATTTGAGCGTATGAAGCGGAAGGCGAATCTAGTACTAGTAATCTTAACTAAAACTTTCATTTCTTTGAATGTAAGTCGAAAACACGAAGAGGGACATTTCCGAGGGTGTGCACAGTTGTTACAGGTTTGGATTCAGAGCCACATGTGGAAGAAAATCATAGGGGTTTTGTCGGGAATATTATTTCAGGACTTTTTGCCTTTGCGAGAGTACTTATCAAAGGAATGGTGAGAAAACTTGAAAACGAAGAAATGGTCCCGTTTCTTTGTGCTCCGCTTCTAGTGTCCTGACAATTCAGGTCGCGATAGTTTGTTCCTATCACTGCCGGTTTAAGCTAAACTGAGTTTCCTTTCAAAGGTGAGTTCCGGGCGAAAGTTCAGACCGTCATGAGAGCTTGGGATCATCATTATCGGATAAGGGTAGAAGGAGACACTAAGTGCATGATCACCCTAGATTATATTTTGGAACCTGAACAAGGGCCAACTGTGTCACTTGAGGAGCTTATGAGGATAGTACCGTCCGAGGCCGACATTCTACGAAACGAACTCGAGGAAGTCAAAAAGAAGATTGAGGCTTTACAGACTCAGTATATGGATGAGCTCTACAAGGCAAGTTTAGAGGTCGACGAATGAGACGAGGCCATTAGACAGTTGAAGAAGCTGAATGCAGATCTAAGCGAAAAATGCTTTTTATCAGAAAGATACTCTCAAACTCCAAGCGAAAGTGCAGAAGGCCGGCCGAAGCCAGTTCTTAGCCGTGGAAAAAAAGGATGAACGGTATGCGTCTAGTCGAAGAAGAATGAGAGAAAGGCAAACGAGCAATTGAGGAAGAGGTAAAAAGCTGCAAGTTAGCCATCGATAGTGAACGACCATCATTTAAGAACGCCATCAACCAAGAGAAAGAAAGAGCTAGGCAAGAGATCGACAAAGGCAAGCAAGCAATCATCCACAAAAGAGAGAACGCTATCGTTTGGAAAAGAAAATCCATGGGGAGCAGGAATAGACTACTAGAGATGCAAATCATGTACAATGACACATTTCAAAGTATGACTCTGAGATAAAATTAGAATACCGAGTTAGAAAGGAAACTAGCAGAGTTAGATCACTCTTTTCAAACCTATCGTCGTAAGAATAGCTTCGTCGAGCTGCAAGAAAAATGAGCGTGAAATTGACATGTTACGAGCCCGTATCGAGTCACTCGAAGCCACCGTTCAGGATTACAAGGAGAAAATTAGGGTATTCGAAGAAGCTGCAACTGGTGGAGACAACTATTGGCGAAGAAGACTTCGTGATGCTGCCCAGATGGTTCAAGACAGAGACCAGTATTACGCGACCCTGATGATGGACATACAACGAGTGGCAAGGCATGCAAATGACTTAGCTGCCGAAGCCGAAGCTCTCCGACCTTTAGTAGCCGCGTACATGAAAGAAGCACCTAGGTTTATCAAGCTGCTCAGGGCTATCGAGAAGCTAGGAGATAGAGCTAGGGCTTATGTGTAGAACTTTGTGTTGTAATAAGGACTCTTTTGTAATAGGGACCCTTTTGTAATCCGGACCTTTAGTTCCCATGGAAGTAGTTCAAAAGGCTGATTACCAGCGGAATCAGTACCTTTATTTGCATACATTCTTGCATTGCATCATGACATTTGCATCATTATACATACATTTATTTATTTTTGCGATTAGATTAATAGTGTAAATATTGTGGCAGTGAAATTAAAAGTTAAGCTGCAACAATTCAGCATCCATATTTCACTTAGTTTCAAAGTAAACTCATGGAAGACAGAATAATCAGTCTGGAAAAGGGGTAGAAAGATCTGGAAGCACGTTTCGATGAAGCCAAGAAGAGCCTAAACGATCAGATCGCTCAATCGCAAGTTGTGATAGTATTAGACATAACTGCATTGCTGGCAAAAAGCCTTGGGAAAGAAAAGGCTAAAGCCGAAGTCGCCTAGGAGCCAGAAGGTATCACATCTCACAACAAGGTTTAACCACCGTGCATATTTGTCAGAGAAACAAAAATAGATTATTAGTACCAAATCAGACAAGAAATACATGTAATCCATGCTTGTTTCTACCAAAAAATACAGAGAAAATGTATGTGTATAAAAACTAAAGCAAAGTCTATAAGTCACAAGTTAACAGACCCGAAATAATAACAAAAAAAATTCCAAAAGTTTTACTGGTAATTATTTCCTCTCTTCTCCACATGCATAGATTAAAACAAAAAAAAAGAAGTAAAATGGTCATTTACCTAAGCCGATTCATCTTCGTGCCGACAACAAACCGTTTATGGTGAGCCTTTCGAAAGGAGAAGCCAGTTTTGGTTTCGAAATATTTGTTTCTAGTTTGAAAAAAGTTTTTTTTTGGTTTTAAAGGCTCTTGTTTCGTTTTGGGTTTTTTGGGGTTGCCTGAAGTGGTGACCTAGGATGGGTTGAGGTAACCTTCATGGCCAAGCCTTGCCTGAGGTCGTTCGACCACAGTGGCTGGGAAGGTTTGTGGGGTGGAGTTTTTCTGAAAGTAGAGAAAAGAGAGCTTCTCTTTCTTTGAGTAAAAAAATGGGAAAGAAATGAAAGGAGGGCTGATAGGGGTTAAATAGAATGAATTTAATTTGTTTTTGGTCAAATAACACCTTAAATCCTCAATTGCTTTTGGGTTTTTCAGAACGAGCTCCCCCTTTGGTATATTTACAACATTAATCCCCCTTTCTTTTTCGAGCCTTTCAATCTGGTCCCCAATTTAAACAAATTTTGAGTTTAAATGGTGAAATTACCGTTTTAGTCATTCCGCGTTTTCAATGTTTTTAAAACTATCTTGCCGCATGGGTTTATTACAAGTTTGGTCCTCGCAAGTTGATTCCAGTTGATAATTCGATCCTCAAAAGTGTTTTTTTGTTCTTTTAATTTCTCTCTTTTGTTTTTTTATTATTACAGTTTGGTCCTATTTCATGTTCAGATATTTATGTCCTTTTTATCATGTTTTAGCATGTTCATGTCGTTCTCTTGGTGCTTGTTTGTGTTTTATAGCATGATTAAGTTATGTCTTTGTAACAAGTGTATTAAAGTATGGTATATCATGTTTCCATGTCTTATTTTATTTGTTCATGATTGTATATATGTTCATCTCATGTTTTATTTCGGTTTAGTTAGTACGTTATGTTTGTACGTATACATGTTTTTATCCCTTTGTCTTTAGGTTATATGTTAGTGTGTTTTTTATAATGTGTTGTTTTTTATCGTATTTTGAGGTGTGCTCAAAATGTCATACGTAAGTTTTAATGTATTATCATGGCTTTGTTGATTTAATAATCGAGCATCATATTATTTATGTCATGCATGTGTTATGGTTGTGACTCATTTTTTATATGTTCAAGCATGTTAGGATTAATTAATTTAGTCTTGAAAGTATGTTTTTGTTCATGCCCATACTTTGTTGTTATTATGGTATGTTATGTTTTCGTTCATGTGTTTCTTTTTTGTTCATTTTTGTAAATATTCATGTTTTTATTTTAGCATCATGTCAATGTGAATGTTTTTTACATTTATCTAATTTGTTTCAAGTTGCACAACGGAATATTAATTATCATTGCGGTGCCCTTTTATTCGAGCGTAAACGTGGCCAGTATCAAGCGCAGTGATGGTGGTCTATCAGTTTACTCTCGAATAACGGGGCCTTTAAAATTTACTCGCACTTATAACCGAATTTTAATTTAATCGTCACTTTAATCCAGAAAGTCTAATATTAGTAAAGCGGTAATTATTAAAGTACCAATTTTGGGCGGTGTGGGGGGTGCTAATCATTCCCTATCCGTAATCGACTCCCGAACCCAACATTTGAAAAATCTTTGGTTTTACGGTGTCCAGCCTACCTTAGTGGCCGGTGGCGACTCTATTTTTAAATAAATACGGTTTTTCTAAAACCCCACAGATGATTTTTAAAATACCCAAAAGACCTCCAAACACCTTAAAACTCGTTTTAGCGAACATGAAAAAGGGATATTGCTAAACTTTCATTATGCAAATCATCATATATGGCACATAAGACCCAACCATACTCGATATCCCACCGGATTATCTGAGCGAAACACATAATGTCATCACCAAAAACCTAAAGTGAGTCTCAAATTTACATAGCCTCGAGAACATACACTATGAGTGAGGCCCGGTGTCGCACAGCTTTATAAATGTACACTCATACTCAATATCTTTCCTCGAGTATCATTGAATGAAACCCAGTGTCACACATCATCAAGAACGTACATTCAACATCTCTAACCATGGTGTTGCAACACTTTTTCTCTAGGTATCTGAATTTCATCAATCAAATGTAACTCAACCAACCAAGTGTCCAAACCGCACACAATATTGACACGATTACCATACAACACACAATATTACTCAATCCATCAAGGATCTCATATTTTTTATATTACCATAAGTCACCCAATTAATGTAACTCCCTTGGCCCGGCCTAGATGCAAGACCGAGCTGAACGAGCTATATTAGGGTTTGCCGAGACAAGCCCTGCAGATTCACAATGGTAATGGTCTATTTTTTCTTTTATCTTTTCTAAATGCATTTTTAGGTCTTAAGGTGATCATACATGTTGCGGTTAAAGATACAACTCAACCGGGCGTCATTTTATCATCCAATTGCTCGATTATAGTTCAAAGAAACTAAAACGTAAATTCCAAACTTCAAAAAGACTTTTACCAAATTAAGGTTATCAATCCCCAATTAGTCATATTTCATGCCTTCATGTTTAAACTCATATCAAATTAACCATTCAAACTCATTTAATTGCACATTTACGAAACATGGACCAAAATACAAGGAATTCAAAACATCAGAAAGCATCTCAACATATTTAATGGCCAGTGTATCGGCATAGGTGTTCATTGTATCAAAACGGCACTAAAAGATAAAGGCGTACCGATACGGTCCTCAAGCGTATCGGTACGGTATTGTATATTTTGAAAACTCAGATTCTAGTAGCCATTGATCGTATCGAAACGATAGCCTTCATACTGACACCTTCACTATTTCCCAGCTATACGTAATGATACGATTACCAGGCATATAGGTACGCCTAGGCTATTTTAAATATTTTGAGCCGGAACATATCCCCGCGTACCAAAACCCTGAGGTGTGTACCGGTATGGTGAGACATGTAATGACCTCTAGGTCCAACATATGACACTTTGGCTCATTTCAAACCACTCTAACTCTAATCTAAACATCATAAAGCATCAACAACATGCTTAAGCAACAACATAACATCATCAAAAGCTATCCTAGCTTTTCTAGCATACACAAGCATTCAATTCTAGATGCATGCTTCGTAGTCCACTTTTAAATCAACAAACCAATCACAAATCAACCACTTTAAAACAGAAATCAAAACTTGCAACAACAGAGAGTTCACCAACTCACTCCCAAATCTCTAAACGACATATTGCGATTATTACTACTTGTTGACGTTCCAAACCGTACTTTGAAAACAAGTCTTGGGAACTCATTTCCTTGTTTCCTTGCTGCCTCAAACCTTAATTCTCTATATTGACGGAAAAGAGAGCGTAAGCACACTAGGCTTAGTGAGGGATGCTCAAAAACAACCATCATCAATGCAAGTTAAATCATTTCACATAACTTTAGAAATCACTTTCCGAAACTTTTTGAGAACATCATTATAACATCATGCCTTATCAAAACTATGCACTTAACATTTCCAAAACAGCATATTAAACCATATGCAACATGTATCAGGGATTCAACAGCAAAGTCTCAATTGCTACCCTCAATTTAAGCTTTACCATGCATACTACCAATGTAAGGCTTAAAGAGTAAACATGTTTAAATCACATTCAACCACATAGTCCATCTCATAATACATAAACAATTATATTATCTTACAAGTGATCATTTACCAAGTTTCCCTTTACAAAACCATAACATCGGATACACGGATTCAACAAGTGTTCCCACAACACTTAACAAACAATCTACCGATAACACAAGGCTCACACACGGGAGTATTCGGTACAAATAAACCCCTCAACACCACTCATCGTACTATGTTTAATCCACTAACAAGAGTCTTCGGTACCATACAACCCCTCGATCATTAGGGTACTTGAATGGAGTATTCGGTACACCGTATAAACCTCTTGACATCCAATATACCTTTTTATAGTGCACTATCAATCCTATGGCTTTGCCAACTATATCCGATTTCATTTTCAAACCTTTATATAACACCACTTGCCAATATAATTCATTTTAACATCAATAACTCATTGTTTTCATATGCATCATCAAAATCATTTAACCAATGCAACAAACCTTGCATTAACCAATGTTCATAAACATTAACAAATCATGCATTATTTCCAAATGCCACAACATTATTTTGTAACCAATTTCCAGCATTAAACCATGCTCAAAACATGCATATACATTGAGTAATTAAACCATGTAAAACAAGTGCATCAAACTATTAGCCAAACTGAGTTTGAGAGAGAATTCATCATTTACTTACTTCCGAGCTTAGACCTGGGTTCCAAGCTTGATTTAAACTCCCAAACACAACTTTCAAACCTTTGCAAAGTTGAAAATACATTTACACTCACTGACTTGCAAAGCCTCGCTTGCCGATGCAATAACCACGCCTCCAAAGCTTCCAAACCCAACGTTCAAGCTTGAGGTCCAATTTCCCATACTTTTATCCACACAAAATAGAGGTATATTACATCAAAATGCAATCAACATCACAATAACACTAAACCTCTACATCTTTTATCCAAATTCCCCTCACAACACCTAAATCCAACAGCAAAACTCTTCCAAACTTAACCCAGCCATAATCTAACGTTTCAAAACATCAATTAACATCAGTCAACATCTAAAAACATAACTCTAACATTTGTATATCTTCAGCAACAATTAATCACCACAACTCCTCAAAAACACATAACTAAGAACCTAGAAAATTAGATATTCACATAGATTCCAATGTTAAAACCCATCTATTAACATTATTTAGCATCAAAATTATGATTAAAACCAATCAAGAACCCAGCAAAATAGAATCCATACGAAAATCACTTAATAATCTCAATTAAACATTGATTTAACCAAAATCCATAATTAAATCATCAAAACTCATTAGGAAACATTAAATAATGATCAAATACTTGGGAATTTCAATAAAGAACCAATCATTAAAGGAGAAGAACGAACCTTACCTCTAATGAGTGAATTTCCTCTCAATTGAATGTTTTAGATCTCGAAAACAATGAAATTCAATGAGGTTTTGCAAAGCAAGATTAAAGAACCAATTAAGAAATCAAGAGTGTTACCTCGGATTTTGGATGAAAAGTTAAGTGTTTGGCTGAAGAACATTGAGAGAAAAGTTTAGGAGGAAAAATTACGTAAATTTTTGGTTTTAAGAAAATAACTACCTTTTTGTTAATCCTCATTTTAATTATTCAAATAAAGCTCTTTTAAAATAATTCCAATTGAGAGAAAAGTCTGATAAAACATTTAGGTAAAATAGCTCCTTAAAGATTCTAAGTTTTGACCATTTTTTAAAACAATCACTAATAAAATAGTTTTCATTCTTTACATTGTGGTCACCAGCCAAAATGTCCAATTTCCAAAATTTACTTTACCAAAAATATCCATATATTAAATTATGATTTTTAGACATTTTCTCATATTTTTCTCGCACCAAAATTATTTATTCTGATTTTAATCCTGAATTCGACTCGAATATCTAATTCTGGCCCATTGGACCGTCTAAACCAATTGGACAACTCCTAGGCCCAAAACTGGGGTGTTACAATTAAGTTTACCAACTTGTTAATACATTATGGAAGTGTACATTAATCATCCTCGTTAATTATCTCTATTAATCCATATTATCTCATTAATACACACGTCAATTTACATATTTTTGTTAGCATTATAGATTATCTCGTATAGTGGGTAGTTGTACTCGAACACGAGAATTAATACGGTACCCTTTGGGTACTGATACTCACACGTGTACCAATACTAATATAGCTTACTGGAAATTCTTAATTTCTACAAGTATCGGTACGGGTCCTCAATTTTGCACCAATATGGCCAAAGCTCGTACTGATACCATATTTACAGGTTCGTACCATTTCCTGGATTATGACATTATAACGCTTATTCGATCCTTAAAGCTTATAAAAGGCAATAGGGTTGGTTTACTAATGTATTTAAATAAATTAATGTTAATTAACGACTTTATAACTATTATTCAAATATTACCATTGTTTATCCCTTACACACAATTTCCATTGAATACATCAATATCCATACTCTAGCACCCAATCAACACAACACACAATTCAAACAAGCATCATATAGATATATTAATGTCCGAAATACCCTATACGATCTTCAAGTTTATACGAGTCAATTCATACTCATAGCATCATCATGCCTCACACAGTTATCAATCTCATACTATTAGTTTCCACAGCATGCATATTCATCTTCTTCCTATTTTGCTAACACTAACATGTAAAGCAATCACATTTTTTATGCTTATGAAATAATATGAGTTCGAGGTGTACTAACCTTAAGCGATTAATGATAAATCCTTACTCGAACTCCTCAAACGCTCATCTTGATCCGGTATTTGAGCCCAAACAATCCTCATAATTATACAAATACCACAATTATTAATTAACTTCATTCACTAACTAAACCACAAGGTCAAATGCGTAAAAATAGATTACTGGGTTTGAATTTGACGAAACAGACTACGTCAAATGACTCAAAACATCGAGAACCCCCTGAGTAGGGTCTCCTTCAAAAAGTCAACGATCAACAGCTTAGTCAATGACTTAGTCAACGGCTCGGTCAACAACTCACAGCTCGGCTCCAACCTGACTTGGTTTGGATGGCTTAGCTTGGCTTGGCTTAACTATTTGGTCCTGTTCGAGTAATAGGCTGGTCCAATTTGGTTAACTAGCCCTCTGGTTTGACCTCTACCGGCTGTTGGAGCTCGCCCACGAGCAGGTGACAGCGCCTGCGGCGTGCTCTAGTGGTCGAACATAGGTGGCCAGCTATAGATCGACTTGCCTTCGGCCGATAAGACTAATGATGGAGATAGTTTTTGGTGTAGAGTGGCAAAACACGGTGTTTTAAGCTAACACGAACCTTATTTTCCTTTACCCTGATGTACGATGGCGGAAATGATAATACGGGGACCACCATCAGACTAATTTCCTCAAATAAGAGCCAATGGTATCGGTGGTGAGGTGAGTGGCGGTATAGACGGCGGTGAAACAACTCAAAAACTCTTTCATCTCTCTCTAAAAACCTTATTTCTCCTTTCTCTCGTGCTCTCTCCCACTTACTTTTCTGATTTCCCCCCACTTTCCCCTTTTCTCTCTCTTTTTATAATATCTTCTCCTCTTTTTCAACCACTCACACCCATTTAAATTTCAAACACCACCAATAAAAATCTATTCTTCCAACTTGGATAAAGCATTTTAATAAATACACACATTCCTCTTTTTTTCCTTTGCCACAAAGCCTATATCTAAATTCCTTAATTGGGCTCCCAACATAGGGCCCAATACCCGAGGTCCGAGACTCAATTTGCTAACCCAAAAATTGGGTAGTTGTAGAGGCGTTGTGTATATAGAAAACCCTCGCTGAGAGAATCCTACCAAAGCCAAGTGTGCGACGCAAACCGGTCCAGATTAGTTAGGGCTAAGCCTTGAAAACCGAAATGAACAACCAAAAAAATTAAAAAAAAAACAAATATTTTTTAAAATAAAAGGCTTAATAGCCAAATAGGTGCCCAAACTATACTTGTGGCTCACTTTAGTGCCTAAACTATTTTTTGCTCTAAATAGATGTCTAAACTTTCATTTCGATCATTTTAGGTGCTTGACCATTAACTACCATTACTTTTTTTTAAAATATATATATTTTTTATTTTATTTATTTTTAAAGTTAATTTATTTTTCTAACTTAATTTATAAAAAAACCTAAAATTTCGAAAACTCACAAAAGTGGCCCCCAAATTCGAAATCCCTAACTTCCCTAGCCGATTCCACCGTAGATGGTCTCGCCGCCACGCACCATATCCGTCGTCAGACCACCACGACCATTCCCCTAACCACCTATCGTCGGTAACCGACGGAAGGTGTGTCAATCAACTTCCTAACGTCAAAGGAAGCCAAACTCGCGAAAAGAAAGTCGATCGGCACACCTTACGTCGGTTACCAGCGATGGATGGTTGGGGGAAATGGTCATGGTGGTCTGGCAGGGGTAGTGGTGGTCTTCGGCAAGGCAGTCAACGACGACTACAATTTGGGGATTTTGGGTTAAGAATTTGGGACTATTTTGTAAAAATTTAAAACTTAATTTTTTTTAAAATTTTGAATTTTATTTAAAATTAATTAAAATAAATTAAAAATATGTCACGTGTTACATTTTAATTGGCTGACGATTTTTTTAACAATCGGGCACTTAAAATGACCGAAATAAAAATTTAAATACCTATTTAGAATAAAAAATAGTTGAAATATAAAAAATGAGCTACATGTATAGTTTGGACAACTATTTAACTACAAAGCCAAAATAAAAATATTTTCAGAAATAGCAAACAGCCAATGGATTATAAAAATGTTCAATTGATTTTTTAAACTTGGGGATAGTTTGAGTGACAAACTTGCCAAGCTGCGCGAGTGGAAATGATGATTGGTGGAAATTTTTGAATAAAAAATTAATATAAAAAAAAAAGTGACGAGGTCCACTTACAAATGCGAAGCGCGTGAAAGTGGAGCCCGCGCCTATGGAACGTGAGGTGGCGCGGGAGTATGCGGCCAAGATTAAACTGGTTCTCACATTTGTTTTAGTATTTATTTGTTTGCTTTTTTCTTAATTACTTTTGCAGGCTTCCCTTGATTAACAACATTACTTGCGCCAATTGTAAAAACATGGTCGCTTGAAAGATTCAATTTTTTTAATTATATGACGTTAGTATTTGAGTCGGCTACCTTTGCACTTATCCCTTTAATTTTATCAACAATTTGATGATATCTTTATTGACATTTTCGTAGTTGACAATGGCTTACTTTCTACTTGCATGAGTTTCTATTGTTACTTTGCCATTTTTTCCAATACCACGGTAGTGGTACCATCCGGATATAGTGGTCCATTTGCTAACTTGAAAAAAGCATGATTAATAGTTTAATATGGATGGAGAGTTAATATATTTACATAGGCGGACCGTGCACTTTACGCCACACCTAAACTTTGTTTAAAGAAGCTCGGTCCGATTTTGAAATTTGAATTAAGTTCACATCTAATTTGATTATTGGATAAAGGGAAAGAAATCAATAAAAGTGATATCTTTGCACCATATTATTTAAGAGAAAAACTTTGATACACAGCTCGTGTAAACTAAAGTTTATACATGTTTGTCAAATTTATGGGTTAGACGTTTAGAAGTTTAGGTTGTAGGATTTAAAATTTAATATTAGGGTTAGAGTTTATTATTCAGAGTTTATATTGTAGGGTTTAAATTTTATGATGTTAGGGTTAGGATTTTAAGTTTTAAATTTTAAAGAATGATAGTGTAAAAAAAATACTCAAGACTATATATCAAAATATAAGCTATTATTTAAATAGAAATATGTGTTGCTATTATTCATTTTTAAGGAAAATTACTTACTATGATTAAAATAAAATGTATGGTGCATTATTAATAAACTTGTTAAGTGCCAACTGTTCTATTTCATGAATAAGCACATTTGGTCGGTTGTCCAAGTTGTTCATTCTTGTCCCCTCATATTTCCTTAGGTTATGAGTTTTATACCATACTTTCGAGCACCCCTTTCTTCCCTTAAAGTCTCCCTTCCCCTTTCCTCATTCTAGGTGAGATTAGAATTAGAATTAAGATTTATAAAAAAAATTAGACATTACATAAATTTTTAAATATTATACTTTACCATACTTCGTTATAAGTGAAAGAAAATATTTTTTTTTACCAAAATTGATTCAACTAATAATTTTAGGCGGGATGATAAATGATTTATATTCAAATTCATTAGTTATGTGTTTTAATACTTAGGTAAAAATTTTGTATTGATATAATGTCAAAATTTATTCTTAATATTTGATTAGATAGACAATCTGTTATCTGCTCTTTTTTTAAAGCACTTAATATAGACATGAGTTAAATTTAAATCAGATCTAAATTTTGATAAGAACTTAAATTGAACGGAATCTAAACTAGAAATGACCTAACCCGACCCAATCCGATTGACCCATTTATCACATCTAACGTATGATACTCGAGAAGTTGCGTTCAAAATACATTATTTGGATTTCCATTTTCCTTTTTTGATGAATAAAGAGTTATTAGGTGTCTTATAAAAAATCCTCTAATCATAGTCGGAGGAAAATAATACACATGATAATAATTACAAAAAGAACCTACGAGAGAACCTTGTTCATGCACAAACGTGCGAAAGCAATAACACCTGAAAATAAACAACCTATGCACCAGGGATGGTAAGCCAAGGTTCATCGACAACAATCACTAACCATCATCATCTGCTTGGAGTAGACCAACAGCAGCATCCTCAGATTTCCATTTTCTTTTTGGCGTGAGAAAAAGAGAAATTTAAAAAAATTAAAACGGAGGCATGCATCATTTTGCCACCACAAACTAACTCATTAAAAAAATGAAGGCATCATCATGTTTCCCTGCTGAGTAGGTTCAACCTCTAGACTATGTATATATAAGGTAAGGCACCTGCACTTCGTGGCATTTTATCAGCGTCATTTATTGTAGCTGTTGAATAAAAGCATGGAATTTAACACACTTGTTTGTATCATAATTATTGCACACGTAATCCTTAATTTAATTTGGGTTTCAAGGGTTTGGTTGGATCGATCTTCAGTGATATCCAGTACTAACGGCTATATAATACTAATACTAATAGTATAAAAACTGAGATGTTAGATTAAGTTCTAAGCAAATGACGATGGAGCTGAACAAACGTCCAAATGTAAACAATGGGAAGCACACTTGCCAAAAACAAGCATTGACAAAGAGTGTACACTTGATCAAAAAAAAAAAAAGAAAGACAGAGTGTACAAAAATTGTGCTATCTCTTGCTGTTTTCACCAACAAAGAAACGTCAATACTAGAAAATTTCATATATATATATATATTGTTGATTTAATTATCAACAACAAAAAAACAATCGCATTTTGATAATTTTATCAACAATACTTATAAAAATTTAACACACTAATATTTGTTGGATCAAAAGACAAAATGTTCAACGATTTTTAAGATCTTAGATTTAAAAATTATAACGAAAAAAATAACATTATGTTAATCTTACTATCCATTTAATGATGGGTAATTATTTCATGCAAAAAGTTTCTACAAGCGTCTTCTAGGTTTAAGAATTTTATTTAGGGTCTAGTGTTTAGGGGTCTAAGTGTACTAGTTTTGAATTTAGGGTGTGTGGTTATAGTTTAGGTTTTAGGGTTAAAATTTAGGGTTTATAGGTTAAAATCTAGACCCCAAAGCATATTACCCTAAACCCTAACTTTTAAACTCTAAATTCTAACCATAAACCCTAAATTCTAACCATAAACAATAAATTTTAAAACCATACACCTAAACTAGATCCCTGAACTTTAAAATTAAGACGCTTACGAGAACTTTTTATTTCCACTGCGGTTGCATGTGAATTGGGATTCGAACGTGTGATTCTTCAATCTGATAATTCAGTCGCCTTCCGCAGTAAGCCTCTATGCTCAAATCAGATTCATTTCATCTCTTCTTGCTAAAGCTTGGATGGTTAACATATCGCTCATCCGTCGCGAGGTTAATATGGCCGCTAACTTCATAGCGAAACTCGATGCTCCTCCGAATGGATCCATCTCGATTCTTGATGCACCTCCTCTTGACTTGCTTGTGATTCTGCACCAAGATATGTTAAACCCCTCAAATATTTCTATGAGGTTCATATAATGTATTGGCCTTAGCCTTGTTCTCATTCAAAAAAAAAAAAAAAGTCGTGAATGTCATCAGATTCGGAGTCGGACCATTGATGTCTCTTTTTTCGCAAAAGAATATCCCAATGAAATTACTTAAAGACCCAACAAGCCCAATTAAAGCTCAGCTGCTTTGAGCCTTTGACAATTACAAGCGAGTCTAGTAAGACACTGAAGAATGCCTTTGACTCGGTCAGCGCTCAGAAACTTGTTTTGTTTCTTAGCAATAAAGTAGAATTTGTTCCGAGCCTTGCTGCTATTTCTTGTTTCGTTTTTGCTTGAATTTACTGATCTGTTTTCATTATTGGATGCGTTAAGGACTGGAAACCGGGATGTTGTTTACAAATGGAATCCTTCTAATGGAGGCCTCGACTTTTTGGAGGTTTTCTCTTCGTTCTTTGCATCTCCTTTTTTATAATTACTAAGTGAGTTTTCTCGAGAGAACTCTGGAGTTGTTTTCTTTCGTGTTCTTTTCTTATTTCCTCCGACTAAACAGAGTGTGCATTCTAAGCTTAAAATTATGCTAGTTTGAACTCCAAAAATGGCAATCATTTAGTATTTGTCGCGTTTACATCTAGATCGGTGAATTCAATAAATTTTATTTATAAAGAACTCCTGAATATTCGATAAAAAATAACTACTGAATAGTCTCAGTAGACATATCTGAAACTTGGCTTTTGGGATTCAATTGTTGTTTGTGGTACCGTGCAATTTATTTGGTTCAAGCGAACTGTTTATTGTATTGTTTTTCTTGTTTATGAATATAAATTTAGGAATGTGTAGGGCCTTTCGTGGTGTAGGATATGTTGTCTAGAACTGCACCAGTGATTTATAGTGGTCTTAGAAGACATGAGAGGGTAATTCTTAAGTCTGTATTAGAGGATTATGATGTATTTTCAATATTGGATGACTGGACCATGATTATTTTCTCTTGCACTTCTATTGGCTTCCGAAATTGGCACGGACAAAATGCTGACAATTTTTGCTTTTGTTCTAATTAGGAAGGGCGTCAATCGGGAGAATCTGATGCATGGTTCACCTTTTGTAGATGCTGCTCACAACTAATCAACCTATATTTTTATAATTGCTGATATCTCTGTTGATATTTTTCTAAAACTATTTGCTGTCAAGTTTTCATTTATTTAATCTGTTGTGATCAGATAGATTTTCATTTGGTACTAGGAATCCTTCACTTTAATCTTTCTTTTTGAGCATTAATGTAATGATTGAATTGTGATACTTTTGATAAGGTTCCAATTATAAATGCTGAGAATGAAGAGAGGGTAAAACCGGAAACTCTAAGGGAAGGAAACAAGGTGAATATATACACACATATATAATATCTTTTCTGTTTTCACCAATTTTCTGGACATATATAATATCTTTTCTGTTTTCACCAATTTTCTGGGTTCTATTGGTGTTCTGTTCAAGCTGTCTAGAATGGTTGTTCTCTTTTTAATCTTGGAATCATAATTTCCGTCAAATCAGACATATCGGTAATTTGCATTCTAAATCTTGTAAACTCATATTACCCAGCATTGCACTCTCAGTGTAGATATAGGATAGATATAACAATTTTCCTTTTGGGATTATTTTGAAAGTGATTGTCAATATGGATTTATTGACTACAAGCAATTTTATTTATTTATTTTTGATGGGCGGAGATGTATTTATCTAGTCGGTACCTGCAGGTGCAGCTTTAATCTTGGCAACACTGGAAATATTTATTGGTTTTGGATGAAAAATTCAGGTTTCTCACGTCCGTGATCTTATATGCCATAAGTTAGCTTCACACCTCTGTATGATTGACAAATGATCTTATTTATTATGTTCAACTAACAGGGTATTTGATCATAAACAACCCTTCTTATGTCTGATCATTGCAAGCAACAACAAGAATGATTATTGGTTTTGAGCAGACTCAGTTCATTTTAATGTAAGCATAACCATAGGCTGAAAAATGGAAGAAGCTTGATAACACATGCGTGCAAGGCATAAGATGATGCGACTATTTCAATTGCTTTCAGCTCAACCATCTATACGATGACAGAAAATGGAATCTTGACCATGTGCTGGTGTTTCAAATTTCGTGTCTTGCTCATAATTTCTAAGTTTGCTTTGTAAAGAAAAACAACAAATTCATAAATCCTATCCGAGCTGGTTTATTTTTTTGGCAACTTGAGATGGTCCCTTCTGTTTTTCTCTTTACTTGCACATGATTGAAAATAAGAAAACATGTTTGTGGTCTTCAACCTATCTTGTCTTCCTTGTTTGATCCTTGCATTTATTCTATGTGTAATAACAAGTGAAGCATACACCGTGAGGGCATCTAGGAGACATAGTGATAAACTGGATGATTTTGAAGGTGAATTTAGGCTTTGCAAAGATTTGGGGAACTTGGGGTCTTATTTTTTCGTGCCAATATGTTATTGTTTGAGCTTTGAGTCCACAACTAATAGAAGAGTATTGCCTTTTATTTATGTATCAGCTGAATGTGAAAAACCTAGACCTACCTGTTGCCTCACATGCTCGGGTATCAGCCTCACTGTTAAAAACCATGATAGATGATGCATTAGGCTGAATTGCTTAATGCGTTAAACAGCATTTTTCTTATATATTTACACTTATTCTGTATGTTTCTTGATTGAAACTTACTGCATTCTCTACATGTTCAATTGTTACTTTCCTTTTCATGTTCATTAGTCCGTCAACAACTGGTTGAGTATTCTAGTTTTGAAACAAGGATGGTACAAAGTATATCTCAGGTGTTCTACTTCTGTGTGGAGACAGGAGAGGAATATACCAGAGCTTCTGTGTAACAATGGTCAGTTTCTGTTAAGCACGCTTTCACCAAAAGCAAGAAATAATAAACTTGCTGAGGAACCTATCATATAATGGTCATGTTATCTTTAGATTTTCTTTTAATTGATACGAAATGAAAGCCGCTAATATTGTTCTGCAGCCATTCTTTATTTCTTTATGAATTAAATTTCATCACTTGTATAACATATCTTGTAAACCATAGCTTGGATAAGGCTATCCGGAGAAAAAATTGAAAGGGAAGGAACAACATCATAGACATCTTTTGCATGAATTAAGACCTTATTCTCTTCAGGCTCTTCTATAACTTAGTTTTTTGTTCATGACCATGTTAATGGTTCTGATAAAAGTTAACCAGTTTTGTCTGCATCAACAAATTGTTTGATGTGGTATGCTGACTAACAAGCAAACTTTAATGGCTGAAATATTTTCAGTTAGAAGATGACCCAGTAGCTAAAATTTACTGGATACTTCAACCAGGCATCTTTCAGGATATGTTTCTTGTCATGGCGGTGGGTTGCAATCTTCCAAACATGATTACACATCATGTGTGCCTGGGATTTTCATTAATGCTATTTTTAATTTTGTTGAACTTGAAACTGTTTTCCTGAGATATTCTTCATCTACGTTTTTATTTTTATTTTAAGGTTGAAGTAATGTTGAATCTTAGTGTTACCTACTGAATTAGTGCTTATCTAAGTGAGGCTTCTGTCCTGTTCTAACGCTTCTGAAAAACTACATATGAGAAAATTGGATTCTGCAAGAATTTAAACATTAGTGTGATGGATGGGTTAGGGTTACCTATTGGTTTCTTTCATTCTTCTACCTTGTTGGTTCTCTTTGTTCTTCTTACTTTTCTATGAAGGAATAGTGTTCCATTTGTGTTCTATCAATTTCCACATAACTTCCTAATAACTTTGGAAGCTCTAACACCGCACTTGCTTTGACCAAAGGGCGCGGAGTTCCTTACATGAAAATTGATGAGATAGATAAGCAGAACAACAACAAAGATTGGTACATCATTGTGGTTGGGTGAGTGGGGTGATCAAATGTTTCATTTGATTTCAATTTTCTTCTGTGGGTGGGTAGCCTGAAATGATTGGGGGAATAAATGCAACCATACTGAACTGAATGTTGGTTAATAAAAGGTTTCTTACAAGAGGTTTTATCAAGTCAGTCCATCATTGTGGTTTACTATTACGGGCCTAACTGGAGTTGCATAAAGGATTAAAAAATTATTGTCAAGGTTGAAACAACATAGAAGCTTGCTAGGTTCATTGTTATCATTCTTCCAGCAGGTATAATTTGCCTTTGTCTAGCTTCTTCAGTTATGAGGAAAGTGTTGAAAACTCTGTACACTCTGTGATTCTGGAAGACAAAAAGGTGGTCATCATCTGATTCTAACCGTACTGCTCTAGATAGATTGTTTCAAATAATGTTAATCTTAGACCATTGTGCCTAATCATGTTTTGTTTATATCCATGCATAGTCATCAGATTTTTTACTCTATTAGTTACTATTTGGGCCATGTCTTTCTTTTCTTACAGCTGTGCAGAACAAATTCAATTTATTTCGATCCTTCAATTCAAACCCCACACTACCAAAGAAAAAGAGATGAAAAACATAAAAAAAAACAAAACAAAAGAAGAACAAGAAGAAGAGAAAAAGAGGAGTCTTTATTTCTTCTTGTGGTTGCACTTCTTTTCATTTTGTTCTTTATTCTTTTCCATCATTATTTCCTCAGCGGGTATGTGTGCTCATTGCTTTAGCATGTTCTACAATGGTTATGCAGTAAAATTCTTCCAGGCTGGTCCAATGACAATTTAGTGCATAATTTTGAAGATTTTGGAATCTTATTCTGAGAAAATTGATGATCCAAAAATAGTACTAAATTTTGCTGAAATCTGATGCACCCTACAGATTAATTTTTTTAACTTTGGATTCTTAGTATAGTACTTTTATATTGCGGGCATTTGAAAATTCTATTGGCTATATACTTTGGAGGGTGGATTTGGAGGTATTAAAACTGTGAGTTGGGCAAGACATCTATACATTATTCTTTAGGGAATTGATCTCATGGTGATATCGTTGATGCATACTTCATCTCAGAAGCTTTCTGTCAATCAGTACTTTTACATGTGAGTTATCAACAATTTTATAGAATTTAAATCATTACAAACCTTGAATACTGCAGCATATCTCATTTGTGTTTAGATGTTGTACGATTTAAATTACAAAGCTCTTCTGTTGCCTCTATCTGAATGTTCCATTAAGACTGTATAGCTTGCATAAACAACAATTTTAGGAAAGAATCTCTCATACATAAACTAGATGAATATGGTAAGCACAATGCTGTTAATTAGCTTGAGATAAATGTTAGTTGTAAATATTTAATTTAGAGTTTGTTATTTACAATAAATAAACTAAAGTAGTTTAGTTTAAGTTTAACTCTATCCTATTAGATAGGAGCTGTAACTTATAGGACTTCTAACTAGAGTAAGACTCTTCGTATCAAGTCTTAAAAGACTTACCTGTAAATGACGTCGATATGAATAATATTCTCTAAGAAAACACACTATTTTTCATCAGATTTCACATGGTATCAAATTAGGTGTATCGATCCCTACCATAAAATCGAGCACTAGCAGCCATGACTGATCCCACAAATTAAAAAAACACTTCAAGAACCAGTCAGCGTCAATTTGTTGCTGGTTCTTCCTCTTCTTCAAGCATCTTTGATTCTAGCCTTGCCGTAACAGCCCATGAAGGTACAAAAGGAAGTCTTTCTTTTGCAGCACTTGTAGCTAATACAGCTGCACCAACATGGATTATAGACTCTGGAGCTTCTGATCATATGACTGGCAACAGAGAGTTATTCAAACTTTTCAGAATACATCTCCTAGATCCTCTATAAGGACAACAGATAGTTCTTTATCCCCTATAACAGGAAGTGATTCTGTTGTTATCAATAAGGATATTGTATTACATTCAGTTCTTTATGTACCCAATTTGGCTTGCAATCTTCTTTCTATCAGTAAGCTATCTAAGGACTTAAAGTGTATCACTAAGTTTATTTTTGATACTTGTGAAATGCAGGCAATGGGTTCGGGAAGGACGATGGGCAATGCTAGGCTGTATGGTGGGCTCTATGTGCTTCATGAAGAACAATGTCTTTTTCCCACTACAAATTTTAGTAGCCTTCCTTCTTCTTTAGTTTCATATTTTGTTTCTGAAAAACAAAATGATGCTATGCTATGACATTATAGGTTAGGCCATTCCAGTTTTTACCACCTTGCCAAATTATTTCCAGCATTATTTGTTCATAAAAAGCCTCAGACTTTTCATTGTAATATTTGCCAACTAGCTAAGCATATTAAATCATCATACTTACCATCACTTATAAACCATCCAAACTATTTTATCTTATGTATAGTGATGTTTGGGGGCCTTCTAAGGTAAATAATGTCAATGGCCGTAGGTGGTTTATAACTTTTATTGATGACCATACTCGTATAACATGGACTTATTTAATGATAGAAAAGTCTGAAGTAGAACAAATCTTTAGGAGATTTCATAACATGATCGAAACTCAATTTAAAAGTCATTCAGATTTCTTCACTCTGATAATGGGAGAGAGTATTTTACTAAAACTTTGGGCTTTTTTTTAGAGAATGGAATTATTCAGATTAGTTCATGTATGGACACTCCACAACAAAATGGGATAGTAGAGCAAAAAAAACAACACTTGTCAGAAGTGACTAGGCCTTTGTTGTTTTCTCACTATGTTTCAAAATATTTCTAGGGTGAGACTCTTTTAACAACAACCTACTTAATAAACATGATGCCTAGTAAAGTCTCATGCTTCAAAACACCAAGCTCAATTTTTCTTGATGTATATCCTGATTTTAAACCTGTCATCTGCTATTTCTTTGAAAATTTTTGGGTGTACTGTCTTTGTTCACAATAATAGTCCATCTCGCTCTAAATTAGATCCTACATCTATCAAGTGTATATTTTTAGGATATTCTTTATTAAAGAAGGTCTACAAATGTTACTTTCCTATTACACATAAAACCTATGTCTCTATGGTTGTTACTTTATTCGAACAAGTTTTATATTTTCACAAGTCTGCAAGTTATATGAGACTTTAGGTGAATTTCAGCCTTCATCTTCTTCACAACATGGTCAACTTCTTTCTTTAGAGTCTCCCTCGACTCCATCTCCCAATCTTTTGCCATCAGCTATACAAAACACTTCCACAAATCCTACCACACCTTCAGCAAGTCCTACATCTCCTACAGTAATTTCTCAAACTACCCAAACTCCACATCTTGAGAGAAAACAATTGGGTGTCTATAAAAGGAAAATAAAAATCATTCTAGAGACCATTATACAGTCTGACATTTGCTGAGAGCTGCAATTGAGTCCAATTGCCTGAAAGTAATGAATGTAATGCAGATAATGGAGGTAATGAACTATCTCAAGCTGATTTACCACCTATAGATTATGATTATTTACCAATTGCTAAGATAAATAGTGCGAGATAGTGTATGAAATGTCCTATACAAAGATTTGTAGCATATGTGAAATTAATGCCTTTTTTAAAGCTTTTACAGCCAGCTAGGATCAAGTGCAAATTTCAGAAAATATAAAGGAGGCTCTTGAGAATCCTAGATGGAAGTAAACCGTAGAAAAGGAAATTAAAACACTAAGGAAGAATGGAACTTGGACTATGGTTGATCTTCCAAAAGAAAGAAACTTTTGGGATACAAGTGGGTATTTGCAGTCAAATATAACTCTGATGGTAACATTGAAAGATACAAGGCTAGCCTTGTGACCAAGGGTTTTACTCAGACATATTGGATTGACTACAAGAAAACCTTTGCTCATGTGGCTAAACTCAACACTGTGAGGGTTTTGCTTAGCTTGGTTGTCAATCCGGGATGGGACTTCACAAGGTCGTTCCTCATATTTTAGTGGCCCTAAGGCGAACTTAAAAATTGGGCCCTAAATTAGGGATTTAAATTGCGGATGCGATCGTATATTCGGTCATATTGGGTTTATCACGGTTGCAAACATAAAGAATGCTATTTCTATCACTGCGAGTACCGCAGTTTTGAAAATTTTTAATAACATATGCTATTGTGGACATAACAGTTGCAGGTATTGTGGTTTTGGATGGTGTCTCTACCGTTATATAACGATCTCTGTTGCGGTTATATACTCCTATTTAAATACATGTCTATAATATCAAGTATTGAAAAAAAATAAATTTTAAGAGTATGCTCAAATAATAAATAGTGGGAAAATAGGTCCCCTAATAATAAATATTAAAAAATTTAATTTTAATATTTATTATTACGATGATAATCTTAAAAATTAAATTATTTTTAATACTCATTATTAGGGGCCCAATTTCCCCCCAATATTTATTAATATAAGCATACTCTTACCATTTAATTCTTTTAATACTTGTTATTGGAGCCCTCGAAACTTATCCAGCTCTATATATAAATATATATATGTTCATCATTGGATTTTTTTTCATCCACACGTAAAAGCTAGGAACTATATTTTTTATTTTCTTGGGCGTGAGCCCTGGGCAGGGTGGGGGCCCTAGGCGGGCGTCCCTATTGCCCTGGTCCAGAGACAACCCTGGGACTTCATCAACTAGACATAAAAAATGCATTCTTAAATGGAAGTCTAGAAGAATAAGTCTACATGAAAGTTCCTCCATGTAGCGACCCTTTTTCGAGTGTCTTCGCTAAAAAAACAAGGTTTTAAGGTGTTTGGGGTCTTTTGGGTATTTTAAAAAATATCTTCCATTGGGGTTTTAGAAAAAAACATATTATTTTAAAAATGGAGTTGCCACCGGCCACTAAGGTAGGTCGGGCACCATAAAAACCAGAGATTTTAAAAATGTCGGGTTCGGGAGTTAGTTACGGATGGGAAGGATTAGCACCCCCACACCGCCCAAAATTGGTACTTTAATAATCACCGCTTCAATATTAAACTTTCCGGATTAAAGTGACAATTAAATTAAAATTTGGTTATAAGCGCGAGCAGATTTTAAAGGCCTTGTTACTCGAGAGTCAACCGAAAGGCCACCATCACTACGCTTGATACTGGCCACGTTTAAGCTCGAATAAAAGGGCACCGCATTGACAATAATATATCTGAAATGCAACTTAAAACATGGCAAACATAAAGAAATACAACACAATAAAAATATAAATAAATACTAACATAATAAAATACTAATCTAACATGAATAAGATACTAATCTAAAACATACATATAAACATTAATCTAACACATAAATAAAAACAAATATAACATAAATAAAATACTACTCTAAAACATTCATAAATATTAATCTAACCTAAAAATATAATAATTAAGGTAAAATATTTAATACTTACCTATAAAAAATATCTAGATATATTTAAAGTTAATAATTTATATGTGTTATTACTATTATTATTAAGAAAAAAGGTATTTACTTATATTATATATGTAGTAATTAAATAAAACACTATACATATTTTTACAAATATATCTACAATTATATACATAATATAAAAAAAGAGTTATTATACGTAAAAAATATGTAGCCTAAATATAAACACTTGTATAAACACACACACACACACACACATATATATATATATATATGTCAACATATAATATATACAATATAAATCACTTTGTATAATAATATATTATATGTACATAATAATAATAATAATAATATGTATATGTATATGTATATGTATACATGGATTATATTAGAATGCATGAAACAACCTAAAATTAAATTCAAGTATTAGAATGCATAAATATTAAAATACATGGCAAAAATAACAAACCTTACAGGACTAAAATGAACAAAATGTAAAATGCATAGGCTGGAAAGTAAACGACATAAAATAAAGTGTTGAAATTAAATTCAAAACAAAAAGTGACCTAATCGAAAATAATATAAATAACAGTGCAAAATTAAAATGAAAAAGGGACGAGAAAAGATGCGGGAATAAAAGGGGGGGACTGAAACTGTAATTAACCCATAACCAGAAAAAAATGTGGGGAAGAGTATAGGGACCACAGTCGTAATTTCCCCATTTATAAAAAAATGTGGATCATTCCCGGGTATCCGAGTCACCGCGGGTCGGGTCGTTCAAAACGACATCGTTTTGACTGCCAGTTTAAAACAATATGAAAGGCTATTTAAAAAAAACAGATTAAATAAACAAAAAAACCCTAATCTATCATTTTCTCTCCGATCCTCTGCTCTTATTATTCGGTGACGGCGCCGCTCTCACACTTCACGGCCGTTCACCGGCCAATGGCCTCGCGGCGAGCAACAGAACGACGACAGAAGAGGTGCGATGCTCTGATTCTCTGGATAAAGTAAGCTTTCGAATCTTATTTTTTTATTTTGATTTCGAAATAAAGGATCTAGAACAACAACAAAAAACTTTGATTCAAAACGTTTGATTTTTTTTCGAATACCTCTTGTTTTCATACAATTTTCTGACTCAACATCCCCCTACACTCTCTTTTTTCGATCTCTTATTTCTCTATATTTTTTTAATCTCCCCCCGCCCATTTTATTTTGTTTAGATTCGGTTTTTATAACCGATTTTTTACAATAAAAAATAACAACTATCCCTTATTCTTTATTGATGCAAATCTGACTTGGGGATATTGCTTACCGGATTTTAAGGGTTTGGTGAAGGTAGGGAATGAGATTGGCAGAGGGTTAGTTTGGTTTTAGATTTATTTATTTTTTGGTTAATTTTTAAGGTTTTGGGATTGGATTTAGGGTTTGGGCAATTAAGGGTTTTGGGTGGTTACCAGAGATGGTGGCTGGAGAGTGAGGATGGCGGCGGCGGAAGCAACTTAAGGGTTATTTGATTTAGGGTTTTTTTTGGTTAATGGGTTGGGTTTAGGATCTGGGTCGGATCATGGGTTTGGGTTTGTATGGGTAAGTGGGTTATTTGTTTGGGTTTGGTTATGGGTCAGTACAGCTGCCCCTCTTTGCTCGTTGTTGTGTAACAGCAACAGAGCAAAGACTAAAATGGCCCGTTTTGTCCTGTCCGGCTAAGCTTCTCCTCTTGACTTATATCTTCTTTCTCTTTGATGCATGTCTTCTTTCTTGACTTGATTGATCCACTTTGTCACTCTTGGGAAGCAAAATCTTCAGAATGAGGGGTTGTCTAAAGCAAATTTGACCCAGCTGCAACACTAACGAAGAGGCAAGGTCTACAAAATTCGATCCAGCTGCAACGCTGACGAAGAGGCATGACCGACAGATGAAAGCTCTGATGTCTGATCCAGCTACATCTCTAACGAAGATGCATGATAGAAGGATTGAAAGCTCATTTTGATTTTTCTTCTTTTTTTGTTTTATTCTTTTTTTTGAATTTTTTTAGATACAACATTGATAAAACTTGAAAGTTAGTAAATTTTGACCGAGCTACAACACCGACGAAGAAGCAGAATTAGGAGTTAGTGAATTTGGTCTAGCTACAACACCGACGAAGAGGCAAGACCGAAAGTTAGTAAATTTGGTTCAGCTACAACACCGACGAAGAGGCAGAACCGAAAGTTAGATTTGACTAGGCTACAACACAGGCGAAGAGGCAAGGTCTGAAGATTTGATCCAGCTACGACTCTATCGAAGAGGCAGGATCGGAGGGTTGGTTTCTTTGTGATCAAGCTACGACTCTGACGAAGAGGCATGATCGAAATTTGGCAAATTTGGTTCAACTACAACACCGACGAAGAGGCAGAACCGAAAGTCAATCAAGTTTGATCTATCCACACCATCAATGGAAGGATAAGATCGAATTTTAGCACTTGGACACTACTAGACCATCAACGGAGAAGCAGAATCGAATGACAGCAATACGAATCCCACTACGCCATCAATGGACGAGCAGGAATGGATTTCAGAAACTTAGAATTAATATTACCATCAACGGAAGGGCTAGATTGAATAACAGCAACTCGGATCTTACTATACCATCAACGGATGAGCAAGATCGACGAATGACAACAACTTGATTTCTTCATTTTTTGATTTTTTTTCTTTCTTTTTTTCAATTTTTTTCTTTATTTCCTTTTTTTTCAAATTTTTTTCTTTTTCTCTTTTCTTTTATTTTTTCTTTTTTTATATTTTCTAGCTACAACCTTAATAAATGGAACTTGAAGGTAAGTAAATTTTGATCTAACCACACCATCAACGGAAGGGTAAGATCGAATAATAACATCTTGGACCCTACTACACCATCAACGGAGGAGTAAGATCGGATAATAGTAACTTGGACCCATCCACACCATCAACGGAGGGAAGAGAACATATAACAATTTGTATTCCACTACACCATCAACAAAGAAGTAGAACACTAACTGGAACCATACTACACCATCAATGGAGGAACATGATTGGATTGCAACTTGGACCCCAGCCACACAATCAACGAAGGGATATGATCGGATGGTAATTTAGATTCTACGACGCCATCAACGGAGAAGTAGAACACCAACTTGAACCCTACTACACCATCAACGGAGGAGCAGGATTGAATAGCAGCAACTTGGACCTCAGCCACACCATCAACGAAGGGACAAGATCGAACAATAATTTGGATTCTACGACGCTATCAACGGAGAAGCAGAACACCAACTCGAACCATACTACACCATCAACAGATGAGCATGATTGGATTTTAAGAACTTGGACCCCAGCCACACCATCAACGGAGGGACAAGATCGGGTGATAATTTGGATTCTACCACGCCATCAACGGAGAAGCAGAACACCAACTTGAACCCTACTACACCATCAACGGAGGAGTAGGAATGAATAGCAGCAACTTGGACCTCAGTCACACGATCAACGGAGAGACAAGATCGGACAATAATTTGGATTCTACCTCGCCATTAACGGAGAAGTAGAACATTAACTGGAACCCTACTATACCATCAACGGAAGAGCATGATCGGCGAATGATAGCAACTTGATTTTTTTCTTTCTTTTTTTATTTTTTTTTCCTTTTTTGATTTTGATTTTGATTTTGATTTTTTATTTAATTTTTATTTTTTTGACCTACAACTATAAGGAGTATACAAGATCCGAAGAAAACATTGGTCTAGTTGTACCATCAACGGAGAAATGAAACCTTGACAAAAATTTGATCTGTTACACCATCAACGGAGAAACAAGATCTTCAAAATTTGATCTGCTACACCATCAACGGCAAAGCGAGATCTGGAAGAAAGGTTTGGATCTGTTGCACCATCAACGGAGAAATAAGATCTTCAAAATTTGATCTGCTACATCATCAACGGCGAAGCAAGATCTGGAAGAAATGTTTGGATCTGTTGCACCATCAACGAATAAACGAGATCTTCAAAATATTTAAACTGCTGCACCATCAACGGTAAAGAAAAATCCAGAAATATTGGTCTATCACCAACGACGAAGGTAAGATCAGAAAAAGTTACTTCTGCTGCTCTACTGGCGGAGAGGTGTGACATGAAAATAGAAAAAACATTAGTCAGTAAATGTTCAAAAATTTTGTTACTGGTACCTTTTATTTATATGTTTCATCATCTTTTTTGTGTTTGGCCTCCTCTAAGACTAAGGTTGGCCGTTGTGATTGCCCTAATGTTGAGGATGTTCAATCTCTTTCGGGGACTTGTTTATATGTACAAACAAAAATGCATGAATGTATCTAATTTTATGCCTAAATGTATGTCTCTATCCTAAATGCATGGTGATTTTGGTGTATGCACTTAATCTAAATGTATGACGTATGCAAAAATAATTCAATGCAAGATGAATACAACTAAATGCATGAATGTGACATGATTTTCTTTTCTGGCCCTAAAAGGGATGCCATTGACTTCTCACTGGTTCTGTCAGGATGTTTTTTTTTTTCATGCGGCGGTACCCCGACTTTGTTTTAGGTTCAATCACCTTTCTTTGAATTAGCTTTCATCTGGGAGCATGCCCTAAAATTTTGTTCGTTTTATGCCATTGTCTAAGAATATTCTTGTAGCAAATTTGCAACCCCGAAGCATATTTTGTTTCCCCCTAAGTTGGGTTCATAAGTTGGTTCATGGCAGCTCATCATTTTTTGGATCAGGTGAAGTTTTGCAGACTGTGGTCGATGTAGACATTTAAGGAATGCAAAATTTTGACTCGGCAACGAAGACTGGACTTTGGCAAAGAATGCCCCTAGACTGGGGCCTTGTTAAAAGCACACTGTTTGTAAAAGATGTGGAGGGTACTTGTGGACATGCCCCGAGATCAGGCTCTTGTAAAAGGTTCTGTAAGGTGCTAGGTCGACCAACTTTGTTGTATCTAATGGGGTAACCCGGGGACCGACTTTAAAATTTTCAAAATGTATGCATGTAAATGCAACATGCATGTCTTAGATGTGAAAGTACTGATTTGAAAATGGTTCTCGTGGCTCAACTTTCGAACTCAATGGATTCATTTGCAACTTTGAATATTGCCTTGATATCTAGAGTGCTAGATTTTCTCCCGATGATAATTTTTCAAATTGAGAACCAGTCGTGAATCAGCATTTCATGCTAGTAGAATGCAAATATTAAAATGTTATGATATGTCATGTAGTTAATGCAAAGATAAATAGATTCAATTATGATGTGGTCACAAAAAAATGGGTCAGTTTGGAATTAAAATAATCAGTTGAATAAATTAAATAGCAAATAAGGTAAAAATGAAAGATTTCTGATTGGGCAAACCACTTGAACCAACACCTTTATGTCATGCAATGCTAATGCAACAAAAATACGTGTAAAGTAAAAAAAACAAAACAAAAAAGAAATGAGTTAATACCAAATAAACTCAATAGATACATAAATAAAAAACGAAGTAGATAAGGCAACAAGCAGAGCAATCCTATTTATCCCATCTAAAATACATAAGTTATCCGCATGGCTCTAAAAGAGTGGGCTTTCTATATTCTCTACATGAGTTTTGGTGCTAAGAGGTACCCGAATTGTCCTTGTTGTCCCCTACTAAGAGTAGCAAGGCCCCCCGGTCATCACCATTATAGGCTCCTTTCAACCGGGTTCAACTTAGGGGGACCCATTCGCTTATACCCATACGAAGGAACGATATCCTCACAAAAGCATAAGGTACTCGAGCCCCGAAGGTACTTGCTAGACCCATACAGAGGAACGATATCCACACGAAAGCACTAGCGTTTCCCCCACTTAAAAGGACGGGTTTATATGCCAAATTTTAAATGCGTTAAAATAAACGCGCAATTATAACCAAATGTTAATTTAATAGTCACTTTAATCCAGAATTTCCAATATTAGTAAAGCGATAATTATTTAAAAAGCTCGACTCTCTTTTATTTTTGAAAACAAAAAAAAGTGTCCCCAGCAGAGTTGCCATCTGTAGCGGCCCTTTTTCGAGTGTCTTCGCTAAAAAAACAAGGTTTTAAGGTGTTTGGTGTCTTTTGGGTATTTTAAAAAATGACTTCCATTGGGGTTTTAGAAAAAAAATGTATTATTTTAAAAATGGAGTAGCCACCGGCCACTAAGGTAGGCTGTGCACCATAAAAACCAGAGATTTTAAAAATGTCGGGTTCGGGAGTCAGTTACGGATGGGGAAGGATTAGCACCCCTACACCGCCCAAAATTGGTGCTTTAATAATTACCGCTTTAATATTAAACTTTCTGGATTAAAGTGACGATTAAATTAAAATTTGGTTATAAGCGTGAGTAGATTTTAAAGGCCCGTTATTCGAGAGTAAACCGAAAGACCACCATCACTACGTTTGATACTGGCCACGTTTATGCTCGAATAAAAGGGCACCGCATTGACAATAATATATCCGAAATGCAACTTAAAACATGGCAAACATAAATAAATACAATGCAATAAAAATATAAATAAATACTAACATAATAAAATACTAATCTAACATGAATAAGATACTAATCTGAACAATACATATAAACATTAATCTAACACATAAATAAAAACGAATCTAACATAAATAAAATACTACTCTAAAACATTCATAAATATTAATCTAACCTAAAAATACAATAATTAAGGTAAAATATTTAATACTTACCTATCAAAAATATCTAGATATATTTAAAGTTAATAATTTATATATGTTATTATTATTATTATTTAAGAAAATGTATTTATTTATATTATATATGTAGAAATTAAATAAAACGCTATACATATTTTTACAATATATCTACAATTATATACATAATATAAAAAAGAGTTATTATACGTAAAAAATATGTAACCTAAATATAAACACTTGTATAAACACATATCTTATATATATATATATATATGTCAACATATAATATGTACAATATAAATCACTTTGTATAATAATATATTATATGTACATAATAATAATAATAATAATAGTAATAGTAATAATATGTATGCATGGATTATATTAGAATGCATGAAACAACCTAAAATTAAATTCAAGGATTAGAATGCATAAATATTAAAATACATGGCAAAAATAACAAACCTTACATGACTAAAATGAACAAAATGTAAAATGCATAGGCTGGAAAGTAAACGACATAAAATGAAGTGTTGAAATTAAATTCAAAACAAAAGGTGACCTAATCGAAAATAATGTAAAATAACAGTGCGAAATTAAAATGAAAAAAGGACGAGAAAAGATACGGGAATAAAAGGGGAGGACTGAAACTGTAATCAACCCATGACCAGAAAAAAAATACGGGGGAGAGTATAGGGACCACGGTTGTAATTTACCCATTTAGCAAAAAAAACCACAGATCCCCCCGAGTATCTAAGTCACCGCGGGTCGGGTCGATCAAAACAACGTCGTTTTGACTGCTGGTTTAAAACAATATTAAACGCTATTAAAAAAACAGATTAAATAAACAAAAAGAACCCTGATCTATCATTTTCTATCATCTCCTCTGCTCTTAGTATTTAGCGACGGCGCCGCTCTCACTCTTCACGGCCGTTCACCAGCCAACGGCCTCGCGGCGAGCAACAGAACGACGACAGAAGAGGTGCAACGCTCTGATTCACTGGATAAAGTAAGCTTTCGAATCTTATTTTTTATTTTTATTTCGAAATAAAGGATCTAGAACAACAACAAAAAACTTTGATTCAAAACGTTTGATTTTTTTAATACCTCTTGTTTTCATACAATTTTCGGACTCAACATCACCCCTACACTCTCTTTTTTCGATCTCCCATTTCTCTCTATTTTTTTAATCTCCCCTGCCCATTTCATTTTGTTTAGATTCGGTTTTTATAACTGAATTTTTACAATAAAAAAATAACAACAATCCCATATTCTTTATTGCTGCAGATCTGATTTGGGGATATTGCTTGCCGGATTTTAAGGGTTTGGTGAAGGTAGGGAATGGGATTGGCAGAGGGTTAGTTTGGTTTTAGATTTATTTATTTTTTGGTTGATTTTTAGGGTTTCGAGATTAGATTTAGGGTTTGGGCAATTAAGGGTTTTGGGTGATTATCGGAGATGGTGGTTGGAGAGTGGGGACGGCGGTGGCAGCAGCTTAGGGGTTAGGGTTATTTGATTTAGGGTTTTTTGGTTAATGGGCCGGGTTTAGGATTCGGGTCGGATCATGGGTTTGGGTTTGTATGGGTAAGTGGATTATTTGTTTGGGTCTGGTTACGGGTCATTACACTCCAGGCATGAAGAAAGATGTGGGAGACAAAAGAGTGTTTAAGCTGGAAAAATCTTTTTATGGCATAAAACAATCACCAATGGCCTGGTTTGAGAGATTTATCAAGGTCATTGTGAAAATGGCTATAAGCAGTGCCAAGCTGATCATACACTGTTCATTAAGGTAACACATTTCAAAAAAATTATCTTAAGTGTGTACATAGATGATATTATTATCACTGGTGATGACCTTAGTGAAATTGACAAATTGAAGAGTCTTTCGAGCAGTGAATTTGAGACAAAAGACTTAGAAAGTCTGAGATATTTTCTTAGCATGGAGGTTGCTAGATCAAGCAAAGGACTTGTAACTAATAAAAAATGTCTTGGACTTACTATCCGAGACTGAAATGTTGGGATGCAAGCCTATAGAAACCCCAATGGAGAAAAACTTGAAGCTTAGAAAGGATGAAATAAGAGCTCAAGTTGATAGGGAACAATATCAAAGGTTGGTTGAAAAATTCATATATCTATCATTAACAAGACCAAATATAAGTTTTCTGTTAGCATTATAAGCCAACACATGATAGACCCTAGAGATGAGCATCTTGAGGCTGCTTACGGAATACTAAGGTATTTAAAAATGACTTCTGGACATGGATTAATCTTCAGGAAAACTGAAGACAGAACAATAAAGGTCTTCACAAATTCAAGCTGAGCTGGTGAGCTGACTGATAGAAGATCTACCAGTGGCTACTGCTCATTTGTATGGGTGAATTTGGTAACTTGGAGAAGCAAGAAACAATATGTTGTTTCTACGAGTAGTGCTGAGCCGAGTATAGAGCTTTAGCACTAGGATTATGCAGGGGTATTTGGCTACAGAGGCTGCTAAAAGAGTTGCTAAATCAAGGTGAAAATTTTGAGATCCTATGTGATAATCAGTATGCCATTAAAATTGTTAAAAATCCAGTCCACCATGATCAAACAAAAACATGTAGAAATTGATAGAAACTTCATATCAAAAAAGGTCAATGGTGGAGTAGCCGATTTATCCTATATACCTTCTCAAGATCAACTAGCTGGCGTGCTCACCAAAGCACTTCCAAAAGCAACATTTGATGAGTTCACATCCAAGCTAGGACTATACAATATATACTAGCCAGATTGAGGGGGTGTTAGTTGTAAATATTTAATTTAGAGTTTGTTATTTACAATTGATAAACTAAATTAGTTTAGTTTAAGTTTAATTCTATCCTATTAAATAGGAACTGTAACTTAGAGGACTTCTAACTAGATTAAAACTCTTTGTATCAAGTCTTTAAAAGATTTGCCTATAAATGATGTCGATATGACTAATATTCTCTGAGAAAACACATTGTTTTTCATCAGATTTCACAACTGTTTTCATAAGATTTTACAATAAATATGTGCTTAATTTATTCCTGAAATGCGTGAGGAGAATCAAGTAGAGGGAAAGCTGTCTTCCTATAAGCCAATTGCGCACACACTCACACACACACACACGATGAAACCGACCTGTTTTATTTTATGTTTGAAATGAGTATTGAGATTGCCATGATGCGGAGGGCTTTTCTTATGAATTCATATTATTAATTTGTGTGCTTGATTTAGATCCCTTTCTCATAACTGTCTTTTGCTAAGCTTCTATTACCTAAACTCTAAAGTTTTTATGGATGAAAACTAAAAAAGTATTAATGAAAATGGGCCTTTGAGTTAATGCCTTAAGCAACAGGGTAAAAATATGCTTTTTCATTGTAATATATGTTTAGGATAAAGAATCCATGCAAGTATCGGTTTCATGTGTTCATTTGTAGTGCAAATGTTAAGACCGAGGGAAGAGGGGATTTTGCGGAAGAAGGTAAAAGAAAAGGAGAAAAAAGAAAAGAAAAAAAGCATAGAAAAAGAGGGTTGGTAATTATTAGGACTGGAAGGGCAAAAGTAAGGTTTGTTATAGGTGAGATTCCCTTAGGGAAGGTGACATATGCAAGTGGTATTGAGGGAGGAAAAGGAGAATAGAAGAGAACTTTTGGTTTGTCTGATTGTATAGCAGAGGGAGAGGTTTTAAATAAAAAGAGAGAAAACAAGAGGCAGTCTCTTTTAGTTGGCAAATGGGATGTATATTGTACCTTAAGCCTGCAACTCTCTCATATACTTTCTAAAAGCTTGGGGGATGTACCCTTAAGCACTGAACTTCTACTTTCATTAATCCCAAGGCTCCCCTCCCTCCGCCTTTCTTTCTCTTTTAGGTTGAATATTCTAACATGGATTATTGGAATCCTTTTTCCTTTTAATAGATGGTTAAAGTTGTTAAAAGAGTAAAATGGTAGCGAATTGTCACGCCTGAAAAGAAATAAAAAAATTAATCTCACATTAAAAAGAAAAATAGAGGTATTAGAATATATAAGTGGTGACATTGTCTTTTGAGCAAAAGGTAATAGCCTCGTCTCGTGACAAAATGGATTGAAATTGGTGTGTCAATTCAATCAAAGCAAGCAGGCAAGGAAGAAGAGGCCTGTAATGAATGTTAAGGTGGCACAGCCAAAAGCTGTTTAAATGAGGACGAGCGAGCACAGAAATTGATAAAGAGGCCAATCCATCAAGGAAAAACAAAAGGAGGGATTGACTGAAATGTTGGTTCAAACTTTCAATGTTTTAGGCAGCATCTTTTTTCATAACCGTTGACATTTGTTTCTTGTTTTTGGATTAGTACGCTACTGCTATATAAGAGCCGGACCACCAACACACCAACAGCACGGTTCCACAGACCGCAGCAATTCACTCGTCACGCTTACAAAAGGTTTTACAGCAGCCACATCACTTGTATCGTATTACATTGTGGGGGGAAAAACAATTTCTTGGAATTTGATTTCACGTTCATCTTTGAAAGGTATTCGATGTGTGAGGGCTAGACGAGGAGGAAAGCATATAAAAGGTGATGTGATTGAATTTGTAAAGAAACTAATACTACTAATATGTATTTATAATGGCGTGTACCATTTTGGACATGTTTGGTAAATAACGATTTGAGCTAATATTATAAGTTTGGCTGGTCAAATCCGCTAATTTGAATATTTGGTGAATAGTAGATTGTAATAGCGAATTGAGGTGAAATCTCTAATTTTAAAAAAAAAATTGCTAATATGAGATTTTTGAAACTAGAGGTTTTGACATAAGAGTTGACCATTTTACCCTTAACAATTATAAAAAATCTCCAAATAACCTAAATTCAACATTTTCTATTTTAATTATTCACTTTCACGTATTTACATCGTGACATTTGTAAATTAATATTTTTTTTCTTTTTACTCTCACACATTTATATTTGTATTTAAAATTTAAATTTAATAATTAATTAAATTATATTAAAAATAATTACATAAATGACAAATTAATATATAGATCCTTCAAATATACTTAGTAATGTTATATTAAATTTTTTCATAATCTACTTAATATACAAAATATTGATAACTAATAAACTATTCAAACAAGTATCGAAATAATCATGTCCTTATATGTCATTTTGCTTGTTTAAATAATCGAACATCTATTAGGTATCAGTTAATTTTACCAAACACTTTTATACAATCAGCTAATACAATTTGATAGTCAAATCAGCTAATTCAATCAGCTATCAGCTATTCGCTAATTGTCAAATAGAGTCTTTATTTAATTTAGGGTATAAAGAAAACAATTATGATGAAGTTTGGTTTACAAAAAAAGTACAGTTTGCTTTGGTTGTGGGTTAGTTAAGTTTGAACTATTGTGCGATTCAAGTATTGTAATGCTTAAGTTACTTAATAAGCTTGCAACCCTAAATAGATTTTTTTTTAAAAAATGGGATGGGAAGAGTTATATCTAGAATCAAATTTAAGATTTGATGTTAATAAAAACATAATCCCAAAAGTAATGATTAGCCGTCTTTGTTTATTTGAAAAATCTCAATTTAAAATTAAAATTGAACATAATAAATTTGATCGAATTTCAAATTCAAGCCCAAATAAGCTGGCCGGATTTGATTTAATTCCAGTCAACACAGGGTGTAACGATGTTCAAATTGGATACCATCTCTTTTAACTTGGATTAGTCAAGAGATTCGGGTAATGATCTGTTATTTTTATACTGCTAAGAGAGAGAACATTAATTTAGTTTTAATGGTTATTTTAGTCATCAAATTCACATCAAATAAATAATTTAGTCTATTTATAAAAATATATTTAAGTAAATTTTTAAACTCATAAATTATATCGATTTAATTCTTTGATCGGCGAAAATTGTCGTTACCATTACAATAATAACGTGACAGATCATGGTGTTGATAGAACAATCCACATGTGAATAATAACGTGACATGTAAATTTAATTGATTTTTTTTAAAATTTAAAAGACTTAATTATTTTTTTTTTGAAAATTTGATGACTTATTTAATCATAATGTAATAATTAAATATTATAAAAAATAAATAAACTGAAAAATCTGAAAGTTAATTTTTTTAAAAAAAATAAATAATTTTTTTTGTTGCCCTTATGGTTTTCTAGGCCAAGCCCTGACTAATTCGGACCGATTCGCGTCGCACACTTGGCTTTGGTGGGTGAGTCTTCCAGCGGAGATTTTCTACATACACAATGCCTCGAACTTGAGACCTTCTTAAGCGGAACCAAGCTGCTTACTACTTGGACCAACCCCGTTAGTTAAAACTTAAACAATTTAAGAGTATTTAAAAATTTTAAAAATCATAAAATTATTAAAAATAATTATTTTATAGTTTTTGATGTTTTTATATTTTTTCATTTTTATTTAATTATAGTATTTTTACTTTTAATATTTTTTAATATTAATTTTTAAACATTTTAATATTTTAAATATTTTAACATATTAATAATTTCTTAATTTTTATATTTAAAGATTAAATAAGTCCTCAAATTTTTTTGTTAAAAACAATTAATCTCTTGACACTCAACATCCACATATTAATCGCAACGCTGTTAACGATTACATCATCACAATAACGGACAACAATAATTTTTTTTTATTGTTAAAAAACTAAATTAATACAATTTACAAATTTATTAAACTAATCGAATACATTTTCTAAATAAATAAATTACGTGGTGTAAATTCAAAGATTAAAACACCATTTAGTTATTGATGCTCAGCAATATTAATTAATAGACAAAGGCATTTATATTCGGTGGCTATTTATTATTCATGTTGGGTCAACTAAATTCTTCATGAATTTCAACAGTAACGATAAATAAATTTGGTGTTATCTACTGAACATCCATTTTGGAATGATAAATTATCCAAGGAAGTTGCTGTGTTGTGGATTCGTACCAGTATTTTTGTTGAACCGTTTGGTAATATATAATTGATTTTTTTAATAAAAAGAGAAAAGAATTTTATGGTCTCATTCGAACCCAATAAATGGTTCCAGTAAAAAACGGATGATATTCATTTTACAAAATTCGGGTTTAAATTTTTTTGTCTGCAAGCAAGCAGGGACGGAGCATAATGGAGTCCAAAAGGGGCCTTGGCGGCCCTCCAACAATTTAAAATTTTTATATTTAGCCTTTTATTTTTTTTTTGAAACTTTTAATTTGACCCCTCAAAAAAATTTTAGAAACTCATGTTAAATATTAATTCTTTTGAATATTGATAATTAATTTATCTAAAATTTTAATTTTACCCCATCAAATTTTTGGTCTAATAATAATTTAGGTCCTTATAAAATTTAAATATTACGTAAATTAGGCATTGTCACTCAATCTTGAATTAAAATACTTAATAAAATCTTATATTTTTAAAATTCAATAATTTTGGCTCTTTCAGATATTTGATTCTGATTCCGTCAATATCTACAAAGTGGATTAAAAATATGTATAAATAGATAATATCTTATAATCACATTTTGTTGATGTAAATGAAGGGTAGAGTGGTAATTGTAGTGCATGCCTGACACGTGACAAGTATGACAATTTCCATGAAACGTGTAGGGTCGTCATCATTGAGAAAGATGAGGAGAATACTGGGCATGAAAGGGCAAGCTTGAGGAGATACTCGTTCAACTTCAATCTCTTGAACATAAATTTTCGACCCATTTTCGATATTTTTATTTATGTCTCGCATTAATAAATTAAGTTTAAAATTTAATAAATTGAAAATAAAGTATATTTTTAAAATTTAAAATTTAAAATTAAAACTTTAAACTTAAAATTTACTTTAATTTTAGTGTTGAGACGACACAAAAAGGGACATACAACTTTTGTTCTAATCTCTTTACTTTGTTCCTTTCTTAACCTCTGGTTTCTATCCAAATTCCCTAATTTAATTAGACTTTGTTTCTTATGATCAAAGGATATATATAGAGAAAATTTCAATATTAAAAATTCTCGCTATAAATTAATCTTACCTATCAATTGAGATCCTTGATGATTTTGCTGTCATATTTAGCAACAAACAAATTGAAATAAAAGCTAAACGACATATGGTAAGAATCAGATAGGTGATTAAACCATTCAGACAACTGATTTCACTTCAATAATAATTAAATTAAAAAAAAAATCTAAATTCGGTTGAATCGTCGGATTTTAGTTAATGGTAAAGATAATGTTAGCAAGGGTAGAGGAGAGACTGAACCAATCTTTACTCTGAATATTCAAGTAAACGGTCCAATTCTCACATTTTCCGTTGACTGCACCAATCTTTACTCTCAAAATCCCCAATTAGAAAACTCTACTTATTAGGGTTAATGCTAAGGATAATGTTAGCAATGTTAGAGGAGAGATCAAGTAAAAAATATTCTTCTTCTTGAGATTTATTTAATTTCACATTTTTTTATATATTATACCAATGATAATGTTAATTAAACTAAATTCAGTTGCTCTTCCAATTAAAAAAAAAAGTATTCCTTATGACGTACTACCATTATACATTACACCATAGAAGGGCATTGTTGTCATTCAATAAGGGATATCACAAAATTATTATTCTTATTATTTTCCCTTTTTTTTTCAACAATCACCCCAGGTTTCCGATGTACGGCTCACCGAATCCAAAACCTTGGGGCTTCAACAGCGGCTGGCCTCTCTCAAACTGCTGCAGCTCCACTCCCCCCGTGTACGTTAACGCATCTCTCCCGTTTATGCTAACGTTAACATTCCCATTCCCATTGCCATGATGCTGAGGATGATGGTCTCTAGTCAAACCTAGAAAGTCCCTGGTGAACCGGTCGCTGTTCTTTTTCCACGTGGCCATGTCCGCAGCCGTGAAGCCAGAGAAACCCGGGGGTACATGACGCGCCGCCGTGCTGTAATAATAATTGTTGTTTATAGGCGTGGCAGTGCATGCACCAACGGTCGTAGCCTTTTGAAGGAGTGCAGTGGCCGACATGGCAGCATTGGAAGGAGGATTGTTGCTGACGTGGAGGCTTTGGAAGGGTGATATGATCAGGGCCTTCGGCGGCGGTTCTTGAAAGTATGGCGCGAGATGTTGAGACTCAGGCTTGAGTTGGAGTACTGGATTATTAGGGTTAGGGTTAGAGATTGGAGTATGGTCCCATGGGTTAAGAGAACTATGGTTTTGGAAAGTGAAAATCGAGGATGGGTTGAAAGCTGGATTTGCGGCGGCGGTGGGAAGTTGGCTGGCTGAGAGTCTTGCACTTTCTTCAGCCAATGCATCGCAAAACGCTCTGTGAGTTATGAAGCTATCCTTCCTGTGTAGGAGGTTTCACAACAAAGTCATCATGCTTAATAATTTCATTAACAGACAATAAATTCGAGGAAATGAATCAAACAGTTGGGAAAGTGAATGTGGGATTTTGACAGAAGACAGAATGCATGTTCTTGTTTCTGCAATAAAAAAAAAGCAAAAAAAAAAAAGAGAGAGAGAGAGAAGAAAAGGTAAAACCCTAGGATCGTGCATGCGCATTGGATACACTTAAATGCCATAAAGTTTACAGAAAAAAGGGTGAAAACTACCTTTGTTAGTCAAATGTAAAGGCCTAAGAGAGAGAAGAAATATGCATGGTGTATATGCTTGCAAAGATGGCTCAAATTTTCAAGAAAATGGTAAAAATCACGATGGAAAGTGTTGGTATTTGAAACTAGAGCTCTTCCATGCATATGTAAACAAAGATATGCACTTGAAACATAAATCTAATTGATGGAGGGCAAGGAAAAAGGAAAGAAAAAGCCAAAACCAACATTAGATATTGTTGCAGATTTATCAGTTTTACATCATGATGAAAATCTCAGAGTTTCAATGTTTTCTGCAAGTTAATAATGGCATACTACATGAAGATTTTCGTCACGGATTTCTCAAACTATGAAATCCCAAAAGCAATAGTAATAATTAAACTTTCTTTTTCTTTTTTTTCTTTGAATATCCATCATTGTTTTTGAGACTACAGTCGACTCTATTACAAGGTATCAAAGGGGGATTTAGAACCATGTTTATTAGCTTAAAAAACGTGTAATATTCCCTTTTTATCATTAATCATGGCATGGTAATGGAAAACAAGAGAAGAAAATCAAGCTTAATGGCGTCCACTTCGATGAAATGAAACATTGCACTGCATTTAAGTTCCAGATATGTTCCATGCATAAGCTTACCAACACTTGTGTAAGAGAAGCAAACTACAAGAAAACAAAAACCTCGGCCCCGCTCTAAGCAAGAAAACAAAAGCAGCCCTAAAGACACAAAATACTTCCCACTTGGAACTAAAAACCAACAGTTCTATGAATCCTCCATTAATGAGACCAAATAAAAAGCTAGAAACAGATTAAAAAAGGGGAAAAAAGTAAAAAAGAAATACCTTGAGAAAAGGGTTCCACAATCACATCTATATTCTCTTGTTCCACAGGTCTTAGAATGAGCCTTCCAATCTGATTGAACAGCATAGATCTTTGAGCATTTCTCACACTTCCATTTCTTCTCACCGTGTTTTCTGCAAAAGTGTTTTTTGATGCCAGTAAGGTCACCTAGAGCCCTGGAAGGATGGTGGTGGACACATGTCGGCTCGGGGCAAACATAGGCTTTCTTCTTCACGTCTTTGCTGTTTCTTTGCTTCAGCTTCCATGGAAGGTTATGGCCTCTTCTGTGAAGCTGAAGGTTCTGATCTCTCTGGAAACCTTTGTTACAGATCTCACATATGAATCTGTTTGTAGCCAATAGTGTCTTTGGAGATAAAGCAATCACTTCAGCATCTGGGTCTGAAATCATAGCATCAAACAATTAAAGACAAATCTAAAAGAAATTTTGAAAAACATCATAAAACAACAAAAGTCTTATACCAGGATTCCCAGGGAGGCCTCTCTTCTTCTTTACTTTTTGAGGCAGCTGTTGAGAAGAAACACTAGCTTCCTCAGACAAAGAAGTGGAATTGGACATAGTTGCAGGAAACATGTCTGGGAAAGAAGAAAACTCCAAGAAAGAAAAAACAAGAGGGAAACCCCAGAGAAGACTGGTCTGAATCTGATGCCCCTCCTTTGTTTGTTCAAAGAGTGACCACTTTGCACCTTTGAAAGAAAAAAACCAATAAAGACCAAAAGAGAACAGCAAAGGGGTGGGTCAGAAAATATAGAATCCCCTAGCTTTGGACACAAACTAAACACATACAGCTTTGTTAATGAACATGTGGCAATGTCATGTACATACAGAAAGAAATCATTCATTGGGTGGAAAAAACAAAATCTCGTGAAGAAATGATGATGATGGGTTATTCTCCAAGTCGCTATCTAGCCATGGATTGCTCTGAACAACCAGCCAACGCAATCCAGATTGAATATATGTGTATATCTTTCCTATATATCTATCTATTTCTTAGAAAACCACCCAGAGCTGAGAATTGCTCTCCCCATGCAATCAAAACCTGAGAAAATACAGACAATAAAATGGTTTAGACATCCATTTATGTGTATATAAAGATTCACAAATATATAGATTGAGAGAAAGTTTCAGTAGCAGGGTAGAGTGCAGAAGCTGATGATTAAAGTTGCAAGATATAAGGAGAGATTAGAGAAGGGTTGGTAAGATTAGACCCCAAAAAGATTGTAATAAAATAAAATTTCAGGGAAGAAAATGCAACCCAAAGAAGAAAAAAAGGTTTAGAATTCTACAAAGTGAAGAGAGAAGAGGCTGCTCAAATCAAAGCAAGGACTAGGAAGTACCTCTCACCCCACTTGATTTGGATTTTTATTTTTGGTACAGAAATTCTCTCCATTATTATTTTAATGCTAATAATTTGCCTTTTGAACTCAGACCTTGGTGTTTTCAATCTTTTTCCTTTGCTCCTGTTATAAAACTCCCAAACCCTAAAAGGGGCTTGATTTGAATGGAATGATATATTAAAAGTTGGGATTACTTTTGCTTACCAGAAGATGATCATTTAGAATAGTGATCAGAAACTTAAAAAAGCTTTGAAGGGGTGGTGGTAAAAGGCAAAGGGCTACTTCGAGATACTATAACCCTTTCCTTAATAGTCGCAACCTTTTCTAATGCCCCACAATTAACATGATTGATCAATTGATTAACTCTTATCGGCTTGTAAACCAAATTGTCAGTTAGGGTGTTCATATTTAACCAAAATACAACGGTTAATCTGTAGATTCTGTTCTTAATGTAATTAGAATACATTATCTTTCGACATTATCATCTAATTGCACTACGAACATAATGTGTTCTAATTACATTAAAAACAGAACCTATATGTTAATCGTTGTAGTATTTTGGTTAACCATGAACACTCTCAGTAACTTGATTGAATGGATAACGTAAAAACAAACTCATATTTTGGCTTATGTTATTACTAAATCTTTTAGATTAGGTTCTTTCATATCCAATAAACATCGAAGGTACATCTCCTCTCATCATGTCTACATTGATACTCAAAAATTATAAATTTCAGATTATTTTGTTAATGTGAATCTTTTACATAAATTCCACAATGTATGTGTTTAATGATTTTTATCCCCCTTTTGTCCTTTCTTTTGCTATTTATATTACTCTTTTAACATCCCTAGTTTATAAAGTGCTCAAAGCAAACCCCACCAAGGGGAATTTGGAAGGCCTTTCTTTTTGTTACATAACTTTAGTTATTCCAAACCTAAATGTAAAGCATGGGGAGATAGCATCAAATTGGTCATATATTCTATTACCTTTCGTTTGTCCAAACCAGGTGATCTTTCGAGTGAAATTCAAGCTGCTTTCCTTTGTAGATAAGAAAATCTTATACATATATATATATATGCTTCATTGATTAAAGTCTGTGTCAGCCAAGAGAGAGAGACAAATGGAAGCCCTTGAAAGTTGAAATAGGGTGGTGCTTGATCTAGTGTTAGTCTGCTAGTCTTTTTTGAAGCCTAACTTTCAAATCTTGACTACAAAACATTAATGCTAACAAACCAGTTAGACCAATTCAAAACTTGGGTCCTCTTCTTTATTTCAACAGCAAAAAAAAAATCCAACAATTAGGGTAACCATCTAATTATAGTCTTTTTCGGTTGCCTATTCAACTTTTTTTTTTAAAAAAAAAATCTGATTCACTATTATAAATATAAACGAGTATATATTGCTCTGTTTTGGATGTGTAGAGAATAGGAACTAGGAATGGCAAAGGGGTTCATGCCCTTATTCACGGGTTCTTCTATAACCGGATTCTCGCATACAGCCCCGCAAGGGCACAAAAAGAGTTTTCTTCTTCTTCTGCGGTGGTGGACCAAAGTTTTGGGTTTCTCTCTGCTTATTGTGTCCTCTAATTCACCATCAAATTAAGATTCAGTCGAAAATTCGACTGTTTTTATTTTAGGGTAAACATCACTCTTGGTTACTAAATTATTTATGTTTTGGTCACCAAACAATTATTTTTGGCAAAATAGTCACTAATCTTAATTTTTTTCTATTTTTGTCACTCCCCGTTGAAAAATCACGGAAAACAGAAAAATATTAGTAGTTTAGTGACCAAAATAGAAAAAAAAAGCAATAAATCAGTGACCAAAATATGAAAAACTTATCGTTTAATGATGATTTTGTATAAAATAATAATTTGATGACCAAAATAGGAAAGTGAGAATAGTTTAGCGACCAATATCAATGTTTATCCTTTTTTTTACTATCTAATAAGCTCAAGCATCGTATCAGTCAGCAGTTTTAAGGTTTATGCCGTATGGCGGTATGGGCGTTGAAAAGATGTTCCAGGTTTCAACGAGACTTATATCACAAATAAATATTAAAAAATATAATTTTTTATTTAAATATTTAAAATAGTTTTTAAATAAAATAGATACTTATTTGTTATATAAGCTTTTCAACAACGACCTTAATACTAGTAGGGTTCGGCATAGGCATAGCATAGCAGAGAGCGTGGGCCTCAACTTGGTCTGATAGTGGTGGCCTTAGATTTCAGAGCCCAAAATAGCAGGAACGATGGTGGGGCCGAGGACAATAGCCTAGGGCCCACATTTAAGTATTGAGTCAGGGTCTCACGAGAAAGCTAGTAAGTTTTTTTGGTATTTTTATTATTTATTTGTTTAATTTATAGAAAAATGATTGGCAGTTACCGAGTCACGACGACTCACCAGTTGGACTCCAACCTTTGGGTTGGGTAGAGTGAAGAATGAGTTCATTTTCAACAGTCGGATATGGAGAAAAGAATAGTAAGTGGAATGGAATTTAGACTATAAGGAATCACAAGTGGAGAAGACGGGCGGATTAAACAAAAACAAGTGTCATTGTGTCACGGATGAGAAGAAGAACAAGTAGGACCATGCTATCAACATCAACAATGACGCGATTATCAAGTTGTTTTGCTTTATTTTTTCCTTTGGGTTATAAATAATTACTTGTACGGATGTGTAGAGAGGAGGAACTCGGAATGGTAAAGAGTTGTTTTTTTTTTTTGAAGGAACACAAGAGAGAAGGGATGTCGGATCTTTTCTTCCAAGATAGTCTATGAATTTTAAGTTACCATATATGTATTGTCATGGACGGAGCTAGGATTGAACCATGAGGGGTGAGTTAACTAATTTTGAAATAAATAGTTTTAAAAAGTTATTAAATTATAAAAATTAAAGATGTTAAGGTTTAATTTCACTAATTTTAAAATTGAAAGATTTTAAAAAGTGATTAAATAATAAAAAATGAGGGTTCATGTCTCAATTTCATTAATTTTAACTTAAAGGTTTTAAAAATAATAAACCAAAATCTTTTGGGAGGGGCAATAACTTAATTGCAAAGGTTTTAAAACTATCAACGGCCTAAAAATAATTAAACCATTTCAAAGTTGGGGCACAATTGCCTCTCCTACCCTCATTTAACTCCGTCCCTGTGTATTGTAATAGAGAAAGCAAAGGTGAAGATGGAGGGAACAAGGTGATTCATGGGGATGCTATATGTATTATAGTATTTTTTTTCAAAATATATATTATATATATTAGAGAATTCATTTTGAGACGTTTTTTTACGAGAGACCTATGAGATCGCACCAATTGTACTTGTCCAGAATTACCTTGTTTTTTTTTAAACACAAATCATTGAACTTGATTTACACCAGAGTACCAATCTCTAATCATAAAAGCCTGCATACAGCATAACTGAATAATAACAATATAACAACTCAACTGTATCAGAACAGATCGTCCAACTAACGTAGCCAGCTATACTATATTTACTTATTTACTATATAGAGAACAAGGAAGAGTGAAAATGCAAGTGACAAAACTTGAAGACAATTCATACATCATATTGACCGGCCAAGCCACCGCAACAGAAACTACAGCTTGTGACATGCAGTTCTGTTGGGCAACATAATAGTTCTATTAACTCTGATGCATAATAATAATAATAATAATAATAATGGACATTAAAAAAGCATTGCCTTGTCATAAGGTAGCCCACGACACAAAAATCACATGTCATGCATCGTTTCTCGAAAGAAAACTCCTCTACTACCTCCCATAAAAACAGAGACGGAACCAGGATTTTTTTGTAAATAACGTAAACTATTAGAAAGTTATATTAAAAATATAGGGGTGCAAAAGTTACAAAATTTTAGTGAGTGTGAACTATTATGGAGATATATTAAAAATATAGGGGTACGAAATTATAAAATTTTAGGGGTGTGAAATTAGAATATCAATAAAAATACAAAAAAAATCTAAACTTTAATGAAATTTAAAATTATTAGGGGGACGATTGTACCTTCAATACCCTTCTGTCCATTCCTGCATAAAAGAGTACCCTCATCTAAAAGACAATGAAAATGCAAATAAAGGAAAGCAGTTTTATGATACGATTAAGAAAACGGCAACTAAATTGTTCACAATAGTTTGGACTTCCTGAAGTTTGAGTAATGCATCTCACGTCATGGTTTAAATTGGATTGAAAGGTCTAATATAGATTCTTTAATTAACGTCTAAAGTTCGATTACGTCGTTGTAAATTGAATTGAAAATGTCTGTCTCATAATAAATTTTTTTAGTGTATTAATTAGAATTAATCAATCAATAGGTCGAATATTAAAAAAAAAAAACTTCCATCAAATAGGATTGTGTGGTCTTTTTGTTAAAAAAAATACTCACGTGACGATTCAAAGCTCCATGGAAGCCATGTTAAGAAAAGAGTGCAAAATTGAAGAATCTTACAACCCTACATTCAATAATTTTATTTGCTTGTTTGGCCTTCCCTAAATGTAATATGAATCATGTGAACGATTTCTTTTTATTATAAAATAGCTGCATAATTTAATTTAACTGAAGTCGCTTCATGATATTATCGATTCTACTTCAATTGTTAAATCAGATGAACAAAGGAATTAAATTCACAGAATTAAAAATAAATGAACTAAATTTCAAATGGTTCAGGATCTATACACATTGTTAATGTATTGAAATTAATATAAATATAAAATACCTAAATATTTTTATGACCAGTGATAAAATTAGAATTAAACGTTGGAAAAGAACATATTGTCTAACCTCAAAATTAATGAAAACCTGCTAAGTATTTAAATCAAAAGGTTAAGAGAGGCCAAAGCTTAATTTAACGAATGTTCAAACTGTTAGAAACGTAAAATGCCGTTACACATAAAAAAAATTTAGATGGCAGAACCCTCCCAAACTCTTCTTAGTTAATCACTGTTTATAACGCATCAAAATATATAAACATGAAACAAACATGTGAATAGATAGTTTTCTGGGTAAAGTACCAAAACGGTCACTGAATTTTGTTAAAAAAATAAAATAGTAATCAAAGTTTCAAATGTTACAAAATGGCAATTAAACTTTATATTTTATAACAAAATGATAATTCGGCCGTTAGAGGCCATTAATGAGGTAACGTTGCAATTATGAAAATTTGGATAATAACACATTTAGTCATCTATATTTATAGATTCAATCAATTTAGTCTAATTAAAAAACAATAAATTTAACCCCTTTTTCCTCCTCCATCTATGTTTATAGCATTTGTTCCCTTGTCCAGGCAGATCTATTAATGTTAAGTTGAGAACTGCAAAACCATGAACCACAATTGTTAGGTAACAGAAAGCAATAGTACAAATAGAACAAGGCATAGAATGAATCTAAACAGGCTAGTTTTCTGCTTCTTTCACAGAATTCAAATTCTAAATGCTTATTACCATTTGGTGAGTAGATACTGAGATGAATCGGTACAGGAGAAATCTGTTTTGATTTCCCAGTCATTCTATCAGTTTCATCTTGGATTTCCTTCCGAACCATAGCTGCATTAGGACAGAAGTAAACCATACAATTCAAATCCAGCTGGACATTTTATTTTAATTCACAACCAAGAAATGGATCATTAGTTCATTACAAAAACTTATAAGCAAGAAGCGATAGCAAGTACATGAAGTTATCATTGTAATACAGTTCTAACGATGACAAAAACTATGACTTATGGACATAAAGTTTTGAATTAGAAAATGATGGAGGAGGAAAAAAGGGTTAAATTTATTATTTTTTAATTAGGACTAAATTGATTGAATTTATAAAAATAGAAGACTAAATTTTCACAATTGCAACATTACCCCATTAACGGTCTTTAACGGCCGAGTTACCATTTTGTTACAAAACATATAGTTTAATTGCTATTTTGTAACATTTAAAAGTTTGGTTACCGTTTTGTTTTTTTAAACAAAGTTCAGTGATTGTTCTGGTACTTTTCCCTAGTTTTTTTTATATAGAATATGAATGATATAAAGGTGCAAACAATTAAAATTATTTAACCATAATTTTGACTGGGATTTGTTGAGTTGAGCAAAAATTAAGAAACAAAATTTTAAAAACCAATGACCTATTAGCTACGTTGCTTCCAGCTTTGTGCTAATAATGGGTCGCAGGCTTGAGACCTGTATGGGCCAAAATCAGAACCGAGGTGGTAGATCTAAGACAAAAGAAGTAGAAGATTGGTCTTTGAGGACTGGATTCCATGGTCAGGAGCAGAGTTTGGATACTGCTGCTGCTACATTTGATCCCCTTTTCATTGCACACATGAATGGACCGAGGGGGCATTATGGGCTCAGGATCTATACGATACAAATTATTAATGGATTAAAATTAATACAAATATAAAATTTTCCAAGTACTTTAAAGATTTCCGGAGTACTTTACAGAAAAACTTGGAAAACATTTATTAATATTGTTAGAAAATACTCCGAATTTATATATTTCTTTTTAAAAGTAATTTTTTAGAACTAGAAATCAAATTTATGGCATCGCATAAAAACAAGAATACACATCATAGATATCTAACTTATAACAGCAGATACATGTATCATTGCACACATTCATCAAAACAGACCACATATTTTGAGAACAAAGGACAAAACACATGTTATCATAACATCTTCCAACACAACAGAGAAACACTTCATATACGTTCTTCTATCTTGAAACTACGAATGTTAACGTCATTTTACTCATCCTTAAACTCACTTGCTTTGAAAATAAAGTTTTATTGAAACTACGAATGTTAAAGTCTAAACAGGGCCCCTATAGCTCAGTAGTAGAGCGTCAGTCTTGTAAACTGAAGGTCTGTAGTTCGATCCTGCATGGGGGCATTTCTGTTATATTTTAACCTGATACTTAGATTCTATTATTTTTCTCACGTCTGTATTGTTCCTGTTGTAAGCTTGTTGCTGAAACTTTGTACTAACTTGAATCACCGCACACACTATTTTGTAATACATGATTCTTTAAATAATATTTTAATAATAATATTTGGTGGCCTAGGCTTGTGCGATTTTTCTGTCAAGAATCGGGCTCTTCTCAATAAATGGCTATGGAGATTTGAGATCGAACCTGACAGTCTTTGGCGTAGAGTTTTGGCTGCCAAGTATGAACAAAATGATACTTCTATTTTACCTTGTAGTTTGGGCGGAGCTAACAAGTCTTGGATTTGGAGAAATATGGGTTTAAATTTAATACACAGACCGGCCTATTTCTACTATAAATTAAAATTAAACATAAACCCTAAAAAACTAAACCCTAAACCTTAAACTCTAAACACTAACTTTAAATTCTAAACCCTATAACCCAAACTTATAAACTCTAAACCTTAAATTAAACCCTTAATCCTTAAAACTAAAAAATTATGTAAACTAGAGTTTATAAATACTGTGTTTTAAAGTTTTTCTCCAGAAATATTATATCCCTTTTGCCAGATGCTGAAATTTTTTTTGTTAAAAATATTCGGGTCGACATAGGTGATGGGTCTCGGATTCTTTTCTGGTCCGATTGTTGGGCTGGTCCAATTCAGCTCAAGGTAGCGTATCAAAGAATTGCATTGGCTAATAAAAAAGGAGTGGTGGCTGACTTTGGCTCGTTTGAGGATGGCCTTTGGCATTGGAATATCTCGTTGCGTCGCAACTTATTTGATTGGGAACGAGCAGTTTGACAATCTTTCTTGGACACAATTAACGGTTCTTGTCCTTCGGAGTTTAAATCAGACAGCTTGCGTTGGGGATTATCTTCCAATGGTCTGTACACGCTTAAATCCTTTTGTGATGTTTCGATTTCTAACAACCTTGTTCAGGATGCAGTGTGGAAAGATGTTTGGGCTAACTTAGCACCTCCAAAAGCGGAATGGAAAGCAGTTCACTGCCAAATTCCTACCTCGATTGAACTTATAAAGGGCGGGTGTCAAAATATACAATTTTCTTCTTGCCCTCTGTGCACTGCTGAAAATGAATTTGTTATTCATTTTTTGTGTCATTGTCCTATTTCTTAGGGATTATGGTCTAAATGGTGTGGAATTTGGGGTATTAATTTGATTATGCCTGCTGATCTTAGAACTTTGATACTCCAATGGAATGCTTTACATCACTCGTTAAAGTCTAAATCTATATGGTTGTTGAGTTTTTTTAGCATGATCTGGTCTATTTGGCTTCTTATAAACGAAATAGTTTTTAGACAGGCCAAGGTAGATTCGAATCTTCTATTTGAGATTAGTATACTTCGGCTGAGCTCTTGGTGTAAAGCAAATTGGCCTTTCATTGGTGTGTCTGCTGCTGATTTATCCATGAACCCTATGTTGTTTAAAGATATAGATACTGATCGGAAGTGTAACCTTGCTTGTGAATGGATTAATCCGTCCCCGGGGTTTGTTAAATTTAATGTGGATGAGGCCGTTAGTGTTGGCTTTGGTAAAGTAGGAATTGGGGGTATTCTTCGCGACTCTTCAAACAAAACACTGATGTTATTCTCAAAGGCGGTGGGCTACACGGATGCTACGTCTGCGAAACTCTTAGCAATCAAACAGGCATGTTTGATGTTTCGATCTTCACCTTGGGTTAATTCCGCTCATCTCATGATCGAATGTGACTGTTCTATGGTTGTTGAGTGGATTCATCATCCAGTGAGATCTCCTACCATCTTTAGATAGATTGTTAATGATTGTCGGGCTTTGATCGACTCCTATAATTGGAGCATTCGGCTGGTTTCCAGGAATGCAAATTACACTGCTGATTTTCTAGCAAAAAAAGGGATCTCCAGAAGTAAAGATTTATATTTCAGTGCATTGTAAAGTTTCTATCTAAGATACTTTTGTGTGGGTTAGTGTAAGTAGCAATCTCAGTTTTTGATCGGGTCCAGGAGGTGTTTTGTGATTGTGCTGATTTGCTGTGTAGTTGTGAGGGAAGGGACGTCTATGGCTAGTTCCAGTACAGATCGGGTCTAGGTGGTGAGTTGCTTTTAAGGTGTAATGAACATTGTAATCTGTTGGTGGTTCCAAAGTTCGGATAGGTTACACTCTTTTTTTTTATTTAAATTTAGAAAAGTTTTTAAACAGGCTTCTATCCACGCCGTTCAATCAATAAAATAAATTCCCTTTTCAAAAAATAATAATAATATTTTTTTTGATAATCAAAATTTTAATTTTCTTTCATTGCAGTTAATGCCATCAACTATACTAGTAAGAGTTGAGATGATACGATAATGTCTTCTTCTTTTAAATTCATAAAATCTTCTTTTAAATTGACAATCACTTTCTTCCTTTACCTGCATCGTCATTGTCTCTTAGTTTTTTATATTTTGTTTCTTACAAGAAAAAAATATGTTTTCTTTTCTTTTCTATTTTTGTTATTGTTTTTTTTGTTATTTCTTTCTTTTTAACCGGTGTTTTTCTTGAAAAAATATAAGAAAAAAATATCAAGAAATATTAAAAAGTACAGAATCTTGCTGCAATCAATTCTCCGTGTAGTGTACGAGTGTAGGGTACCGAATAAAAATCATGTCTTTTTTAGTGTTTTTATTTATGTCTTCATATAAAAAGTTAGATTTAAAATTTAAAATTAAGGTTTATAGTTATGGTTTAGGATTAGGATTTATGGAATTGGGATTAAATTATATTTTTAGGGTTTAAGAATTAAGATTTAAAATTTAAAGTTAAAACTTAAAATTTAATATTTTAATATTAAAAATAGAAAGAAACACCGAAAAAGTACAAAGAACTTTTGTTAGTTCGCTGCTAGCTTATCCATTGTTATTGAACTTAATTAAACTTTTCTAAAAGGCTTAGCTTTAAATTCCGATTTTTTAGCCATTTCTTAGCTTTAAAATACAAAATTAAGTTAAACTTTCTGAAAGGTTCTTCTTTTTAATATAGTTTGTTAATGGTGAAAGAAAAATGGTGGTGATTGTCGGTATTTTAGGTGATTTACTTTTTTTTCGATTTGGGTGTAGAGTCACAATCAATAATGGTTGTGGAGAATGCGAGAGATGTAATATTCTGATTTTACTGATATGTAAAATATACTTTTCGTAAATAGAGTAAGCATACTCGTCGTACAAGTAATACAGTAGTGAGTACTGAATAACGTATCCACATGAATTGGAGTGATAAACTCAAAGTAGTTGCACTAAAGGAAAGCAAGAATAAGATGATAGTAATGAGATGAATAGATATAAACTTTAAATAAAATGTTGTAGCGAAAGATAAGCTGAAGCGAATATTGAAGATAACAAATAGTAGCTAGTAGGGGTGTTCATGGTAGGTTAACCGTATCCTTTAGCTTAAGCGGTTGGTTAACTGTTATAGCGGTTATTAACCATAACCTAACTGTTAAGAAATGGTTAACCGTTAATTTTTTAAATGGTTAACCATTATAGCGGTTAACCGTTAAGAAATGTTCGATTATAGGTTAACCTATTACATTTTTCTTTCAAATGTTCATTATTTCTTTTTAGAATTATAAATCTCTCTGATAAATATTGTATTAATTTTTTCAAAAAAAAAGCTTAAATAGAGAGATTTTAAACACAAACTTCATACATAGTTTAAAAAATACCTATAGGTTAACCATTAACCATATTTTTTAGCGGTTCGGTTAACCAAAACCGTTTAACCTTAACGATTAGGTTAATTAACCTATAAAATAAACGATTATATCGATTAACGGTTACGATTAACGGTAACGATTTTTTTTGCACACCCCTAGTAGCTAACTCACAAAAGATTACCAAATTGAATGAATAGTTGGGTCTACTTTCAAATACGATGCCCAATCATCATTAAAATACTATAGCAAAGAAGCACCACTCATATACTCGATACATGTCTAGCTAGAAGCTAATAACAAGATGCTACGATGATACATGTATGTGTTAACCCTAACAAGCTATTATTTGTTTTAGCTCACTTTTTAGTCGTTGAAACTTTAATCTTATGTCTAAAAAGGGTTAGAACTCAAGTTAACATCTCAAACTCTACTGTTCATCTCTTATAACCTAACTCTCTCGATATTAAGCCACAAATCATAGCCAACGGCTGCTCTCGCGAGTTCTTACAAGGCTAAGCAATAAGAACAATGAACAAAATTGAAAAGTAGAATAAACGTTATGGTATTAAGCAAAGATTAAACAAACATTCAACAATAAACCCAACTAATAAAGTATTTATCTCATGTTTGGGCAATAATCATTCATCCAATAAATGTATGAAATCATAGCAGAAAAGTAAAGCTATAAGAAGAGAACCGAAGCGTCCTAAGGCTCCATCTTTGTGTTGTGAGTTTCGCTACAACTTCTCCGAACTCCTCAAGTCTCTCTGGATAGTTTGTATTGCTTAGAGACTCCTCTCTTCCTTCGACAATGGTGGTTCTCTAAAGTTGAAGACAAGAGATTGTTTCTTTAATTTTGGCTTCTCTTCTTTTCTACGGGTGGAAGATTCCCTAGCATCTCTTTTCTGCTTATTTCTGCGTTAAGTGCATCTCCCTTTTTTTATGACATTTCCCTTGCGTTTTATAAATTGGCCCATTAAATGTCAGCGCTAGAAAATAAAGGAATATCTTGCACATGCTTTTAATAAAGGGAATGTGGGACCCATGTACTGCTGTACATGCTTTCTACGTGCTTCAATAAATGTGAGAATGGACCCATGGCCTAGCTGTACTGCTCAAACCATCCTTGTCTTTGTCCTTTTTCGTCCAGAATTGCTACAACAAAAGCTCGCTCGTCCTGAAATGCTACAGTAATTCACCGCCTTGCATAATCACCTAAAACCTACATAACAACCACCAAAACCATATCTTTCCCTCATAAAAGCATCAACTCTATATTCACTTAAGCTCATTAACAAAATTCGCATAATGCATACAAAATGATCATAAATGCAACTAAATAAACTTGAAAGAAAGGAATAACACAGGTAAAAGGGCATGAAATATACACTTTTTACGGAGTTATCATTTACTTAGCATGTAACACCTTCAACCTGAATGTCACATTTGAGCCTCAAGCCCAAACCCAAAACCATAAAATTTTCTTTTCAAACAAGATCAACCCATCAAGTCGCAAAAGCATTTGAAACCAACGATCAAAATAAATATATATAAGTAAATAAAATATTACAGAGGAGCTCCAATTTAAACTTAAAACATTTGAAGGTACAATTTAAATAATGCAATTTCAAAATAATAATTACAGACCCACCTGTAAGGTCCTATGAATACATAACCCACTAGACTCAAATACCGTACTCGAAAGACCGCCACGTGCTAGAATCTCGATCTGATAGTGCTCCACGATCCCATGATCCAACAGTCAACCTACGCACGAAAACAACTATTTCGAGCGCTGAGCTTACAAAGCTCAGTGGTACACATCTACTCTACTATACTTTATGCTAATCATAAACGTAAGAATGCAAGCTAGTACAAGCAATAAGAAGAGATAAATAAACATGTGGCGCTACCATAACCGCCTAAACACATGCTATAGAACAAACAACATCTCAACAACATAAACATATAGATAAACAAACCAAGAGTGAGGCCCAATGTCACCCGACAGTAGGAAACCCACCCATGCTCGAAATCTCACATCGAGCTACTCGAAATCTCATATCGAGCGGTATACTCGGAATTTCGCATCGAGTCTTCGCTCGAAATCTCACATCGAGCGGGGCTCAGAATCTCACATCGAGCAAATGTCATCACCTAGAATCTCACATCGGATGGCCTTTATTTCATCACTCGGAATCTCGCATCGGATGACATTCATGTGTTGCAACACTCACTCACTGGGTATTCGGATCCCACCAAACAAAGACTTATAACCATACAAGTGCCCTACCTGGCACACAACCATACATGATCCACCACAGATCCATACAAGTGCCTTACCTGGCGCACATCCATCACACGACCCACCACGGGTCTCTATTGTTGCTATTACAACCAATCAAGCATTACCGAGTTGTTACGTTTTATGGAAGAGTAATACAATTTATTCCTATCAATTCCCATTATCTCATTGATTACAATAATAATTGCTTGTTAAACATATCCATCAATTTCTACCTTAACTGGCATTTAAACCAGTTAGTGTTGAATTACCAGTTCATAAGCAGTTTATCGAGTATTTATCGAAATTAATCCATTAATCCTAACAACATCAATATTAATTACGAGTCCATATTCTATCCCTAAAGCTTATGAGAGTCATTATAGTTTGTTGCTAGCGCATTTAAATCATTTATAATTAATTATCAATTTTTAAACATTTAATCAAATATTTATCAACACTGTCCCTAACCAATATTAAATCAAACATATTAATTGTTCCACTAGCACACAAGGCATAATCACATAGCAATTATAAACCAGATAATCATATGAATATTCTGACAATCCTATATGGTCTCTAAAGCTCATAACAGTCTCAACATTCTCAATGATTACCAAGCCTCGAATATCCACATCATCACATGCTTATTACTCATCTCCTAATTTGCAACTACTAACATGCAAGACAATTACACTTATGATGCTCATGAAGTATTTTAGAGTTTGAGGTGTACTAACCTTATGTTAACATCACTAAAATCTTTATCCTAGCTTCTCGAATATTCCATTTGATCTGATAGTTGACCCGATTAATCCTCACATATCAACAATTATGAAAATACTTAAATTCCACACACCTCATATGCTAAGCGAAGGGTCAAACACGTAAAAATAGCTTTCCGGGTTTGAATTTGTCAAAACAGACTGTGCCATTAGATCTAGAACGTTGAGAAACCCTAGGGTACGGTCCCCTAAAAAAGTCAATGACGGTCAATGGCGGCAGTCAACGGAGGAGGTCAACGGTCAACAGCGACGGTCAATGGTCAACGATCAAAAGTGGTGACGGCAATAAAGGTCGGCAGCAGACGGCAACGAACGGTGGCTTTAGGCGACAGACGGCGAACAGCTCGGCTCGATGCGACTGGGCTTGGGCTGAGTCAGCTCGGCCTGACTCGGCCGATTTGAGCCGAGTCCACTCAGGTGGCTCGGTCCCCCTGTGCTGGACCACGCCCATGCGTAGCGACGGCAGGCGCGTGACAGCGTCTTTGGCGTTCAAACTTTACCGGCTGACTATTCTCGAGCCGGTGAACTCGATGATGGCCTCTGTTTCTTGATTCGAGCCCTCTAGCCCCCTTGAACAGCCCAACCCGAAACTTCCTATAACACCCTCGACCCAGATGTCACATTAGGCCTCAAGCCCAACCCAAACTCATAAAGTTCTTAACTTAGTTTAGCCTAAATAAAATGATTTTCAAAAAATTTAAAACCCACGATTTCAAATAAATATATATGATTAAAACGTTACAAATGAGCTTCAATTAAATATAATATTTAAACATTTGACTTGATTAATACAGGTTCAAAATAAGAATTATAGACTCGGATATGTAAGGTTCTATGAATACACAACCCACTAAATACAAGTATCATACTATGGCAACGCTGCTTGCTGGAATCCCATATAGACAGTGCTCCTCGATTCCGCGATCAACCTACGCACAGAAACAACAATTTTGAGGGCTGAGCTTACAAAGCTCAGTGGTACACAACTACTCTACTATACTTCATGCTAATCATAAATATAAGCATGCAAGCTAGTACAACAATAAAAAAAGATAAATAAATATGTGGCGCTACCATTGGCCGCCTAAACACATACTAACATCATAACAGTCATCAATCATGGCACACAAGACCCAACCAAACCCGAGATCAACAGATCACCAAGGCAAAAACAACATCAACGCAACTCTGAAGTGAGGCCTGGTCATAAAGCATTGGCACATACACTTCGGGTGAGGCTGGGTCACGTAGCATCAGATCATACACCCTGGGTAAGATCGGGTCACGTAGCATCGGATCATATACCCTTGATCAGAATCATCCCTCGAGCATCTACTCTCTGGGTGAGGCCGAGTCACTTAGCATCGGAACATACACCCATACTCAGAATGCTCATTCGAGTATCTTCGAATGAGGTCCGGGTCACGTAGCATCGGTAACCTCCATTCGGTATCTCAACCATAGTGTTGCAAAACTCTTTCACTAGGTATCCGAATCCCACCAATCAAGAGGATTCAATCCATCAAATGCCTACCCGGCATAAAGCAGTGCGATCTCAAGGATCCCCTATTGTTGCTAATCATCAACATATCATTTATTATAAGTTATCGAATTGTTAATACATTATGGAGGAGTGTATATTTAATCTCATTTATCAAGGCATAGTTCAATTATAGATATTTCATATTACCCTTACCTTAGGCCAGTATTTTAGACTATCCAATTCAACGACATCGGTACTCGAATATGAGTATCGATACGGTACCCCTGGTTAACGGTACTCACCTGCGTACCACTACCAATTAGTTTACTGGAAATTCTTAATTTTTCATAAATACATGTACGGTCCCTCCCATACCGATGACCCTAATCGCTTACTGGTACAGCCAAAACTCGTACCAGTACCCAACTCATAGGTTCGTATAATTCTTTTAAGTTACAGTATTATAACACTTATTAGGTCTTTAAAGCTTATGAAAGGCATTAGAGTACGTTGCTAGCGTATTTAATTAATTACTACCACTTACCAACTTTTTATCTATTTAATCGAATATATTAATTTATTCAGCTAACACGCAAGGCATCATCATATATTAATCAGTCAACCAATCATACAATTAGATAATCATACGGATATTTAGACAATCCTATACAGTCTCTAAAACTCATAACAGACTCGAATATTTTCAAGCTTATAGGATCTTGATAATCAGCAAGCCTCGAACTAACAATATCAACACATGCTTATTACTCATCTCCTAACTTGCAACTACTAACATGCAAGGCAATTATGCTTATGATGCTCGTGAAGCATTTCGAAGTTTGAGGTGTACTAACCTTAAGCCGATATTGCTAAAATCCTATTTCGAGCTTTTCAAATATTCCACATGATTCGATAACCAAACTCGAATAACCCTCGTATATCAACAAATGAGAAAATATATTATTTTCATGTATCTCATATACTATTCATAGGGTCAAATGCATAAAAATAGCTTATCAGGTTCAAATTTGGCAAAATGGACTGCACCAATGGATCCAGAACATCGAGAAACCCCCAGGTAAGGTCCTCCGAAAAAAGTTAACGGTTGGTCAACGCCCAGTCAACCCCCGGTCAACTCTGGTCAAAGCCTGGCGATCTGGTATGACGTGGTGCATGATAAGTTGGGTACACCCTAAGAACGGGATCCAGTACGGGTGAGTGCACTGCAGCCTTGGTGCATCCGCGGGCAGAAATCCATTGTGGCAGGGTGCACTAGAAAGCAGTGTGCACCCACCCTGCCTGCTAGCCCACACCCACGCTTAGGCGACGGCTCGTGTGGCGGCCTCCGGTGGGTAGCCGACAATGGAAAACTCTAGACCGGTAGTTCTCGGGCCGGTGGTTCCAGCAGTGGCCTCCATTTGCGGTGTTGAGCTCTGCTTCATGCCGTTCTAGCTTTTTCGATGACCATTTCATCTCATTTTGGCGAGTGGTGGCGGTGACAGTGATGAGACAACCACCGACGTGTGCATCTCGGCGAGACGCTTTCGATGGTTCTGGCTGTGTCATCAACGACGACATGGTTGGCGGCGAAAAGCCTCTTGAACTCTCTATCTCTAAAAACCACATTTTTCTTCTCTTCCCCTTATCTCTTTCTCTTCTTTTCTTTTTATTTTTCTCTCCCTCATCACATCACCAGCCCACTTTTTATTCATAACCATCCCCTTTCTTTTTCCCTATTTTTTTATATCCCCTTATAATAAAATACTATTTTCTCTCTTTTTTTACACCTAAGCCCAAATGACTATTCTCAATTAGGCTCTCAACATACGGCCCAAATAAATTGGGTCCGAGGCCCAATTTACAAAACCTAAAATTTGGGTTGTTACAACTCTTCCCTCCTTTATGAAAATTTCGTCCTCGAAATTTGTATCTACCAACCAGGAGATGATGTTAAACCATGACAACCCTTCCAAGTCCTTAGCATTTCTCGTCGCGCTACACTGATCTCCCATAACACATAACTACGATTTTAACCGACAAAGGTACAAACACAATCTCAACTGATCCCTTCTTGCAATCATTTCTTCCATTATCTCGATTTAAAACCTCTAAACTCACTTATTGATTCCAAGGCCATCCACTTCAAAAGCTGATAGCAGTCCTTTGATGTTACTCATTAGCCATCCACAAACGATACACAATTTTTAAAACTCATGTTTTTAACGGTACAACCATAATCTCAACATTATCAGAAATAACGTTGTCTTTGAATATTACGATATTAGTCTCAACTGATTATTCTCTGAAAATAATTTCTTTCTTGCTTGGTACATCACAGACGGCAAGCGAAATCCAACGATACCCCGATAAAACTGTTACATGAATTTCGTTGACAAAGAAACTTAACTACGCTATAGAACCCAAAAGATTGTTGCACACAAAAAATCCTTCCATAACAGCGTACGATCCAAAAGAACAAGATGTTAAACAGCTGTTGCAGCGAAACGAACAATTTTTCTTGTGGTGAATCCCTGAAGGAGTCTCTAACTCTAATAGCCTCGCAAACATTGCTTGTTCGGCGCAAGATTCCAGAAAAGGATAGCGTCTGCACTATTCTCAAAAGCTTACCTTAAACTTTACATGATAACTCTTATCGATAATTAAAGCCGATCTCATTAACTCGGTTTATACAAGAATCTTACACTCTCAACTATAACATGTTCGAAAATACGTCATTTGTACCATCAGATCTGTCTTCACATAGAAATCTCATCAAGGGATAAGGTTCTATAACAAACGTCGAATCTCGTGTCAAAAGGTAACATGTATGCACAACAGTGTCGTACAACCTAACCACCAAACAATCTACGCGGATTTTCAAATTTGAACCTCACCCTTGCTAGGGCTGAGCATGGTTAACTGCAAAACCAAAAACTGATCCGAACCGAGGCGTTTGGACGTTTTATGGTTCACAAGTTTACGAACCGTGGTTAACCGAATCGAACCGAATTTGATTTTTTATTTAATTTATAGTTATTTTTATAATGTAAAAATAAGTATTTTATACTTACAATACTATAGATGCATTTTTAATTATTATTTTTACTTAAAAAATTAAGTTTTAATAAATATTTATGAAATATACTTTAAAAATCTAACTTTTTAATGTTTAAAAGTCATCAAATAAAGCTATTTTGTCAAAATAAAATACAAAATTTCAAAAACTAACGTTAATATGAAAAAATCGTAAACCGAGGTTAACCGAACTGAAAACCGATGGTTACTAAAATAGCTTACCGAATTAAACCGAAACCAAACCGGATACACCCCTAACCCTTGCCGAAAATATCAAACAGTACCTACCAAGGACTGCATCATTACTCAAAGAAATTTCATCAAAACTGTGCACTCATAAACCTTTGCAAGTTTCACAGTCATCTATTCAATTTCCGTTGAGTAACATCGAAGCATCACAACAACTCTTAGAAATTAACGTTTGACTCCCAACCAATGCCAAGTCAAACACTCATCACCATCTCAACACACAACTCTACATTGCTTCTTGAACACGTGACGAAAGCTTGGTAGCAATTGTCGCTACCAAGATTTACCGTATACTAACCAATGTACTATAAAGGGAGAATCTTTCACCTTAATATATACCTTTCTTTAAGGCACTCACAACAAGATCTCAAATTCCATCAGAAACCATCAGATCTAATTCCAAACATAACACTGTGTCCCTTAAATAAGAATCAGAAGCTAATCCCCGTGACTTTCAAAACGAATCAATTTTAACTCAAAACTTAACTGACAACCACACCGGTACCAATATTAACCGACCAGTACCAACACCAGATGGATCAGGTATCGATACTGTATAGAGCTAACATCGATGCCCACTTACACGAACATCACTTGCGATCCTTGATCGCTCCACATAGATAGCATGATGCTCTAACCCAAACTAACTTCGTACAATCCGTCACTTACCAAGATCACTTTCCTAGGCGGTGGTCGATTAGGCGATCTATAACTCTTAATTACTTTGACTCGCATCGTGGTTTAAATCCCATACTTCTTAAAGATCGAGTACCCCAAAATTCCACGCTGTTGAGGCAAGCACAACCTTTCTCTATATAGCAAAAAATATAGCCTTAACAAAACCATAAAACATCATTGAATATCTCAAACTTTACTTGTCTTTGATCGAGTTAGCACCACTATCACAATCAAAACATCCTCTCGCAACTCGAATCTCTACTAATGTTCCTTGTTGCCTCAAAGAAACTGTGATACAAAACAAAACATTTATGAAGTCTTCAACCCTTAATTCTTTACTAATTACACGGTACCCAACCTCTCTCTCATGCATAAGGCCCTCACGATATTTATCTTGTCAACGTTCATATTTCTATATCTCTTGCACCTTCGCACGTGTCACGCAAAGCATCAACTTATATTCAAGAGACAACACTGTGGCCACTACCTTATTATTGCTGAAAAACCTTAAACGTCACTGCAGGCATCCATCATTACCACAACACACCCAAAAGAGGAAAATCCTTATTGCAAAATTTATTTCGAAACTCTAAGCCTTTAACACTTTAACTAGAACCATCTTATTCTTGAAACAAACTCAGAAAAGCACACAAATTACCTCGCAATTGGTTAAACGAGTTCTCCACCTTAGAAGACACGCAACGATCTTCTTCTATCACAAGACCACTATCTACGGTTAAAGCATCACTTCAACGAACCAACCTCTTACTAACGAGTAAGCCTACTTATCTCTTAGGTGAAACATTCCGACAAAAGGAGCCTCCTTCAAGTTGCACCTTCACAACTGATCCTCTAACTTTCTCAACTGAGTCGGTGTCCTCCGATAAAGAGGATGGGCACCGACGTCCAACTTGATTTTACCTTTAACATCCATTCACGTCCTCAACAAGGAGAAAGTCCTGACGATACCCCCAAAAGGCATAAACAAACACTCTGACAAATCTGAAGCCTTACCAATGTAGAACTGCACACATTCGCATCTGTCGAACGATTAAACATGTCGCACAACCCCATGTGTCACTCTCAAAACAACAACTCGGTACATCACGGTAGATAGGCAATGATCCAAACATTCTCATCACTAAAGTTTGGGTTCCCTCGAGGTCTCGAAGCCTCGAGCATAACTCTCGACATTACTGGCTCGCATCATGTTTGATTAACCAAAACAATTTCACGGTGCCACAACTCCCAAGAATGTAGCTCTCTTTTAAACTTGTAGAACATCTAACTTGGCTACACTTTGAAGAACTAGTGGATCTCGGATCCACTATCTCTGAGAAACACTTTCGCAAAGTGCAACGATACCTCCCAACTATCAACAAACTCCTTTTTAAGCAAGCGAAAGGGTTTACCACCCATCGTGCATCCACTGACTAATACAAGAACATATCCTCCGTACTCGTGTCACAACCTGTATTCACGCATACAACGAGGAAGATTCATTTCCAAAAACTCCCATAGCGCATCTGAAGGCTCCAAAAATGTCACGCTATGCGATAAGAACACCATTTAGGTAGCGGGAAGAGAACACATCCTCGAATCTGACATTATTTAACTAACTCATATCTCTACAATCCGGGGTAACCTTGACCCTCGAAATCACTTTCATGAGCGGCTTAACATTTATCTCGGCCCTCGCGGCTACAAATATAACCATCTTAACGTCACAACATTGGTCGCACCATCAGAATTCCAGTCTTAAAGAGTATGAACTTAATTTAAGGGCTTGTATTCACTAGACATCTTACTAAAACACCTATACCACCCCGGGGTTTCCTAGAACCGGCTAAACCTAATCTCTGATACCACTAAATGTAACATCCTTGACCTAGATGTCACATTGAGCCTTAAGCCCAAGCCAAACTCATAAAGTTCTTAACTTGGTTTAGCCCAAATAAAAGGCTTTTCAAAAACATTTAAAGCCCATGATTTCAAATAAATATATATGATTAAAATGTTACAAAGGAACTCCAATTAAATAAAACATTTAAACAATTGACTTGATTAATACTGGTTCAAAATAAGAATTACAGACTCAGACATGTAAGGTTCTATGAATATACAACCTACTAAATACAAGTATCATACTCGGGCAACGCCGCTTGCTGGAATCCCATACAAACGGTGCTCCTCGATCGCACGATCAACCTACTCACGGAAACAACAATTTCGAGAGGTGAGCTTACAAAGCTCAGTGGTACACATCTACTCTATTATACTTCATGCTAATCATAAACATAAACATGCAAGCTAGTACGAGCAATAAGAAAAGATAAATAAACATGTGTAATACCCAAATTTTAACCGGGCTAATAAATAAATAATAGTAAATATAAATATGTATTATGTTAGTCCATAAAAATATCCAAACAGTCCAAATAATGTCCATTTGCATGTCCAAATGTCCCTTTACAAATCCAAATAATGTCAAATTACATTCATAAAAACTTGAAGCCCATTACAAGCCCAATTTATAGTTTTCTCGTCCAAAATTAGTACAATACAGCCCAAACAAACACAAAACCCAACTAATTTCATTTTCCTGCTCAAATGGTGCCACGTTGTATTCTCTGGTTGGCTCAAAAATAATGCCACGGATTATGGTTTTCCTTGAACCCAACTGGCATGGTTGACGTCAACATACCTGACACTCTATAAATACCTACAAGAGAGAGAAAATGAGGAGAGAGAGTATACTTGGAAAGTTGTACCAGCTCGGGAAATTGAACCGTTCAGGGAAGTTGTACCGCCACCGGGAAGAGGAAAAGTTGCCGGAGAAGCTTGTTCGCTACCAAGAAAGCCAATCGTCATTGTGATTACGCCGCCGTGGAGGTAGTCTTCTTTTTTCCTTTTCATTTCCCTGTAAAATAAACATAAAAAGTATTAGATCAAAATAAAAAGAAATAAAACCGAAACATTGAATATATATAAAATTGAGTTTCAGTAGTGCTTATCTATTTTGGGCGGCCGAAGAAGTTTTTCGAGGGTAATGGCAGACTCGAAGATGGTTCGGTTGGGTTGTTTTAGGTTTAGGATGGTCGAAGAATGGTGGTTTTGATGAACCGGGGTTAGTTTAGGGTTTAAGATAAAAAATCTAAAATTTTAGGCTATTAGGGATTTGGCCACGGCGGCAGACGGAGGCCAAAAATTGCCTCTGTGGTGGCCGAAAATCACACCACGGCGGTCGGAGTGAGGTTTAGGGCGGTCGGAGCTTAGACGGTTGCCGGAAGTTGCTAGTTGGCGGCCGACGTTGGTTGCGGTGGTCGGGATTCGAATCTCGGTGGCCGGCGAATAGCCAAAGGGTGGCCAAAGTTGGTGTCTGGGGATCTAGGAGCGGAGTTTATAGTGGCTTATGGCCGAGAAACTTGAAGTTCATCACGTTCGTGAAGAACAATGATGAACACCAAGCAAAACATGGGGTTTTCAATCCATTTGAGATTATTTTTGGGGTAATGGGATGTTTAAGCTCAGAGAATTTCGGGTAGCGAGAGATATATGAGAGAGAGGGGGATTATGGAAATGAGAGGGTGAAGCTAAAAATAGGGCATTTATAGCCTACCCAAAATGTTGTCGTTTTGGCAGGGGTAAGGAAAGAATCCGCGAGCCAAGTCAAGTCGGGCTTTTAGGTCAACGCATTATCATACGGGTTTCATTTGGTTTTTACCCAAATGTTTGTTTTTTTTCAATTTAGTCCAATTTCCTTTTATTTTCTCCTATAGGTTTTGCATTTCTTTCAATTAGGTCCCCTGACTCCCTTAATTGATTTGTCAGTTTGTAATTCTTTCAATTAGATCACTAGGGCTTTGTAATTTGGGCTTATAGTTTTGTAATTGTTTCAATTTGATCCATTAATAATAGTTTGAGCTTTATGTTTTAATTTGTTCTTAATTTAATCAATATTTAATTATTTTTTGTAATTAAATGTAATTAATTTATATGTGATGCATGTTTTAAATTGAGCATATAAGTTTACATGTTAAGTAATTAAATACACTTAATTTAGTTAATTATTAGAGCCTTTAGTGTAGGTTTCCTAACTAGAATACAATAAATTAAATAAGATAGACAATTGTAGTAATTAAATGTATATCAAATATAATTTTTAAAATCCAAATTTGGATGATGTTCCATTGTTTACAATGGGGTGTTATCACAACATGGATTTTAATAAATTATATTTAATATATATTCCACTTAAAATGGATTATTAATTTAGTTCTTTTGTTAGAATTAAACAATTAATTAGAACACATTGTAGATAATTAAATGTATATTAAATTGAACCTTTGGGATTCAAATTTGGATGGTGTTCCATTGTTTACAGTGGGGTGTTATCTCAACGTTGGTTTTAAAGGTGAACATTTAATATATATTTTCATCTAAAATATTGATTTAATAAATTGTTAGGGCCTTAATTAGGACTATAACTTTAATTAATTAGAAAGATTAATTAATTAGGAATATGATTAATCTAAGGGCTTTAAATATATGGAAGGTGTTCAAGAAATTGACATTTTCTCATAAAAGCCATTAAATTAATCAATATTCATAGTTTAAAATAATTAATTAATAAGAACCCTTTTTTAGGATTAGTACTTAAAATTAACAAGATAATAAAACATCATACATTAAAAACCGTTTATGTTGGAAATTCATTTTCAAATACGAATAGGGGTGCCGCGTAACAGGGTGCTTTTAATCTCGTATTCGAACAAAATGAATTTCCTTATAAAAGGATATTTGAATTTGGAATTTAAATTCAATTAATAATTATGGAATGAATTAAATTCAAATAGTTATTCGAAATGCCAAAATGTCACGTAAAATTAAAAGTACCGATAACGGGCGTTTGTAGGGGTGCTAATCCTTCCCTATGCGTAATCGATTCCCGAACCCAATTTTAAGACAAAATCTATGGTTTGTTTTTCCGGTGTCCGGTCTACCTTGAAGTGATCGATGGCCACTCCAAGTATTTTTGGAGAATAAAAAGGGAAAATCAAATTTATTACGAAAACACCTAAAGTTTCAAGATTAAATTAAAAATGGTCAAAAAACTCTAATTTTCCAAAAAGAACAATCGTCAGGCTATTTTTACGTGTCCCGATTTCAAAAATGGTCGCGACAGCTTGGTGACTCTGTTGGGGAACTTTTTTAAAAAAAAACTAAGAGTCATGCCTAATTAATTTTATGTGGCATTTTGGCATTTTAAGACCGTAATTTGAATTTAATTTTTTCTATAATTATTGGATGAATTTTCAGGAAAAATGCAGATAACTTTTTCTTGTATGATATAAATTGTCATTTATGTATAAGCCTTCCACCCGGGCTTTTCACCCTTAAGTGGGAGTGAGGCATGATCTTACGTGAGTTATTCAGCTCCGTGATCGGAATTTTGTCCTCCTTCCGGTATACCAACCTTATACACCGTGAGGTTATGCCTATGCTATAAGGAGTCGTATACTCCCGAATTGATGTCTTACTAGTCCAGTAACCACAATTTGGGTACCCAGAGTCTAGATCGAAACCCACATGCTGTAATAGAAGCCTACCCCACTAGAGCCAGACAGGGACCTAGGACAGGGTGTTGCTGGTTTAAATTCATTTCTCTGGTTATTCTTGTGTGCAAAAATAAACTACTCTCTGGTTAATCTTACGCAATATAAATTTTTTTCTATAACAATTATTTTTGCTTACAATATCAATTCACTATACTAACACAATTTTTGTTTTGTCTTTTGTTTTGTGTGGGTGTGTTTTATTAGATAAATGTTGCATCACATTGTATTCTTGAGAGGTATCGGTTCGAGAATTAGTCGAGTAGGCAATGGCCATAAGAGCTGAAGGGTCTGATAGACAAGTGGAGGACAATTTGTTACTGTGGACTGGATTCGAGAAGACTCAATACAAGAACGAAGACAATATCCGTGGAGGCCAGATGCTATTAATGCAAAGTTGTACCAGAAATTTTTGAACATGATAAAGTTTTGCCAGAACCAGTTTAACTTGAGAACCATATGATAGGGATATGAACAGTCATCTCCAACAAGATCTCTGAATTATAGCGTTACTGTCAGACAATCAAATGGAACAAAAAAGTTGTTTAGGGCCGTGACCCGTTTGTGAAGCCTGGTGTAATTGTTTGCTTTTCAAAGGATATATCTGACACCAACAATAGGAAAATATGAGACATGGTTACACTGCTCCAATGGTCAAAAGGATAAGGTTTTTTCAAGATTCAACAACAGTTCAAGGTTTAAGATAGGGTCTATGGAAGTTACAGAGATAAACAGGACATAGTATCTGGAAAACAGTGATAACAGAGGAAGGATAGAGGACGAATAAATTGAAGGGGCATTCAAGGATTGTTTATAAACTTAAAGAATAATAGAAGCTTTGAATTCAGAGGCGATATCCCAGTTTCACAAATGATGAAATTTATTGAGGGATACCATAATTAGGGGAAATACTGATAAAATGAGAGCTAAGGAAAATGACAGGATCAGAAAAGCAGTACAACACTTTGAAAAACCAATTCGTAAGTCTCGAAGAGGTATCACAATAAAGGATAAAATACTAAAAATCAAGCCGAGACAACAATTCAGGCTATCCAGAAATAGAGCTGTGAAGTGATTAACTTTAGGAGCCAAGTACGGGGAGTCATCTGGCATGTGTAGACTGTGTTTGATGAAGTTGTAAACCTGCAACAACATTCTGATATCGACCACCGAGTTAGGGCAGACATTGATTCAGAGGTTGAACAAAGTGGCCAACCAAAGGAGCTGGAGCTAGTAACATATTGCATTTTCTCTGTATTCGACCCTTTAGTTAGATGGGTGTTGTTCTAATGACTCGTTCTTGAAACCGATACCTCGTGCATTCATACATTGTAGCATTTAAATATTATATTGCCATTTTGTTTAAAATATTGCATTTTTTTTTAAAAGGTAATAATAACATTACATGTAATTTAGAAGCTTACCCCGCTAAAGCCAAACAGGAACCTAGTACAGGTGCTGCAAATTTAAATATATTTTTCTGGTTTTTCTCTTTGTTCAATATATCTTGTCTTGTTGTATGTATTTAATTTAAATTTTTGCTTTCGATATTATTTCACGTTACTAACTTATTTCTTTTGTTTTTGTTTTGTATTCCATTACATCACATCTTCATTGCATAGAGGTATTGATTCAAAAGTGGTTGTCCTTAGAAGACGATCATGATGGATGAGAGGATTCATAGGCCGATAGAAGAGAGTGCATGTATGAAGCAACATTTTGGTCAAACAACATAAGGAATGAATGTCAGTTCATCCAAGAGTTACAAATCAGGTTTTGTTAGTTTTGATGCTGACAAGAATGAGATGCAAGAGCTGAAAAGACAAATGGCTGAGATTATGACTATGATGATGGCTATGACCAAGGAAAAGGGGCATACTGAGTTGAAAGAAGAAGTAAACAAAAAATAGTACATGAATAAATAGTCGAGTTGGGGTACCAATACAATTCGCATCAATAAACTAACTGGAGGCGTAATTGAGCCAAGTCCTAAGAAAATGATGACATGCCAGAGAGAAATTCAAGGAAGAAAGAAGGATGGAAAATCTTTTAATTTAATTTTGATGACATATACAGAGTTTCTTCCAATACTGAGAGAGAATAATCTTGTGGCCCGAGCCCCGTTTAAGTTCACAATGTCTTCTTCACCCTAGGGTTATAGTATTAGTACAACATGTGATTATCATCAAGGAAGTTTAGATCATACTACTAAGAATTGTGAGGCTTTGAAGAACAAGATTGAAAACCTTGTCAGAGAATGCATGTTAAGTTTTGAAGATGGAAGACCCAAATTTCCTAAATGCATAACAATTAAAGAAACACCTGGAGATACAAAAGTGAAGGAAAGTACAAGCCCATCAGGATCAAGTAAGAGTCCAAGGCAAAGTTAAAATTCCAACGTTCCATTAGCCAATTATCAGAAGACAGAATATCACAAACATCATTTTGATCCAATCCCTATTTCATATAAAGAATTGTATCCTCAATTGTTAAAGGCCCGATTGGTGTCCCCACTTTTCCTTGCACGTCTGCAACCTTCGTATCCAAAATGGTACGACACCAATGCACATTGCGAATTTTATGATGGAATCCAAGGTCATTCTATTGAGAATTGTCTCGCCTTCAAACGACGAGTTCAAGTTCTTTTAGAGTTTGAAAAGTGGAAATTTGGAACAGAAAACCAGCCTAATTCAACGGATGGATATAAAGCTCAAGATGACAGTACCCAAAAAGAAGGACGTCAGTGCAAATATGAAGCTCAAATAAGCAAATTAAAGCAAGAGATAGATGATTTGAATGAGGAGTGATAAGTGTTCAAAAGTACTATTTTTCTTACCCTTTTTACTCATATTATTGTTAGACTTAGGCTCATATTAGTTGCATAGTTAGCCATTCATGCATTAATCCATGTTTCCTTCAATCGTTGAGCTTGATTACATAACTTGGTGATTTTTGTGGAAATAGATGCTGCTTTGGTGTGTTTTTGTGTGTATGTGCAGGATCACTTGCCAAAGCAATGCCGAGCTAGTTGCCAGGGCAATGCATGAAGGATATGCCGAGCTAGTTGCCAGGGCAGTGCATGAAGGAGACGCCGAGCCAGTTGCCATGGCATTTGTCGACAAAGACCAAAAGCAATATGGATGTCGAAATTCATGATTTTACAAGCCCAAGATGACATGGAGCAAGGTCCAAGCCCAAAGGAATTTGATTGCCATGCAGAGATTAAAGAAGAGTTAAATTCCAAGTGGATAGGAGAAGTTCTAATAGGAATAAAATTATAATAAAGAATTATATTCTTTAAAGATAATTTAATTCCAACTCAAACTCCTCCTCAAAGAAGGACTTTGGCCTAGCCCTATAAATAGCAAGAGATTTCGACAATTCAAGAGGGAGAGCAAGAGGGAAATTTCGGCAAGTCCAAGTAGGGCAAGAAGAGAGAATTTTCGACAAGCATCAAGGGCAAGGAGGATTTCGACAAGCCTCTTCCTTCATCTTTGTTCGATTGGGTTCATGCTAGGGATTAATTATCTTGTGTTTCTTTGGAACCTAACCATGAACTAAATTTACTTGGCTATGGTTATTGTGTTTTGTGGTTGTGAGAAACTATTGGTTTTTGTTTAGGTAATAAGAGTTTGCACTTTTCTATTTCAAGGTTTATTCATTCTTGGTTCCTATTATTGCTTGCGAGTGAATTGGGAGAGGATCTCGTGATTTCATCCATTTATCTAATATCGGGAGAGTTAGATTCAAGAAACGAATGAATATGATCTTTATGCAATCCAATGATGGTGAAGATTAATCCGGCTTAGGAATAAGTTAAGGATTTCAACGGCTAAGAGGAGCGCAAGATTGGTTGTTGTTCACCCTTGATTCACGCAGGGATGTATTATCAAGGCAAGCACAAGTAGCTAGAGTTTCAACTTAGGGATAAGAAGAAACCATTGAAGAACGCTCCGCCGAACCTTGAAGTTGCTGCCCAGTCGCCCAAGTAGTTGCCCAACTAGTCGCCCAAGCAACCATCAATTAGTTGCCAAGGCAACCCCGTTGTGCAAGTCGCCACGGCAACTGAGTTGCCCATGCACTCTTTTACCAAGACAATCCAATCGGCTATCACACCTCAACTCACGATAACCTAGCCTATCTCTCTCAATCGATCTCATCTTTTCTTTTATTTTATTGCTTTCTAGATTAGTAATTAGTTAAACTTCGATAATCCTTTACTTGTGTTTTTACTTTTTACAGTGCAAGAGACTAGATTCTTGAAGTGGCACCAATCCCTGTGGAGACGATATCTTTTATACTATAACTTGCGACGTGTATACTTGCACAATTGCGTAGCACTTATTATTACGCGCAACAAGTTTTTTGGCGCCGTTGCGGGATTGGCAATAGCAACTTTGTTTTTATTTTCTTGCACTTTCTTTTTATTTTTCTTGTTTAAAATTCAAAGGGCTAACAAACTTTGGTTTTGCATTGGTATATGACGAGGCGAGACCGACTTCACGAGAATATCCCTTTGATCCAGAAATCGAACGAACCTTACAAAGACTTAGGCGAAGGATAAGAGAAGCAATGGCAAATCAAGACGGCAATATTAATCAAGATGTTCGAGCGGGAGGAGGAGTGATTCTTGCACGAAAGCAGAACTATTCGAGACTATCTTGAAGAAGATCTTGATGGACTTAACCCGAGGAGTTGTCGCACCGAAATTGAAGCCGACCACTTTGAGTTGAAACCGGTAATGTTTAATATGATCAACACAATAGGTCAATTTGGCGGCTCAAAGCTGAAGATGCACGACAACATCTGAAATCTTTCCTCGAGATTTGCAACTCGTTCAAGATACACGGAGTCACCCACGATGTCTTACGATTAAGATTATTCCCTATTCTTTGAGGGATAGGGCGAAAGCATGGCTAAATAGCATTCTGCCGGATCCATAGCATCTTGGACTGATCTTTGTCGTGATTTCCTTGCTAGATTTAATCCTACAAATTTAATCGATAAGCTTCGTAACGACATTACTTCTTTTCGGCGAGGCGGATGATGAATCCATGTACGAGGCTTGGGAGCGATATAGAGAACTTCTACACAAATGCCCTCTACACGGATTCGGTGTGGACTCAAGTGACAATGTTTTACAATGCCGTGAATACACCAACAAGGATGATGCTAGACGCCTCGGCAAACGGCATACTCCTAGATAAGTCACCGGAAGAAGCAATGCAAATTTTAAACAGGCTGGCCAAGAATGATTATCAATTCCCATCTACTAGAAGAGGAGGAGTTAGACGTAAGCCACAATACATGAACTAGGATCATCAGATTCAATTTCGGCACAATTGGCCGCTTTAACCAAGATGGTCCAGAACATGCAAAAACCAAACAACACACATGAAGTCAAGGTAATGGATTCTTTTTGTGAGTTATGTGGTGATAACCATAATTCTTCTGAATGTATGCAGAATCCAGAATCCAGCTTCTATGTGGGGAATTACAATCGGGGCAACAACATGATGTCAAATACATACAATCCAGCTTGGAAGAAGCACCCGAATTTTTCATGGAGTAATCCCAACAATGCTCTAAACTAGAACAATCAGAATGCACAAGCATCGGGATTCCAGCAAAATATGCCACGACAACAGATGCCGCAGCAACAACCGACGACATCTAGTTCTTTGGAAAATTCTCTAAATGCTTTTATGATGAAAACTGAATCTTATATGGCTGAGAATAGTAATTTCATAAAAAGAACTGATGCTTTTATTAACAGGACCGAGATGAGATTGCAAAACCAAGAGGCGGCAATCAAATCATTGGAAAATCAAGTCGGACAATTTGCTCAAAAATGAACACTAGACCACAAGGAGGTTTACCTAAGCGATACTGAAGTCGCAAGAGGAATGGCCATGAGCAATGTAAGGCAATCACCACCGAAGTGGCCAACAACTTAGAGAGGTTCAAACCCGCTCGTCAAACAAAACTCCACAAAAAGAGCAAAGGCGAACCTAGCGGCAAAGTCTCGGATGCTGAACCAAGAATTGCTGCGGCAACCGGCAATAAGCATGCCTCGGCAACCAATGACGCCTCGGTAACTTGCGATAAGCACGCCGCGGCAACCCGATTGGTAACACATCGGCAACTCCGGATGTCCCTGTAATGCCGTCAATCAGGTTTCAAACCAATGAAAAGATCGAAGATATCCGACTTCCACCACCATTCCCACAAAGGTTGAGGCGACAAAAGCAAGAATACCAATTCAAGAAGTTTCTTGATATCCTAAAGCAAGTCCACTTCAACTTGCCATTGGTGGAAGCAATTGAACAAATGCCAAACTATGCCAAGTTTCTTAAAGACATTGTGTCCAAGAGAACAAGGCTAGGAGAGTTTGAAACAATTGCCGCAATGAGAGGGATGCATGGCAATGTTGCACAATCGTATGCCGCCCAAGTTGAAGGATCCCGGAAGTTTCACAATACCTGTTCTATTGGAAATCACTATGTCGGGAAAGCACTATGCGACCTAGGGGCTAGCATAAACTTGATGCCTAAATCGGTTTTCCATAAACTAGGAATCGGGAAGGCAAGACCTATAAATGATTATGCTACAGCTAGCCGAGCAGATCCTATGTGCATCCAGAGGGAAAAATCGAGGACATCTTGGTAAAAGTTGATAAATTTATTTTTCCCGCTGACTTTATTGTTTTAGATTGTGAAGCGAGATGAGCATGCGCCTATCATTCTCGGAAGACCATTCCTAGCGGCTGGGGAGAACTTTGATTGATGTTGAAAAAGGAGAACTCACAATGAGGGTGAATGACCAGCAGGTAAAACTAAATGTGTTCCAAACACTAAGGCATGCCGATGATCGGAAGAATGCCAACTACTTCATGCCACGGCAGAGTTTAACCGATGAGGAATTTAGTTGCCTCGGCAACTACATTGCCGATCAAGAGGAACTGAGGAGTATGAAGAACCGGTCGATGAGGAACAACCGAAGAGGTAAATTGGCTAGTCAATCGACCCGGTACATACTTTGAACCACTTTGGACTACTCGGGTAAGGAAGGTAAGATCGAAAAACCCTCTATCGAAAATCCACCAATTCTTGAGTTGAAACAATTGCGAGCAATGAAATATGTATACTTAGGGATCGATAATACATTACCTGTAATTATTTCCTCTAAGTTACAGACTGAGCGAGGAAAAGAAGCTGATCAACATGTTGAAGCTACATAAAAAGGCAATAGGGTGGACAATTGCCGACTTGAAGGGAATTAACCGGCGGTGTGCATGCACAAGATCTTGTTGGAAGATGATCACAAACCTTCAATTGAGGCCCAGAGGAGACTGAATCATGCCATGAAAGGGGTTGTAATGAAAGAAATCATCAAATGGCTTGACGCCAAAGCATTATATACCCTATCTCCGATAAGTACGTGGGTAAGTCCGGTACAATGTGTGCGAAAAAAAAGGGAGGTATAACAGTGGTAAGCAATGAAAATAATGAACTTATCCCAACCAGGTGTGACCGGTTGGAGGGTTTGTATGGACTATCGAAAGCTAAACAAAGCCACTAGGAAAGATCACTTCCCATTACCCTTTATTGATCAAATGCTTGACCGTCTTGCGGGTAAAACCCTTTTCTTGTTTTCTTGATGGTTATTCAGGTTACAATCAGATTGCCATAGCACCGGAAGATCAAGAAAAGACAACATTCACATGCCCCTACGGTACTTATGCCTTCGAAGGATGCCGTTCGGATTATGTACGCGCCCGGCAACCTTCCAAAGATGTATGATGGCGCTCTTTTCGGACATGGTCGAAGACTTCCTTGAGATCTTCATGGATGATTTTCGGTTTTTGGTAATGACTAACCCGGACGGCTGTCTCGGCAATTTAGAGAGGGTGTTGGCAAGATGCGAAGAAATGGATTTAGTCCTCAATTGGGAGAAATGCCACTTTATGGTAGATGAAGGAATAGTGCTCGGCCATAAGATTTCATCCAAGGGAATTGAAGTAGACAAAGCCAAGGTGGACGTGATCGAGAGATTACCCCCACCAAATTCGGTTAAAGGAATTGAAGTTTTCTCGGACATGCAGGTTTTTTACGGGAGGTTCATTCATAACTTTTCTAAAATCACTAAACCTTTGTGTAATCTGCTTGAACAGGATAAAGTCTTGATTTTGATGATTCTTGCACTCAAGCATTTGAAACCCTAAAGAAAAAGCTTGCCTCGGCACCCATTGTTGTTCCACAGTTGGACGCTACCTTTTGAGCTCATGTGTGATGCAAGTGATTTCGCGGTAGGAGCGTTCTAGGCCAACGCCACGAGTAAGACCTTCCATGTGATATACTACGCTAGTAAAACTCTTAACGATGCTCAAGTGAATTACACAACAACGGAGAAAGAGTTACTAGCTGTAGTTTTCGCATTTGACAAGTTCGATCCTATTTAATTGGTACAAAGGTAATTGTTCATACGGACCATTCGGCAATCAAATACTTATTTGCTAAAAGGATGCTAAACCTCGTTTGATTCGTTGGATATTACTTTTACAAGAATTTGATATTGAAATTAAGGGCGGAAAGGAGCGAGAAAATCAAGTGGCGATCACTTATCACGTTTGGAGCGCAATAGGGAAGAGGAGGGCGGATCTAGAGATATGCGATGCATTCCCGGATGAACAAATTCTAATCGCCTTGGCAACCCTTGGCGCTCGACAGCCCATGGCGCCTCGGCAACCATGGAAGCACACGCCTCGGCAACTCTCGGCGCCCGTAGCGGTCTTTGGCGAGCACGCCTCAGCAATTTTGGGGGAGCGAACACTACGGCAAAGCACATGCCCGGCAATAATATACTCGCACGCAGATTTAGTTAACTTCCTTGTTTGTGGTATTTTTCCGTATGGCATTACTCAAGGAAAAAGCGGTTCCGCCATAATGCTAAGCATTACTTTTGGGACGAGCCTCTTTTGTTTAAACAATGTGCAGATCGGGTTATACGTCGATGTGTCCCCTGAAGAAGAGCAACAAAATGTACTCGGCAATGCCATTCTTCACCCTATGGAGGACATTTTGGAGGAACTCGTACATGGCCAAAGTCTTGCAATCCGGTTTGTATTGGCCAACATTGTACAAAGATGCCCAAGACTTTTACAAGCAATGTGATCGTTGCGGAGGGGCGGGCAATATCTCTAGGCGACATGAGATGCCACTCGAACATCATCGAGGTGGAACTGTTCGATGTATGGGGATCGATTTTATGGGACCTTTCCCATCTTCATTCGGCAACCTCTACATCTTACTCGCCGTCGACTATGTGTCTAAATGGGTAGAGGCAAGCTGCAGTTCCCAACGAGCGATTCCAAGACCGTGCAGCGATTCTGAGAAAAACATATTTACGGTTTGGGATGCCGAGAGCAATTATCAGCGACGGGGGCAAGCATTTTGACAACAGACTAATTGCCAAGATGTTGCAACGCTTCGGCATATCACACAAGATCGCCACGGCATATCACCCACAAACCAACGGGCAAGCGAAATTTTCAACCGGGAGTTGAAGGAATACTCGAGAAAGTTGTAAATCCCTCAAGGAAGGATTGGTCATTAAGACTAGATGACGCACTTTGGGCATATCGCATTGCATTCAAAACACCATTAGGTATGTCCCCCTTCCGGCTTGTCTATGGTAAAACATGTCATCTACCGGTGGAAATCGAGCACAAGGCGTCTTTGGGCAATCAAGACCGTGAATATGGATTGGGAAAGTGCGGACAAAAGCGCTTGATGGATCTCAATGAGATAGAAGAATTTCGTGCACTCGCCTATAACAATGCACAAATCTACAAGGAGAAAACAAAGCGATGGCACGACAAGAAACTATTGCCACGGCAATTCACGCCAGGGCAACTAGTTCTCCTATTCAATTCTCGGCTAAAACTTTTTCCGGAAAGCTGAAATCAAGATGGTCGGGACCATTCAAAGTCGTCAAACCATTCTCTCATGGTGCCGTAATAATCAAGTCCATCTCGACAATCATGAATTCAAAGTTAATGGACAAAGATTGAAGCACTACAATGGTGCCCATGTGGAGCGTAACAAGGAAGTGGTCAACTTAGGAGATGCATGAGCATGCTCTCCTTTGATATTTCCTTTTTTTTTTTTTTTTTTATTTTCATTTTTATTTTTAGGAGATATTTTATTTTTTCTTCATTATCTTTAGTTTTCAGGTTTTCTTTGTTTTCTTTTTCACAACAAGACTCACAACTACTATGCTAAGAAATTTTCTTGCCAAGATCCTTGCCACGGCAACCAATGAAGAAGATGCGCGGCAACCTACATCGTGCCTGCACAAGCTGATGCCACGGCAACTAACCATGAAGATGCCACGGCAACCAAAGCTCAAGGCGTCCGGCAACAAGAAAACAACCATCACGTTCAAGCAAGAAAATCAAGGCGCCAACTAGAAGGAAACTAATCATCTACGATGGCGAACTCTCGGAGTAAGTCCTCGTATGCATTTATTTTTATATTTATTTTTCGTTATTTTTATGCATGCATTGAGGACAATGCCTCACTCGAGTTTGGGGGGATTGTTATTAGTAATTACCATGTTTAGTTACATTAATCTTAAGCATTACATTTAGGATACATAAATTGCTTGCCATGCCTTTAATTGGAACAAGAATTGCTTAGATTTGATGAATATTCGATGATGACTTTGCCAATGCACTTAATTGATAGAATTTTTATTCTAGGATAACCATGAAAAACTTAGAATTGTATATGATGCTAAATTTGATGAAACTTTGTTGTGGTTTGATTGATTTAAGGAGTTCTAGTAAACTTAGGTTGATAATTAACTAATTGGGGATTAGAATAAAAATTGGATGAATGCTAGAGGGTGCGAAATTGGCTCTAGCATATGCTAAAAAAATTGATCACTAGAGGTGCGGCGGCTCTAGGAGGCGTTAAAATTTTTTCGGTTAACTAGGTGCGAAACCGGCTCTAGTCGATTAAATTAACTTAAGAAAACTAAAAATAAAACACTAGGTGTGCCGAAATTGGCTCTAGTTAAAACATGTTAAAAAGAACCCAATGAAGTAATTTGAAAACCTATTGTTTGCATAGAATCGAAAAATCAACTTGCACACAACTCCGCACACACTCACAAGCATTATAGTTTGATTCGAGTAATTCATCAGTTTTACGAAAAATAAAAAGCCAATCATACTTTGTGCCCGGTTGAGAGAGGTGAAATCAAGTTCAAAGCTAAGTTTGTGAAAATTTGAAGTCTTGGCGGTAATTATGAGTTTGCATTGCTTGAGGACAAGCAATAGTTCGAGTTTGGGGGTGTGATAAGTGTTCAAAAAGTACTATTTTTCTTACCCTTTTTACTCATATTATTGTTAGACTTAGGCTCATATTAGTTGCATAGTTAGCCATTCATGCATTAATCCATGTTTCCTTCAATCGTTGAGCTTGATTACATAACTTGGTGATTTTTGTGGAAATAGATGCTGCTTTGGTGTGTTTTTTGTGTGTATGTGCAGGATCACTTGCCAAAGCAATGCCGAGCTAGTTGCCAGGGCAATGCATGAAGGATATGCCGAGCTAGTTGCGAGGCGGTGCATGAAGGAGGCAGCAGAGCAGTTGCCATGGCATTTGTCGACAAAGACCAAAAGCAATATGGATGTCGAAATTCATGATTTTACAAGCCCAAGATGACATGGAGCAAGGTCAAGCCCAAAGGAATTTGATTGCCATGCAGAGATTAAAGAAGAATTAAATTCCAAGTGGATAGGAGAAGTTCTAATAGGAATAAAATTATAATAAAGAATTATATTCTTTAAAGATAATTTAATTCAACTCAAACTCCTCCTCAAAGAAGGACTTTGGCCTAGCCCTATAAATAGCAAGAGATTTCGACAATTCAAGAGGGAGAGCAAGAGGGAAATTTCGGCAAGTCCAAGTAGGGCAAGAAGAGAGAATTTTCGACAAGCATCAAGGGCAAGGAGGATTTCGACAAGCCTCTTCCTTCATCTTTGTTCGATTGGGTTCATGCTAGGGATTAATTATCTTGTGTTTCTTTGGAACCTAGCCATGAACTAAATTTACTTGGCTATGGTTATTGTGTTTTGTGGTTGTGAGAAACTATTGGTTTTTGTTTAGGTAATAAGAGTTTGCACTTTTCTATTTCAAGGTTTATTCATTCTTGGTTCTTATTATTGTTTTGAGTGAATTGGGAGAGGATCTCGTGATTTCATCCATTTATCTAATATCGGGAGAGTTAGATTCAAGAAAGCGAATGAATATGATCTTTATGCAATCAATGATGGTGAAGATTAATCCGGCTTAGGAATAAGTTAAGGATTTCAGCGGCTAAGAAGGGCGCAAGATTGGTTGTTGTTCACCCTTGATTCACGCGAGGATGTATTATCAAGGCATGCACAAGTAGCTAGAGTTTCGACTTAGGGATAAGAAGAAACCATTGAAGAAGCGCTCCGCCGAACCTTGAAGTTGCTGCCCGATCGCCCAAGTAGTTGCCCAACTAGTCGCCCAAGCAACCATCAATTAGTTGCCAGGCCCCCGTTGTGCAAGTCGCCACGGCAAGCTGAGTTGCCCATGCACTCTTTACCAAGACAATCAATCGGCTATCACACCTCAACTCACGATAACCTAGCCTATCTCTCTCAATTGAATTCATCTTTTTTTATTTTATTTTATTGCTTTCTAGATTAGTAATTAGTTAAACTTGATAATCCTTTACTTGTGTTTTTACTTTTTTACGATTGCAGAGACTAGATTCTGGCACCAATCCCTGTGGAGACGATATCTTTTATACTATAACTTGCGACGTGTATACTTGCACAATTGCGTAGCACTTATTACGCGCAACAAGGAGCTAAGAAACTTACAGTCCAACTATCAAGAGCTTTGTTCGATGCTCAAGAATGCTGGATTGAGTGTAACTCTGGAACAGTCGAAGGAAAAAATTAAAGAGCTAAAACATGAAGCTGAATATTGGAAAAAAAGTTTTGAGGCCAGTGAAGGTTGAGTCAATACACTTTCATGTGATCTGCAGGTAATGAAATTACAACACTATACTTTTATGGATGACCTAAGGGTTAGTGAAGATAAACGCGAGATGATAAAAATGTACATGCAGATGTATGAGGATAATTCTATCAAGCTGAATGACAGTCAAGATGAAAACAAAACACTAAAGAAGAAGGTAGACGAATGCCTCAAGCTTACGTTGATGTTCAAAGCTCTTGTTGATGATGTTAAGAAAGATTGTCAAGAGAGTGAGGAAAAGCGATATGCCCAGTTTCAGAGATCAAGAATAAGATTCAAGAAAGGGACAACGACATGAAATATGTTGTTATTCAAGCAAAAGAAGTTGCTCAACAAGTGGTAGATCTAGCTGATGTAGCAATAGAATTGAGCCAGAATATTGATCCAGCATTAGATCACAGAGGAAAGCTGACTTGGCTCTTAGAGAAAGTTAGGAAGTTGGGAGTTAGAGCTTACCAATATATGTAGTATCTAATATCTGATGTATTGAATCCTTTTACTTCAATGAAAGTTGTTCTATGATGGTCTCTTTTAGAATCAATACCTCCTACATTCATACATTCATGCATTGCATATTTATCATTATTATGTAATAACATGGCATTAACATTCATGATCTAGGGCGGTCAGAGTTTCAACAGAAGCAATCTGGGAATTAGTGAAGTTCGAGAATTTGTTATCATAGATTGAGACCCGGAAGGAATTGAACAGACTCAAGAAGGGTTACAAGAACAGATGACCAAGCATCAGCATAATGCGAAGAACTACATTGCTACACCATGTTTGACAATTTATCCCAGGACATCTAACCCAAGTACAGAGATAGGTTCTGTAAAGCCTGTCATCTTAGGATCAAGACTCGAGCAGCTGAAAGATAGTTATGCCAAACTTGAGGAAGAGATCCAGGAGAGAAAAGACATTGATAATCCCAAATTTGATGCAAAAGAATTATGTTTAGTCCCTGATCTAGTTATACCTCCTGAATTTAAGGTTCCCAATTTTGAGAAGTATAATGGTTCCAATTGTCCTAATGTCCACTTGGCAATGTTCTGTAGGAAAATAGAGGGATATTAGGACGATGATAAATTGTTGATCCACTATTTTCATTATAGTCTAGTTGGACATGTCGTAGTACGGTACAACAGATTAAGTCGAGAGTAGATTCGATCATAGGTAGATTTGGCCAAAACATTTTTGGGGCAATACAAGTATGTTATAGACCTGGCTCTAGATCGTTATTTTCTGCAGAACGTGAATATGAAGGTCAGTGAAAGTTTTAAAGACTATGCATTGAGGTGGCTAGGATTAGCAGCCCAAGTTCAACCTCCCTTGATAGAGGAAGAAATATCTCTTATGTTTCATCAAACTCTTCCATCTCATTTCTTTGAGAGAATGCTTGTGAATTCAAGGTGCAGTTTCAGTGACCTCGCGATGATTGGAGAAACAATAGAATCGATGAGGGAAAATTAGATCGAGATTTAAAGACTGTGGTGATCAAGAGGCGGAATAAGAAAAAGAGGTAACTGAATGTAATGTTCATAGTTCTCAGAGCCGCAAGAGAAAGAGGCCAGCTAATTCATTAGAACGACCACAGAAAGTTCCTCGAGCAAGTGTAAATCTGGAGATCTTTAGAGTATCTATTTCAGACTTATTACCTCACCTTATTGAAGGAGAGCATATCACTCATAGGCCAATAAAAGTGGTGCCAAGCCCATTTGCTCATAGCTTTGATCCAGACAATGTTTGTGACTTTCATATGGGAGTACCAGGACATGCCACCAAGAAGTACATACCTTTAATGAAAGAAATTAAGAAGATAGTCAGTAATGGAATCTTAACACGAGAATTAGTCCAACAATGGAAAGGAGTGGGGTAAGCCGTTAAACCAGTTGAGGAATTAGAGAATCAAGATGAATGCTTTCAAGATTGTTTTGAATTTTAAGAAGTCAGTGCTACCCATATTGCTGCATCATGTGGTTACAATTTACAAGGACCATTGCTGAAATAATATTGGAAAATAAGTTTATTATTGCCGACCTGAAAGTAGTAGAAGTCTTTTCCTGAGGTCATATGTCATGATTGTTGGTTCTCATTTCATTGGAAGGATGTTTTTGAAGCAAATAAATATATATCTCTTCTTACCTTATGGGCCCCTATATGCCAATTGCAAGATGTGACATTGATTCCAATGCAAAAATCATTTGGATGTTGTGAAGACGATGAAGTAAAATTTGTTTCTCAGTCTACTTTGGTCGGCAAAGTAAGAAAATGTCGGATCATTACGCCTTTGATGATGTTCACTGATAAATCTTTGAAATTCATAAACAATGAAGTGGACTAGACGATTTTAACCAAGTATAGTTACTTGAAATTGAAGTTCTAAGCATAGACTTCATACCTTAAAAACCCAATGATAAGTGTTCAAAAGTACTATTTTTCTTACCCTTTTTACTCATATTATTGTTAGACTTAGGCTCATATTAGTTGCATAGTTAGCCATTCATGCATTAATCCATGTTTCCTTCAATCGTTGAGCTTGATTACATAACTTGGTGATTTTTGTGGAAATAGATGCTGCTTTGGTGTGTTTTTGTGTGTATGTGCAGGATCACTTGCCAAAGCAATGCCGAGCTAGTTGCCAGGGCAATGCATGAAGGATATGCCGAGCTAGTTGCCAGGGCAGTGCATGAAGGAGACGCCGAGCCAGTTGCCATGGCATTTGTCGACAAAGACCAAAAGCAATATGGATGTCGAAATTCATGATTTTACAAGCCCAAGATGACATGGAGCAAGGTCCAAGCCCAAAGGAATTTGATTGCCATGCAGAGATTAAAGAAGAATTAAATTCCAAGTGGATAGGAGAAGTTCTAATAGGAATAAAATTATAATAAAGAATTATATTCTTTAAAGATAATTTAATTCCAACTCAAACTCCTCCTCAAAGAAGGACTTTGGCCTAGCCCTATAAATAGCAAGAGATTTCGACAATTCAAGAGGAAGAGCAAGAGGGAAATTTCGGCAAGTCCAAGTAGGGCAAGAGGAGAGAATTTTCGACAAGCATCAAGGGCAAGGAGGATTTGACAAGCCTCTTCCTTCATCTTTGTTCGATTGGGTTCATGCTAGGGATTAATTATCTTGTGTTTCTTTGGAACCTAGCCATGAACTAAATTTACTTGGCTATGGTTATTGTGTTTTGTGGTTGTGAGAAACTATTGGTTTTTGTTTAGGTAATAAGAGTTTGCACTTTTCTATTTCAAGGTTTATTCATTCTTGGTTCCTATTATTGCTTATGTAGTGAATTGGGAGAGGATCTCGTGATTTCATCCATTTATCTAATATCGGGAGAGTTAGATTCAAGAAACGAATGAATATGATCTTTATGCAATCCAATGATGGTGAAGATTAATCCGCTTAGGAATAAGTTAAGGATTTCACGGCTAAGAGGAGCGCAAGATTGGTTGTTGTTCACCCTTGATTCGCGCAGGATGTATTATCAAGGCATGCACAAGTAGCTAGAGTTTCGACTTAGGGATAAGAAGAAACCATTGAAGAACGCTCCGCCGAACCTTGAAGTTGCTGCCCGATCGCCCAAGTAGTTGCCCAACTAGTCGCCCAAGCAACCATCAATTAGTTGCCAAGGCAACCCCGTTGTGCAAGTCGCCACGGCAACCCGAGTTGCCCATGCACTCTTTACCAAGACAATCCAATCGGCTATCACACCTCAACTCACGATAACCTAGCCTATCTCTCTCAATTGAATTCATCTTTTATTTTATTTTATTGCTTTCTAGATTAGTAATTAGTTAAACTTGATAATCCTTTACTTGTGTTTTTACTTTTTACAAAGGTGCAAGAGACTAGATTCTTGAAGTGGCACCAATCCTCGTGGAGACGATATCTTTTATACTATAACTTGCGACGTGTATACTTGCACAATTGCGTAGCACTTATTACGCGCAACAAGTTTTTTGGCGCCGTTGTTCGGGATTGGCAATAGCGACTTTGTTTTTACTTTCTTGCACTTTCTTTTTTATTTTCTTGTTTAAAATTCAAAGGGCTAACAAACTTTGGTTTTGCATTGGTATATGACGGGCGAGACCGACTTCACCAGAATATCCCTTTGATCCGTAAATCGAACTAACCTTACAAAGACTTAGCGAAGGATAAGAGAAGCAATGGCAAATCAAGACGGCAATATTAATCAAGATGTTGGCGGGAGGAGGAGTGATTCTTGCACGAAAGCAGAACTATTCGAGACTATCTTGAAGAAGATCTTGATGGACTTAACCGGAGTTGTCGCACCCGAAATTGAAGCCGACCACTTTGAGTTGAAACCGGTAATGTTTAATATGATCAACACAATAGGTCAATTTGGCGGCTCAAAGAATCGAAGATGCACGACAACATCCGAAATCTTTCCTCGAGATTTGCAACTCGTTCAAGATACACGGAGTCACCCCCGATGTCTTACGATTAAGATTATTCCCTATTCACCGAGGATAGGCGAAAGCATGGCTAAATAGCATTCTGCCGGATCCATAGCATCTTGGACTGATCTTTGTCGTGATTTCCTTGCTAGATTTAATCCTACAAATTTAATCGATAAGCCGTAACGACATTACTTCTTTTCGCAAAGGGCGGATGATGAATCCATGTACGAGGCTTGGGAGCGATATAGAGAACTTCTACATAAATGCCCTCTACACGGATTCGGTGTGGACTCAAGTGACAATGTTTTACAATGCCGTGAATACACCAACAAGGATGATGCTAGACGCCTCGGCAAACGGCATACTCCTAGATAAGTCACCGGAAGAAGCAATGCAAATTTTAAACAGGCTGGCCAAGAATGATTATCAATTCCCATCTACTAGAAGAGGAGGAGTTAGACGCAAGCCACAATACATGAACTAGGATCATCAGATTCAATTTCGGCACAATTGGCCGCTTTAACCAAGATGGTCCGAACATGCAAAAACCAAACAACACACATGAAGTCAAGGTAATGGATTCTTTTTGTGAGTTATGTGGCGATAACCATAATTCTTCCGAATGTATGCGAATCCGAATCTAGCTTCTATGTGGGGAATTACAATCGGGCAACAACATGATGTCAAATACATACAATCCAGCTTGGAAGAAGCACCCAAATTTTTCATGGAGTAATCCCAACAATGCTCTAAACCGAACAATCAGAATGCACAAGCATCGGGATTCCGCAAAATATGCCACGACAACAGATGCCGCAGCAACAACAACCGACAACATCTAGTTCTTTGGAAAATTCTCTAAATGCTTTTATGATGAAAACTGAATCTTATATGGTGAGAATAGTAATTTCATAAAAAAGAACGATGCTTTTATTAACAGGACCGAGATGAGATTGCAAAACCAAGAGGCGGCAATCAAATCATTGGAAAATCAAGTCGGACAATTTGCTCAAAATCAACACTAGACCACAAGGAGGTTTACCTAGCGATACTGAAGTCGCAAGAAGAGGCGGCCGCCATGAGCAATGTAAGGCAATCACCACCGAAGTGGCCAACAACTTAGAGAGGTTCAAACCCGCTCGTCAAACAAAACTCCACAAAAAGAGCAAAGACGAACCTAGCGGCAAAGTCTCGGATCTTTGAACCAAGAATTGCTGCGGCAACGGCAATAAGCATGCCTCGGCAGCCCATGACGCCTCGGCAACCTGCGATAAGCACGCCGCGGCAACCCCAGTTGGTAACACATCGGCAACTCGGATGTCCTGTAATGCCGTCAATCAGGTTTCAAACCAATGAAAAGATCAAAGATATCCGACTTCCACCACCATTCCCACAAAGGTTGAAGCGACAAAAGCAAGAATACCAATTCAAGAAGTTTCTTGATATCCTAAAGCAAGTCCACATCAACTTGCCATTGGTGGAAGCAATTGAACAAATGCCAAACTATGCCAAGTTTCTTAAAGACATTGTGTCCAAGAGAACAAGGCTAGGAGAGTTTGAAACAATTGCCGCAATGAGAGGATGCATGGCAATGTTGCACAATCGTATGCCGCCCAAGTTGAAGGATCCGGAAGTTTCACAATACCTGTTCTATTGGAAATCACTATGTCGGGAAAGCACTATGCGACCTAGGGGCTAGCATAAACTTGATGCCTAAATCGGTTTTCCGAAACTAGGAATCGGGAAGGCAAGACCTACTTGATTATGCTCTGACTAGCCAAGCAGATCCTATGTGCATCCAGAGGGAAAAATCGAGGACATCTTGGTAAAAGTTGATAAATTTATTTTTCCCGCTGACTTTATTGTTTTAGATTGTGAAGCGAGATGAGCACGCGCCTATCATTCTCGGAAGACCATTCCTAGCGGCAGGGAGAACTTTGATTGATGTTGAAAAGGAGAACTCACAATGAGGGTGAATGACCAGCAGGTAAAACTAAATGTGTTCCAAACACTAAGGCATGCAGATGATCCGGAAGAATGCCAACTACTTCATGCCACAGCAGAGTTTAACCGATGAAGAATTTAGTTGCCTCGGCAACTACATTGCCGAACACGAGGAACATGAGGAGTATGAAGAGCGGTCGATGAGGAACAACCAGAAGAGGCAAATTGGCTAGTCAATCGACCCGGATACATACTTTGAACCACTGGACTACTCGGGTAAGGAAGGTAAGATCGAAAAACCCTCTATCGAAAATCCACCAATTCTTGAGTTGAAACAATTGCGAGCAACTGAAATATGTATACTTAGGGACCGATAATACATTACCTGTAATTATTTCTTCTAAGTTACAGCCTGAGCGAGGAAAAGAAGCTGATCAACATGTTGAAGCTACATAAAAGGCAATAGGGTGGACAATTGCCGACTTGAAGGGAATTAGCCGGCGGTGTGCATGCACAAGATCTTGTTGGAAGATGATCACAAACCTTCAATTGAGGCCCCAGAGGAGACTGAATCATGCCATGAAAGGGGTTGTAATGAAAGAAATCATCAAGTGGCTTGACGCGGCATTATATACCCTATCTCCGATAGTACGTGGGTAAGTCCGGTACAATGTGTGCGAAAAAAAGGGAGGTATAACGGTGGTAAGCAATGAAAATAATGAACTTATCCCAACCAGGGTGTGACCGGTTGGAGGGTTTGTATGGACTATCGAAAGCTAAACAAAGCCACTAGGAAAGATCACTTCCCATTACCCTTTATTGATCAAATGCTTGACCGTCTTGCGGGTAAACCTTTTTCTTGTTTTCTTGATGGTTATTCAGGTTACAATCAGATTGCCATAGCACGGAAGATCAAGAAAAGACAACCTTCACATGCCCCTACGGTACTTATGCCTTCCGAAGGATGCCGTTCGGATTATGTAACGCCCGGCAACCTTCCAAAGATGTATGATGGCGCTCTTTTGGACATGGTCGAAGACTTCCTTGAGATCTTCATGGATGATTTTCGGTTTTTAGTAATGACTTGACGGCTGTCTCGGCAATTTAGAGAGGGTGTTGGCAAGATGCGAAGAAATGGATTTAGTCCTCAATTGGGAGAAATGCCACTTTATGGTAGATGAAGGAATAGTGCTCGGCCATAAGATTTCATCCAAGGGAATTGAAGTAGACAAAGCCAAGGTGGGCGTGATCGAGAGATTACCCCACCAAATTCGGTTAAAGGAATTGAAGTTTTCTCGGACATGCAGGTTTTTACGGGAGGTTCATTCATAACTTTTCTAAAATCACTAAACCTTTTGTGTGTCTGCTTGAACAGGATAAAGTCTTGATTTTGATGATTCTTGCACTCAAGCATTTGAAACCCTAAGAAAAAAAAGCTTGCCTCGGCACCCATTGTTGTTCCACCCAGTTGGGCGCTACCTTTTGAGCTCATGTGTGATGCAAGTGATTTGCGGTAGGAGCGAGTTCTAGGCCAACGCACAGGTAAGACCTTCCATGTGACATACTACGCTAGTAAAACTCTTAACGATGCTCAAGTGAATTACACAACAACGGAGAAAGAGTTACTTATTTGTAGTTTTTCGCATTTGACAAGTTTCGATCCTATTTAATTGGTACAAAGGTAATTGTTCATACGGACCATTCGGCAATCAAATACTTATTTGCTAAAAAGGATGCTAAACCTCGTTTGATTCGTTGGATATTACTTTTACAAGAATTTGATATTGAAATTAGGGACGGAAAGGAAGCAGAAAATCAAGTGGCGATCACTTATCACGTTTGGAGCGCAATAGGGAAGAGGATGCGGATCTAGAGATATGCGATGCATTCCGGATGAACAAATTCTAATCACCTCGGCAACCCTTGGCGCCTCGACAGCCCATGACGCCTCGGCAACCATGGAAGCACACGCCTCGGCAATTTTGGGAGCGAGACACTACGGCAAAGACATGCCTCGGCAATACAATACCGTACGCAGATTTAGTTAACTTCCTTGTTTGTGGTATTTTTCCGTATGGCATTACTCACCAAGGGAAAAAGCGGTTCGCCATGATGCTAAGCATTACTTTTGGGACGAGCCTCTTTTGTTTAAACAATGTGCAGATCGGGTTATACGCCGATGTGTCCCCTGAAGAAGAGCAACAAAATGTACTCGGCAATGCCATTCTTCACCCTATGGAGGACATTTTGGAGGAACTCGCATCATGACCAAAGTCTTGCAATCCGGTTTGTATTGGCCAACATTGTACAAAGATGCCCAAGACTTTTACAAGCAATGTGATCGTTGCGGAGGGCGGGCAATATCTCTAGGCGACATGAGATGCCACTCTCGAACATCATCGAGGTGGAACTGCATTCGATGTATGGGGATCGATTTTATGGGACCTTTCCCATCTTCATTCGGCAACCTCTACATCTTACTTGCCGTCGACTATGTGTCTAAATGGGTAGAGGCAGCTACAGATTCCCAACAGCGATTCCAAGACCGTGCAGCGATTCCGCAGAAAAACATATTTACGGTTTGGGATGCCGAGAGCAATTATCGGCGCGACGGGGCAAGCATTTTGACAACAGACTAATTGCCAAGATGTTGCAACGCTTCGGCATATCACACAAGATCGCCACGGCATATCACCCACAAACCAACGGGCAGCGAAATTTCAACCGGGAGTTGAAGGGAATACTCGAGAAAGTTGTAAATCCCTCAAGGAAGGATTGGTCATTAAGACTAGATGGCGCACTTTGGGCATATCGCACTGCATTCAAAACACCATTAGGTATGTCCCCCTTCCGGCTTGTCTATGGTAAAACATGTCATCTACCGGTGGAAATCGAGCACAAAGGCGTCTTTGGGCAATCAAGACCGTGAATATGGATTGGGAAAGTGCGGACAAAAGCGCTTGATGGATCTCAATGAGATAGAAGAATTTCGTGCACTCGCCTATAACAATGCACAAATCTACAAGGAGAAAACAAAGCGATGGCACGACAAGAAACTATTGCCCACGGCAATTCACGCCGAGGGCAACTAGTTCTCTATTCAATTCTCGGCTAAAACTTTTCCGGAAAGCTGAAATCAAGATGGTCGGGACCATTCAAAGTCGTCAAACCATTCTCTCATGGTGCCGTAATAATCAAGTCCATCTCGACAATCATGAATTCAAAGTTAATGGACAAAGATTGAAGCACTACAATGGTGCCCATGTGGAGCGTAACAAGGAAGTGGTCAACTTAGGAGATGCATGAGCATGCTCTCCTTTGATATTTCCTTTTTCTTTTTCTTTTTATTTTCATTTTTATTTTTAGGAGATATTTTATTTTTTCTTCATTATCTTTAGTTTTCAGGTTTTCTTTGTTTTCTTTTTCACAACAAGACTCACAACTACTATGCTAAGGAAATTTTTGCCAAGATCCTTGCCACGGCAACCAATGAAGAAGATGCGCGGCAACCTACATCGATGCTGCTGCTGATGCCACGGCAACTAACCATGAAGATGCCACGGCAACCAAAGCTCAAGACGTCCCGGCAACAAGAAAACAACCATCACGTTCAAGCAAGAAAATCAAGGCGCCAACTAGAAGGAAACTAATCATCTACGATGGCGAACTCTCGGAGTAAGTCCTCGTATGCATTTTATTTTTATATTTTTTTTTCGTTATTTTTATGCATGCATTGAGGACAATGCCTCACTCGAGTTTGGGGGGATTGTTATTAGTAATTACCATGTTTAGTTACATTAATCTTAAGCATTACATTTAGGATACATAAATTGCTTGCCATGCCTTTAATTGGAACAAGAATTGCTTAGATTTGATGAATATTCGATGATGACTTTGCCAATGCACTTAATTGATAGAATTTTTATTCTAGGATAACCATGAAAAACTTAGAATTGTACTATGATGCTAAATTTGATGAAACACTGTTGTGGTTTGATTGATTTAAGGAGTTCTAGTAAACTTAGGTTGATAATTAACTAATTGGGGATTAGAATAAAAATTGGATGAATGGATGCTCTAGCATATGCTAAAAAATGATCTAGCTCTAGGAGGCGTTAAAATTTTTTTGTTAACTAAGGTGGCTCTAGGCGATTAAATATGCTAAAAAAATTGATCACTAGAAAACCTATTGTTTAAAAATAAAATCAACTCGCACACAACTCCGCACACACTCACAAGCATTATGGAGTTTGATTTAATTATCTGTTTTGTTAAAGTGTTCAAAGTACTATTTTTCTTACCCTTTTTACTCATATTATTGTTAGACTTAGGCTCATATTAGTTGCATAGTTAGCCATTCTTGCATTAATCCATGTTTCCTTCAAGTTTCGTTGAGCTTGATTACATAACTTGGTGATTTTGTGGAAATAGATGTTTGCTGCTTTTGTGTTGTGTTGTTTTTTTTGTGTGTATGTGCAGGATCACTTGCCAAAGCAATGCCGAGCTAGTTGCAGGGCAATGCATGAAGGATATGCCGAGCTAGTTGCAGGGCGGTGCATGAAGGAGGCAGCGAGGCAGTTGCCATGGCATTTGTCGACAAAGACCAAAAGCAATATGGATGTCGAAATTCATGATTTTACAAGCCCAAGATGACATGGAGCAAGTCCAAGCCCAAAGGAATTTGATTGCCATGCAGAGATTAAAGAAGAATTAAATTCCAAGTGGATAGGAGAAGTTCTAATAGGAATAAAATTATAATAAAGAATTATATTCTTTAAAGATAATTTAATTCAACTCAAACTCCTCCTCAAAGAAGGACTTTGGCCTAGCCCTATAAATAGCAAGAGATTTCGACAATTCAGAGGGGAGAGCAAGAGGAAATTTGGCAAGTCAAGTAGGGCAAGAGGAGAGAATTTTCGACAAGCATCAAGGGCAAGGAGGATTTCGACAAGCCTCTTCCTTCATCTTTGTTGATTGGGTTCATGCTGATCTTTATGGATGATGGTGAAGATTAATCCGGCAGGAATAAGTTAAGGATTTCAGCGGCTAAGAAGGGCGCGCAAGATTGGTTGTTGTTCACCCTTGATTCATTTGAGGATGTATTATCAAGGCATGCCAGTAGTAGCTAGAGTTTCGACTTAGGGATAAGAAGAAACCATTCGAACCTTGACCTCAACCGATCGCCCAAGTAGTTGCCCAACTAGTCGCCCAAGCAACCATCAATCTCGTTCGAAGGTTGCCCGTGCACTCTTTACCAAGACAATCCAATCGGCTATCACACCTCAACTCACGATAACCTAGCCTATCTTTCGATCTCATCTTTTCTTTTATTTTATTGCTTTCTAGATTAGTAATTAGTTAAACTTCGATAATCCTTTACTTGTGTTTTTACTTTTTACAGTGCAAGAGACTAGATTCTTGAAGTGGCACCAATCCCTGTGGAGACGATATCTTTTATACTATAACTTGCGACGTGTATACTTGCACAATTGCGTAGCACTTATTACGCGCAACACCCAATAAGAGAGAAAGGAAAAGAGAGAGAAAAAGAAAGAAAAATAAATAAGAAAGAAAAGTGAGAAAAAAGAAAAAGAAAGGAAAAGGTTGAAAAATAAAAAAAAAAAGAAAAAAAGGAAAATGGGAGAAAGGAAAAGGGAAAAAGAAATGGTGATAAATAATAAATTATTTCAATAAATAAGTCTCGGAACACTCTGATGGAGCTATGGGGGATGTCGACAAATCGGATAAGGAGCTATGCTCCACCTGTCCAATACCAAGCGTCAGAGATGTATCTTTGAAGACATGTCTATAATAGTATAATAATAATTAGTAACAATCAGAATCACACATGAACTTATAGAATTTTATTCTTAGAATGATATTTTTGCACTCTACTGGTTAAACAAGTTCAGGAAGCTTGAACGTATTTATGAATGGGAAAGAATGAAGAGAACGGAAAAGAATTTGTCTGGATCGAGCAACGCGGTAATCATAGGGTGTGAACTGAGTGATTTGGAAGAAATTGCATAACTTCAGAAATTGACAACATCAAAAAAAAATATTGGTTGAATCTAAGACGCTCTTACACTTGATATCCAGAGCATCATATTCTGTTTTCTTTATTTATACTCAAAATTTTCAAGTCTTGTAAAGTATCATTCATTGAAATGCTGATAAGCAAGCTGACATTTTTACGAACAAACATGTTTTCTTGATAAATATATGACTGAGTATGAGACTCTCATATGTTCGACAGTCTTTTGGTCAAAAAGAGGAATCATCCATAAAGGGACATGGTGACGACGTTGGCAAGAATGAAAGCTTGAGGACTTAAGGAAAGTTTAGGGATTTGAAAAGTTAAGGGACTTGAGGCAGTTTCTCGCCCTAAATGATGAAAGAGGGGCAAATTCTGGAAATAAGGCAAGAAACAAAGTGATTAGTGGGGCATCATGGCGCATAAAAGTTCAAATCAGAATGGGCAAGAGATGTGCAGAACCTAAAAGAATTATGTCACTAAAAGGGTCAAAATTAGCTCAGGAAGAAAAGGAGTTCACCAATAAAGATTCTGGGGCAAATTTTGTTGGAACATGAAGATGATAAAAGCTTAAGATAAATCTCAAGAGGGTCAAGTCAAAAAGAATATCAATCAAAGAAGGATTCAAGAAAAATAATCTTATTATTTTGCAACCAAGCAAAAAGCTCAACGGGAAGGCAAAGAAGATTAGAGCTCATCCGAGTGGTCTCGGTTGTCACAATTCATACATCATATAGTTAAGCATATATAAGATAGAAGCATACTAACTTATGCATTCAAAGTATTTTTGTACATTTTTGTAGGAACTTATAAGAATCAGCAAAGAACAGACAAAAATTTTAATCTACAACTTCAGATTGGAGAAGCAAAACCAGCAAAGACAGGCAAAAATTTCAATCACAGTTTCTTGAAGCAAAGATATCGATCCTTTTGTATATGTGGATCACAACGAAGATTTCAACCCGCTGAAAGAGGCAGATCTTAGGAAATATTTTAATCCGCTTAAAGAGACAAATATCAGGAAGATTTCAATCCATTTGAAGATATGGATCTTAGCAAAGATTTTAATCAGTTTGAAGAGGCGGATCCCAACAAAGGTTTTAATCCGTTTGAAGAGGCGGATCTCAGCATAGATTTCAATCAGTTTGCAGAGGTGAATTTCTATAAAAGATTTTCTAATTGTTTGCACAGGAAAGGAAGTGCATTACAATTCTAAATCCTTCGGGTCATCAATAAGTCCTTCGAGTATGATGTTAAATCCTTCAGGTCATCAATAAGTCCTTCGGGCATGATGTTAAGTCTTTCGAGTCATCACCTTCGAGAATGATGTAATTGTGTGCACATGAAAGGAAGTGCATTACGATTTTAAATCCTTCAGGTCATCAGTAAGTCTTTCGGACATGATGCTAAATCTTTCGGGTCATCAATAAGTTCTTTGGGCATGATGTTAAGTCCCGGGACATCACCGCCGGGAGTGATGTAATTGTTTGCACGAGGAAAAAGAAGTGCAATACAATTCTAAATCCTTCGGGTCATCAATAAGTCGCCGGGCATGTTGTCAAATCGCCGGGTCATCGGTAAGTCCTTTGGGCATGATGTTAAGTCCTTGAGCCATCACCGCGGGAGTGATGTAATTGTTTGCACAGGAAATGAAGTGCAATGCAATTCTAAATCCTTCGGATCATCAATAAGCCCTCCGGGCATGATGTTAAGTCCTTTGGGCGATGCCTTGAAAATGATGAGACTTTTTCAGAATGTTATCGCAATAAGGCGGTGGAAGTGCGATATCAACATAAATATTAATCCTTTGGGCCTTCGGTCTCAAAAAAAGAAGAAGGGGAAAAGACAAAAAAATAGAGAAAAACAAAAACAAAAACAAAAAAATGAGAAAAAAGAGAAAAAGGAAAAACAAAAACAAAAAAGATAGAAAAACAAAAACAAAAACAAAAGGAAAAAAAGGAAAAAAAGAGAAAAATGAAAAGAAAAAAGAGAGAAAAGAAAAAAAAAAGCCAAAAAAATAAAAAAAAAAGAAAGAGAAAATGAGAGAAAAAAAGGAAAAAGAAAAAATAAAAATAATTCAAGTTGCCGGATTGGAAAGTAAGATAGACCAACTTCAGGCTCAAATGAGGAAGATTTGTAGTTTCAGCGTCTTTTGTTGAAGCACTTGAAGTTCTTAAAGATATACTCAAATTGTACAATCAATGTTGAAAGATTAATGATAAATTTGACTTTTTCAGGCATAGAAGAATGTTGATCAACAGAGGAAGAGAAGAAAAGGGATTCCATACGCACTTTAGATTAAAAGATCGAGATATCTTAAGCAGAATAAGCAATGACACCAAAGATCTCGGTGCTTCAAGAGAAATTGAGGATATTATGTTTTGCTTCAGGTTGAATTCTTATTAATCAATTATATTTTCTTGTGGCAGGTTCAGTTTTTCCCGAGAAAAATAGATGAATCAATATTCCTAACAAAGAACGAAGAGCTCGATGGAAAGAGTTCGTTCGGCAAAGATAGAGTTACTAATGGGAAAGGTTCGCTCAGCAAATATAAAGTTACTAATTGGAAGAGTTCACACAGCAAAGAATAAAGAACTCCTAATGTAAAATTTATGACGAGTTTCTAATAAGAAGAACTTCGTTTGTTCGATATCGTTGCGAGAAAAAGTGGAATGTTTGTGGAGGAAGAAGAAATTCATAATAAGAAGAACAGCTTCAAACCTCGAAAGATGAAGAATGTCAAGAAGCAGTTCAAGCTTTGGAAGATGAAGAATTTCATAATAAGAAGAACGGCTTCATATTTGAGTTTGGCGGAAGTTTGAAGAATTTGAAGTTAGAAGAACGACTTCAAACTTTAGCATTATTTGTAATGAAAGATCATCTTTCGAGAGGATGACCAAGAGATTTGGACAAAATTCGTGTATTTTCAGTCTTTGCTCTATCCCTGTTCCACAACAATGAGCAAAGAAGGGCAGCTGTAATACCCAAATTTTGGCTGGGCTAATAAATAAATAAATAGTAAATATAAATATATATTATGATAGTCCATAAAAATATCCAAACAGTCTAAATAATGTCCATTTACATGTCCAAATTTCCTTTTACAAATCCAAATAATGTCCAATTACATTCATAAAAAACTACAGCCCATTACAAGCCCAATTCATAGTTTTCCCGCCCAAAATTAGTAAAATACAGACCAAACAAACACAAAACCCAACTAATTTCATTTTCCCGCTTAAATGGTGTCACGTGGCATCCTCTGGTTGCCTCAAAAATAATGCCACAGATTATGGTTTTCCTTGAACCCAGTTGGCATGGTTAACGTCAGCATACCTGACACTCTATAAATACCTGCAAGAGAGAGTAAATGTCAGTCATTATGAGGAATAATAAACAATGTAAATAATAATAATAATAAATATGATAAAGGAGAGAGAGTATACTTGGGAAGTTGTGCCAGCTCAGGAAATTGAACCATTCGGGGAAGTTGTACCGTCGCCGAGAAGAGAAAAGGTTGTCAGAGAACCTTGTTCACCGCCGGGAAAGGAAATCGTCGTTGTGATTACGCCGCCGTGGAGGTAGTCTTCTTTTTTCCCTTTTCATTTACCTGCAAAATAAACATAAAAAGTATTAGATCAAAATAAAAAGAAAATAAAACAGAAACATTGAATATATATAAAATTGAGTTTCAGTAGTGCTTATCTGTTTTGGGGGGCCGGAGAAGTTTTTCGAGGGTAATGGTAGAGTTGAAGAGGGTTCAGTTGGGTAGTTTTAGGATGGTCGGAGAAGGGTGGTTCTGACGAACTGGGGTTAGTCTAGGGTTTAAGATCAAAAAATCTAAAATTTTAAGATATTAGGGATTTGGCCACGGCGGCGGCTGACGGCCGAAAATTGCACTACAGCGATCGGAGCAAGGTTTAAAGGCGGTGAAGCTCGACGGTTTGCGGAAGTCTTGATTGGCAGCCGAGATTCGAAGTCGGTGGCCGCAAAGCGGCCGAAAGGGTGGCGGAGTTGGTGTCACGAGGATCTAGGGGGCGGAGTTTATGGTGGCTTGTGGTCGGGAAACTTGAAGTTCATCACGTTCGTGAAGAGCGTGATGAACACCAAGCAAAACTTAGGTTTTCAATCCATTTTGAGGTGTTTTTGGGTAATGGGATGTTTAAGCTCGGAGAGAATTTGGGTAGAGAGATATAGGAGAGAGAGGGGTATTATGGAAATGAGAGGCTGAATCTAAAAATAGTGCATATATAGCCTACCCAAAACGCTGCCGTTTTGAGGGCAGCGAGTAAGGAAAGAATCCGTGAGCCAAGTCGGGTTGGGCTTTTAGGTCTGCGCATTATCATACGGGTTCCATTTGGTTTTTACCCAAATGTTTGCTTTTTTCAATTTAGTCCAATTTCCTTTTATTTTCTCCCTTAGGTTTTTCATTTCTTTCAATTAGGTTCCTCGACTCTTTTAATTGATTTTTCAATTTGTAATTCTTTCAATTAGGTCACTAGGGCTTTGTTATTTGGGCTTATAGTTTTGTAATTGTTTCAATTTGATCCATTAATAATAGTTTGAGCTTTGTGTTTTAATTTGTTCTTAATTTAATCAATATTTAATTTTTTTGTGTAATTAAATGTAATTAATTTATATCGATGCATGTTTTAAATTGAACATATAAGTTTACATGTTAAGTAATTAAATACACTTAATTT